>CM049382.1:17374827-18064827 GCA_026937815.1 Etheostoma perlongum
ATAGTATGGACATGGAGTGTATGCAGAGGAGATGAGAAAATAATGCTGTGGCAGTTGGTACTCTATTTTCCCTTGTGTACCCCAACACACCCACTTCCTTAGTATCGGCTACTTGTGGGAGTCAGGGGTTATGTTTTTGGTCCCATCGAGGAAAAGGGCAACATTACAAGTCCCGTTTCAATTAAGTCTGAGAGACAGATCCGGCTACGTTATTGCTTAGGGGAATAAATGGCACAGGACAAGACCATACATCATTCGCTTATATGCAAACACTTCACCCTAGCCACTGACATTTACGCAATCCTGAGCCTTCTACATTTCTCAACTGTAGGCACATTGTAATTTTGTTTTGATGTGCTGAGGCTTTGGGTCAGCACATTGCCTCAGTCAGTGCAGCGAAGAAGGAGGATCTCACTCCAAATTCTGCATGTAGCGTGTGATGACTGCCACGTTGCCTGTCCTACTGCACTTCCTGAATAATATGAGGCTGGGTTGATATTTTCATTTAGAGCACTGATGTGTTTATTGGCTGAGGAGTATATTTCCAGATCTGTCATCCGCATATATAAATATATTTTCAGCGCCATTTACTTTAAGTATAGAGGTTGTCATGAAATCAGCGCTGTGTCATGTACAGCTTAAATATTTAATATATTGGAGTAGCTGAAATTTGTCGCCACGTGATGAAATTTGCTTAGCCATACATGTATAGAAATATTATTTTACATGTTAAATATAAACTCTTTAGAACAGATTGATTTATGAAATCTATGAAGGGCCTGTTAAAAAGAAAGTGAATCATGAGTTTTTCATTAAAATTCCTCTGCTCAGACAGACTTAAAGCAACATTTTTATTTCCCTTCATGTCAGGTGAATGAAACAGCTATTAAATTGTAATCTATCAAAAGAAACTAAAATAGATATGTATTTGTTTTTTCAAACCCACATTTGTCATAATTTAAAGCTTTTCTTTTTGGAGAAAAGAAACTTGATCGTGTCGATTATGCCCAGAGATCCATAGCCACTCCCCCTTTAACTCCCTATAGGCATAGGCCCGTGTGAAGAAAAAGTGTGATTGCACCTTTAAGCTCAAGTATTATTATCATAGGAACTACTCAAAAACTCATTTGAATTTATTTTAAACGCACGCTATATTCTGTATGTTATAAAGGCCTCTCCTTAATTTGAGCAATTAGAAAATGCAGAAATGTACTCCGCTCTATTTTTTCTTCCCCTGTAAAAATGCCTATTAACAGTTGCGTCATTCTTAGTTTTCAGCAAGCTGCAGTATTCCAGTCTGTTCACAATTAATGATCTGTGGCATAACACCCATTAACACTTTTCTAATGTGACACAAAAATATGGTTAGTATTATCATTAAGGAAATTATGATGGAGCCGTGGAAAAATCCCATTAGCACGGCTGTCAGTGCTTTTGACATGCGGCTCAGTGTGTTTGACTGGGTGTCGCGGGAGCTGGCCGATATCTCTTCTTATTCCATGGCATGTGTCTCTCTTGTTGTCATGGATTGTCTGCCACATGGAGAAAGAGTTCCTGTTCAGAGACAGTGATTGATTTCCATCACTGCTGCAAATGACATGATATGTTGCTTATTTGCATCTGTCTCGTTTTTCTGTATGAATAGCATGAATAGTGTTTTGGATGCTAAATTTGCAATAATTGCATAAAAGGGATAATTGATTCATGACAGTTTTATTGGTGCTAGTTTTTTTTGCTCTTATGATTTGCTTACAACATGGCAATATAATGAAGGATTACAAATATTATGCAACCTGATTAACATGCTCCTCTATTGCAAATTATTTATGACACTAATCACCAGTTCAAATAATGCTCATTAAGAAAGTTATTCATGTGCAGTGTGTGTCCTCCCTCCTTTCCCAGCCCTAATTGAGGAGAGTTGACCTTTTGACCCGAGCTAAATTGAGTTGTAGTCCCTGTGGCGAGCGTCTCCTTCCCGGTCAGTCAGGGCGGATTACACAGCCATTGTGTTCGGCACTGTATCGTCCAAGCTGGCTGTAACCAAGCAGATGAGTCACGCATATCTAGGAACACACTCAGGGCTTTTTTTTTTAATGTCTGAGAAGTGCTGCGAGATATCCACACACACAAGCGTCCACACACACAAATATGTGGCAATCCATAACTAAAAGCCAAAAAATGTACGGTAATTATACACACGTGTTTTTGTGCATATACGCGATCTTCGCTCTATTCTCTGACACAGCAGGAATTCATTTGATGGATTAGGAGAGGTCCAAGCTGCTGAGAGTTTGTCATGTTTTGCTTATTCATGTCTATTAAATCATTAGTTTTATGCAGGTGTGATGTATCATGGGCTGTGCATGTGGTGATCAATCTGTTCAAGTTTGTATTCTTTTGTTTTTTTTACCCTGCGTTTTGTTTTTCGCTTCTTGTTTTGCTCCCCTATCTGTACAAAATGAATTCATCCCTAAAAAGGAAATGTCTTGTCTTGGGGATTGTTCCTTTCAATATAATGGCAGTTACTCTACAGTCATTTTTGTGTGTGGCCAGTGTGTTAATTAGTGGCCTTTAATGCTGTGCCACTTGTTGTGGGATTATGTATTTCCTGCTCCGTGTTTTGAAAATCAAAGGAGCAGTGCTGAAATGGTCCCCAGTGTGTTTGGTATATATCAACAAAACCTAGTAGCATGATTACAGTTTGTCACTGACTGAGTGATACACTGTACCTTATTAAACATTAATTAACTGATAGTGGCGATGCATTAAAAACAATGAAGACTATTCAGGAGAAGTTATTGTCGTTATGAAGTGATCACGCTTTCAAGTATTTTAATTAAAACTGTCCAGCTATTTGCATTTATACTGTCTTGTGATTGTTGATCAGATGTCCAGCTCGTATTAAACATCACAGGAGTCGGCCCTTACTTTGACAGCTCACCCTCTCTGATCGATCCTAGCTAGATATTAATTATTCAAAAGACAGGTGCAAATAAAAATAAAAAAATTTGCACCGTGATGGAAGTTGTGTACTTTAATTGACAAAACTTTTAATATGTTCACAGTGGTGACAAATCATCGCAAGCTGCTGTAATGTTTAAGTTCTTATGGCATTGTGAAATAGAATTTTCTGCCTGAACTGCCTCATCTCACCAACAGGGACGGTAATCAAAACAGAAACTTCAGCTCCCGCCGCCAATCTCTGATAGAACCCTGGGGGATTTATTAGGGCCCCCATCCCTAGCCCATTTAAATGATCCTAGATGCAAGGCGCTCAACAGTGCTGGAGAAACTCATTAAACTCTCAGGGCATCAGTCACTAAGGCCTCCTTTAACAGGACAAGCTTTCTGTGTTGGCTGATACAGTCCTCTTTGGTGGTTTCAAGAGATATACCTCCATTGTGTCCAACTACGTCTATTCCATTACTTTTAATGGATTTAGCTAATTAATTGCTAGACCCATGAATGTTTGTTTAGAATTTTTGTGTACATCAAATATAACTGTTACTAAGAGGATTTTTTTTTTCTTCTCGATTGGACATTCTTATATGAATTGAGTGAATAGTGGCATTTCTTTACAAAGGTTATTTTGAAAAAAAAGCTTCTCATAGGATTTCTTTTGGAATTCAGTTTTGGTTGGACAAGGCCTGACAGTGAAATGTAGTTGTACCGTTGTTTGCCATCTTTATAAGAAACAGCTCAACACTTTCCTGTTCATTTTTCACTGAGGTTTGACACCCTGCTTGACACTGACTCTTGCTCCCCTGAGGGGGCTTCTGCCACCATAGGATCCTGCCTTAATTATGCAAAGTACAGGATATTTTGTGCGATTTTAAAAGTGCACCAGCTTTGGCAGTCACTGCTACACTCCCCTACTGGGAGGTCCTGTCAGACTCCCACTTCCCTTTTTGCCCAGGAAAATGAAAGGCTAGAAAGAAAAGACATAATGGAGAATGCATTTCAACTGCAGGGGTGGAACGCAGAGGCGTAAGAAGTCCTCAGTGAGACCCTCATTTTACATGGAACAGGTGGGAGACTCTTTTGTGCTTTTCCCGCTGTTAAAATCCATTTTATTTCTCGTACTTGACATGCCACAAGGAACTCTCACCAGTTCCAAAAAGGCTCCAATGTAAAAGGTTCTTACCTTTTACTAAACAGAAGTCGTGTTTTTCAAGGCCATGATGTTGTCAAAAAGTCAAAAGTGGTTTACTTGCCATGCCTAATGAGTGAGTTTTATTGCCGATTTTTTTTGGCCATCCTGTTCAAGAACTAAAGCACTTTGCAGCTGCTTTGGTTGTTAGGGCATGTGCATTTATGTTTTCTTTGCATTTGTATTTGGATCACAGTTAGCTTTAAGGCCCATATTTATACTGGAATTTACAAATCTTTTTGATACCCATCTAATTTAGCTAACCAAGGCACTTTACACAACCTTCTTACTAATGCAGTCATCAAGGTGTTTTTTCCTTGGTCACTGAGAGGCCGTTTCATGGGAGACGTTTATAATTCATCTCGTCATTACCCAGTCCAATATGTTATGTACGTGGGTGGCTGTTTGCCTTGTTGCCAAACCTCATACATATGAAAGGCTTGTGTGGATTCCCAAACCACAGGTTGAGCTGTCGAAAGCTGTTGAAATCTCTTGGAGTTTCCATACAGAAAATCTCAATAGTAAATAATAAAAAAGAAGGAAATCTCAATGTGTCTAAGTTGTTTTTCACTGTTAACTGTTTCTTTCCCTCTTCTCTCTCCCCCCCCCCCCTTCTCTTTTTTTTCTGGCAGTAGAAGACAATGTGACAGAGGACCAGCACAGTCCTGGGCAGACTGCCATTCCAAGCGGTAATGCTCCATTTCATATTTCATCATTTTAGGCTGGAAAGTGGATCATGTGTGTGTGTGTGTGTATGTGCGCGTGTCTGTCTGTCTGTTTGTCTGTAAAGTATTTGTTGAGTTCAAAATGACACAAACTGTCTTTCCTGTTTTTGAGGTTTTTACTGAAATCTGCATCATGGTTGCATGTGTTTTTAGAGGGGAAGGGCAGAACGGTGTAGCTTTTCTTTTTTGTTTGTGTGCATGCATACATGCAGGTGTGCTTATAGCTGTCCTTGTGTTCCTGTGTGTTTCTGCTGTTTTTTTTAGACTCTTTGTTTCCCAACCCTCTGTATGATGTAGAATAGAGCTACCCAGATGAATGTGTCCTGTCTCCACGCGTGCCATTCACAGTGGCCCTCCAGGAACAGAGTGGTAATTCAGGTCAGGCTAGCAGAAAGCCCCCTATGAATGAAGCCTGCTCCTGATGCACCACACTGTATATTTTCATTTCATTTGTCTCTGGTAAAGGTTAAGTCTCAGGCGTGGTTATTTTAAACCCAATATGGATGGTTTTGCCCAGCAGGCTGGGGACCCTGGGTACTCCTAGGCTGCCACATTAGTCCAGCATTTACCCGTAGCTTTTTAAGTGCTCCTGTACAAAAGACAGAAGCATGCACCACTACTATAGGACTATAGGTCTGGGCTTTTCCCAGCTCTTTATGACTACAGTATTGTTCTTTCAGTTTTAGCATCTAGTAGGTATTTAGAGGTAGATTTGGGCCTCAGACATAGCAGCAGATGTTGACTTTTGGTGTTATCCATCATTCCTCGCATGCGTTTTCAATTGACCCTTTAGTGTGTAATGGATCAGATATGCCAGTAAAGATTTTGGTAACATCTATCTGCTGCTGAGTTAATGTCTATTGATATTGGTATTGGTGGGTGGTTCTGTGGAAAGAATCCGCCTCCTTATCCCCTCTAACCTCGGCTCAAGAGATGAAGGACTGGGCATAAAAGGCAGACTTGCCACAGAAACCTCTTGTCTTCCTGAGCCAAAGTAGAGCTAATGAGTGTGCCTGATTACAACGACCCCCTCAGACACACCAATCTCCCCTCTCCCCATCCCTCCACCACCTCTATCTCCAGAGTGAGGGGAGACAGCCGCCACATGATCGATGTCTGCCTGTGGAGAAATCAGGAGGGCGCACAAATTAATTTCTCACTTTCCTCATTTGACTTCGTCTGACTGATTTATTTTTTAACCCTCTCTCAGAATGCAGCTTGACGGATGGTCAATGGGAAAAGTGTTGTTTGTAGTGGTACACTTTTAAGATGCTGGGAGATTGCTCTTGCTATTTGCCAATTTGTCTCCACCAACTTTTAAAATGTTTCAACGTTGCTCCTGTCTTTTTCGTAACAGCAGTAATTCATCCTTCTAAACCACTGCCTAATAAGCCCTTTTTACCTTCAAATTGGAAAGCAGTGGAATAGCTTACCTGCTTCTCATGCATTCGTCACTTTGACGGACACGGCTACAATAGCCATTAGACTCCTGACAAGCCAAGGGCTTAATCAGACATGGTGTCTAGATCTGCCTCATAAGTAGACCCCCAGTTGTGCTCTTCTGTAACTCTGCAAGTGTTCTGCAGGCCCTGCATCCTGTTTCACATTCATGTTTGATATGTAGCAAAGGCAAAGGAGAAATGCTAACAAAAGAGGCCCTCTAAAAGATAGACAGTATTATGCATAGTATAGAGGGGCAGGAACAGTGTGATATCTGAGATTTAATGAGGCATTGCGCTTTTTTACCCAGAGTGTCGAGCAGGCTTAAGATCTGCAGCTTGGCTTTACCACTGCGCTGCCTGTGTGTAATTATAACCACATGCTCTGTGCTTTTTCTTCTCTCTTATATATACATCCCTTTCTTTTTTACTTTCTTTCTTTATTTTGCTCTCGGCTATGTCAAATTGAGGCTGTTTTTTTGGAAGAGGGTGTCAGCTCTGTCAAAGTGGAGTAGACTGAGGCAAATAGAAGTGTTATAGAGATCTAAAGGGGTGTCTGGGTGGCAAGGTGCCGTAGTGTAGAGTAGTGTAGCGTAGTGTAGTGGTGCGGTGTCTGAGACTCTGGCTCTGGCTGAGGCTGCCCACAGATCAATGTACTGCAGAACTCACTACAGCAGGAAGAGGAAAAGACTCTTTCACTCCACCACTTCAGAAAATCATATTCTCTATTATTCATTTCCTTTGATGTTTTACTGCACTAATGGCATAGCAAGGCGCTCCGTTCAATATTATCACTCCCTGTGAGTGAGTGAATGAGACGGAGTGAGAGAGAGAAAAAGAGAGCGTTTGGTATGTTCAAATGTTGTTTTGCATTCAACTGCTTTCATTTCCATTCTTTTGTGTGTGCTCATATCTTTTTTGGTGTTGTTGATTTTAATGGTGGATGATGCCATCTGTATACCTGTGATTATTATGTGCTGCTT
The DNA here is from genome assembly GCA_026937815.1 of Etheostoma perlongum. Taxonomy (NCBI): domain Eukaryota; kingdom Metazoa; phylum Chordata; class Actinopteri; order Perciformes; family Percidae; genus Etheostoma; species Etheostoma perlongum. Next base: position 17,382,128 of record CM049382.1, read on the forward strand.
CCTTCATGTTGCGCTCTCTATGTTGTCGTCATGTTTGTTCTCACTCCTCATGTATTTGTGTAGCACATTTCCTTTCTGTCTGCTACACTTAATCTTAATCTCAGCATGCGTTTTAACATTTTCATAAATATATTGCAACTTTTCTTTTGTTAAATAAAACAAGGTGGGACACATTTGGATGTCAGCGCATCACTTTGAGCTTGTAATGTTAATAAGAGAGATCACTTTTGACAAACGCCCCCTCTAATCTACTTTCAAATTTCAAATGCACCAATATATTAAACAGCAATTAGTCCTTAATATGAATCTGGGGGACTTGAAGCAGATAACTTAAATTGCATGCACCGACCATATGAACACAGACTCCCCCCATGCAAATTCTTGAGGATCGTTAACAATCTGGCAAGTGTCAAGCCTACAGTCGCGTTGTCGGATCATGACATCTTTAATGATTGGGGATCAGTGGATGTGACGGTCTAACTGGAGAGCCCCCAAATCCCATCCACACAGAGGAGGATACACTCTGAGGCACATGTGGCATTAGAATGTAGTGTGACCTATATATATGGCGGGTGCTCTGCAAAAGTTTTAGATTCTTAAATAATGAGGTGCCGGCAACCGTGTGAAGGTTATTCAATCTTAATGTCCTCCTATTTCTGACAGCCTTCCTCACTCTGATAAAGGAGCACACTCACCTTTGATCAGGCCCGCCGACATGTGTCGACAGAAGCTGCTTGCTGGTTAAAATAAATTCTTAATTCGAACTTGGGGGTGGGTGGTTGTAGGGTGGGTAGCCGGGGAGGGGGCATTGTAAGATCAGGATCTCTGGGAAATGATGGGGAAATGAGGAGATGGTTGAGCCAGTAATGATGTTTTCGACACTAAGGTCTTTCTTGGTACAAAGAAAAACACAGAGACTAGCCTGATGGAGCTAGACATACTGTTTCTACAGGCAAGTAAGAACATAGCCCTGAGTGATTTCATGCTTTATCGTGCGCAGTGTTTTGGAACCGAATCAGTTTAAAACACTGACATCCATCACATGTTGCATTACAACAATGGCTTAGTACCCAACAACAACTTTTCTGTCTCTTTTCCTTGTTCGATCTGCTTAATATTTCATTAAACCTTAAAGCTTAGGCCTAGGGTTAAACATAAAATCCCCAGGTAAAGACAAGGTTCATGGAAAAATCTTAATTCTATTGAGGTCATTCTGGCCAGACATCTTTTTTTTTTCTTTGAGTGTTCCTGTACGTTCATGCCCTTCCTCCTCTCCCTGTGGTCAGTGTCTCTGCCTATGCCTATCACAGTGTGTGGGCCAGACAGTGTAGGCTTCCCAGCTAGGGACCATGGGTCCCTGGTAGGACTGAGGGAGCAGAGAAAAGAATATCAATTAAAAGGTTATAAATATTTAAGAGCAGAAATATTCAATAATATAAGGGTGGGGGTTCCAGGAGACTCTTCCACCCACAAGATGAAAGTTGTTGCATGATAAATGTCACTAGGCACCATAAGAGACAAGAGTGTGTATGATGGATGGACTTGAACTCAGGCAGATATTACATGGCTATAAAGATGTCAACCACCATTCAGATTTCCACATTATTTTTTTAATTCCAAACTAATGCAATTTTAGTACCATAGAGATTAAAAAATGTGTCCTTTCAGTCAGATCTTCATCATATTCCTTTTATAACTAATTTCTCAGTCCAAGCTATGATCATCTTACATCGAGCTGACCTTATCAGAATATGGATCAGCGGTCAATGTAGCTTCCCTCTTGTGATTACCTTCTGTACTAACATTGCCAAGCTGATTAACAAAATTATTAACAAGGGTGTCAGGCATGATTAAAAAAATCTCAATATGCCACATGTCTTCCCACCATATTCCACATGTGATTGTCAGCCATTCCAAGCATGCTGGTATTGATCTGCTGTCCAGCGTGTAGAGACTGGTAGAAGAGGATGTCCTGATCTGATGGATTACTGTATGAGGCCCAGAGGCACAGGAACCTCAGTATTGACGTAGCTCTTTAATCCCAGGGTTGAACGTGACCTTGCCATGTCAAACCCCCCCAAATTTCTTTTCCAGTTTCTCTAAATTATTTGTCCTTTATCGTACATCTATTGAAACAATATGAGAATATCAATTTAATACAGCTGAACAAAATGCATTCATCCTGCACTGAGAAATGCTATTTTATTGCAGATAAAACATAAAATGTGCTTAAATGTAGCCATCATTTGTTTTCTCTGACAGTACTGAGCTGTAATATTAGAGAAATTAATGATTCATAAAGGCCGTTGGAAAAAAATATCAAAGTCTTAACCTCCTCCTCAGGCACCCTGTAAAAAAAGACATGACGTGTTCACATTTCAGTGCATATTGTGAATTCTCTGTCTCTGTGTGTGGATGAATCATTAGTCTATATTGTGTGGCTTTTGGCCTCAGTCAGAAGTGTTTCCCCCCAGAGCAAGAAAGGCCTGCATCTGTGAGGATTGGGTTGGGATTTTCATTTTCTTGAAACACCTTCTGTTCTGTTCTGCATGGTCCCACTGGGGACCACAGTGCTGATATTTTTAGAGGGCATGTTCCGAGAGCCTCAGTCGCCAAGAGGGAAGGACAATGGAGGGTGTGATGTTACATCAATACTTGGCGCAAGTGGGGGAAAGGAAAAATCCTGGGTGGCCTGGATGAGTCCTGGAACGCCTTTCCTTAAGGAATCTCACAGTTCAAGAGCACCCTACAGAAGGAGGATTTAAAATGGCCGCCCATGTATATAGACACCCGGTATATAATATACACCCACATCTGCACGCATCGGTGCAACATACGCCTTTTTCCTCAAGCACTGTTAAATGTGTGCTAGACAAAAAACAGGTTTTCTCCTAACATTCCCCTCCGGAGTTTTTAGGACAAGCTGAGGAACACTTGCATCAGTAGGGCTTAAAATGGATGCCAGTGAAGTGCAAGGGCTTTTCTCCCTGACAAAGCCTAAACCAGGGTGGCTTGATTGTTTGATTGTAAGTATGGCTTTTTAATCAGTCTTATTGTGAAGCGTAATGTCACAGCAGGGAAGCAAGAGGCCTGCAGGCCATGCTGCGTATTTACTAGTGGCTGTTGCAAGCCAGATTTGCTATGCTTCTGAGTGTAGATGTAGATTATGGGTGAAGACGTTTATGGTGCACCGTAAGTGAACAATTTGTTGTCCGAATATTTTCAAGTGAAGACCTTTGGAATAGACTGGTATCTTGAAAGATGATTCCTAGGCCTGGTTCAGTCAGTCGCCCACCCCTGGCACTGCTGCAGCACAAAGCCAACAAGAGACAAAACTGCAGATGGATTGAAGAATATTGATGTGTGCGACCCGCGGCTGCCTGCGAGCAAGGCTGAATAATTTAGGGAAGTGTGTCGTGACGACAGCCTAACACACACCAATCTCTGTTTTGCGTGTCTTACTGTGCACCATACATCCAGAGTTCTGGCCTAGATGTCTTGATAATATGGCAAGGTCTGTCTCCTTTGATAGACGCTGACTGATGCAATTCAGCTCTCACTGGCACTTTCTTTGGTCGAGCCAAAACTGCAATCCAGGATTTATTAACTACACATATTCCCATCAGTCTAGTTTCATATACTGAAGTTTTGCTTGGGTGAAGCAGGGCAAACACAACGTAAAACCATTTCTAATAACAGAGGTGTGTGTGTGCATGTGTGTATTTGATGTGTGTGTATGTGTGTAAGCATCATGCCACCTTGTCTGTGTGTGCCTGTATATCTCTCACCCTCACCTGCCCATAGTTCTGTTATGGCATGAGTGGTTGAGTTACAGAGGACTAAATTGAACCTGCATTTTTATTACAGCTTTTATTATTGTTTTTATTAAATCCAGAGTCTAGAAATCCATTTTATTGTCACCCAGAGGACGTTGTGTTACCTCACTGTGTGGGTCAACCCTCTGACTATGTGGTACTGTCATTTCCTGTGGCTCGGCAGATCCAGAGTGCGCCCTCGAGAGGGCGGCGGAGGATGGTGAGACCAGGCGTCTGAGGAAGAGGCTGCTCTCTCCAGAGGAAGGAGAGGAGGGAGAAGAGGACGACGACGAGCCTGCGCTGCACAGCTGCGACAGCTGCCGGCAGGTGTTCGAGTCGCTGAGCGATCTCACCGAACACAAGATTAATCAATGCCAGCTGACAGGTAAACAACGTTCAGCCCACCGAGTCTCCCCTCCACCCTGCCACTCAGCTCTTCTCCCACTCCCACTCTCGCTCTATGCCTTCACCAGAGAATATGCCACACTATGTGTGTTAGTACACTGCACCAAGGGGCGCACAACACCAGACTACCAGTTTCCTTGGTAGATATCCAACAATCAGACACACACAGACCTCACACACATAGCACATTATTTGAATGGGCTGTGCATCAATGTCTACAGGCATACCATACAAATAGGCCTCCATGTGTCCTTATAATAGATCACTGAAGGCTACATTATGTGTATTTATAGTATGTGCATTGTGTCCTTGCCTGTTTCAGTGTAACATTTTACACAGCACTATACTAATTCTAACATTTCACTTGAGTGTGTAATGCAGCTATGAAGTCCCTCAGTAACCCTACCACTAACTTGAAACGGATCCTTGCTCCAGGAAAGTCCCTTAGCTGGTCCCAATGCTAGCTCGCTGCAGTAGTAATACCTAGTGGGACTGAAAGAGAAGGATGCCATTGGCAGACTGTGTCATTGACCTGTTGATGGATGAATAGGGCTATAAATACTCTGACAAGGTGGCAGACAGAACTAATGATGTGAACTGAAGGTTTCCATGTGCTTCTCCTGGACTTGCTGTCCTCCTTTACACGTCCTGATGGGTTTGCATTGAGAAACACCAATTGACACACATCCCCCCCATGTTTGAGCATAGACATTGTCTCTTACTATGTTGTTCAAAAACAGAACATGGACAGGCTAAGATGTAACGGTCAGATTTCTAAAGTGGTAAAGAAGATACCGTTTTTTGTTTTAAAGCAAAGTCAAAGCACTGTTCATGAGAAGGCTAGTGTAATCTCTTTTCTGTTTACATTCAAGCACAGTTTGATTTCACATTTTACAACCCACGATCAGCAAACCCAAAATTATAGGGTAGATATCCCACAAGTTTTACAAAGATTTTCCATTAACTGTAAGACTCACGAGCCAAGTCCTGTGATTGTTTGTGTGTGCATGTGTGTGTGTATAAGCGTGCACTTCTGAATTCTGTCATGCTCATATTTGTGTTCATTTAAGCAGAAATGCATGTGTGTAGGTGTGCTTGTGTACATATTCCGTATGTGGGCATGTATGCGCATATGTGGGCCTCGGGTGTGCTGGTGTGTGCTAATTCAAAGTGACACTCAGTTGATTAAAGGTGTGAAAGTTTTCTTTCACATTACTGTCATCCATCAAAAGCATTCATCGGTTTAAGGTAGACTAAGTGCAGAACCTCCTGCCACCATTTTCTTTCAATGTAACATCAAATTCCATCAAGGCAGCACAGATTTGTCTGTTTGAAGAACTTAGCAAATAATACACTCACCATGATTTCCACCAACTGCGGAACAGCTGCGGATCCGCTCCAGAACGGAGGCGGAGTCAAAAGGTTTCCATTAAAGTCAATGTGTGTATTTTCACTGACTGTGGAACGGCCGCTATATTTGCTGGATGCCAGAGAGCTCTGCAGCAATTCAGCACAGGGCAGATTGTGCTGGACAGGAAGTCAAGCACAGAAACAAAATAAAACATCTGGTTAATTTTCAAAATAAAATACACCGTGGTCACGGCACATCATATTTCCCTGCATTACACCTTGTCATAAGGTCATAATGGACGGAGACAGGCCTGAAGTCAACAGGCCATAGGTTTTGTGGTTCTGTTTATAGAAACTACATCCTGTTATAGTCAATACTATACACGTATGATCATATGGGATTTTCCAAGATCTGGAGTTGGTGGAAATCAGGGGTATCTCCTAATTTCCACCGGTTGCAGAAGGTCCGGATTTGTTGCGCAACGGGTACAATTTTGCAAATTCATGTAGAATAGAACCACAAAATCAACAAATTTTTTTCCATCAAGAAGAATAGAGGGGAAACAACTCTGTGCTGTGTTTTCAAGGAGTAGTGCAGGGAAATATGATCCGCCATGAGTTAATTTTTGAAAATTAGCCGGATGTTTAATTTTGTTTCTGTGCTTGACTTCCTGTCCCGCACAATCTGCTGTGTGCTAAATTGTTTCGGCGCTCACCAGCATCCGGCAAAAATAGAAGCTCTACGTATCTGCTCTGGAGGGCTGCGGATTGCCAGAGCTGGGACGGAGTCGGATGCAGCCGTTCTGCAGTCAGTGGAAATACACACATTGACTTTAATGGAAACCTAATGACTGCGCTGCTTTTCCGGATCGCATCCGCAAGAAATTAAGAGTTAGGGTATTATTTAAGTCATAGGGGCCTGTGCTCTATAACTGCTTAAATTAAAATATTTTTTGTTCTAAATTATACTTATTTGGTGGTGTATAATATTCTGCAGATAATCAGTAATGTTATAAGAGTGCCCCTGATTTGATTCAGGGGCAGGCCTTTTATGTTCAGTACTGTTGTAATGTGGTCATGACTAACTCAGCCATATTTTTTCAATAATTAAGCCTGGCTTTTATAAATGTCAATCTTACGGACAAATAACTCTTAATTGCTCAATGATGAAAAAAACAGAGTTTGGATAAGAGCCCCCATGGAAACCAAACAAAAGAATCTAATTGCCATTAGGGTATTGTGATTGTGCAGAAACACTCTATTAGTATTCAAACACAGTGGGAGAAAAGAAACTTCTAGATGGCATACTAAGTACTAGGAATGTGTGTGTGTTTTGTGTATGTGTGTTTGTGTGTGTGTGTTTTCTCTGGAATATGTGAGGAGATTTCCTATGTGGCATTATGTAGACATCCATGACCAATTAATCTGTCTTACATCAAGTCTCTACTCACAGATGGATCCTTTATTAGAACCATTTTCTAATCAACCACCAGCACCTGCTAAACCTTCCATTTTTACAATTTTAAATGTATTTTTGGTAAACACATTGCAGAGCTTGACTGGAACCAATCCACATATGTAGATTTGCTTGCTGTTCTCTGACAGAACTCAGCTCTTTCCCCCGCCTGCTCACATCGTGTAAGCATATACAGTGTTTTACCAGAACCAGACATGCCTATATAAACCCACTACCTCACGTGTTTATTCTGGGTCTCATTATATTTCATGTCTACGCTCTACAGTAAAACACAAGTTTCGCCACAGGAGTGAGACAAAACAGACTAAATAAAGTCTATACAGATTCTAGCTGCATGTTGACCACGCCCGATGGACAGAGAGAAAAAGAGAAAGATGTTACATGTCACTGCGATCAATGGCAGCCATTGTCTCCCTCCCGTCTGGCAGATGTATAACACCTTTCCATGCACTTAAGCCATGACCACTGCAGTGTGCTAAGGGAGCGCATGGGTATGGATTGCCTCGTGTCCCTGATGCGATCGGTGCTATTGATCGCACTAATGCTGGACTGCGGAGGAAGGCGAGAGTCTGAGAAAGGGAGTGAAGACGGAGGGAGATGGGGAGTGAGAAAGAGAGAGAGTGCTGCAGGAATGCATCCCCAGGGAACCCGTCTTGGGCTGGGGCAGGGCTTCAGGAATGCTCCCCTGGAGATCCCACTGAAGGCTAGGGCAGGGCTGGAAGAATGCTCCTCTAGAGAGTTGCGAGTGGAGGCTGGCTGGGGCAGGGCTAGAGGAATGTTACCCCAGAGCACCCCTTTAACTCCGGAGGAGAAGTGGAGGGGCTCCGCGGGGGAAGAGCGCTCCCCCGTCCCCGTCCCCCCTCCGGCTCCAGGATGGCTGCGGATCAGGTTTCCGTGTGGGGATCAGCATCCTGCCGACAGGGCTTTAGGCTGCCCTAGGGAGGAGACAGGAGGCTGCAGGCCCTGCTATTCCATAGGCCTTTCCAAAAACACTTCACAAATGCTTTGTCTCACTGTCTCACCCCTTGTATTGTTACTGATCCTTCATGGAGAAAGAGAAACAGTGTCTACAGTTTGACTTTTGTTTTCAGTTGGCAAAAGACAGTTCATCTGCAATATATGAGATTGCAATGGTAGGCAAGGAAACATGCCCTCAGACCCACTCACCAAAGAAATACCTTGCTCCTCAGCTCATTTCAACTTGTGTTTACTAGCTAGCACACACTGTAAATAAAAATAACACATCTAGCTCAGAGTTTAATTCAAAAGATTGCATTTTCACAAAGCCTTTCACTGTCAGTTCTCCAATTTCGTGTCTCTGAAGGTATTTGAATAGCCCAGTGCACACATGGGCTGTCAGCCTGGTGGCCATTCTTTCATTACGGGTCCAGCTCCCTTGAGCAACACCTTTTTTGTGTCCTTCACTGGAGGAGGGGCATAGTTGCTCCCCCAAGAGTGATCTGTGCCCCGCTATTTTAACCCTCTGTGAGATGACCTTTTTAATAAGTGTCTTTCTCTGTTTTCCTGCCGGCCACTGTGCGAGCAAACAGAGCATGTCTTCTGCTTCCCTCAGATAAAGGAATCAATCAGAGAGGGTGCAACAGAGAAAGAGAGAGAGATAACTGGGCCATATATGGATTTATATTATGTAGATTCCCCCTTTCTTCTTCCCTGTAGACATTGCAAAATGCACTCAGCTTCAATAAAATACATTTCAGATTTATGAGAAAAATAAAAATGAAATATTAATACTCTGTGAAAAACAACAAGATCCCCCCACAATGAAGAGGATGGTAATATGAGAGAAATAGTTTAGACACATTTCTAATATGAAGTCTGTTTGCAACAGGGAACAAGACAAATTTTTTAAACCCACTGATATATGTTTCCCCCTTTCCATTCTCAACCACGACATGCTTGTTTGAAGTGTTTGAATTCATTTACATCAAGTCGTCGGGTCAGTAGCATGGAAATATTCAGTAATACCCTCAACTATGAACAGGCTCCTGGCAGTCCATGCTTTCTACTAACTGTTTCCAACCAGCTCCTATTGGTTGTATGGGAGGTTTTTTTTCAACTAACTTGTGTATTGATCCAACAGCTGCTTTGTGGCTGCCAAGAAGAATGTGCCAAACTGCAAAGACTTTATTTGCTTCAAAAGGGCTCACATAAGAGGAAGGCGACATGAGCAAGACCTGATTAGCCGAACTCTGAGCCACTGTCGTTCATCAGAATTTCTGCTGTGTTTTTGCTGTGGCGTCTTGCGACATCCTGGTACAAAGAGCAGCACACTGATTACAAGGCTTTGAAAGGAGGGGAGGCGGTCAGGGGAGAATAGCTACTTCTGGCACAACGCAGCCACTGAAAAGAGAACTCATGCTAGAGTGAGCTCTCAGAATTGGGCTCGAGTCTTTACTGTGAATACGTGTTTGTGTGGGGGGCATGTTCTATGTGAGTGTCTACTGGAGAAAGAGAGATAGGTAGGGAGAGAAAGAGAGGCTGAGAAAGAAAGGGAGTATTAAAGTAGATGTTTGACTCCACGGCGTAGCATCCCTGTGCGTTTCCTCTCTGCGACAGTGCCAGTAACGTTAACAGGAGTGTCATTAGGAATTCAAAGCATATGCCCTCGTGAGGACGCCCTCTTTCTCACTCCCCAGTGCTTCACACCACACATATTATGCACTGTATAAAGTATTTATTGGTCTTTGTGAGACTAGGGCTGCATTTCCTGCAGAAAACAATCAAAAGAAGAATAGAGGAGCGTGCTTTTTATGCTTGTGTTTGTGTGTTCTTCACAGAGATGACGATGGCCTGCACTGCAACTCCTTCATATTCACATCCCCTTCTATCCAAAACATTCTCCCATGTACTAGCCTGCTCAGTCAGTCATCGGCTTAGGCATGCAAACACACACCCATACACCTATTATCGCACATGCACGCTCACACGATCCCTCACAGCACCTGCGTGCTTGCACTCTGCATTTTAGATGACACATAATTCATCGCCCGAGAGGGTAAACACATGCTGTGTTTCATCCAGTTGACCTCTTTCTTAAGTAGGTAGCCACAGTAGCGGGGGTGACATGTGGACAAAACAAAGATAATCTTATGTACTCACCTAGAACTACACGCACTGAAAACACTTAAACTACTGACTGTCGGGTGACAAAGACCTGGCCATGGAGCGGTTGTCTCGGTTTCTCTTGCTCTCTTCATCTCTCCCTGGCCCTGGCTCTGCCTGCTCTTTGTTCACTCTCTTCCTCAGCCTGCAAGTATTTTACAGCGGCACAAGCAGAAGAATGGCACATTAAATCTTAATAGGACTGCGTCTGGCCGTGTTGAATTGCAGAGCGTGTTAAGCCGGCGCTTTCCTCCCCCTTGGCACACGCTCGTGGAAGTGGAAAACAATTGAATAAAAGAAACTGCTCCCTCCCTCTGTAACACAAGTGACTTCGGCTGCCCTGCTGAAGCTATGAGACTGAACTGACTCCGGCTCACAAATGGCATAAGCCCGTGCTGAGAAACTGTAACATAAATGGCATTAGTCCTTTTCAATATGCATAGACATACACTGGAAGGTAGACACAGGATTTAACCTGACCACCCACAATGTAGCTGTTGCAAATTCCCTTCTCAGTGACAAATATGACAGAGTACAAGAGGACAAAACTAACCAGGAGAGACAAATGAAATGTATTGAGACATGGAAAGGATAGAGATAGAAAGGGGGATGGGTAAAAGACAAAGAAGCAGAGAGAGGCAGAGTCAATGTAGGAGAGTGCCAATCTTAGCAGCAGCAGCGATGTGAGTCCAGGTCTGCTTTGTAAGGCAGTCAGAGGTGGTAATTAGCCAGTGATGAGTTGACTGGTTGTGTGTCCAGTGCACAGCCCTGCTGGGTGGGGCTGTGGGAGGTAGATAAGGCCAGCAGTGGGCTTATCTCTGAGAAGGACAGGCACCAGGCCTGCCAGGCAAATCCACCCACAGTCCAGCCGCATTTTATTAACAACATCATTAATGCCCGACAGGTTATGTGCGGTGGCTCGGAAGAGAGACAGGAAAAAGTAAAAAAACAAATAAAGTCTCAATTCCTGCTTGGCCGGCCAGTCTAAAGTACATAGGCACCAGTTGACGTGTTTTGAAAGCAAGGAGCTTGTGGAGATGTTTACCAGGTAGGCAGCCAACGGAAGGGCACGGAGAGCAAGCTTGGATCTCACCTCTGGGTTTTTCTCACTCTCCTCTGGGTCCGCAGAATTCAAATGATTTTTTTTTTCTCTTTCAAACGTGGGACTGCACACCAGAATAATGATGAAGCAAATACAGAGAACACAAGCACAAAGCAAAGGCAAAAATGTATTTTTTAAACTTTATGGACATTGTAAGCTCAGTTTTATAACAAATGCTTTGTGAAATGTTTTTTCTCAATCTGCAAAGTACTATCAGGTGTGCAAGCTTTGTTTTTTTGTACCTTTTAAAGTAATAAAATACAATGTTGCGCTAAAAATGCAAATACCTTTAGAAGGGGTTTTGCTTTCTTTTGCTGTAATCTGATTTCCTTTGATCAGATGGCACCTTACAGGTGTCTAGTGTTATGTGGTGAATGAGCATTCTGGATAAACAATCGTGTGAAGTGCGTGATGTGAACAAACACTTGATTTGTAATTAACGCTCTGGATTGGCGTATCAAATGCCAATGAACTTTTCAATGTCATGCTTCGCTAAGATAATTTACACCAGGTGTTGACGGAATGTAACATGTCATTGAGACAAAGAAAAAGTCACCAATCAACATGTACCTCATTCACAGACACTTTAAAGAAACACCAACAGGTGTTTGAATCATGTCACCAGTCTCTAATGAGAAGGTCATAGGATTTAGCTTATGTCTGCATGGAAATGTTCTGCACATTGATCTCCATTGGGTTTTTTCCTTAGAAGGCTTTTGCCAAACTCGCCAGTAATGGGAGAAAGGAAGGAGGGAGATGGAGGGCGGTGGAAAGAGTGACCAGTCCGACAGGTTTATGTCTCCCAGCAGGCTGAGCTCCATGGAGCGGGCCCACAGGAAGGAGCGGAGCCAGCTGTGACGGCATCCTGCAAGCACTGTGGTTTCGGAACTTTGGGGCTACACTATCACCGACTCAACATTTCCCCCTCTCCTCTACCCCTCCCAGGGGTTGTTTTTGTTGGCTAGGGGGTACTGTATGGGTGGGGGCTGCTAGAAGGCTCTGTGGAACAGCCACTCCTATACTTCAGGATATGTGGAATTGAGCCACACACAAGGACAGGGATTCTCAAATATCATGTGAAGTACACATTTGTTCCTTAGCGCTAATTGCCATTTTCAGACTGGAAGGTGGGTTCATAAATTTAGTTTTATGTGCAGGATGGGTGTTGTTTAAGGTCTCCAAGGCCACCAGCTGGACTGTACTTTGGCAAAGAGAACATTGTGTGTCGGTACAGAATGTAATGGTTTGACAGTAAAACCATGCTGTCAGAGATGTCCTCTTACTGTTAAGAGCAGTGGACAGTGGGGGGTCCAACACCACTGAGAATGTAAAGGTCATCCAATCTATTCCACCTCCAACCTGCCTGGTTGATCGATCATCCTAGAGGAGTCAATCAATTTGATCAGAGAGCCTCTCCTAAGAGATGGCCTCCCAACAAGTGGCTGGGATTCTGCAGAAGGCTGCAGAGTGTGCCAGCTTGGTACATGTCTCTGTGATAAATCAAGACATTAAAATCCTTAATTAAATAGTAACTCAACACCTGTGGTAGCCATTCTCTAAGCAAGCCACTGATTTACTGTAAGAACATGCAACCATTACTATTACTATCACTTTATCATGTTATCAAGCTCATTCTATATGCAATGCATGTACATTAAAATCAGATCAAGAAAATCCTGCAGGACCGACTGACAGCCAAGAGAGATTGGGCTATGGTAAACAGAGTGGTAATCTGTATATTAGGACATTATGTGCCCCAGTCAAAGCATGATGCATCTTTCTCATCATGAACTTGGTTTGTAGAACATACCCCACAAACAAAGTCAACAGACAAAACCATTGTGTGATTGGTTTTTAATCCAATTGCATTATTATTCAGGTCTCCCATTGGCCATTCATTACTCTCACATAGAGCCTGTGTGGGTTGTTATCACCCAATCAGACTCAAGACTGTATTCTGGAGAGCATGCTTTCGTTTGCATCCTTTAAACCCTGTGAGCCATTCCTCTCTCTAGGCCCGCCAACGGAATACCTAATTCCAAAGTAAACTGATTGCTCTCTCCAACAAGATTACGCTGTGATGATGTTAGCCAAATGAGGCCTCTTTTCGGATGCAACCAAGGCAGGCAAGGATGCTTACCGCAAGATGACTGATCAGCATGTTAAGAGAAACAAGGTTGGGAAAAAAGGAGACGAAAACGAGGGATAGAAATTGAAAGTATGTGAGAGAGTTGTGAGCGTGGGGGTAAGCAGAAATGTAATTTGCTTCTCACCTCAGGCAACTGGGCTCGGAGGCCAGTAAATATGCAAACAAGCTGAGCCTGGCCATCAATATGAAGACCCCAGATGATTACTAATCTCCACCACAGAAGTAGATTGAGGTCTGTCAGCACCATGCTATATGAGGAAAAAAAGAGGGTGGTGAAAGTCCAAATTATGCCTCCATATCAGCCCCAAACATTATGCACAACTCAGAGTTATGGGTGACCTTCAGTTTGAGACATACTATTCATGATGCATACTCGATCAGCAATACCACACCATTAAAAATAAAGGGGACCAAAACCTAAAGATACATTCACCTTATATCAATTCAGAAACTAATGCAAAAACTTCTCAGTAACTTTGAACCTTGTTCTCAACTCACCCCAGTCTTTTCATCATGAGGAACTCCTTGTCTGATATGAGCTCCTAGACGTGAGGCACATTAGTTTACCAGCCCATTGTCATTCCCCATCCGTAATCCGGGATAAAAAAAACCTATGGGACATGGACCAGGCTGGAGTCATTAGGTGTGTGCATGGCTTACCCAGACAGCTAGATAAACCAGATGCCTCGGGATGGCCAGGGGTCATCTCTCTGTGAGAACAAGTTGTTGATGTCCTTGTTTCTCTCTACCTCTTCTCTGCCCGCTCTCCTTCTCTCGCCGCTCTTTATCATTCCTTCTCTTGCATTCTTTCTTTCTTTCTGTCTCTCCCTTGATTGTTCTGCACAGTCATCTCAAACACAGAGGTCCGTGTTGGAGCTTAGGAGCCGAAGAACCTGTCAGCTAAAGGGAAGGAGGAAAGACAGACAGGGGAGCTGTCTGTGGCCCTAGGTTTAATGCCTGAGGGTGTCCTACGTGTGGAGGATAGTTAGTGCAGTAGGACGCACCGCAGTCCGCAGGTGAATTCTCTCATTTTGACTTAGTGCATTTGAATCATCACCTCTAGGGGGTAGTGTTATGACTTTCTGTTACGGAAGGTACCTTAATATAATATGCTGCAAACGTTTCTTTCTTTTATTTTTCATCTCTAAATACAGCAGGAGGGATATGTAGGAGGAATATATATTCTAAGAATGTATTTCCAGTCCTAAACATAATTGACTATTTCTTGTATTTTAGAGTGTGTTTCCTGCATAGAGCTTTACCCTCTGCAGTGAGTGCACAAGGCTTGAGGATGTTTACCTGGCATGGTGCCTGTTGTAGCTGCCCTCCTGTTGAGGAAAAGCAGGTCAGGCTATAGTTTTATGTTTGTTTGGTTGTGCATGTGAGTATGAGTGTGTGAGAGAGAGTGTGTGTGTGTGTGTGTGTGTGTGTGTGTGTGTGTGTGTGTGTGGAAGTGTGGTGGAAGAAGGGGAGATCATTAGGATGGGAAGGGTCAGAGAGCGCAGGGAAAAAAGCAGTTGAATCTTCCGTGTAACCAAAGGATAGGATGGGTGGGTCTGGGGTTGGTGGGTAACTGGACCCTCATTCCAACTGAATCATCCATCTGCTCAACCATCAATCTTCACTCTTTCTATCCCTCTTTTCATTTACTCATCCAGCCATTTACCATCCTTGCCCGTGGCCAAAAGGCCATGTCTCTTTGTGGCCCTGATAATCTGGACCAATTTCCCCTGCAATTTATTGCCCAGCCAACCACCCACCTGGTCAAGCAGCATCAGGCTTCTCAAGGTAGAGGCCACTCATCCCAGCAAGCTCCTTCCCACCAATCACATCCTGTTTCTTCCTCCTCAAGCCTCAAATCTTTTGTGTTTTAGAGTTTCAATTCAGTACTGGAGTAGTGAAACCTTTCCTCCTTTTTTTACTGTAAACTGACACCCTCAGCAGCCATTGTTTACCTCTAATGTCTTTACCCTTTTCCATCTTTGTTTTCTATTATCATCTTCCATTTCTATCTGTAGCGCTGTCTTTGCTGCTTCTCCTCTTTCTCTTTCTCTCCCTCCCTCCATCCTGTCATGGCTCCTCAGTATTCTACTGCTGTCTTGTGTGGAGTGATTTTGCCCAGACACGTCTGGCTCTGGGTAAAGTGCGGTCCCCAGAGAGCATGCTCCGCAGCCCCCAGGTCGCCGGCACCATGAATACATTATGATTCCCATTTCCATCCTGTTGCCACGGCAGCACTTTTGGAGCCGCAGGGCGATTAAGACGTGTGCTGTCGATACCCTGATAGGAGCAAAAGTTGGATCTGGAAGCTGGCCTTTGATCAGATTCCGTCCTCCTGCTTGCTATATATTGGTCGCTTCAATACAGGAAGACCAAAGAGGAGGTCTTTTTGGCTTCTTATTGGTTTGACAGGCTCACCTGCTGTACATAATCCATGCATCCTCAAGCTCTTTTTCCCACCTCTGTTTTTTATCTCCTTTCATGCCTGAAACCATTTCCCTCCCTTATTCTCACTTCCGTTGCTCCTCCCCATCGCTGCAGTTCAGCTAAGGCAGCATTATACGCAGTCTCTCTCTGCTCTCTGATATTCTGCGTTTCTCACAAAGGAAGCAACTCCCTTACCTTTTATTGTTTCCCTTTTTTCTTTGGGGGATGATGTATAAAACATGGTGCCTCAGGTAGAGGATGTTGGGTAGGAAGCCATGTCCCCCTAAATGGCCAGCCGTGTGCATGCGCCTAACACTTCACTGAGCAATCTGTCAACATGTCAGCAACACATGTTTTGTAAAAAGCCTCTGGTGGGAGCCAGGGGAAAAAAGGCACTCCTGCCAGACCAGAGAGGAAATGCTTTTTTCTCCCCTCTATGCAGTGGATTTTCTATTGCTGGTGCTCAGTCCCACGGGCCCCCCACCACCAAACTCCCCTCCCCCACACATACACCCGTTGTCTGCACTTCAGAAATTTGAACTGGGGACCCTCGAGGGGGTTTACTGGGAGGGTGGGGGTGGGCTGGGAGGGAGGGGCTCCCTCTTTTTCAGAGCGTATGAAATTGTGAAGGTATATTGTGGCAGGTCCCCAAGCGGTCTTTTCTAATACCTGAGTTTCTGGCGAAGCTGGAAATTACCAGCGGCTCCCCAGAGGGACGGCTTTATCCACACCAGGAAGGGGAGCAGAACTCAGTGGGGAGGTTACTTAATGCATGGCTGAAATAAAAGAATTTCTGAGACAGAGGCTGAAAAGCAAGCTTTTTTCTTTTTCAACCCCCCCCACCTCGCTCCCCGTTCCCTTTCTCTCTCTCTTTTCCTCCCCAGTAGTATAGTTTACTACTCTCTGCCTTCTCTTGAAGGGTTCTAGTTTAATAAACTTTCAGAGGATCCTGCTGGTGCAGACAGCTAGACAAATACCCTTGTGTGTTCTCTTTTGTCGGAGATACAGCTTTTTGTTATGTTCTTGCAAATTTGATTTCTCCCTCTGTCTTTCGTTTTCTCTGCCGCCCTCTGTCTCTCTCCCCCTTTCTGCATTTGTCTTCATCTCCCTTGTCCTCCTCTCCCTTTCTGTCTCCCTCCTCGATACACACACACACACACACACACACACACACACACACACACACACACACACACACACACGCACGCACATGCACACACATGCACACACACACACAAAGTCAAACTCTGTCTCTTGTGGTTGAGTTTATTGTTTGGTCTGTCTCTTCGTTCTCCCCTTCTGTGCTCCCTTTTGTTTTCTGTATGTTTTGTTGTATTGTTGCAGAGAGGCAGAGATGCAGATAGAATGCAGACAGTTTGCCCTGGGTAAAGAGTGCGCACAAGCACCCTTGGTATCTATTTAACAAAACACATTCATCTATTTACACATGACCAAATGTGTAAAACTCTACCTACTTTTTAAGCACAGGGTGTATGACATTTAATGCATAATGTTTTGGGGTAATTTACATCCCTGTATGGCCCTATTTTCTACTTATTGTATGCCAGGAATAATAATCATTATCTGTATTGAATGTCCATGGGTCATTAATCTTGCTTTCTTCATAACCTAAAAAAACAATATAAAAATCTCCTCCTCCCATGTATGAAATACCTTTCCCTCTTTTTCTTTCTCCCTCTATCTTCCTCCCCCTCTATACTGTTGGTAAATAATTCAACCTTTTCGCTGTAACAAGTGCTGGCCTTAATAGGGAACGGTACCTGTAGTTGGGATAAACAAGGCAGCACCAGTGAAACAGAGGGATTTGAGCTTCATGAGGGCAGAGAAATAAGTCGTTTCCTTCTGAAAGGCAGAGTAGACTGGCTGACATTAATTAAACCCTATAGGATAAAGGTTATCTGAGGCCTAGCAAAGCAGAGACCGTGCATGTGGGATGTTATGTCTGCCGAATCCTAATCAAGACTTCTTATTAAAGCGACATGTGTGGGCTCAGGCATGTATAATATGCACGGTGTGTTTGTGCTATTATGTTCTGTATGATGATCTATTGATGTAACAACATTTCACCTTCAGTTACAGATGCAAGCTGATCATCCAGCTAAATGGTGAAGAACAATCTAGCTACCACCTCTGCTACATTTTCAGTGTTCCTAAAAATAAAGACCGGTGCAACTTCCTAGAGAGTTCCATGTTTAGAAAACATTGTGTTGCCCACCATGCCCTGTTGTGGGAGGTGTGCCTCCGGGATCCTCCCATGGTGCACTTGTGACTGAGTCACCTGACCCGAGCATCAGCATGGCGCTCGGCTGCCATGGCTCATGTTTTACAAATTACCCAGGAGGTTGTGCACCTCCTCTGTGCCCATATTTTCTCCCTGCTGTATGCATAGTGCGTGGGATTATATTCCCCAACTCCAACTCCTCCCTCAGACAATGAACCGCCGCATGACAGTCACCTCACTAACACCCAAGATTGCTAAGCAAAATACAAATTAAGGAAGGGAGAAAACACTGCTCTGACCTATTGGCTTCCTCTGTTTGTGCTGGATGTATGCTGGTTAAAGAAAAAAGAAACAGCATGGATACTGTTACCAGGCGAGTAAGGCTTTATGTGTTATGTGTGTGTGTGTGTGTGTCATCAGGACTCCAATCTCTCACTATCTTCCTGACTCATCAACTTATTTTCATGCCAAATGTAATTACAGGTCACCTTATTGGTAATATTTCCTTGATATTTAAAGTAGCCACATAAGACAGCCACTCTAGGTGTGACGCAGGTTTTATAACCCCCTCATTGTATGCTGTTTCTGTATTAGTGGTACAGCTCTTTTACATGTCTTCTCCTTTCATATACAGATAAAGGCTGATGTCCTCTCGTCTACAAGCCCAATGAAAAGTAATTAGCTGATATGGATGTTGCTGTCAGTGATAATGGATATTGGGGGACTATTACATTCACTCTCTGGAATGATGATCCTTGAAATGGGTTCATCACAGTAAGCTGCACATTCAGATAGACGTAAGATTACGGCATATAAGAATAAAAGCTCCAAGTTACTGCAGGAGAGTTGCATATACCTTTTAGGTAATGGTCACATTATCCCACAAAAAACAAAAAAAAATATTTAAAATACTGCAGTCTTCTCTTTTTTTATTAACACATGACTCACCTCCAATATTGGATTTATTCATGTAATATTGTATAGATTCAAAATGTAAAGTCATACTGAGCAATTGAGGTGTTTTCACAATTTTACTTGATGATGATGATAATTCATATGGGGGGTGTTGGTTGGAAGTCATACCGAGATCCTCTCCAGAGAGAGGCATAAATAGCCTCCCAGGGGGGTGGAGTGTAACTAAGTAAATGGTTACTAAGTCAAGGAGTGCTGGGACTATGTAAATAGGGCGATAAGAAGTATCCATTGAGGTGTTGGGGTGAGAGGAGGGTATTTAGGGTAAGATGGTCTGGATCAATGGAAGTAAATTTCCAGGATAAGCCTGACAAGCTGGACATCCAGTGTAGCGCGTCTCCTGTCCCCTACTACTATCTGTGTGTCAAAATCCTTTTGCTACAGGAAACAACAAGAACAACTTCAGAGCTAGCAAGCTTACGTTACACGCTAGTGCAATAAGGCAGACCTGCCTGGTTATTTTGGGAAATCATTGTAAAGACTTACAATATGTAATATTATAGTTTTTTATATTATTATATATATTATATTATGTAGTATAATATGTTTACGGGACTTACTCTCTTAACTGGGACATTTTGGTGGGGATTGCAATGGGCGGACAATTTCACAGAGCCACCATCGCTGCATCGGAATTTAGCGCCGCCCAAGACAATTGCGATTGGTTTAAAGACATGCAAACAACCCAGATCATTTTCCACTCCTGTCCTAGAATGTATCTGTTGCGTAACCAGAGGCCTGGCAATGCCAGACTAAGGCTAAGGAAGACCCTCAATGATCTGTTTTAGGAATTTCTCTACAGTGACCCTGAAAGTTTTCCGCTGAGTATGTCAGCATGCAAACTTTAAGCAAAAACAAGGGCGAAGTTTTTCTCAACTGATAAATAGATAAACAGGAATAAATCAATGTGAAGTGATGAATGAATAAGTAAAATGCCCTGTAGTCATTTGTCTGGTTGTATTCAGGCCTCATATTCCAGCCCTGCAAATGAAGATGAGGGTGAGGGCAGCGAAGGAAATGCTTTATTCCGTGAAGCATGTGCATGTTTGTGTGCGTGTGTCGGTGTTTTCATAACACTTAGTAGAATTAAGATATGATGATGAGCTGCCTGGATACCCGCAGAAAACAATAGAAGGGGAAACAAAGCAAACCTCTAAATCTGTCTGCCATTTGCGCTCACATACTGTACACACATGTCATGAGTATTCTGGCACAGTTACTGGGCCAGGGAAGTGCTGGTCTGGGGCCTGGCCCATTCTCTAGAGACAACCCCCCGCCTCCTCCCTCTCCGCCCCCTCCCCCCGTCCCCCTTCCTGTGCAGTCTGTGGACACAGTCTGAGGCGACAAGGTTGCACAACAGCTCGCAAAACCTCCACTTTACGAACTAGAAATCTGTTAAAGAAGAAAAAAAAAATGAAGAGGACTGTGATAATTGTGTCGTGGGGGAAATAGATCAGACGAATTAGGGGAAGAAAATCTTGCCGTGGCTTTGTTACTTTGCTGGTGGTTCATTTCAACATTGATCCACCCATCCATCTGTCATCCTTTTCCTGTGCTTCTTCTTCAACTCTTCATTTCATTCTCTCTTTCTTCCCCCCTTTCTTGGATTTGAGAGTGGAGGAGCCTTCTGGCTTTAACAGAGAGGGGATGAAGATGTTTATTCATCTGGAGGGTATTAGAGCCATGATTAAGGAGAGGAGGGAGTAGCGAGGCTGATGCGACGTCTGCATCGGTTGTTCATGGGCCGCCTGCGGGAATCTGGCCAACACACCAGGAAAATAAGAAATGAAGAATGAAAAAAAAACTTGTAGTGAAATTCAATTCTCTCGGGAAAGAAGAGAAGTTTAAATTTGAGCCGTCTTGCTCACTCTTTCATTCTCAGTCTCACTCCCTGTTCTCGCAGCTAAGCTAATTATTAATGAATGCGGTTTCTGTTGAACCTTGGAGAGGTGTCAGCATTGCAGTCACTGAGGGTTAGGAAATCTTGACATTTAAGACAGGGATGCATGAAAATACATCGTCTTGCTTGAGTTGATGCTTGTTTTTTCTTCCCCTCCCGCTCTCCTCTCCAAGATGCATGTTTTCTTCTCCCTCCTGGGCTGTCTCCAGTTGTTTTACCACTGACAAGCTGGGATGGCATTAAGGAGATATCAAATAGATCCACAGTGTATTAATCAGGGGGACCAAAGGTCAAGGGTGAAGAGGCATGGTCAGGCTTTTCTGATAAATGCTAATGCTAAAGCTAACACATCTCACAGAATCTTGGGTTGTTTATTCATATGCAAGTGATTTTCGTCGTCCTCTGTAGAAAAGAAAAAAAGAGGTGTGGATTTAAGGCTTTTTAAGGGCATTTGGCAGACTACCTGCCCTTTTTAAAAAATATTCCCAGTGTACTGAAACATAGAGCCAAGTGTCTGAAGTTATCCTTAAAAAGTGAAATAATTTTAAGTTGAAGTCTAGCCCTAGTTTTATGGGTCACTATGAGGTAGTTTGATTAAAAAGAATTAGACCCTACTTTCCGAATTCAATGTGTGCTGTGCGTGTTTTTAAGTAATGGATAGCACGTCTTGAAACTTGCAGAGCAAACCCTATTTTAATGAAGCAACCATACAGTAACTCAGCATATTTCTGTGCGCATAACATTTTTTTCTTCTCCAAGCTGATCACATAAATCAAATTTCCGTGAGTAACTAAGTGTCGGGGAAAATAAAATAGCATCCAAATAAACTCTTGCGCAGTGAAGAAATATTAATAAAGTCGTTGCATAGGAAAGCACAGTGCTGCAGCATCTCTCACAGTGGCTGGCTGACTGACTGACTGGCTGGCTAGCTGACTGTCCACTGGGTCCTGCGCCTGGTCTGCTGCAGTGTAGAGGGAGCAACGCACACACACACACACACACACACACACACACACACAGGCTCCCCTGCTGATTAAAACCCAGCCCAGCCCAGTCCCGCCTGGCCCAGCACTCCCTCAGCGCCAGTGCAGTGAGGCAGGCGGTGAAGGGGCATGCTGGGGGACAGATTGTCATCCTCCTTTCTCCCCCTGGGAGGCTCACTGTGTCTGCTGGTCCAGCCAAGACCTGGGGAACAGCCTCCTTCCTGTTTGTGCTGTAGCCTACCTGAAGTGGTCAACTGTCCTTCCTCTCCACACCACCTGCAACTCAGTTCTACAGGAGATGACACTATAACTCCCTTGCCACAAACTGCTCCACCTACATCCCAAACACTACCTCTTGCCATATTTCATCGCTGCACAGGTCAAATTGCTCATCGCTAAAGCTCGATACGCCTTCTTGTTATTAACCTGAGTGAACACTGTATGACATACTGACCATTTCCATTGTTCCATGTTACTAATTTAGTTTTGCCACAGTGATATGCAATTAAATTACATGCACTTATAATGTAAAAACACTATATGCAGCGTCACAGAGGTAATTGCATGCATGCTGTGAAGAAGTGTATTTTGGGCCCAGTGTGATTCACTTTTAATATTTCAAACACTTCAAATCCAGACATCTGAATTAGCCCTCCCCGAGCCAACGTACTGCACCCCAAATTCACCTTACCTGAATAATGGTGTAATTAAATGTCTCCCTTTACTTTGAAAGCAAGCATGAAAATAAAACCCTCTTGACAGTTCTTGTTAACCCAGTCTCTGTGACTTTGCCCTGCCCTGATTTAACACGTGTTTTTCTTACAAAGAAATACACAGCAAACAGCATGCTGGGCCAAACCTAATCACAGAAGACAACCTTGTGTTTTTATGTTAAGCATTTGTCCAATGAAATGTTGATAATATTTCTAAAACAACTAAGTAAAATATATTATTAACAGCTACTTTAAATCCCTATTCTTTTGTTATCTAGTTTGCTGGTGTGTTGGTGGCCTCATTGACCTCAATGTAATAGTATGCAGTTGTTATGGAGGATAAGAAATGATTTGCGCGGCAGTAAGTCATCTCTGGCATGCTTTCAGAGTTCAAACACTGCAGTTATGGATTGTTACATGATGCAGATTTTCACAGACAAAAATGAGGCATATTCTGCCCAAAGCATAAGCCTTTTCCGTCATTTTAGAGGCCTGGCAATATTTCAAGAAACATTATTATTGATTGTCATCATTAGCATTGATTTCAGTTTGTCCATGTTGGTGGAAAGACATCAGTGTAGCAGGGACACATCTCTGTGATAAGTAATGGAATTCCACTTTTCATTGTGTCTCACTATCATGGAAAGAAAAAAGCCCAGTAAAGGATGAGTGGCCGCCCTACTTTCCTCCTCTGGCCTTCCATTTGTCTAACTTTCCTGGGACGCCACTTGGGGCACTGTGATTTCTGGGACAGTGACCAAGTGCTCCTGTCTGAGCTGGGGGACGTGGGTAATGTGGACAAAGTAGTTGACAGTTTGCAGCTTCCCTATGGTTGAGAGACAGAGCCATGAGGGCCAGAATAATGGACACCCAGACCACAGAGTCAGGACAGCGCTTGATGTTCCAGCTCTTTGTGTCAGGCCCTGTGTGAAAAATATCCCCATTGACTGCAGTTTTGGGGGGGCGTGCATTTCTCCTCCAAGTTTGTGTGTGGAAATATGCTGTGTACATGATGTTAGGCCAGAGCGACTCGCTGCTAAGTCACTGATGAAACCCCGGGAAGTGAATTCTTATTTTATGTACTGTTTTTCTACCTTGTTTGGTAAAAGATAGCAGCCTTGTTCGCTGCTCCTCTCAGTCGTCTACAACCCCTCCTTCTCATCCTGTAGCATAGTGGATTTGATTGATCTGTAGCAACGGGGTGGGAGGGACTTGCCATTTCTCAGTGATGTGTAAAAAACATATTGTGTTTGCTGAGAAAAAAAAGGGGATAAGAGGGAGACAGGCTGAGTATACACACAATGTACACACACACACACGCATAGACAATACTTGAATCTGAGGTTGGGTGTCTCATGGTAAATAGCAGCTCTTCTACCAATGCGTATTTGTGTGTGTTAATCAGCTGCATGGTGCAAAAAGTCATGTCTAGCCACCCGGCACCTTAGCTGACAGCTACTGGGAATTATCAGTGTTTCATTTTGACTGGATTTGATGTCTTAAGACAGGGATGTAGCAGGACTACTGTGATAAAGCCCAGCCCTGGGCCTCCTCCAACAGCTCTGTGTCCTCTAAGCTCTCAGTCCTGAATCAACTGAGTGATTCGTTCATCTGACTGGAATTAGTCCCCAAAAAAAAATCAACCACCCCTCTCTGTCTCAGTCAGGGAGATTGGAGGCTTAGCTAATGTAAAAAATTATCTCACCACCTCCTCTATTAGATCTTAAGTGGTTGTGTCACAAACAGGGCCGTACATGATAGTGTGTTGTTCAGACACACATTGCTATTTGGGCATCAGAACAGGAAAAGTGTTGAGATGACACATGCATTGTCTCATGGGAGAGGCTCACTACTTTTCCCAGTAACTGTAAAAAGATCCCCTCTCTGAATATGAAGTAGGGTCATAGTGTTACATCAGACAAGTTGTCAGCTTTTTGTTTATTCATTGAATCCCCAATTCCCAATGTGCCACAAATACACTCACACAAACACATCTCTTATGACAACCACTACGTACAGATCTCTAGTACAACGCACAAGAAAATGAGGTTTGGCTGCTGTAAACATGACCATGCTTTGCTTCACTAGAATGGCTTTTGAACAAAGTCAAGCTTGCTCTAGAAGTGGCAGATGAGTGATAGCAAAAACACTTTTCTGATAAGATAAGGTCCTGGACCTGGATAAGAGTTTGGCTTTCCATAGAAGAGGTGTACTCTGCTGCTGTTAGCTAGTGATAAGCCATCTTGAACTGCCTCCAGGACCTCGGACACGAAAATGTCCAGACGCCAGCTGTGAGTTATTTCCAAAACCATGGTCCCTGAAAGGTTTGAGGAGGGGTTAAAACAGTGAAATCCCGAATGCCTGTTTAGTAAGCACTATGTTTAAGAGTGAGCTTTGGGCAAAACTGGCTAACAAACGTTAAATTATCTAATTAAAAAATGGAAGTAGATAAGTAGTTATGTAAAAATAACTTTATTTATTTATGTAATTATTGCACTTTATGGGTTACAAAGTGCTTCACAAACCCTCAAAAAACATGGCAATCATTGCTATTTTCATCAAACTGAAATAGAAACTTCACAGAATATCTTTAAAATCTATAGTTTTACAATATAATGAAAATATTTTTGGTAATTATTTTTTAGTGGTATTTTACAGTGAAAAGTATTTTTTATAGTTTGAAGACATCAGTGTGTAGCGCTGGTAGTTGTAAAAAGATTTCACAACATTTAAAAATGGGCAGACAGGTGGGTCTGAGTATGAGGGTAAAAATACTTTGGCTTTAGATTTGTATGATAGCCTTTTATTTATTTATTATTGGTATTTTGGCAAAAAAACATTCATGTTAAAGTCATTTAAGCATGTTTAAGGACTTTCTTACTTCCACCAACATCAAACATCCTTTAACTTTAGCCCCAATAAATTTAACATGATAATTAATTATACCTCTTTTAGTCTGGAATGTATACAAAAGTGTGAAGAATGAGCGCTGAAAATGTTATGTTGTTCTTTCTGATCGTGCACTCAGCTCACACTATAAATGCTTGTCTTCAAGAATTTAAAAAAAAAAAAATCTTTTCAAACTATGCGTATTATTTAGCATTTAAAATTTAGAGACAACATTTTCCACCATATGTATAATAGTCCAAAGGGAAACAGTGTCATCAGGCAAATTAATGACTTACTCTCTTAAAAATATATTCATATATCTTGCTAAACCTCAAATAGGCTCCATTAATTGCATAAATCAAAACTTTCTACAGGGGTTTTAAAAGCGGTGCCGCTGTGTACAGAAATGGCAAACTTACCTGTTCCCAGCATTAAGGAGCTTGTTTGAACAGGAGTATTTACTCTGGGAAAGGGTGCTATAAATGAACATAGAGGAAATGGTGCACAAAGAGCAGTTCAGACTGGCTTAGAGGAAATTGAGACCTGCGTGTGAAGGGGGGAATTTTTAGTGGTTACTTGCAGAAAAAGACCCCCCCCACACACACACACACACACACACACACACACACACACTAATTTGTATAAAGCTGTTTCAAATGTCTTTATTAACCTTACATATGGATTTAATGAACTTGACTAGCCTACGCTTCTGTTCTTTATTTCTTAAAAAAGTGTTCATGCACTGCTGCTTAAGGCTAAATTTATAGTAAATATGGCTATGATCACATTTTATGCCATCCCCTATAGGAGCTCTCCAAATAAGGTTGTTTTGTTCCGTAGAAAATACATTTAAAAGGGAAAGAGGGAGGGGGTAGGGACAGAACTCCCAGAGAGGGACAGGCCTTAAGATGGAGGTCTTCCTCCCAGGACGTGACAGGCTGTTGGCTGGAGGATGCTCAGGAAGGCCTTGGCAGACCAACAAAGACAGCCCTTCAGCTGCAGGGTGTAGTTTTTCAGGCCCCAGCATCCCCTTTGGCAGCAGCACAGAGAGTGCTGGCGTGCACAGGCCCCCGGCCCGAGAGACAGGGAAGTAAGGCCCGCTCTTTTATTTACTCAGGCTGCTGCTGAGGCCTGGGCATTTCTTGTCTGGGTGAAGAAGGAAAAAAACAAGTCTCTCTTTCTGTTTCCTCTTGAGGTCTCCTGAGGAAGATTGGTCTTTCATCTACAGTTGTTCACACACTTGTTTCGGCCATTGCGCTTGTATCTGTGTATGCTATGTGTACATGTATGTCTGCACATCTATATGTTTGTTGAGTATTTGTTCACTGTGAGTGAGTGTGCAGGGTGTGCACTCATGCTCTCTTGTGTGTATATTACCGATTGTGTCTGTGTGAGAGTAAAACTGTAGTAAGTCTGACCATGAGGGTCAATTGTACTTAAAACTTAGTTTTAGCTCTGAATGCTCTAAAACAATGGGGTTTTTTTGTTTGTTTTTTTGTCATGCGGTTTGATGGCCAATAGAGTAAGACAAAAGACTAAGTGACTGCTGAAAGCTCTGAGTTTTTGGTCCAGCACACATATACAACATATTTTAGTCAAATTGATGATACCTTGAATAGTACAATAGGTGCAATTCAGAGACAAAATAATTACATTATTATTACGCTGTAATTGTAAAATGGTATTATTTTAATACACAGCAACTTCTGTAATATTTCACAAACCTAATATTAACATTTGCCCAATGTTTGCGACGCCCACATGTCCCCCACAGACACAGCTTTGTGTATATATGTTATTGTAGCTGAGGCACTAAATAAATAATATACATCAAGTAAACAAACCTAAAATTTGAATGATGTTGTCCTGACAGCTTAGTGATGTCTTAAGGCAAATACACTCTCATTTAAAACAGTAGAATTTAATTTAGCCTTGTATACATGCCCATTTATTTGTTTGTTTTATATGATGTCTCCAAGCCAATATGTTTGACTGTAAGGCATTGGCTGGGGTCATTCTTCTTGCACTGTCTTCTTCTCCTATACCCTGGGAGGCAGTGTGAGTGAGGGCAGATCCGCCCCCTCTGTGGAGGAGGGCATAGCACTGAGTCACCCATCCTCCCTCAAACCAGAGAGAGAGAAAACATTGAGACATGTATGAGAGATAAAGCGAGGAAATCAGGCAAGGTTTGCTTCTTGAGTTAGATGTGTGTGCAGAGTGGGCGCCTTGCCAGGGGTGGGAGGTTTCCGGGAGGGCCACGGTGTGGAGGTGGGCTCTCAATGTGCCGCTTTCAGCAGTTTGGAGGGGCAAGGGAATGGCCTCCGACCCCATCTGTTTCCTGAAGATAGGCCCTGATGGGGGTAAGTGCTCAGAGAGGGCATGATATCCTGACAAAGGGCAGATCTCCCAGCAAAACAACAGAATGGGGGAGAGAGAGAGAGATAGAGAGACTTAGATTTGTCAGCTGAAGGAGAGTACAGAGGTTGGATCCTGAAAAGAGTTTGTGCTTTTCCTTCGTCCCTCTCATAAATCTTTGCAGTTTCCTCTTGTTTTTCCCATTCCAAGTTTTGGCCTTTTGACACAATTTTTTTCTGAAGGGGTTGGGATTACTTTGTTTTATTTAGGTAAGGAAGTTCACAGCACTTAGAATTCGGCAGCGGGAAGAAGTGGTCTGTAACCTTTTGAACTTGTGGAAAGTGGTGTTCTGTGTTTTCCATTCATATCACTGTGCAGTGAACCAGGGGAATGGAATGTCGGCAAAGAAGCGATTTGAAAAGGGACACATTAAAGTTATTGTAAAAGAAATGGGTGTTGCATTGTCAGTGGACTGGTGTTCACCGGTCATTCTCTGCACCTGCTTGTCCTTGAGTGAGATGGTTAGCCACTCGGTTGTCTTCCCCTATCCGTTTCCCTGTCCCCTTCATGCCCTCCTCTGCATCAGCACATGGCACATTCATTCATCCTGTATCAGTTGCCTCACGGCTTAGCACGGACCACACAGACAAATATGATAATAACGCATATTCTATAATCCGATATCTATTGACTGATGTTCTTAAAAGCCCATGTTTCATGAAAATCATCTGTTTTGCCATGGATGCTACCTAAAGGCTATGCATAGCATGGTCTAAATTGCACACTTAATCTTCTCTTTCACCCTTGAAAACTGCTTTTCCCAGATTTATTTTACTTGTCTTAAGGTCATTTCAAGGGCTCTTATTTTTCAAATATGTTCTAGTAATTGTTCAGGAGTAATAGAATTTGTTCTAATTTACCTCATGCCGGGCTTACATTCTAAAGTACACTCATTGTCTTGTGTTAGCTTTAAATGTCAAAGAGATTGTGTTTTGAGTCACAGTGGGCTAAGCCATTACATGGCCTCATACAAGGTTAATTGTGGTAAAAGTATTTCCACTTATTCTCTTCTCTAATTATACTTTAAATTGCATATTTAAGTGTAACTTTCTAGATAACACCTAAGGAGAGGTATTATTTCCACTGAAGAAAAATTGTCTAAGTGCAAAGAATTCTAAATGTATTCGCCACAACCGTATCATTACTACTACAAATAACACCACGGTGGCCCGCCTTTTCTATTCAAAAGAGTGAAACTAATGTGTTGAAGTCTTACAAAACACCTCTCTTACTTACTCTGTCATTCTCTCCCCATCTTATTCCTATTGATTTACCACTGATTCCCTCTTTTCCTTTTTTTGTCCTTCTTTCTGTTTTATTCTTCAGACGGTGGTGATCTTGAGGATGACCCATCATGTTCTTGGCCAGCATCATCTCCCTCCAGTAAGGATCAGACTTCTCCAGGACACTGCGAGGACTATGATTTTGGGGAGGATGAAGGGGGCCCTGGCCTGCCATACCCATGCCAGTTCTGTGACAAGTCCTTTAGCCGCTTAAGCTTCCTCAAGCGTCACGAACAGAGCCACGGTGATAAACTACCTTTCAGTTGTACCTTTTGCAGTCGCTTGTTTAAACATAAGCGCAGTCGAGATCGACACGTGAAGCTGCACACCGGTGATAAGAAGTACCACTGCGGAGAGTGTGACTCTGCCTTTTCCCGCAGTGATCACCTCAAAATCCACATGAAAACGCACGCCTCTAACAAACCCCACAAGTGCCCTGTGTGCCGCCGAGGCTTCCTTTCCTCCAGCTCTCTCCACGGCCACATGCAAGTACACGAAAGGGGCAAAGACGGCAGCAGCTCAAGTTTATCTAGATCTGATGAATGGAAGCTGAAAGAAACTCGCAAATGCAGTCGTTGTGAAGAGGGCTTTGATGTTCCAGAGGAGCTCCAGAGGCACATCGCCGAGTGCCACCCTGAGTGCTCTCCATCAGAGGATGGAGGCCTGGGTGCCACCCTGCAGTGCATTTACTGCCATGAGCCCTTCAGTGACGAGGGTACCCTGCTGACTCACATTGACCAGGCCCACAGTCGAGACAGGAAGGGCCACACCTGTGCTATCTGCTCTGAGCACTTTCTGTCTGTTGAGGACCTCTATGCTCACATGGACATCCACCAGCTCCCTGAATCTAGTAACCATAGCAACAGCCCTTCTTTGCTGACTGTGGGCTATACCTCTGTCTCTAGCACCACCCCTGACTCCAACATCTCTGTTGACAGCTCCACAATGGTGGAGACAGCTCCACCTGTGCCCAAGACAAGGGGGAGGAGAAAGAGGGCTGCTCAAAACACATCAGACATGGGAGGACGTGCCTCCAAACAGCCTAAGGTCTCCTACAGTTGCATCTACTGCAACAAGCAAGTATTCTCCAGTTTAGCTGTGCTTCAAATTCACCTGCGAACCATGCATCTGGACAAGCCAGAGCAGGCTCATACTTGCCAGTTTTGTTTGGAGGTTCTGCCATCTTTATTAAATTTAAATGAGCATCTTAAGCAGGTCCACAATGCAGAAGACCATGCTGCCCTGTTGGTCAGCTTGCCCGATGCCCTCCTTCAGTGTAACTTCTGCCCTGAGGTATTGAGTGACCTCAACGCACTCCAGGAACACATTCGCTGCTCCCACGGCTTTCCCAGTCCTGTGGCAAAGGAGAGCAATGCCTTCTTCTGCCCCCAATGCTTCATGGGGTTCTTGACAGAGGCTACTTTGGAGGAGCATGTTCGTCAGACTCACTGTGATGGGGGAAGCCTGCGCTTTGACTCTCCTCTGGCTGTAACACCCAAGGAGTCTATAGTAGAGGTGTACTCCTGTTCGTATTGCACCAATTCCCCCATATTCAACAGTGTTCTGAAGCTCAACAAGCACATCAAGGAAAATCACAAGAACATTCCACTGGCACTGAACTACATTAACAATGGAAAGAAATCCCTGCGCACTCTCAGCCCCTCTTCTCCAATATCTGTGGAACACACCATGTTGAAACAAGGTGGTTCAGCCTCACGCACTACCAGTGAGTTCATATGTAACCAGTGTGGAGCCAAGTATACCAGTCTAGATCTTTTCCAGACTCACCTAAAAACTCATCTGGATGGCCTGCAGCCTCAACTCACCTGCCCACAGTGCAACAAAGAGTTCCCCAACCAAGAGTCCCTGCTAAAGCATGTGACAATTCACTTTACTATTACCTCCACTTATTACATCTGTGAGAGCTGTGACAAGCAGTTCACTTCAGTGGATGACCTGCAGAAGCACCTACTTGACATGCATACCTTTGTTTTCTTTCGTTGCACTCTCTGTCAGGAGGTGTTTGACTCAAAGGTGTCTACCCAGCTTCACCTGGCTGTAAAGCACAGCAATGAGAAAAAGGTGTATCGCTGCACCTCCTGCAACTGGGACTTCAGGCATGAGACTGACCTACAGCTACATGTCAAACACAGTCATCTGGAAAACCAGGGCCGTGCCCACCGCTGCATTTTTTGTGGGGAGTCCTTTGGCACAGAGGTGGAGCTGCAGTGCCACATCACTACCCATAGCAAGAAGTATAACTGTCGCTTCTGCAGTAAGGCCTTCCATGCCATCATCCTTTTAGAAAAGCATTTGAGGGAGAAACACTGTGTGTTTGAGGGAAAGGCACAGAACTGTGGTGCAAATGGCTCTACTGTAAGCGGCGGGGAAGGCCAACCTAAAGAAGATGCTGAGCTACATGGTCTGCTGACTAACAGTCATGGTACAGGTGCAGCAGTTGGACCTGTGGTGGAGTCTCATAACAGCCATGATGGAAGTGAGGAAGAGGTGGACACTGCAGACCCCATGTTTGGCTGTGACATCTGTGGGGCATCTTACACCATGGACTCACTCCTCACTAACCATCAGTTGAGGGACCACAATATACGCCCTGGTGAGAGTGCCATGATGAAAAGGAAAGCTGACATGATCAAGGGCAACCACAAGTGCAATGTTTGCTCCCGCACCTTCTTCTCTGATGCTGGGCTAAGGGAACATATGCAGACCCACCTTGGACCTGTCAAGCACTATATGTGCCCCATCTGTGGGGAGCGCTTCCCTTCCTTGCTCACCCTGACTGAGCACAAGGTCACCCATAGCAAAAGTCTGGACACAGGCAGCTGTCGCATTTGTAAGATGCCACTGCATAGTGAGGAGGACTTCCTGGAGCATTGCCAGATGCACCCTGACCTAAGGAACTCCCTGACAGGTTTCCGCTGTGTTGTGTGCATGCAGACAGTCACCTCTACATTGGAGCTCAAGATCCATGGTACCTTCCACATGCAAAAGACAGGGACAATGTCCGGCAACCACCAACCCATGGGCCGCAGCAATATAATTTCTCATAATCAGCAGCAACAACATATCCAAAAACCTTTCAAGTGCGCCTCCTGCCTGAAAGATTTTCGGTCTAAACAAGACCTGGTAAAGCTGGACATCAACGGACTGCCTTATGGACTCTGTGCATCCTGTGTGACAGTAGCTGGCTCCAAGAGCTCCAGTCCAACAGTAAACGGAGGAAGGCAACAGCAGCATCATGGCGGAGCCACCACTCCAGCAACAACTACAGCCGCATGGATCCAGGGGGAGAGTCTTAGCCCTGGAGACGGGAAAGGCAAAGCTGTCTCTTGTTCATCCTCATCCTCTTCCACATCCTCATCAACCGCTGCCAAGACACGATGCTCTAGCTGTAATGTGAAGTTTGAGTCTGAAGCAGAGTTGCAAAACCATGTCCAGACAGTGCATCGGGAACAGGCTGGGGACAGCAACAGCGGGCAGCTTAAGACCCCCCAGATGTCCCCCATGCCCAGAGCCAGTCCCTCACAAACTGAAGAGGTATTGTTAATTAGTGTTGTATTAAATGGGGTTGAATAGTTCATGAAAATATGCTGAGGTTCAAAATTATTTTTCTACTGCTATGTTAAATTGGTAAAATAAAGTGATTTCTAGTGTGGAATATAATTCTTTTATATTATATTAAATATTTTTTATATTTCCTTTCCTTTTGGTCTTATTTTCCAGAAGAAGACATACCAGTGCATCAAATGTCAGATGGTGTTCTACAGTGAATGGGACATCCAAGTCCATGTGGCCAATCACATGCTGGGTAGGCGATATCTCTTTTTGTTTCATTTATTATGGTCTCTGTTGCATTTCTGGAACAAAGTCCTAAAAACAGTGCTTGTTGTGTAATATCTATGTAAATATGTTTTTTTTTTCTACACTGTAGCATACATTTAATCAATGTGGCTTTTAGATGTGCGATTCAAATGTTAAAGGGAATGATTTTTTGGTGATCATCATCGACACATTTGCAAATCATTAAGGGAATTTCACAAAATTTCAAATCTCACTAGTATTTGATCATTTTAAATAAATTTCAGGCACAATCTTTTTTATACTTTTTAAAAAGGTGAATCACATACAAAGGACTGATGTGATATATGTAATAAAATATTTGACCCTGTCTCATTCAGGCTCACAAGTATCTGGATCACATCACCAAATAGGTGGAATTATTTTAATATTTTGACCATCAACTGCATCCCCAGTGTTGTGCATTTATAAACCCATCATATTCATTTCCCCATGCATGTGAATGGTATAATATAGTATGTGTGCATGCTTGTGGAGCAGAATCTATCCACTTCAAACCACTCTGTATGGAGGTAGTTTGAAGTAGTGGAAATATACAGACTTTTGAAATATTAAAATACCAAAACAGATTTTATTCAAACAAAAATTTCAAATATTATTCAATGGTTTTTGAAAAATCTCCACATTGCTACTGTACATTATTTTGTTTGTTTGTTTATTGTGCCTCCTCACTTAAGTAGTCTGTTCTGATGACTGAGATCTGAATACAATACTTTCATGCTCTCTGCATTAATGACGTCAAATAAACTGAAAAAATGGATATTTGATTTTATTACCCTATGTAACACAAATCTATTCCAAATTTCTCATTTTCTTTCACAAGATTCCTAAAGAAAGAGTGCTGGTGTAAGACTAACCTCCACATTTTCAAAATGTCTTTACTTTTAGTTGTCATTTGTATGCAGCCAGAATAATTTGTAGAGAACAGACAATTGGAAAACAGGTTGTCTTGCCTGCAGTAAGTAGGCTTCTGAATTCCGGTCTCACGTTCCTTTATTCATTCATTTATTCAGCTCGTTTGGCGGCTCTTTCATTACACTGCATTATCTGTTGTCTTCAGTGGGAGAGAGACTCATTGATCTGGAACCAAACCGCCTCTCTGTTTGGGACACGCTTCTAGGCGCAGGTGAATTTAAACACGGTGGGCAATTCTATCAGGACCGGTAGGCAATTCTATCAGGGACCCACTGTTTGTGCATAAACAATCAGAAGCATGTGATTTGTGATTTTGATGCTTCGGTGTATTTGCAAAGGAGAGAGACGAGCTGAGAGTGGAGTGTGTAGGTGTGTATTTTGTATTCATCTTTGCGATCTGCTCACCCACTATTCTACTGGGGGTGCCTAATACAGTACCATGCCAGCATTAGTCCTTTTTCTCGCAAAGGCAGGCACGGAGCACACTGGGAGGGTAGAAAACAAACCCCCCTACTGGTTATTTTATGTCTGTCAGCCGCACAAGCACATAGTTTCCCCATAACAGTGGAATTCAGACAGCTTAAGATAACAGGAGGATAGGTGATTGGGTTATTGTCTGATGTCTTCCTTCTCTGATATGCCATTGCTTTGTATTCAACATGATCACAGGTTTCATCAGACTTCTCAAAAGGGTTTCTGTTAGATGCATTTTTTCACAATTTCTAAAATATGGAGAAAACTAAACTCATTGTAATGAAATTTCCGTAGGAATATGAAGCTGTCAAAAAGTGACTGCATTTGTAAAACAAACAAACATATATGAAAGCAAATTTAAAAACAAAAAACATATATGACTGAAGAGGTATATCTATATATATATATATATATATATATATATATATATATATATATTTTACAGCCTATAGGTTCGGAAGAATTGGTCTCTTTTAATGTAGAATGGGGTTAAATTCAATTCAGCCTGTAATCACTGCAAAGCCAATTTGGGCCAAAAACAGAAAAAAAAAATACTCATTTGGAAAAGCTCTAAATACCTTATCTACTGAAAAGGGGACACTTTCTCCTTTTAATGGCCATCTGCACAGGAGAGGGGAAACAGGGGGCTGGGGTCATCTCCGCTCAGCTGTCAGCGTTATTAGCGTAGGTAATGGAGCAGACGCTGGATTCATAGGGGTGTTGTTTTCATGCATGCCCCACTCCATGGTGTCAGTTCACACTGATAACTCTATATATAGTGATGTGCCGTGACATAACCATAGTGCTAAGTGTATGGAACAACAAAACCTGAGCCTGTCTCACCCAGACAAGTCCATATTAGCTGCCTTTGTAATGCAATAGTCTCCTTAAAGCAAATGCACTCAGCCTCCACCCTCACCTCGGTGGTGCTCGTGACTGCCTCTTCTGTACGTCTGCCAGCACATTTTGATGCACGGATATTACACTCAGACGATGAGGGTCCTGTTTGAGACATAAAGCGCAGCTCAGATGCCCAGCTATTCAACATTTACTATGATAATAGAAGTAAATGAAAGGGAAGGAGGTGGCCATGGGTGCAGAAGGGTGTGTTGCAGACCAGCCCAAGCCAAGACTGTGAACGGCCCCACGTGTTTTAAGATGGAGGCCGCAGCCTGCTAGGGCCCAGATGGATCAGTACACATTTGCTGTACAGCTGGTCGCTCTGTTTGGGGACCTGGTGTGATACTCCTATGGAGAAAAAAATGATATCGCCACCATCCAAGGAGCAATTTAATAGCAGGCCAGAAGACAGCTGGCCACTCTTTAGTTTAGAGTTTTTTTGGCATGGCTCACTTACAGAATTGAGGGTGTCCGATTTTTCTCTAGAGACACACAGATTTATACAGCTTTCAGCTGCTGCAGTCACTATCAAACCTTTTATTTATATTTTTCTTTCAGATTAGACAACAAATCTGTCATGCAGTTCAACTTGCCATCCTGATCTGTAGTAATTGCATTGGAAATAAAATATTTTTAATTACAGTTCGTCCACAAAGTGTTTTTTAAGAGGACCTTTGAAGGTCTTTCATTGACACAAAAGCCTGTTTGGTTTTATCAGCATGCCATCATGCCACCCCATTGCTTCACTTTGACCCCTCTGTAAACTATGACATTTGGAGCCTCATGGGGGGCACGTTTGGCCCATTTATCGCAATTTTCAAATGTCCCTGTGTGGATTTTCAGAGCCCTGACATGTTTTGAAGTGTGGGCTCTGTCTTAAAGGGTTTTAAAGGGTGAAAAGGGTTTCAGCTTTCCTGTTAAATCTGCTTTCAATCCAATTCTCATCTCACTCCTGTCCATTCCAAGCAGCTATTGCCAAGGTGGCAGTGCTCAGAAGGACAATTGTAAACAAACAAACCAAACCACATTCCAGAAAAGTGTTTTGGGGTCACCTCTACGGATTTTTTGGGTTGGTGACAGCAGTGAGCTTGAAGCCAAGTGAGGGAGGAGCCTCCTCTCACAGAGAGAAGTCGGTGGCCTGGTCGGCCCAGGCAGAGGGGGGCACTGGAGGGGTGGAAAGGTTCGGGGGCGGAAAGGGAAAGGCACATTTGCTGTACAGCTGGCCGCTCTGTGTGAAGCAGGCACTGTGGGCCGTTACAGAGCTGGAGAGGAGAACGAGTGAGAGGCCTTTAGCTCTCCTCTAGTTTCTCCTCCTCCTCTCTGTTCTCTCTTTCTTCTTTCCCCCCTCTCTCAGTCCACTATGGCTCTATTTTCCTCTGCCGCTGCCTCAGTAGCTCTCACATTTTCATATTAATCGTGCTCCAACCTGGCAAAACATACTGTTTTGGCTGTCAGTGGGGAAACAGAAAGGAGGCACACTGTAACAGTATTTGAAGCTGGAAGGCTTGTTTTGTTTCTTGCTAAAGGCCACAAATTATCCTTGACACATATCCTCTTGTCTTGGGCCCCTAGAGCAACTTGGCCAGTGTATGTTGATTACATGGTCTCCATCACTGTCTCTGCCCTGGTGGCAACACATTTAATACTCTATTAAGTGATTTTTTTTCTCCTGGTGCATAAACAGAATTTGGTATTTTCCTTCTTTGTATTTTTTCCCAATAATCCTCTTTGATTGGGTATGTCTTGATGTTCCCTTAGTTTCTGGTACTCATACATAGATCACACACACACATGTAATCTGCTAACAAACATGGCCAAACACTCCTTGTTTGACTCCTAGGGGGCTGGATAAGAGTCAGAACTCAATAGACAACACAGCACAGGAACAGGATCAATCTTATGAAATAAATAAGAGAACAGGCTTGGACCAGCTAGTGGAAACAAAGGAATCCATGCGTGCCATATACTGAGTGTGATATCTGCCTGCTTTTATTAATTGGTGATTAATAATGCCTCTCTATTCGTTAGCGCAGTCACCTCCCGTGCAGTCAAGTGTGTTGCTGCTAATATGCAATTATGCGCACCTTACTGCTCGTTACATTACACTTCTCCCTAACTAATGTAGCCTCCATGAGGAGAATAGAAAACAGAGTGAGCTGCAAAAAAAAAAAAGAGAGCTATCAATAAGATTCTCACATGCACTGTGTTACCTACACCTCTCTGGATGGAAAACAAAAAAAGAAGTTTTGTACAAAGTTCTCAATGTAACCAGGAGACTGCATTAAAAGTTGTAGAAACTGGTTTGCTCTTCCTGGGGTTTTTGTTGTAAAGCAGGGGTAATTGACATCACCATGGGGATGCTCTGTTGCTAGGCCAGACAAGCTCAGGCTGATGTGGTCCTTATCTATTGATTTTCCTGACATTTCCCCACACTCCACAGACTAGGCCAACATGTGAGAAAATATCTGATGCTCTCAGTTCATACAGCCTGTTTGTACAAACTCTGAGCGGACACTTGCTGCCCCTTACTGCATTGCAATTGGTAGGTTGATGTCACCATGGTGATGTCGGGGGAAAATTCTTCTCAGTGATTGGTTGAGCCGTCCTCATTTGTTGAACTAATCATTTTATGCTTTAGAATGATTACCTCACCACATGTAACACGCTAGATACAGTGTTACAGATTTGAATAAATCCTACATTTTGTCTTTGAATTTAAAGATATCATTTAATTAAGGAATCACTGGTGTACTTTCTGAAACCTCCTATGCAAGTCTAGTCAGGGACTTGGGCGACCTGAATAAAGGTAGGCTCTTCCTGTGCTTCTGGCTATGTTTTATTGATATACAGGAGGGATGTCTCCTTTAGAGTGTTAATGCCAACCCTTGTTCTAAAGTGAAGCCCATAAATACTGGATGATCAGAATTAACCTCTGCATTACTCCACTTCCCTATGGTCTAAGAGAAGTCACCAAGGCCGTAGGTGCATGCACACCCCTGCTCTGATGTGGTTGCTTAGCAGTCTGACTGAAGGGGGTGCTTATGGGAGAAGTGCAAACAGACAGTCCTGCCTTAGTAAAGGTCAGAGCTGCAACCTACACCTCTCAATTCCCAGCTTGGCCCTGGTGGGACCAGGGTTCCAAGCATGCCTAGAGATGCTTGTGGTAAGGGAGAATTACAGGGAGAGTGAAGTGGTCCACTGCTGCTGAAGTGCATTGCTTTTAGAAGTTGTCAGCACCAATAGCAGTGCGACAGATTTGATCTAACTTTGTGTAGTGGCTCGTACTTAGTTTGTTTTTGGAATGACATGCATGCTGGGATGCCAGTAGCTATCATATGCTGCATAATAGGAAAGAAAGTTGTTAAGTACGCTTCATAGGTGTAGAGAGGTTTGTTTTAGAATACAGACTCCAAAAGAGTACACCAAAAAGTTTTAGCTTTCGTTATGGTGCCCATCGATGGTTTTACAAAGTACCATGTAACGAATTACTATCTTCATCGAACTTGGCTGTATGAATGGCAGACAGGGGAAGAGAGGGGAGGGGGATAGGGTTCTGAAAGGCCCCCCAGCGTCAAAGCCTTAATAATCATGTGAGCAGCGCTGGACTTCATTACCCTCCTGTTCGACAGGCCGAGTGCCAGCCTGGATTGCTGGCTGGCTGTGGCAAGGTCAACGGCGGAGGAAAAACCAGTTACTGTGTTACTCTGGAGCGGAATGGAGAGGGGCGGCCATCTGTCAGCTCAGGCCTGCCATACCCGCAGAGCAAATGGACACGGGCGGCCAGAGGAGAGGCCACAGACACCCATAGAGCTAAACCCAGTGAGCATAACACTGAGGCATGGACACAGATCCAGCCAAAGAGATGAGCCTTGGTACTACTAAAACACATATATACACACACATAGCGGAGAAGATAAGGCTATCTCCAAGAAATTTGGCAGCAAGTTGTGTGTGTTTATGCATGTTTGTTTTTAGTGTCAGCGCACTATTGGGCCCCTACTGTTTTAAGTCCAGATGGCAAAACATTTGATAAAAAGTTGATAAAAGTTTTGCTGTGCTTGCCAACGGTAAATGTTTTAATCATAGTGTTCCCTTATGGAGACAAACACCTTGTGAATCTAAGTGTAGAAAATATTATCATTGCCTTTGGACCACATTTCTCATTTCAACTGGGACCACAGGCAAGTTAAAGCAACAAAATAAAAATGCTGCCATTTCTCTCTCTCTCTCTCTCTCTCTCGCTCTCTCTCTCTCTCTCTCAAATATATATATATATACACACACACACACACTCAGATGTCTTCCATACCAGACTCTAGTTTTAGTGTTTCACCTTGCTGGTTGTTTGTCGGCGTCTGAGTCGCACTCTGTGAGTAGGACCTTTACGATGCCCTCTGGCCAAAGTGGAAGAACCCTGTGGAATGTTCCAAAGCTCTCTAATAGGTTTCAGGTGCTGCGGGCCACCGGCCAGCCCCCCGCCATCACCCCACTCTGTGTGTCTTGTGTGATAGGACTCCCTGCTCAACAGTCAAAGCACCAGCATTTCTCCTCTAAAAGAGAGGCCAGAGCTGCTACAAAATGGATAGCCATCGTTGTTTACTGTAAAATTTTTGGTCATCTTTGCTATAGTCCATTGTTATTTACTCTTTTATTGGTTCAATTAGAGCTGTGTGCATCTCCTCTGACTGATTTGTTAGTATTTAAACAGTTTCTCTTACACATATGGTTGAAGTTCAGGCAGAAATGCAATTTGCATTTCTTCCGTCCCACAACTCAGCACAGTTGAAGTTCCTCCTTGTTTTCCCTCCTGCACCAAGAGTACCGACCCCCCGGCTTGAACGTCAACATGCTCCGGAAAACAGGGAGATGGTCCTGGGCAATTCCCCCCCACTTTAATGGAAATCACACAGGAACTTCCTGGATGAAGGCATTATTAGTTATTAAGGTTTAATGTTGATATCAGTGCTTGCATGTTTACTGGAGTGCATGGTGCTGCTAATGTGGAATTGTCTGAGAGGTGCAGATTTAGTAAGGAATTAGTGTACACCCAGGATTTAATTAAGGGGATCTATTTCCATCTTGTTAGAAAGAGATAATGTGAGTACTGCATGCATCATAGGTTACCATATTAAATGCTGCTTCCTGTAACAGCATTATATCAACTAGTAGTAGTAGTGCTTGTAGATTATAGAAAGTAAACAACAATCTATATTTGTATCTTTAAGACTGCTTAAAACACGTAGGCTCTCACTATATACATGAGTCATTTTTGAATTTGAAATATTATGTTGTATTTTTTGTGTCTCTTAATGTTCAGACACAGTGATAAAAACCCACCAGACATTCATTAGAGACAAAATCGTCACACTTCCATTTTTTCATATGTCTCGTTCCATTTCCAGCGCAACAGTGGAGTGCGAACACTGAAGCGACATGGCCTCTTTGTCTCTCCATTTGTCCCTCTGCTGCCTAGAGACGCAAACCTTAAGCTACTCACTCTCTGATTAATCTTTAACATTTATAATTACTAATTAAGTTAGTAAGAGACTTTTAATGTAGTCTTCTTTCAATGGGGAGCGGTGAGGACAACAGATCATTAGCTTCAATAATGAACGTGGATGAGACACATAATGGCCTATGATAGGTGAATACTGACAGTTATAACAAATGAGACGAGTATATGGGAAATGCTGTAGCACTTCATGGATTCAAAGGCACAGGGACACAAGGAGGTGACTTATTCCAGTAACTCCAGAAAGGCCTTAAAATATGAGATAGTTTGTACTAATTATTAAAACATATATCTGTAATACAGTCAAGTCTATATTAGCATTCAGTATGTATAATGAATATCTTTAGTGGTAATTGTGTCAACTCAAGTTTCAAGTACAAATTTTATTTATTCATTCACTTTGGTTTCATTGAGTTTTTGGCTTCCCTAGTGTCTTCGGTGTATCTCATTATCACATTATTACATTAGTGTCTGCATTATACTGGTGGCTGTAAGTTGCTGCCCATTAAAAGAGTCATTTCATCTCAGTTTTTTTACCTTAACGACGATGCTACTCTGGCACATTCCGTGAGCTTTCCCACTTTGGGGAAGGTGCTTATGCCATAATGATTATTATCATTAAGAAGATATTAATGTGCTTAGTGTTTGCGACCCAGCTGCTCATCATGGCCTGAGCTCCCTGCCGGGGAGTGTAAGTGAGCTGCTGCCAAAACGGACAGTGCACGTAGGCCACCGCCCACCTGTCCAGAGGTTTCAGGGTCAGTGGAGGGCACACCCACCTACCTCCCTGCCCTCTGCTGAACTGGAGGAGGGTTGGCTCAAAACATAAAATTGGAGTAGATGAATTGTGTTATGTGGGAGGATGATAAAAATGCGCTACTGAGTGATTTCACCCCAGATTGTAGCTTCCTCATATATAATGTCAACATACATATTAATTATAGTTATGTTACTCTGCTGTGAGGGGAAATGTGTGTTTTCCCTGCAGACATAAATGCCACATAATTATTCATTGAATTTCCATTCTTGCTATTATGTCAGGCTATTCTGGCAAGAGAAAGACTTTTTTTTGCATAAAATCAGAGTTTTTTTTTAATTAGTTGTTTAGTTGTCTTAATTGGTTGAATCAAAAAGACTACAAACTTCTTCACCTTTATTGTATTCAAAAGAGGTACAATGCCAGGATGTTGTGTGATGAAGCCTCACACACACACACACACACACACACACACACACACACACACACACAGATAGATGTTGTGGGGCTAAAGGCAGCCTGGCTCTGATTCCTCCAGTCTCTCAGTTTCAAATTGCTGCTTCATTAGGACTTGGAAAAGAAACCCATGGTTACATTTAATCAAACAAATCAGTATGGCAGACCCACATAATCAATCACAATCCTTATCCAATATGTTACATTCTGTAACTACCAAGCTGGCTTGGAGAAAAGTCAATTATGGCCCCTCTCCTTGCTCCTCTGACGGGGTTTCTGTGGCATTATACTGTTTCTGCAGTTGTTTTCATTATGCAAACATAGACTGTGTGCATCTTACACACAGCCTGTTTCTATTCATACAGTCATGTCATAGTTTTCCTTTTTATACTGCTAGTTCTTGTATGATACACAAACTGGGGGGGTTGTTGTAGAGTATGATGTGCCATATCTGGAATAATCAAATTAACTATTAATGTTTTTTGCTCTCCAACCAACACTTATGTTACACTGTGGGCTGCAGTCAGCGATCTTGTTCATATTTCATATGTTTTGTGTCCATATGGCTCTGTTCTCACTGTCTCTCGTTTGCAGTTCTACTTTCTCACCCCATATTCATGAATACATGTATATGAATGCAAACATGCATACACACACGCCCACATACAAAAACATGATAACATGCTGTATACACACTCATCACTGAACCCATCAATGTTTTTTTCTTTTATGTTCGTCTTGTGAGTTCTCCCTACCTTTTTATTTCGACGCTCAGTCTTGCGCACAATCAACACGCTCCATGTAATAGACACAGGCAAGTAAAACACACACAAGCACACACACACAAGGTAGCTAGGTTGGTGGGGGCCATGGCTGCAGCTCCTCTGCGCAGTCCCAGAGTGGCTCCCGGGGCTCGGCTGCCAGTTGTTTGCCAGCGTCTCCGGGTGGAATTCATTCAAATTAAAGCGGTGGAATGAGGCCCGAGTCCCAGAATGCCTCGTCCCTCTCCTTCATCAGCATTCCGCCGATGAGAGTAATTAAAGCAGAAATTAATTCTGCTGTAAGCAGAGGAGCCACAGAATAACTGATATTAGAGGCTGGATGATGAATGCTTGGCATCAAGGGGTGTCTCAGGGGAGGAAGGGGAAATTCACAGATCTCTTTTTCTTTCTTTATTTCCCTCTTTCTTTCTTTATTTCCTACTTTATTTCTTTTTCAATCGTTCCACTTTGCCTCTCTTTTTCTCTTTTTACCCACTCCTGTGTTTTTATTCCTTTATTCCGTTATGTTGTCTACATTTCTCACGTCGATGCGTTTCTCTCTGCTTACGTACAATTTGCCCCTTCTCATCTTTACATTTCTTTCATTATATGAGGCACCGTTTGTCCTTCTGCGACACCTAAAGATTGCCACTGAGAGCCAAAGCCATTGGTTTCAAGCATGACTGAAGACATCGTCACTAAGCCTCCTCTGCTCAGTAACAGTATTTCACATTCTGTCAGCACTGGTGCTCTCATTTTCAGTCAACAGGCATATTAGAGTGTACTGATGCTGCAAATGCAAGTGTTTTGTTGTTCGTCAGCAGAGGCCAAAATGGAGATTGTTTTTCAGGTGAATTTTAGGGCAAACTATTGTGAAGAAAATATAAATCAATGTAACTGTTAATCAGAATGTGAGCAACCATAGAAATATACGATTATTGAATTAGACCATGTTTATAGGGTAGCTTGGAGCTAAACTCTGTGTGTTATATTCAACACAAACTGTCTTTTTACCCAGGCTGAGTTTGAGATTGAACCTTGAAGCTCTCCAGATGATGTGATATTCTACCCAGGATGATTCAATGATCCCCCATGTCCCCTGGCACTTTATTTTTGGAATAGCACATCTTTAGCAAGAGCAGTCACAAGACTGAAAGACAAACAACTGAACTCATGAAACACTGAGGGTGGATGAGGCTGTCAGTGAGACTGTTTCCTCTCTTAGAATCAAATGGAATTGAACAAAGGTTAGCTCTTTGGGGCTTTATGGTAATGTGATATACGATGCTGCCATGGAATTTGCCAACGCATGTCTTAGCACTGTCTGACTCCAAGGATGTAGTGAATGGTAATTACGCTGACCTCTGCCCCTCCCTTTCTTATTCTGCCCTCTGGGTAAAAAGCCCGAGGAGGTAATAAACAATAGATAGATTTGTCTTGTTTGTATTGCAGCTGGCCCACTCTTAATGACACGCGAGATTGGCCTCTATTTTGAAAATAATGCATGCCAAGATCTGCAGGTAGTTGTATTGTATTTTTAATTGGTTTGTGCTAGAATATCTCAATCAGATGTAAATGAATGGAAGTTCAACCTAAGAGGTTCTGACTGTAGAATTAAGAATTTAGCAGGCTGGCGTGGAGTTGAAACACAGAATGAATGATTAGAAACCACAAGGGGCCCAAATATAGAGATGTGAACTGTAGACAGGGCTCTAAACCAACACCAAACCTGTTGATAAAGCAGGTAAGGAGGCTAAAAAGCCAAAAAAGGCCTCACTGAATAATGCATTTTCATTCTCTCCAACATGTACGTGGAAAAACATACATCTGTTCCTTAAAAAATAAGTTATTATATAAGCAGCCATGTACAATGATACAAACAAACCATACACATATAGATGATACAAACAATATTATTGCATGATGTGCTGAACCGTAATGCCAGTATTCAATATGGGAGAAAAATAGGTGGAATTCATTTACAATTGTGGATGTCTAATATTGCAGTGAAACTCAAAAGCATAATATTATTCCAACCCCAATCTTCCATGGCATGGCTGTTTCTCTTTCCACTCTCATTTT
The DNA here is from genome assembly GCA_026937815.1 of Etheostoma perlongum. Lineage (NCBI taxonomy): Eukaryota > Metazoa > Chordata > Actinopteri > Perciformes > Percidae > Etheostoma > Etheostoma perlongum. Next base: position 17,427,106 of record CM049382.1, read on the forward strand.
CTCTTCATTCCTTCTTTTGGAAAGATGTTTTGAAGCATGAAGCAGAAATAGTATTCATATAGTAAAGACATTTCCTCTAAATTATTTAGTAATGGTGCCTTTTTATAGACATAAGGTTTACCTATGGACCTTACTAAAAGCTTGGTACACAGCAGCACTTTTCAGAGGGTATCTCTTCAGTGGATCGTATTGCTCTAGTGCATGATATCTCTCTCGATCACTTAGAATGGCAATGCCGTTATGAAAAGGGAGGGCATATCTTGATGTCTGCCATCCTGGAAATGGCAGCAGCATTGTTTGTTTGTCTACTTTGCTCCGCACACCAATAAAAAATGCACTCAAAATGAAACCTTGGTGTAACGATGACCTTAAACGCAATGACACGCTTTCCCATAACATTGTCCTGTCCAATAGTCCAGAACTCCCCAAGAGGCCTTACAGCAAGTCTAGAAGGAACCAAATGAGAGAGAAATCGATTACTTTCCTCTATCCACTGTCTCTGCCCTGGCTGAATTACTGAAACAAGATGCTGCACTTAGAGGAGTCTTTGGAGAGGCAGAGAGAAAGAGATGTGGGGGAGAGAGAAACACTTTTAGGGACATGGGTGCCATTTAGACTAGGACCATCTTCTCACAGAAAGCCACTAAAAGCAGGGAATGATCATCATCCTGTCCCTGGTTGGAGGCAGTTGGAGGCAGTTGAGCCTCCTGTGAATACAGGAAATACACTCTGGTTTGAGGTCAAAGCAAGATCATTTAAAAGAATCTTAATTTCTGAAATCATACCAATCATGCACATATGACAGTATCTATTTCTCCTTAACTTGAGCTAGGCATATTGCATTTAGACCAGGCCACATGGACCCAATCTGATGTTGTTTTTCAGATTTCCTAATGTCAATTGGGTATTGTTTAACATCCACACCAGGTTTTATTGTCTGAACTATGAAGATGAAAATGAATCCCGCTCGTTTGGTAGACAGAACGTGGTGCTTAAGGGACCCAATCCCTGTAAGTGCCATTAACTGGAAATTGCCGTTCACATATTCCAGTGGTTTGATTAATTACACTCTCTCATGTGCTTTCATAAAGGCTCAATGAAATATGGGGAGCAAATTGCATTGTGTTCCTGTATCCTGTTATGTAAAAGCAGTTTAATTATTGACACATGTTTTGCCACCTGGCAGGGGAAAGGATGGTTGGACATGAATAGAAATCATACAATAGATGTTATAGATGGGTAGAGTTAGCACTTGAGATGCCATGTGTTTCCATATCTGTGACTCATTTCATGTCCACGTTTTCACCTCGCCTCAGGTTCTCCTGCTGAATCAGAGCAGAAGTGATCAGCTGGATATGTCACAGTTGTAAGGGAAGCATTTTGTGAAAGTGACTGCCCTTAAAAGACCTGTTTAACTGTGCGGGAGGACTGCTTTTTGAAAGGTCTCATCTAATAAATATGTAGTTAAGGAGATGTTTTGTAAAGACTGCACAGTCTCTCTGGGGGATTAAAAGATCACTTTGTGTGATATCTTAAGATAGCTCTTTTTGATCTGCAGTACAGACTTAGACACTGCTTAGTTACTGACACAATGCTACTTTGAACTCAAGGAAGCATTGTAGGAAGAAAACAATCAAAGTTTCACCGTTAATGTCTTTATTCCCCTTTTCTCTTTGTTCCTGGGCAGTGTTTTCCAATAGCAGTGCCCTCTACTGCCACCGAGACTAAATAACATCAGAGTCAGGGCAGTGCCTCCCTTCTGTTGTATCCAGTAGTACTTAGGCTCCACTCTACTCTGTATTCTACAGTGTATGTGGAGGTATTAGCTCATAAAACCCTCCTACTGTCATATGAACCCACTGTCGTCCCTGAGCTCTATATGAACAGCAGGGCTCTGATACTTAGTCCCAAGCTGTTCCTGTTTGCCCAAAACGATCAGGCCTGGCCTCGTGCTTTCTACCTGCTCTAGTTGACTGGGCTGTGTAAGTTAGGTAGGCAGTCCCTGTCTCCATCCCCCTCCTCCCTCCCAATATGCACTTGGACCCGGGCTCAGGCTGCACCTTTTGTGTTCCACAGGGATAGGGGGGCCAGATGGAGGAATTTGATTAACCAGCAGTGGAGGACCAAATGTTCAATTGGATACAGAACCAGTTGGAAGGCGGGAGGGAGCGAGGGATGAGGCAGGGTAGAGGGAGAAATCTAAAATGGCTGGTCATGTGCGCCGGCCAACACTTTCCAAAGGGGAGCCCAAACCGACACTGAGGTGTAGTAATGCAGAAGCCCTTTTCCAAGTACCAGCTGGGCCTTTTAGGAGCTTCTATCCCCACAGCAGACACTCGGCAGCCTCCGAGCAGCTTGACTTTACCATATGTGGAACTTTTTTATGCTCCACCTGGTTTCCCCAGGGGACCTGTGCCGCAGGGATGCCAGAGGCAGGTGAATTGCTCTTAATGCAAGGCACTGAATCACTGGGCCAACAACATGAGGAAAGTGCCTAGGGAGTGGAAATGGATCTGCAAGAAAGGCTGGCGTGGACTGGCGCGACCTTGGAGCTAGTGCCCGCTGCTTTGCGCAGCCTAAAATGAGGCCGTGTAACGTGTCATTGTGCCTCCACTCACCACACACCTCCACTTTGATAATATGGAAGCGGAAGTAAATCCTTTTGTAAACCCTCCTAGCTTCCATGTAGAGCTTTTGTACCCCTACCCATGTTTCTTCCTGTCTCTCCCATTTCCCATTTAGCTGTTTCAGATAGCAATCTATTGGGATAGATTTTACAGTATTAGTTTAGTAAATGCAGTGTGTAAATGCAGTGTTCTGCTATGTCACAATCCCATGCAAATACTAATTTACTCAGCAATATCAGCTGTTGTTCTTCTGGTTAGTGGTGGATTTTATTTTCCAACATAGTTTAGACCATCGGGATAGGTAGGTCAGATGAGGGAGATTTTTGTCTGGACAGTGGGGTGGGGTCACTCTCCTGCCTGCACCTGTCTCACTGAGTCGGTGGCACAAAGCCAAAGGTCAGGGGTCACCACAGGGGGCTGTCAAGGTCAAAGGTTTATCACTCTCCGAGGGGTCCTGTAGCCATCACTCAGACCCTACAGTACACACAATCTGCCCAGTTGAGTTTTTTCTTCCCACATTTTTTCTAATCCGTCCAAATGGCTCGGGCAAAACTCCTGACAGCAGCAAGAGAAACAAACTGTGGGGTGTGGAGCTCTAAGCCATCAGCTGGAGATTTCACTTTGAAAAGATTCCCTTTTACTCACTGCCCTTTCCACCAATCAGAGGGCCCGCCAGAGTCCAGGCACCCAGAGCAGCTGCCCTCTGACCCTGCCAGCGGTTGTTGGTTTATTTTGTTTGGGCATTTTAGAGAGGATGGGGCTGCTTTTGACAGGTCAGGCAGCAGGACTTGGATGAGGTCTTTAGCAAAGACAGCCAGAGAGGGAGAATTTCACAGCTCGAGAAAAGACTCAAGCTACCCCTAGTTGGTGTTGTAGTTCCAGTATTACGCTCATATTGCTGTAGCTGTTGTCATATTCATTGAGACATGTGGAAAACGGCCCATTTTGGGGGAAAAGAAGGGCCATTCATGCAAAGTCAATTCCATCAAGCAGACAGAAATTCCTCGATACCCCTGTTTATGCAGCTGTGCCCTCTGATCAAATTACACCAACCCTCTTGCAACACCCATGCCTCCTTCTGCCCCTTTTGCCCCCCCCCAACCTCCTCTGAATGTGCCAGAAGCCTCAGATGGGTCTCCCATTCACCGGGGAGAATAGGAGAGGTGAAGAGACATGATGGGGCACGTAACCCAGAGTTACACCTACCTGCAGCAGTAATTGGGGCAAAGCCACAGTGCTTCCATGGGTCAGAGCTGGGGCCTGTCATGTGAGGGGCAGGTAGGGGCAGGCAAAGGAGTCACATCCCTGGAGAAGTACTAACCGTCATGCTGTAGCACCAACTCTGACAGACCGCAGGGAATGGACCCGCCGCATCGAGCCTGTCAGCTGTTCCAGCAGCGCAAAGCGATCGTGGAATCCACAGGGATTGTATTACTGAAGGATTTTCTTCTCTCTTCTACTCTGTTTTAGTTTTTTGGGTGGGGAGGGCAGGTTTGCGAGTCTGTGTGTGAGATGGGGTGTTGAGGGGTATAATTGAGAGCACAGAGGGAGCTTCGTCTCTCCATCTTATGATTTGGAGGTGAAGACAAGCGCCCTCGGGGGCCCCCTGTCAGAGCTTTTGGGCGCGCTCAGTGCAGACTTCAATAAAAACACACAAAAAGAATTCCCCCACAAGGGCGCCTGGCTGAATTGCTGACACCAATGTAAAAGATTCCGTTTTCTGTGAATCATTTAGTACGCGACCTCAAGCTCTACACAATGTGACAATAACAGGAAACCCCCCTTCTGTCCTCCTTATCATCAAAAAATGAAAACTGCAATAAACCCAAAGAATGCCAAATGATTTTTTTCACACATACAATTTCACACATCGATCTCCCTCTACCACTCCCCCATTTTCCTCTTCCCCACCCACCTCTTACTCCTTTTTTTCTTTTTTTCCTCTCACTGTATTCCTGTCATGACAAATGTCAAACACACTCTGTTAGGAGGGTGTTTTTTTCTTTTTGGTAACCAAGAGCTTGCCAACTTGAATGTGCGCTGGGACAAGACTGCTGTGGAAGCATCACATTGGAGCATCAGCATCAGATATTTCTGTGAAAGTAACAGAAATGTTTGAAGGTGTTGTCACAAGCTCACAGGTTCCTGCTGTTTGTGTGCACCTGAGGGAAATGGCACCTTCTCACCCCTTTTGTCTCCACCCTCCTTATTGTTTTTTTTTTTTTTTAACTTGTTTCTCTGTTTAGTTGTTAGCACTTTTACTGTAGTTAAGAATCTCAGCATGGCTGTTTTCTGTGGGTTTTGACAGAGGGGGTCGGTGTTGTAGTCAGAGTTAAAATTAGAGGAGTTGCTTTGCTTGGAGACATGTCATCTTCTAGAAGCGGTGGGGAGTCTGTCAGTCACAGCCATGGTGTGTTTTAATCATCTCTGTCCCACTTGGAGGAGCGCTGACGGTTAGAGTGAGGGTTCCCTCCCCTGGACAATACCAGTATGCTAGAATCTCATACACTCTGATGTCAGACGTAGCAACCAGTTAAGAAATATGAGACGTTTCTTCCTCAAGTTAATCCTGCAAACTCAATGGGGGAATCAAGCGATGTCTGGTGACGTTGAAGACATATCACAAGTGTGTTTGGAGGTTTTTGTGATCTTTCAAACGATGTGACAGCTGGAAGGAGATTGGCAACAAAATAGCAGGAGTTTGTCACTATAATAAGAGAATGAGGCTGATAAAATAATCAAAACCCACGACATCTTAGAAGCTTAATGAGCGAGGGCTCCCCCCCAAGCGAGCAATAATAATAGCGTTTTGTAATTCTATAGCCCTTTTGATAATACTCCAAGGGATTTAAAATAGACATTTCTTTGTAAAACAAAGTAGGTTAGGCTGCAAATTATATTTTCCATAACATAGCAATGATGACAGGAAGTGTGTCTTTACAGTACATCGCTGAGCGACAATGTACACCCAAGCTAGGAAGCCATGAACCTGTGCTCAGATTCCCTTTTAACCCTGTGCATGACTGCCCACTGTGCTACACCCATCCAGCTCCCTCTTCTTTAACCCCAGCCCCAGTCTGAGCATGCTCCCTGCAGACCTCTCCAGAGATACGGCCTATCATTTCTGAGAGCATCTTCTGACAGTCTTAATGGACAAGTAGTCTCTGTGCAAGGCCAGAAGAGCTCTTGCTGAAAAGACCACTCTGGGCATGTCTGGGATAAGTAGTGTTTTCTCCGCTCTCGTCTAAGGCCCATGTGTTTATGGGCAGAAATTAAACAGAGCCGTCAGACGGCAGTAAACACGGACGAGAGGAGATTCTTCTGATGCTGCACTCACCTTAAGATAAATAACAAAAGCTAAACAAAATGATAAAATTGGAAGAAATGTGACAGTGTCTGTAATCATAGAAAAACACATTTAGATAAATTACAAATATATGCAAACATAACTTTTGATTATGATAGCCTTTCTAATTGCAGCCGGAGTGAGATTTACATTTAATGTTCACCAGAGTGACGTACGCCACTAAATTGAGCTTTAAACAGAAGTACTTAGAAAAATATTCCTACAAGCCCCCAAGCAATTAGTCCAGCTGCCTGCCTTTGTCCACCTACCCATTGTGTTCTTTGTCAAAAAAACACTCTCTTATACCTCCACTTACTCCATCCTTTGAGACGCCATTGGAAATCCAGGGCTCTAAGTTGAACCCACAGTTGGTTTAAGTGTAATGAAATGTGTGTCATGTCTCTGGCTCTCTCCCTCTGGCTCCCCCTCACCCCTGGCCCCCTGAAAGCACTGCCTTTGACAGGAAGGCCTCTGTGGCTTCTTCTGCAGTGATCTTTAGCCCCTTCAGGTCCCATTGACTATTTCAGGACGTCCCTGTGATTTGAGGGTGGACTCAACCGTTCACACATGCTTCTGAGCATCATCTAAGGAGAAAAATAGACAGATAGATGGAGTGGAAGCCTTGGACAGCTGAACCAGCCCTCTGGGAAATCCTACCCTCGATCCTGGCCACAAAAAAAATGTATTTATTAATTTTATAATATGCTTATTGAAAAAAACACCAAGCCGGCAGTGCTTATAATACATGCTGTTGAGCTAGCTATGTGCTTTCTTACTCTGCGGTTTACACTGTTTTTCTATTATGTGAGGTCTGTCTTATATTGTACACATAATAGAAACTATGGCAACCGACATCAGGTGCTGTTTCTGCAAAAAGGACCCAAGCTGAGGAGCCATGCCAGACGGTGCACATTTAAATTTGAACATGTATTGACTCAGTTCCTAGTATCTGTTTATTTATCATATATTCAATCTTTATGCAGATGAGGGCAAGCAGATCATGCATGGAACACTTACCTTGCATCCGTATGTTTTTGAGGCTGTGTATGCGATTTACCTGAAGCTTTTTGTGAATGTGTGACTGTGTGTATGTGTGTTTGTTCCCCGTGTGTATATCTGTGCGTGGACGTGTGTCTGTGCATGGATATTACAGCTTGGAGAGAGTGTGCATGTCCACTATATTAGACAGAGCGTGAGAGGGGTGCCTCAGCATGTGTATACTGCTGTCTGTTCAGAGCTCTCTGCGCCAGCAGGGAGCGCCATTCCAATTTACCCATCAGCCACAAAGGTAGGGGGTAAAAGCGCGGGGCATCGCTGTCGGAGATTTCACATTCGAGGGACGAGATTACCAGTCAGGGGACCCCTGTGTGGAGGTGATGAGGGAGGGAGACTGCAGGGGCACAGTGTGGGGTAGTTGGGGCTGTTGGGGGACGGGGGAGTGGTGAGATGGGGGGAGGGCAGCACGACTCAACACCACCCTGGAATCCGTGGGCTCTCTGTTTTCTGGGGAGCGTAGCTGCCAAGCTGCACATCTGTTTGACACCAGGCGCTGTGGTATGGCAGTCAGGGGCTGTCTGTCCTGATTCACTTCTCTTCGCTTAGTTTGTTCTAAGGATCTGGACAACTGCTGAAGCTTCGTCTCTTAAGAGAGTCTTGCAATACTTTTGTGATTTATAAAAAGAAAAAACAAAGGATGCAAGCATTCTATCTTTCATAACAGCAAATTACTCATTCTAGTTAGTTTTTTCGTTCTACCTACAGTACAACCACATGTACAGTAAAGGATTTGTGTATCTTAAAACAAAAGAACATAATCATGGCATATAATCCCCCTGAATAGTTACCTCAGACCCGTCTGCTGTCGACCGTGCTCACTCAGTCTGTGTTTGAGAGGTGGCCAAGTCAGCCATGCTCCAAAGGCCCTGAAGCCTGAGACGGGACATTCCAAACTGCATAACTCACTCTTTACACCCTCTCTGCTGCCATTAGTTAATTATATGCAGGTGTTTTCCTTTCTTAGGTTTTAGATCTAATAAGAATGTAACCATAGAGCCAGATAGATGGTGAAAAGGAAGGAGGGAAACAGTGTGGAGGAAGTAGCTGAATGTGCTGTGTGAAGCAAATTATTGCCCCCATGTAGATTCATCAGTTCTCCCTGCTGGATTAAGGAAGGGCCTTTCTAATGAAGTTCGCCCCGTCAAAATGAAGGGACTAATTCTGATTTAGCTGAGGTAATGAACTTCCCCTCTCCTAGTGAGAGCAGCACCATGGGGCGAGGAGAGAGGGGTGGTTGTGTAGGGGGCAGGGGCAAAGGAGAGTGGTGGCAAAAGAGAGAGAGAGAGTGAGGCAAGACGAAGACGAGACAGGAGAGAGACATGGAGCGAGGACAGAAAGATAGAAGGAAGAGAGAAAGCTAGGTGGTGAATGAGAAAAAAATTATGCAAAACGCCTGTCTCGTATTTGCTGAGATGTATTAAATTTCCAGCGCGGGAGCCTGTGTTATATAAAATTATGCTAATGTCTTGTGGCCCGCTGCGAATGGCGGCTTGCTGGTCCTGAGCATGCGTGGCTGGCCGCTACACGGAGCGCACTCAGTGGGACTCAGCTTTTCTATTAAGGAAAACCTCTAGACACCTGATGATGAATTCTCTCTCACCAAATGTTCCCCCTTTTTTGTGTCGAAAATATGAGCGTTTTTTTAAATGACTTTGGAGAGCCTGGCATGGTACTCAACGGCCTGCGTTGAACGGGGGGGGGGGTCCCTCTGCAGCAGGCTAAGGGAGTCAATTAAGGCAAGCACTGATAATTATAAGCCAGCAGAACGCAGGGGCAGGCTAATTGTACAGTGTTCCATGCCGTGAGCCCAGCCAAGGGGCCTCTCCGCATCGCTCTCTTTCCCTGCTCCTTTGTGTGGACCACAGACCCAATAGAGCCGCATACCTCAGCCTGACAATACCACAGTGAGGCTAGCGGAAAAAGCCAGGCATGTGCCCATAATTAACTTTTTACATTCAGCCACTCAATCTTTTGAGAGCTGAAAGAAATTCTGGTCAGATTCACAACTCATTTTTTTTCTTTGCTTCTTTTTTCTTTTTTCTTTTTACTGTTTCTTTGCTTGTTTGTAATTTGTTTTTTCTTCTCACGTGCACAGCAACTTTCAATGAGAGTTTTGTAAAGTCAGGGCGTAGCCACTTGACCTTTATTTTCTTCTAACAAGAAAAAGCCTAGCAGTTTAGAATAGGCATGTATAGAGTAAATTAGAGCATTTCAGTGCAGAATGGTTTGTGTGGCTGCAGGGGGGTCCAGCACTCTCATGCAATCCATCTCAGCAGCCTGCACTGTTTGTCCCCAACGGACCTCCATACCTGCCTGCAGCTGCAGCGCCTACACATCATTCGTTAACAAGTATTCAGCTTTTGCCTTTGTTGTGTTGGATTTCTCCCTTCTCTTTTTTTCTTTTCTTCTGCCTCTGTGACCTACACACTGTTCATTTGACCGAGTTTTAGCCATGGTGGGTTTCAGCTGTAAGAATAGCTGGTAATGTGGTCCAGGCGAAACACAAAATGGCATCGTTCAAAGCATACAGTAGCGCCAAGTCCTGATGAAACACCAGCTTCTTCATGATTTTACTAGTTTCCCTTTGATAGGCTGCAGGCTGATAAATTACATTCAGTGCTGTTTCAAATATTCAAAGTATATATATATATATGTATATATATATATATATATATGCACAAAACTTTTAGTAATGATTAATAAAATGGCCAAGGCCCTCCAAAATGTCATACAGCACATACAGTATGTCATGACATATCTTGTGTGTTTTTCTTACACTTTTACTATTGCACATTTACTTATTCTATAATTTAAAAAAAGAAGAGAATGAGAAATGTCAACATATAATCTGCTATTGAAGGAGACTAAATCTAATTTCCTCTGATATAATGCCATGCTGCCACAACACAGCTGAGTAATAAAAGCTTCTTAACGCCTAATGTAAGCCATGCATAAAGGAACACAAAGCACAGCATGTTCTTCATGAAATACCAGGCTTGGTGTAGGAAGCGGCACATGCATTCATGCTGTCTGAAGTTATCCTTTTTACATCTGGGTTTTCTGGTATAAAATAATAGGAATAATAATAAGAATCATAAGAATAATCAGAATAAGAATAATGTTTTTTCCATAAAAACCCATTCCTGCCTATTAATTGAGCATAAAGGTGTGCTTTTTTCATATGTTTCCAATATTAATGACTTTTGGCTTTATTTTATTTATTTGCTCCTTCAGAGTAAGAACTGAGTTTTTCTAAACAGATGCACAGGGGCTCTTGGCAAATAACTCAAGTGGAAATGTCTGCTCAGTGTGTTTATGTTAGGGAGAAGGAGAAGTGTCCTTATGTTTTTGTCCCCCATGTTTTGTGAACTCCAAAAGGTGTTCTAGTCTGCTAAACCTTTTGTAACATCCATTCAAGCGTTACGCATGTTTATCTCAACACAAAAACCTGTCAGTTTGGTGTTTCTACCTCTGGCCCTGTAGCCATGGGAGCTGTGAGGCGGTTAATGTAGGCGCAGAGTGGCTGATCCTAGCAGGAGCCTAGCCCTGCTCTGATTAGCACCTCCAACGAGCTGCCATGCATCAGAGCTGACATTCTCCCAGATCCATGTTCCCCCACAATCCTTTGCTCTTGCTGTGTGAGGGTGTCACCACCACTGACATGCCACAGCCAACACCTCACTCCTCCTTCTCTCTCTGGAGGTTGTAAAACAGCATCAGGCATGCACCGAACTTGGGACCCTGACATGAGGGCTTTGGTACCTCGCTTAGCTCATCTTTTACTTTTTACTTGTAGGCACAGAATGTGTCTTTTGCATTCCCACGTCCCCACAGGCAAACTGGAGTAAAACTTTCCCTTTAATGCTATGGTAGTTTTCCAATCTCTTTGATTTTATTAGCTAGCACTCGACCACATTTCCATCACAGTTTGTGTAATACATTAACACTTTGATAGAATGGGGTGAATTTTCAAGGTGCCATGATTGAATCGTGTACTTTAATTTTGACATTTTGCACTTGATTCACTCTGTCCTTCTCAAACTGTGGAGGCAGGAAATAGATATTAGTAATGTTCCCCCCAGGCGCCAGTTCTCCAATCAGTTTTGGTCCAGGGGGAGTCTGTCCCTTTGCGCTCCCACCTACCACCTTCCCACCCCCTTCTGCAGCATTCTCCAGGCCTTAATGGGACTTGTAGTACTTTCGAAATGAGTTTGTTCCTTATGAGCAGTGCTTCTACCTCAAGAGAGCACACCACACGGAGGTGGAGTCAATTTGTATTCACCCATAATTCCCTGGGCCTTAATCACTCTGATTTTCCCCCCATTATCTGTTAATGGATAGTTCCCGCGGAGAGAAGAGAGAAGTAAACCCACCTACTGTTTACAGGCCTGGAGCTGTCTACTTTGCTACCATCCACAATCCCGTAGTGGGTTGTATATACAGCAGTGAGTCCGTTGAAAACCATATTAGCATACAACTCCAACATCAGGCTGAATATTGTGAAACAGATGGTAGAACGGAAAGCAAACTCTTGCTAAAGGTGAAGTTCCTCATAAACAAGATAGCTCCGAGCTGGTGTGTCTGCTTTTATGGCAACTTTTGGCAGTTTAGAAACTTTGTATTGCCAGTTTGACCGCACCAACTGTCTCTGGCTTTTCCTAAACAACCCATTCCTGCCTACAACATTTTCTCATTTTGTTTTCCCCACTTGTTTACTCATTACTTTCAGCAAAGAAGTGCCTTGATTGATGTCCTTAATAGCATTTGTTAGAGTATGCTGCTTTGGCGACAGAAGCAGCATGGGTTCCTCTAAGAGTGAGCTTTAAAGAACCATTCACTATCTCCCAGAGAGGAGTGTAAATCTAAGTATCAGATTTTTCTCTTCCAAAGCCAAATGCTCAATGTGATTCTGAATTCCCCTCTAATTCAAACTGCTCCTCAACAGAGAAGTTTAAATAGAGTAAGGGCCAGTGGTGGTGGAGTGGTGGTGGGGGGAGTGGTGATGTTGGAACGGAATAAGCTGAGGGAGAGTTTTTAATTAAGCAATGTCCACACTATTATCAGAAAGTCTTTAGTTACTTTAATTTCAGTCTTTTACTCACTGTCAGCTGATGGCTGTGCATATGCCACTAAGCAAACAAAGGCGTCTCTATCAAATGTACACACACCTTTAACGTACAGAATTCAATATGCTGCAGCTGTCCCGTTGTTACTTAAAGAGATCACTAAACTATGCAAGCCAGACCTGCATGCCCCAATGTCCCAAACAACCTTCAACGGCGCATGAACTTCAGCCTGGATAAAAAGTAAACAGCACAGAGAAATAAAGACCATTCTTTTTTAGAGTAGTTTTCCACTTTGCCTTTCCCTTTCCTGTCCTCCACATGGGAGAGATATTAGGCGTTTGTGTTTTAAGGAGCTGTGAAATACATAAACCATGAGCCACAGGAACGCGAGGCCCTGTGGATATGCAGATGGGCTTACTTTGCTGGTGTCAGGGATGCTTAGAGAGAGCAGGCACAGGAGCCATTCTCATCTAAAGGATTTTCTTAGGAGTGCTGAGGGACAGGGTGGTGGCAGCGGAGAACACTCGGGAGACTCGGAAACAGAGAGTCAGAGAAGGGAGAGAGACAGAGATGAGAATAGAGAGAGAGAGCTGACAGTCCCCTGTGGCCCTGTAACTATATCCAGAGTCGGCTCAGTGCATAGAGAGGGGTGGGAGCCCACGCAGGGCCATACTGATTGGGCAGCCCTGGAGAAAGGCTGGGGGAGCAACAGGAAGTGACCTCAGCCCAATGAGGCAGCTATAGGGGCGATCGAGCTGACTTCCTCCCTTGGCTCTCACTAAGAAACAGGCTGCCAGCTTGATTCAACCGCTGTTACACTGCTGAATACAAACCCAGCCCTACACAGGCTGCATTACAGGGGCTAACAGAGCACAATTTACTCATAACAGACTCACAGTCAAACCTCTATTGATCCCTCAACCTCTTTTCTTTTTCCATCTGTTTATCTATACATAGCACTATTTCAGTTAAGGGTTTTTTATAAACGTATGAAGAACTGTGTACTGACAAACATGTAAACATATATCACTGTAAATATAGTAATGTTGTATTTAATATACTGTATTCCAAATCAACAACTTTTTTTAATTGTCGACAATTCCCATTAAAACACCAAAACCAACACTGAATTAATCCTCCTAACAAGTATTGTGAGTGTAGCCAAAGATATACTGTAGCTCATTGCTCTGTGCCATAGACCTCTATTGTTTCCAAAAACTATTAGAACACCTGAATGATCCCCACCTGTGCACCGGGTAACAATGAACATGGGCAATGTCGTTTATTTTGAGTTAATCCCAAATACACCATCCTGCTTGCACACCGAATGTGTATAAATGCACGAAAAATAGTTCCCAGCAAATGCACAATTTACTCCTGTTTTAGTAATGTTTGGTAAAATCTACAACGTCCAACTGTTTTTAGGTAATTACTGCTCCTTTTAAAAAAAATGAAACTAGATATTTACGACTTGTTTTTAAAGGTGTACTTATTCAATGGGAATGAACAGGTTTGATGCCAAGAGACACATTCAGGGTAGGGAAGTCGATACAGAATAACACATTGTTGGTTTCAATCCGTTAATGGTAATTGTTGGCATAAGAAAAATATAGAAGAACACCAGCCTTATTCTTCAAATGTTGAAGCATATTGTATAAATATCTCTATGCCACTTTCCCTTGATGCACCTGCTCACAGACATAAACACACACATGCATGCACACAGGGTCAGTCAGGCAGGTGCAGAGTTATCTGCATAATGAAGCAGGCCAGGTCTCCAAAGGGACAGCGTTATGCACGAGGGTCAAATAAGGGGCTGCGCATATGGCAGAAGAACAGATCTGTGAACCCTGCAGCAAGCTTGACCTCTTGTACACCCTCACACAGATAAGCAAACTGAATGGTGATCAAAGAGGGCAGTGATCCTATTGCACGTCTGCGTAGATGCACTCGTGCCACCCTCCTCCCCCTCTCTTGCTGATGCCTGTTGCCACACTCAGATACATATGTAGGCTACAGAACAGCTCATCTGTAAAATTTATGATTGCAGAACATATCATGAGCTGCTTTGATTGGCCTTTACCTTTTACTAGACAGTCATGAGGGAACATAGTCTGTTAGCTTTGGCTGATGCACAACTTCCTGTATGTTTTGTTCTTATGCCGTAGACACCACCTAATGCAATATGCACTGCCATATGTTTATGCTATTGAGAAAAGATTGTAAAAGGACATGTGGTATTACGTTACAGGAGCAAGTTCAATATGTATACACTGTTTTTTTTGGCACTGCAGGAGATGTTTCCATTCCCCTCTCTTCCTACAAATACCAGGGGTCGTTAGGTGGCAGTTGTTACTATTAGTCAGAATCAATAGGTGCAGAGATACTACAGTACCTTTTTCTATACCCAAGTATCAGGTAAGCTTAGTAAAGTGAGTAAAATAAGTAAGAAATAGAAAAATAGAAAACTGATGGTAAAAAAACTAAAGATACTAAGCAGTTCCTCTACAGACAAACGTAAGCTTAAACAAAAGGTCTGTTTCAGGTGAGACTTTAGTGGTCAATAGAGAAATAACTCTAAGGAAAAAGAACGGAAATTTGCTGGTGAAGTAAACATTGTAACTATACAATACTTATATTGTTTAGCAGCAGTTTTCAGCTGACATGTTTTGCCAAATTTTCCTAAAGCACCTCTACTTGGATCCTCCAGGGCTCGAGTCGGGCACAGCTGGTTAGGTGGACTGTTTATTCATGCTTCTAGTACCCAGGTCATATGCAGTGGGCACTGGGGTGTAGAGACCTGGGGATAAACCCTAGATGAGTCCCGGGTGTATCCACCCCACCCCCTTGCAGTAGCTGGCCTAATGTCAGGGTTGGCAGGAGTTTGATCGAGCACTAGTCCGGCCCCATGGCAGACTGTATAGGCCTTTTTTTTATTGACGCGCTGGAGATGGGCCGTTCTCTGGAAGCCTGAGTCAGCACATTGTTGTGCTCCAAATGAGTCTGTAGGTCCACAGTCTGAACGACATTTATTTAAGCTATCAGTGGCCTCGGCTGAGGTAGTCTAACGTTAAGATAGACGTGCAGGGAATTCTAATGCCAAGCAGATAAACTGGGAGTCTGTCGTGCTCTTAAAATAACACGTCGTATCACTGTATTAAAAATGTCGACATGTGAACATGTTGTAAAGGAGAGCTGTTTTGGCAGCCTTGACAGTCAGTATACACTGAAGAAGTGATGAGATGATTAGGTGACATAAAATGAAGGTTTCAGAAGCTATTTTTTAATATTATTTTGTCCTTGCAGTAATAGTAATAACACTGCACAGCTGAAATGAGACTAGTGAAATATTCTTTCTCCATTATTTATTTTTGATTCATCTTTCAAAGCACAGATTATTGTTTCCTTTGTTTTAGACGTCCTTCAAAATCTGTTGTAATTTGCAGATGCTGAAAATAAATGATTTTGCATGTAAGTTATTCCAAATGAGGACGCTCACCATATTTTAAGTGCAAGGCCTCCTCTGAGTGATTAGGACCCTTGCTGGTCATCTAATTTTTGCCTGATGGGTGCACATCGCACTTTATAGTATTTCCTGTCTCGTGAAAATCATAAGCAGAGTTCTCTGCAACAAATGTGTTGATTTAAATTGTGAGAGGTGAAAAAAACAAGGCAGAATGAAACCTCTGCCATTCATGCTCTGCTTGTTTTCTTTCTTATGATTTCCTGTTTGTTTTTGTTGTCTCTTCTCTGCAGAGGAAGGATTGAACCATGAATGCAAGCTCTGTAGTCAGTCATTCGACTCACCAGCGAAGCTTCAATGCCACCTGATTGAGCACAGCTTTGAGGGCATGGGAGGAACCTTCAAGTGTCCAGTCTGCTTTACAGGTATGTATTGTGCATGTGTTTGTGTCCATAAGAGTGTGTATCATGGATTTGCAACCCAGTGGACTGATAGAAAGTTTTGAATGGTAGAGTTGTTTTTATGTACATGTTTAGAGACATTTACATTCTCAAGATGCAAAGATTTGCATTTCCGTGTTGTTTTATGTGTGAAATGGCAAATGGGTTCTAAATGAGTTGAGGAAAGGTCAAGCAAGAAGGTCGACTAAAGCTGAGAACAGTTTGCTGCATGTGGCTTTTTATTTAGTCAAATTGCCTCCAAATCAAGGCCAAAGAAGTGTCATGAGGTGAGAGTTGGGGATGAAAGAGAGCAGGGGGGAGGACAGTGTGAGCTGAGGGGAGATGGGGGATGGAGGAGTGGGCAAAGAAAAGGAGATGTGCTAATTGTGGATGGCAGTGGTGCTGATAGCTGTAATGATCTCATCTGTCTCTGTGCGTGGAGGTGGAAGGACCAGACTCCTCCTGAGAGGATAGCGCCCTCCTTCAGTGTCAACAGGGTTAACTATCTCTATAATGAAATCTGCAAAGTCGTTAACTTCAGCTCTTCACTCTTTCTCCTTTCTCAGCTCTTTACTCTTCTTCGCACTTTTTGGGTCCTCAGCTCATTTCCCTCTTTTGCGCCCCCTTCACTAGTTATACCAATTAGCATTTATTGGCTCACATTTAGCATTATGCTCAAATATTGTTCCACATTTCTTACCTCTTTATCCACCTCACTACTCAGCTCCTTATTCATTTTCCTCATATATTTTTTTTCTCTACTCCCCTCCTGCTACTCCGCTCTACTTCTCTTATTGCTTTTTTGGTCTTATCTCTCTTTTAGCAGAAGCCTATTGATATATCCCCACCCTGAACCCCCCTTCCACCCCTCACAGGGGTCTGGGCATTTAATATACAGAGCATGCCTCCTTCATCTGAGCCTTCATTTTCCACCGCCGGCTTTGACAGACAGGTCCCCCCTCTCCCTCCGCGTCCATATCGATCACGGCGCATGAGAGAGGGATGCTGGGAGGGAGAGAGGAGGAGGGAGAGACAGAGTACACCCTCAGGACAGTGGTCGCAGAGCAGACAGACAGATGGGCAAAGGCCCATGGTGGTGGGGAAGGCAGGCTGTGAAGAGCATGAATGGACTGAAAGGCCTCCCTCTGTTGGGGATGCAGGGGACAGGCAGACTGAAGTCAGAGCACTCGGAGGAAAAGGAGGAACTGAGAGTTTGGCTGACAGCTGTCCTTGAATATATTTCTTCAAGTTGAGCCTGGAATAAAGCAGAGAAAAGACACTACTTTTACACCCTGACATACACTAACTGGCAGTTTGTTAGATAAATGTATGTAGGCTTATTTTTCATTATGTGTTCAATTTAAACATATTTTTTGTTATTTTTAATACATATACAGTCATGCACCAGCAGTATTCAGATCTTATACCTAGCTAAAAGTAGCAATAAAACAAAGAAAAAAAAGTTCACTGGCACAGTATTTCATTTGTTTTCAAACAATGTCTGCAATTAAAGCGTGATTAACTTCTAATGGTGTTTCGGGACTCAGAGCACTTAGTTAAGGTTAGGGAAAGATTCTGGTCTTGCATAGATGTTGCACATATTGCACAACACAAGGAGTGTTTATTTTATTTATCCAAAACCACAATCTTTAATTAACCTTAACCTTAGTGGTTTTGTTGCACAAACATAACCAAACAGGACTCAGGATATGAACGCCTGGTTTCCCATGAAAACTAACTGGCAAAACAAATTGGTAGTGTACAAAATATAATTTCTAGGAGAGGGTTTTAAAGTAAAGTAAAAGTAAAATTAGGATTAGAAGTATATACAGTAAGTATTGTCAACACAATGGATATAAGTATTAAAATATAAAAATAAAACTGCACGTGAAGCAGAGTTACTCCCCATACATGTTCAAAATATACATACTATTATGTACTGTGATTATAATACATAAGCAGCGCTTTTTTGTTGTAACTTGTTCAAAGTTGAACTAATTTTAAGTGTGTTAGGTAGGTAATCTACCAATGCATCACATTTTTTAAAATCTTAATATTCAACGAGTATAAAGAAGAATGCCAAAAAAGTACAATACAGTATTTATGTCTGGAATGTAGCAGTGTTAAGTTATAAAGTTATGTGTAAAGTACTTGTTACTACTGTAATAGTTATGTTAGGGCTTATCCAGAGCCTACTTCTTATAATTCACTATTTAAAGGTGCAATATATAATACTGACAGCTAGTATTTAAAACAGTTACTGCAGTACAAATTCAAAATACTGGAGAGTCGTCTCCCCCGCCCCTCCTCCTCAGACTCGAAGTTCACGGAGGTTGCCAGGCTGGAACCGCAGCATCCAAACCGCTTTGAAACCGCTTTGCCAGATCGTCCTCCAAAGCATGCTGAAGGAGCATCCACAACAATGTTGCTAGACGCTTGTCTCACATAGCCAGACATCTTCACAGCACAGCGGAGCAACTAACGTTAGATGCTGGCTATATTGACAGTCATAGAAGCCCGTGCTGATCCTGTTTGTTTGTTTGCTGCTTTCATGGCTGTACTAATGTTACAGCTGTAGCATGCTGGGTTTACGTGTTTACAGGTATATCTGGCAACGCAGAAACAGAAATTCTATCACGGAATGGAAATTTCCAAAGGAGAAAATGCTGGCATTAGCATTGTTAGAAAAGATAGTATTTCAACTTAGCATGTTTCCTTAATATTTGATGAGGCATTGAGGTCATTTTTGGATTTATTGCAGTAAATATATTAGATATTGGACCTTTAAGTCATACAAAGTTTTGATTAGTCGGTGTGGATAAGATGCTGTTGATGTTGTGTGCACTATTCCAAAAAAACTATTTACAGATTGCAATGATCCCTATTACAGCATAATGAGACTGAACATAAAAACAAAACGATGATCAAACTAGGTGGTGCTGGTAATAGAGGCTCGGTCATTGAGCTCACTTGATTTACAAATTTACCCTTTGTTCAAAAGATCATCCCCACTCTGTGCCCATGTGTTAGTTTGATATACCCCCCGTGACCCAAAAACTCAGTGGGAGGCAGGGAGTGATTGTCATTCTTTGACATACCTGATTATCCTCAATCTTCACCTAAGGGAAGGGAGAGAGGGCAAACCATACCACAAAACAGACCGGAGGAAAGAATGGGGAAAAGTAAGTCGTAGACAGTACATGAGGGGAGACAAAATAGAGGAGAAAAGGAGACTAAACTTGGAGGAAGCTGAGAAGGTTGTAACTGGCAAGTTTGGATGTGAGATGAAAGGGGGAAGAGAATGAGGAAAAGAGAACTGTGTAGGGGAGGGAGGGTAAATGGAGAGAGGTCCATAAGCCCCTGGATGATGAGAGGGAGGCTGACTCTCCCAGGACAGATTTGACAGGTTTCAGAAGTTGGGGAGCCTGCAGCTAGAAGTGTCTGTCTGCACCCTTAGGAGCAGTAGTGAGGGCTGGTGTGGAAATTGTGATTGGGAATATGTGCTTAAGACAAACAAAACAGAAGAAATTGTGCCTGATGAAAGTGTGTGTGTATGTGTGTGTGTGTGTGTGTGTGTGTGTGTGTGTGTGTGTGTGTGTGTGTGTGTGTGTGTGTGTGTGTGCTTTTCTTTTACCTATGTCACAGCGTGAAATACAACTTGAAAAACTACAGGATGCGAATCTGCAAGAGTCTCACAAATACAGTAGTTTAATTGGCTTTTTTGTTTAGTCGCTGCCCATGTTCTGCTGGTGTGTGATGTTAGAATTATAACATTTTGCATCCAAAAAAAATCAACATGGGCTTAGCTTTAACTCAAAAAATCGTAGTTATCAGCTTATAACTCCAAATCGACTTACACAGCCGACTTGTTTGTGTTTGGACAACACTTGGATCAGCCTCTGCATTGTGAATTTTTGGATTAAGCAGAAATGAACACATGTAGGCTAGACGAATAAATAAATGAAAAGGAGAAAGGGGAAAAAAAGGATGAACTTTTTTTTCTCTCCCTGCACAAACATCTTAGTATTGGTGCAGTGCAGGCTGCAGAGAGCACCACCCTGCCAAAATAAAGATGAGCTGGGGCTTGTAGTAAAGGAGACGTCTGCCATGGGCAGCCCCTGAGATCTAATCAGAGGGCTTAATATCCCCCACAGCGAGGAGACCTTGGCCCCTCAGCCCCCTCAGCCCTGACACCCCTGACGCCCAACCCGGCTCAGCGCTCTGTTCAGCTCCACTCTGGCTCCACGGCCAACAAACTCCACAAAGTTGTCTCTCCCTCCTTTATTCTGTCTCATTCTCAGCAGGGAGAGAAACAATGGCCAGCCACTGATCCTGTTTGGATGTGATTTTGGATTATTTCTCGATGTCGTCATTTTAACCCTCTAGGAGGACATGCCTCCTTTAAATAGGCATAGCAATGGCATATTTCATAAGTGACTCTTGCTGCCAAATACCAATACAATGTCCCCTCATTGGCCGTTTCAGCGTATCCCTTTATGACATGTTGCATGCTAATTTGATTATGCATGCAGGTGATGAAGACAAAGAAGAGTCTTTATTTTAACTCTTACAACTATTTAAATGGCTACCAAAGTTTATATTAGCAAACATTAAATTTTCCAATCATCTTTAGTAATCATTAATATAACCCAAGCCTGTAAAAAATGTCAAAACTGAACTATATGAATTAGCTAAGAAGTTGTTGAGCTTCCATTTAAATCTTTGCCTTAAATGTCAAAAGTCCATTTAGTATTTATTGTTCTTATATACAGTAGACTTATAGACAGTAGACTGTTAGTGCCATTAGTGCATTGAAGGCTCTGGCACTTAAATCAGCTGTCATTATCCACTTGCATATGAATGACTGCAGAGCTATGAATTGATAAATGCATAGCTGATTAAATGTGTCTCTTACTGGAACTGGACCAGATATGCATGTAAACCATGCGCATCAGCTAGCTTGACAGCTAAGTTGTGTTTGGCCCTATTGTATAGTATTTGAAGGCCCCCCCAAGTCTCAAATCCATTTTTATTTTTGCTGTATTGACATTTTCCTCCGCTAGCCAAAGACATAATGAAGGCTTCCTGCAGCTGCTGTGACCTGCTTCTGTACAGTATATGCAGACAAAACACAACTAAAGAAAAAAGCTATTGTTTATCCACACATTTTGTCTTTCAGAGCATGTATTCCCCACAAAGAAAATTGTCATCGTTTTTGGAGCATAACAGAGGCTCAAATGTGAACGATAGCCGAGGCCTTAACCTTGAGCGGCAACGTTTTGTAGCAGACTGTAAAACCAGCCATCTATCTGCAATTATGTTTGTCTTCATATTGTTGTGGTCATTACTTTCCGAAATGGACCATGGAGTTGTTGTTTGTTCATTAGGAGGTTTGTTCATTTCTGGTTAACATGCTGCCATGTTCCAGAGACAGCTGTCACCCAGGGCATTAGCAGTCTGAAAGCATCACCACAGTGTGTCTGCTTTGAATCTAAACTTTTATTTCCCAGGTCAGGAGTGTGACATTCAATGAAGCTGAGTGTGTCTCAAGTGTACGCAGCTCAATAATTAATAACCGCTCTCCCAGGTGAGCTCAAATTGGGACACGTTAATGTTGCAGAGCCCCGCCACAGGGCTTCAGCGACCCCAAAGCCATCTCCGACAGACACCTCACCTTTTGTGGCTGTGCGTTTTTTCTCCCTCTCCTTGTGGCCCCACGGTGCATGCATTAGAAGAAAAGTTATTTTCAGCTGTAAGAAATTCAAATGAAGCCCCCACATGCTAACTTTTCCAGAGCATCCAGACCTTTGAGATTAGACAGCCATCCTTAAAGCACAAGGGTCTGGGATAACAAACGGCATGTTTGAAGTGCTCCTTGGAGAATGCAGATACACACACGCACACACACACACACAAATGTAAGACACAAGAGCCACACAATTGCCTCCCCCTTAGCTTTCTAGCTCGGACTATGGTTTAATTAAAGCACAAATGTATGGTACATGTTTTAAGTGCCAGCAAGTTGTGTTTATATGATGGTGAATGTAGTCTGAGTCTGCATGAATAAGTAGTGCAACACCATGAATATTTATATTGTCAGTATAATTAGCGATGTAGACTAATGGAGGCCATGTTTTGCACTTGAAGCCATGCCAATTTCTTGGTTCTTGGTTGTTTATTTTCTGGCTTGTTGTCCCCACAGTAGTGCTAAATAAAGAGCATCATTATTCCCAAAACATTATGCATCCGCTAGCTCTAGTGCCACAAGTAGGACCACTCTAGCTTCACTGTTAACATCTAAATTGTTCTCTGTCTTTTGTTTTCAATTATATAGCAAAATACATACAATGTTTGTTTTTTTTCAATTATTGACAGTGCATTCATTTGTTTGTAATTAAGTAATTTTCCTTGCCATTTGACATAGTCTGTCTCTAATTTTTATTCAGGCAGATGCAAATATGATATTGCCTTTGATCCCTTAATACAGGCAATGCTCTACTCTAGTTTACCACAGTCAACAATAGGAAGCAAAGAGTATGGGCTTTTTACAGGGACAATTTTCTAAATTTGCTATTTACAGCACTTGTAAAGTCATGCACTAACATTCATTAATGTCTTCTCCTCTGTCCCTGTGTCTCTGTCCCTTGTATGAGCAGTATTTGTCCAGGCCAATAAGCTCCAGCAGCACATCTTCTCTGCACACGGCCAGGAGGATAAGATCTACGACTGCTCGCAGTGCCCACAGAAGTTCTTCTTCCAGACAGAGTTACAGGTGAGCCTTGGGCTGGCGTAGCAAAAGAGCCACCAGCAGAAGCTACGACCGCTAATCACACATGACAGCTTAACAAACACTAAACACCGCTCACTGCACTCCGGCTATGCCCTCCATCCCAGCTGGGATGAGAGACTCAGAAGGAATTATTTCAGTCCGTTTCCAAAACTCATTTGTGATGTGCAGATATGATTTGATTTGCTTATTAGACCAGCAGAGCACTAAAATATCTGGAATTAGAGGATTAGTGGAATGTTCGTTTTTGAAGAGGTAATTACATACAGTGCAGAGGCAAAAACACAGTTGAGTCAATACGCCTGCATCTCCCCTCCTAATCACAGAGGAGGCCTCATGGCTAAATATGAGCTTTGTCCTCTGGGAGACCGTATCTGCCCTTCAACAAAGTTGGTAGTTGGACTTATGAACTCACAACGTTAGAGAGATAATCCATTTTCTAGCAATCTTTTTCTCTGGTCCTTGGAGAACATGAAAAAATGAAATAGACCTTATTATATTATTTCAGGGCGGTGGTGTTTTCAAACAGCAGTGTTTTGTTTGGGGGATTCTCTGCTATACACATGGCACACTTCTCATATCCATTGTATTACCTTTTGAAACTGAATAATTAAAATATAAGTAGTCTATAACCATCAGGTTTAGTACAATCTCTGAAATAATTCTTAATTTGCCTTAAAACACAGAAAGAAACCATAAGCTTCTGACTTCATCCTCCAAGTATATGTATCTGAAACTTGGATTAGCCCCACTATGTATTAATGGTTTGCCAGAGGAAGTATCCAGGGCTTGGCCGCCCATTGATCTGCACAGTCTGAACAATTTTCATATTGAGATTCAGGTTGTTAACACAGGGGCGTGTGTCTGCCAGGAGGAAGGTGAATGTGATCATTATCTGCTGGTCATTTGAGCATCGCAAACATGAATAAAACAAGTCCTGATCCACCTACATGCAAATCCACCACAAAGAAGGTGATTTAAAAAGCCTAGTTCTCCACCAAAGCACTTACATGGAGTCTTTTCATTCATGCCGAGGCCTCCTGTTTATCGCATTTTCATCTCTCACTGGTACAAGTGTTTTCTATATAGCAAGGGTTGCTGCCGGTACCTGTAAACAATCTCAAATAACCTGGGGATATTTTCCTACTTTTTTTTTTGTTTGACATTTTTTGGAATGAAGTGATCTTCACCTCCCGGAGGTGTTGTTTCATGCATGATTATATTGTTTTACACACTGTGTGAAAAGACAAGAGTAGCACATGAAAGACCTATGGCACTTTGTTGTGAAACAGGGGGTTATGAAAGGAGAGCAGGAATGAGCTCGGGGGATAAGACGATCATTACGCTCAACCTGTGCCATGCTCTAAAAGCAGTCCCATGTGACTGCATGCACACACTCTCTCAAATACCTATGTGGCTCATATGGATGCATTACTGTTTCTTATCACATTCATACAGAAAAATACACATCATCAGTTTATTTATACCGTGACCAACTCAAAGCTTTTTTTTTATAGATCCTTCTTTATCTTAGGATGCAACTTCTGAACTTTGTAATTGTGGATGTTAAAATTTGCCTTTTTCACTGTCTATTAAAGACTTTAACAAGCAGAAATTGCAGGTTTCAGGTTGGAGTCTTGTTTTTAGTTGTTGTTTGTTTTGGGTTGCCATTTCCCAGGCATCACACTTCAAAATATCTCAGTAACACAGGGCCGTCGTTTGTCAGTCTGTCTGAAGTGGAGCTGTGTTCCAGCAGCGAGAGAAGTGGAAGCTCTCTCTGTCTTTGCCAGGTCTTGAGTTTGGAGTTTCTCCCTGACACTCTGGCCCACTCACAGGCTGCCTGGGCTCCTCATCTCTCACTGTAGTCGGAGGGGTCAAAGGGCCAATGCAAGCTGGGAGAAGGAGCGGCGAGAGGGAGTTCTGCCACGGCAGGTAAAGGGAAGCAGGAACGATATTTTATTAATTTGCTTCTGAGATCCTGAAACAGACCAAAGGCTGTGACAGGTATCCAGTGCACCACTCCACATCCTCCCCCACCGCCTCCCCCCCGTGAACTCTACCCTGCAAGGGGCTAGCCAATTTTCGCCAGCCTGTCGAGATGGATGATGGGAGAGCATCCGTCTAATCAGCCCTCCTAGGACCCCCCGCCCAGCCGCCCCCCTCAGACTAGCCAGATTGACTGACTCCTGGGCCTGTGTGCCCCAGAATCCAGATTCCAAAGGAGAATAATATCTCTTGCTCTCTCCCTCTTTCCTCTTTCTCTCACAGACAAAAAATAAGCACTGATATGCATAGACCACCATTCCCCTCAAAACTCTCCCCTCCACTATCACACACACACTCCCACAGCCTTCACCTTGCGCATCCCTCTGCCATTAAAATATGCAGCAAAGTCTAGATATTTCATGAGGTGCTGATGGGGAGGGCAAGCAGGCTGGCAGTGCAGCACTCTCTCTGACCCTCAACTACTGGTCAACCCTTGAGCAACTACAGGAGACATGGCTTCACTACATCCTCTCTCCCAAATAAGACCCACTGCCCTGTCATTTCAAAAGACACTGCAGCCTTATGAGAAAAAAAAATGTCCCTGGTTTTAGCAAAGTCTACACTGCAATGTGTAACTTGAGAATTAACTTCCTTTCCGTTGGCTTCATACACAGTAGCTTTTCACAGTGCAAATGGAACTGAGCCACAGACAATGCTGCTAGGCTGGATTAATTAGCCAGATTCATTAACTGATGGATGTGCCGTATATTAGCCACAGCTTAAATCTGACATTTCTCTGAGTGCAGTTCATTTGTGAAGAAACACACAAGTTCAGCTCCTCGAGCGATGCGGTGTACTGCAGGGCTGCAATCGGATTCTTCTCTCTCCCAATGATCCCAATTCCTCCAAAGACAAGACAATGAGATTGAAGTTACACAACAGTGAAGATGACATTTTCTGCGTGAGATTCCCTTGGTCCTTTAAAGCTGGGCTGTCTTTTTTCCCCTCCATCCTCCAATTTCATTATCATTCCTTGGAAGTGACACGAGATTGTAAGTCATGTGTTAAGTCGCGCCGCGATCGACGGAGGAGTGGAAGGAGGACTGGGGCACTGTATGACTTCTCCCTCTTCTCAGACGCCCGCAGGACACGTACCTTAATTGGAGTGTCTTTTAAAAGGATTCCTTCAAAGACAATCCAAAGCTCCTTGGCCTTAATGAGTGCTGAAAGTGACAAGAGCACATCTGCATCATGTTCTACTTCCCCACACAAATGAGATTCTCCTCTCCCCGTGTGATAGCCATTATTGCCAAGCTGTGACCAATTCCACTGTTTTAATTAAGCATATTTATAGGCGTCACGGTCACTAGGTATAAACAGCTACGCGTGACATAACGTCTGTCTGAAACGGAAAATAGGGAGAAAAATGAGAGATGGACAGTCGCATAGAAAAGGAGGGAGTATAGGTGGGGGAGTGCATGAAACAGGTTAAATGTATCCAAAGTGTGTATCCAGTGTGCAGTATTTTTAAATTATAATGCATGGAATAACTAAAGTTGATTCTATGAATAATAGCTCTTCAAAACAATATTCGTAGGCCTTTCTTTTCCCCACTTACTTTTCATTTCAAATTTTAAGAATGGCATGTTTCAGCATTAAGCACAGAGATCGAATTCCCCAGAAGTTTTTCTTTCCTCTTTCTTTTTTATGAATTTTAAAATATGCCCCCAAAAACGCCCAACTGCCCCGAGTCCCAAAAGTGTTGCACAAAAGCAAAGCTTCATGTGAATTTCCCTAAGCGGTTCTCAAACAACCCATTTTCTATGAATATCTTGATCTGCCAAATATGACAGCTCTTCATGCTTTTGAAAGTTGTATATGTATTTTCTTTCTTTTATATGACAACTTGTTTTCTTCTTCATCACCCCAGGTGCTCAGAATTCTGTCACCATTTCAAAAAGTTGCACTACAAAATAAAAGAACAATGAATTAGAAAAAAAAACACAGCAGCTTGTGAGGCGCCATCATTAATATTTAAGCTTATTTATAATTATGTACAACACTGTACACACACTGTAAATGGGGACATAAACACTCTTAGATGACTAGGGATGTATCACAATAGTGGTGTTCTAGTTTTGTAGGGGGATCAGAATAAGACAGCATGACAGACCTAATGATCCTGGGAGGATATTCTTTTTCTCAATGTGTATGTGTGTGTGTGTGTGTGTGTGTGTACATCTATGTATTTGTCTTTGTGTCTGTCTCTCCCAGGGTCTGATATGTGCATGCAAACACATTGTCTGGAGGGAGACATGACAAAAACTCCCAGAAGCCTTTGAGCTGTTCTTTTTTTCTTTTTCCTGTGTTGCGCCACTTGGGAAAGTTAAATCCAAACAAAGAGGAGACGCTTGGTGTACTGTGCTAGAATCCATCACCGGATCTCTCCCTCAAACATGTCTCCTTTACTTTTCTTAGTTGACTTTTTCAACAACTTTGATAAATGCCATTATAAGCTCTCAGTTAAATCACTACAGGTTTTATGTACTGCCTGTAGTGATTTGATTTGTCTATTACGCTGTTGTTGATGTTAACAAAATCAGCAGAGGCCAAAATAAACAACATTAGAACAATTATTCCCTCTCGAATTTACTATTCACACAACGCACCACCAAAGTAATTTAACTCTTCAGTTTTAGAAAAGGATGCTGAGTGACTAGTCAATTAAAAGCTCATTTTCTGTTTCGCCCCTCCATTTCGTTGGGAAAACATGAGAGTCCAGGATCAACTCTCGCCTTCCCATAGAAGTGCGGAAATGCACTAGCAAATTTAGTCCTCAACATTTTCCGCATTTGTGAAGTGGCATATTTAGCAACACAGGAGAGGGAAGGGGGCCAGACACTCTGTAGCATCCCTAGTCAAAGTCTGTCCCTGACTGAAGTGGTTAAATGTGAGAGTAATTGTGTTTTGTTTCTGGGACTGACATGTGGAACCCCATGGACCCCATCTCCCTCCCAGTGACAGGCAGAGATCCTCCCCCCTCGCTCTGTCTAATTAGAGGATGTAGCCCAGGGCTCATGTCCCGGGAAGACCCATCCCCCTCCCAAGATGGCTCCCCTAAGAAAGCCCTTAATTGGGTTCTTTAGTCATAGTCTTCATTTTGGCTGGAAAGGCATCTGTGTGTTGCTATCACCTCAGAATACAGTTTGTATCGCTCTCTTGTGTTATTTTTTTCTAACTCTCTTTTTTTTTCTCCCTCTCGCCGGCCCTCTCTCTATTGCTTTCCCTCTCTCCCTCTCCCCGTCTCCCACTCTCTCCTCACTTAATGAGGCCCCATAATAACACAGCAGTTGTGCAGTTGTTTTGCTACCTCAGTCAAACAGCGGGATCACTGCATAGTGGGTTTCTAGTACCATTCACTTGTCTACTTAGACAGGGTAATGAGTATCATTTGGAGCTACAAAGCACCAGCCCACAAAAAGGGTGGTCCGTCATCTCCGGTTACACCTCGAAAGCATTTGGTTGGGCTAGTTAGACATCTAATCAAAGCATTTCAAGCATTATGGATTTATTAGATATTTTTACAAGCGTTCAGCGTGAATATCTCCATAGGCAAAATGACACACATAGAAGACCATAAAATCCATTCCCGTTGTCAACTCCACCCTAGCCTAGTGCTGTTACTGTACGACCATGACTCCCCGGGCACCTCACTTCAAACAAGACGGTCTGTTACCAAGGAGACCAGGCCAGTTGTGGCACAACAGTGTTTGGGGTCAACCCTCCCTACGGCCTGATAAGTGATGACTGTGGAGAATGCCAACTGCTGTATTATTTATTTATTTGATTGTGTTCTTCATTGGCTAAACTAGCCAGCAGTAAGCACGGCCTGAGGTCAAAGCGGGGAAGGATTACTCCCTCAGCGGACTGGTCAACAGTAGGGAATGCACAAAGGGAGGACTGAGTCAATACTGGACCGAGTTCAACACACCATTAAAGATCAAGGCAGAATGCAGCACTCTGGTCTTTCTCCACAGCGGTTTTGAACGATAACAAAACACTTTACACGGTGGCAGAACTTTTACAGAATTACCCAAGCCACAATGGGGGTCGTTACAGACCATTCTTTAGCTTTAAATCATTACACAAACATGAATTTTGCGTAAACATCCAAGTGATTCCATTGCTTAAAGTCACACTGCAGTCTGGAGCCTCAAAGAAAGACCACAGGTTCTTTGTTTTAGTATCATTTGATGACATCCTCTTATGCGTTAATTAAATTCCTAAGTGATGACTACGGTATGCACAGGTCTCAGTGGTTTGGTGCATACTCCCCGTGCTCCAGATGCAGCTATGCAGATGTATGCATGTAAGCCATGCAGGGTAGGAGAGAGACTCGGCACAGACTGATAAGACTTTTAATCAGAGCTTAGAGGGGGATGTTTACAGTTTTGACAGTTCCTTCAAATTTCTGATTATAGATAAACCAAATAAGACACTTTAGCCGCAGGGGTTATGAATGTGTTTCACTCTTCTAATTAAATCGTTTCTTTAACGAGTAATCTTTACTGTAACTAAGACTTACTTGACTCACAATAGCAAATCTATCAGTTGGACTAGCATGTCAACTGTCAGAAATAAATGTCTTCATTCATTTATTAATACTAACTACTGTTAAATGTGAATCATTTTTCTTTTTGTCAGACATACAACTACAATATTCGCAGATAATACCCCCCAAACTGTGTTATGATCTGTTCTATAGTTGCACTTCTTCCTACTTGGCTTTTTATACCTTTTTATACCCTTTCCTCATTAACAAAAATAATTATAAGTTAATTACATTTTGGCTTTGTTTTTTGATTGTTTTTTTTAATTATTTTACATGGTACTGACGTCCACAGAACTTGTCATTAAAACAATGCAATTACAGCAATTTCAACCATGTTAGTGAACAGCGTTGTAAAGATGAATGCATTTATTTGTGCTTTTATTAAGTGTTAGTTCAACTACTGTACTAATTTTAATTTAGGTAACATTTTTATGCAATATATATGATAAATAATTGTGAATAATTTGTTAAAACGAAACAGCACTTTTGAACACAATTTGAGGGATACATAATGCGACAAATTCGGTTCAAATCAGTGGTCAATACTGCTCTGTTTGTTAGAGAAGCCTTGAAAAGACCATGGCTTAAAACGTCGTTACTGCTCACTCAGCTCTCTAACAGCTCCATACACGCTGGATAACAGCAGGTAGAAGAGCAGACACAATGTACTTAACATGTGCACTGCAGGTATTAACATTATGCTAATCAAACATTGTTGCGATTAAGCTCTATATCTCCTCTCTGTGATGTTGGATGATGTGAAGATTGTCTATAATACAGCGAGATCAGATGAAAGAGAGCATGTGGCTGCTAGTTCGCTGGACTTCCTTTGCAGAGCTGATGTAAGAGATGCACCTCTGTTGCCTCACTGGAGACTGGGTACTATCGATGGAGGCCAGAGCAATGGGGAACGACACGAAGAATGATTAGTTAATAAATCCACTCTCCAGCCTACTTGCTCTTTCTCGCTCTGTGCTCTTCCCCAATCGTTTCCCATTTTTTGCTCACCCTCTCCCTCTCTGCGGCAGTGTTAAATTCCTAAGACATGTTGCACCTGTTTGCATGGGTACACAAGACCCCTGCCGGATGTTCCCCCTCCTATCCCAGTGCCCCTGAGGGCGTTGCAGTAGGGTGATGTAATCAGATGAAAGTGGTGGTTTTAATGGTGGCACAGAGCCGTTGAGGAGGAAGAAGCAGCCAGTCTTCATAAGGGAGAAGCGGGTGCACATTATTGATCAGAGCAAAATTTAATTTAGTGGAGAATTGACTGCTATGGTTTACCTGAACACTGCTGGTAACTGGGCCCTGCAGCAGGCCTGTGTGGCCAGCAGGTGGTTGAAAGGATCGGGGAGGAGATTAAGGGTTGCATTGAAGGGAAGGAAATGGATGATAAGAGGAATGGCAGAGTTTCAGGGGGAATAGGATGGCATTGAAGGAGGGCGTTAGGATGAGAGCTAAAAGGCTTAATGGAGGGCATCTAATCCTAAATTGCAGTGATTCTGGTGTGACACCATTAGTGGCATCCTTCTTGCCGGGGAAGTGGATATTTTTGTCATTTTCTTGCACGCATCTAGTTTGACATTTATGGTTGGGTACTATAAGTATTTAACTTATACAATGCTGGTGCAGAGGTACTTGACAGACTTGACAAGGATGAAAATTGGGAAGTGGGTTTTCCACCTTCCATTCTCATACACAGAACAGTTTATAGCAACTCTGCAGAGTTCAGTATCCACAGAGATAAAGGTATCAGTTTCATTTTCTTTTAACATTTTTTTCCCCCTCTTTTCCTCTATTTCCCTTTAGTCTGCATGGCTGCCACAGCCACTGAAGTCGTTTAACACCGTCCTTGAGAAAGCCCTCAGTGAGAAAACTCCTGGCATGTTTAAGGAAAAGGTAGAATGCAGTGTGTGTCAGACAGAGCTGGGACATGCAGGGGGGGGCATTCCCCAGAGAGGTTATTTTCCCCTCTAATAGCTGTTACGAGCCCTACATTATATCCAAGGAGCTACGTTCCTTTGGGGTCTACAGACACACACACACACACACCTAGATGCACTGGCACACTCACACAAAGGCATGCACAATTTTTCACTCTCTGTTTCTCTCTCTTCCACACACACACGCACACACACACACACACACACACACAAACACACACGAGTACACACACTCAGTCCTAGCCGCTTTGCTCTCCTCGTGTCAATATCCTGCCATTTGAAGTCACGTACTGCAGGGGCTTCTGGGAGTCGCCAAGGAGCCAGGCTGACGGGTAATGGGCCGCATTCATTAATAAGGTTGCTGTGCTCCTGTCCCTCCTCGGCAACGCCAAGGATGTCTTCACCGGGGGGTAGGGGGTTGGTGGAGTGTGAGGAGGGGGAGGAGGTGAGGTGAGGCGAGAGAAAGAGAGAGAAAGCATCCCGTGGGGAGTCTCCTTCCAGACTCACTTAAAGGAGCTTTATTTCAGCAAGAGAGAAGAGAGGAAAAAGAGGAGCTGTCCGGGGCCGCCTCTTTAAAAAAAAGGGAGCGCAGGGCCCAAGCGAGCCACACTAACCCTTACAGGGGTCACACTCCTGCTCCCCGTCAAACAGCTTATTACCCCACCTGTCGGGAAGTAATCGCCCTAGCTGAAAGGAAAGCTGTCGAGGTGTTTAAATGCTTTATATGGAGGCAGCTGAAAGGGTAAAGTGGAAAGGAATGAATGCAAGGGGGGCTAATAGTCGTCTCCGAGTGCTGCCCGAGAGACTCTGCACCAACAGGACTGAAGGTGACTGATGTGGTTGCCCTAATCATTTTAGATAGTCTCCTCCTTACCGTTTTATTTAAAAACTTTAAAATGTCATTTCACATAATTGTTCACTCATATCTGTGCAGAACAGAATGTGTGTGTGCACTCACTGAGGTGTGTGTGTATTTGTGCATGCATGCGTGCTGATGACTCTGTGACAGGTGTGTCTAGTCCATGCCAGTTTAGAGTCCAAGGCCGTGTTTTAAACAGAGCGCAGCAAGTGGGGCATGTAGTTTGCATTAAAGGGATTAGCAGTCACTTCAAAAGATGACCTGGATTCAGCCCACCAGGGACACCAGTTACACACCCCCTGGTCCACACTCCCTTTAAAGAACCTGGCACAGCTGCCCCACTACAACCACTCTCAACGGTCTGTGTGTGTGTGCCTGCATAAATTTGGGAGATACAGCAAAACAGAATGATATCATCAGCTTGTTATTCTGTCAAAGCGAATTGTGCACCGTTACACTTTTATTTAGTGTGGAGAATCAAATTGTCAACGGCCTCACCTGGACATAAAGTATTTCTCAACTTCTTTTTTCTGCACTGTACGTTTGAAGCAAATTCAATATATTGGGTAGGGGGATATTCCATCAGGTGTGTCAGTGCCTTGCTATGGATTTGTTTCCATGGACACAGTCTTTGATCAGGAGACAGGATTTCTGAGGAATGGCATGTTATCTGTCAGTGGTCTTGTGCCTTTGTGTTAGACCACGATTTAACTATGCTTAATCCCAAAGCCCACACAGATTTGACTCCATAAGTGAAGCTGGATAAAGAAAGCCTAATGATGACAATGTTCAAATGTCAAGATAATCAAAAGAGTTGTCAGTTATAACATTACGTGTTATGATTGCATTATGATTGCAACAATACATTTCAAGGTTTAGAACATCCTTGGAATGGAAGATGAACAATGTGCTCTGTCCTTTTAATGAAAAGGAAGGAAAATGAAAGACATATTTGTTGTATGTGATCATAATGTCTCCCCTGTTTCTTTTTGTGTCCTTACAGAACCACGCGTTGACCCAGCACAGCAGCTAACGTGGCAAAGATCAGCGCCGTGGCCAAGAACAAGGATCACATGACGCAGAGAATAATGTCTGACCGCCAATTACCGTCAGTGCAGTTTCCCACTGACTGTCTTGCACTGAACTTCTAATTCAGTTTCACCACAAGGAACCATGCCACAGCAAGAAAAAAGAAAAGAAAAGCAGAGAAAATAAAAGAAAGAGAGGGAAAGAACATAAAAGAACCCTCTCCGTTCTTTACTAACCATTGTTTCAAAAATAAAGAAAAAGCCAACTTGTTTGTACATAGGACTCTTCATGTGTTGCTTAACTACAGCTATATTGCAATCTTATACAGTATTTGCCAATGTACAGTTCAAAATGTTTGTCCAAAAAAAGAGAAGAGGAAAAAATATATCAATGACATTGTCAATCAGACCACATGGGACTCAACCTAGTTGTGTAAAGGAGAAACAGGGTGCCACTGAGAGCGTAGGAAGCTGTAGGAACCAGCAAGTGTTGTCAGGAGGACTTTTTTCATCAGTGCCACCCCTACTGCGCAGTATGTCACTCTGTATCCTCAATCATTATGGGGTAGAAAAGTTTGATTCACCACCATATAGCTGAGATCTTGTCTGTGTGTCCGTCATAACATGGCTGCCAGAGGACCAGCTGGGAACGGCGGTGCGACTAATCTGCACTGCCTGTGCTGGAGTTTAGATGAGAGGCAAAAAAAAGGGGAAAGAAAGAAAGAAAAACAACACAGAGAAGAGAAAAACAGGACAGGATGCTGATATATGCAAACGCAGTGACACAGATTTGGAAAAGGCTAGTTCCTCTGGTTGGCTCGTGAACAGAGGCGTGAAGCTCCCATGTGGCTCTCAGAGCATGGGGAAATCTCCGGCCCACTGACTTAACCTGTACATTTCTGTTGTCAATGTTTACTGCTCGTTGAAGCCTGGAGATTACTGGAATTTTTTTTTTGTCTTTATGTTTTCTTATCCATACTTATTTTTTTCGCAACGGGGGAGTAAATCCATTTGGATTTGGGGTCATGAAGACTGAACATAATTTCAGTCTGTTTTGGGGATATACTGTAGTTACAAAACTCCATCCCTGGCTCTCCTGGAGAGTGCCCAAATACTCCTCTTGTTGTTTTTTTGCAGTGTACCATTGCTCTCTGCTCAAGCTGGAAGCTACTGTGGCATCATACAAAACTTTAAACCATTCTGTTATGTAAATGTTTTGCATTCATTGAACCTGAGATGCACTTTTGTATAAAACTTTAATGTTTTGACATTTTGATTGAGAATTGTTCGTACACAGTTTACAGGAAATCACCATCTCCTGCAGCAAAAGGACATTTATCTCTGATGTTATTAAAATGTATTGTACAAATATGGAGTTCTGTATTTGGCAGACCTCATTTTTTTTGTGTTGCACATGTGATGGAAATATTAAAAACTGTATGAGGAAATGGCTTCTTTGTCCCTTCATTATCTATCTAAAATACTTGTGTGCATGTGAGTGAACACAATAAACCCATCAGACAAGACCTATGACAGCATAACCACGATCATCATCAAAATCTTCCACTGCTTTTTTGTTTTTCATTGTATCAAATTGCATCCTATTTTTCCTCACTCCCTGGTGGCTCTCGCTAACAAACATCTGAGCATCTTAAGGGAGGTCTGTGTTATTAATGACTCCATTACCCATCACCCTGTGCGGTCCCATTCTACACACCCTTGTGCTAGGTCTATTTAGGGAGCATCCAGCACTCCGGGAGCCCGAGGAAAAGATTCTTCTGCTTTTGCCGGGTGGGACAAAACCCATGCAACAACATCTGTCTGTCCTAGCAAATGATTCATCAATGGTGACACGCGAGCGGCATAACATTTGTTGAAGCTTTCAGTTTTGTTTTGAAAAGGCTCAGCGCTGCAGCTCATTGTAACTAGGTTACATTGAGAGTAACAAATGACTGTGAACTCAAGGTTTATTTTAAAGTGGCTATATGTAACTTTCAGTGTGTTTTAATTCCAGCGAAAGAAATGATACCCATAAACTGTTTATACAGTCATTGGTACAACCACATTGCGCATTGTAAAGATTTTTAATGAATGAAATAGGCATATTACATACCTGAGGGCCAATTCGGGGTCAGTTTGAATCATTTACAATCCTGTAATTGTCTCTTTCCCTTTTAGCTTTTAGTTCTTTGTTTAATTTCCTTTTTTTGTGATGGTACTGCCCCAGTGTCATCCATAACATCAACAGAGCATTTCTAAAATTAGATGAAAATGGTTTCAAAACCATTATAAAATTACATAACTTAAACACACCGCAGATACTGTATTTCATTATAGACTGTATACATAAAACACTACATAATACCTTATATTGTATGCATATTAAAACAGAAATAAGAACACAAATCATAATACTATTCCTCTATTGTCTATTATGTGCAGAACATATATAAAACCATATAAATATTGCCTATCTGTATGATCATATTAAAGATAATTTGTCACAGAAAATGATCACATACTGAACAGTATTTTATAATACATTGAGCTAAAGCTTGTCATATTCAATTTTGTTTTAGTTCAAGCATAACATCAAATGTGCATGTTGTCTGTCATATATTAGCTTTTATTACATTGCTATAATGAGGATCAGATGAAGATTGGACTTTAGTGGCAGACTTCCACAATAGAGACACAACCCCTCTTCCAAAGCAGAAATGGTACGGCCCGAAATTAACTGTCATACTGAATGCAAGCAGGGCATCCATTAAACAACTTTGCAAGCATCTCCCCGTGCCAGGCACTTTTAATAAGCTTCAAGGGCATTTGAACGGGTCCAGAACTTTGCTTTGCCAGAGATGGACTGGCCCACATCATCCATTACATTAAATTGGGTGGCGGCCTCCAGCTCATATTTATGATTTAATTAAATTCACTTGTGAGGCGTATCAGAACCACTACGGCCTCCCTTTTTAACGCCAGTCTAAGCAGCAAAACACACACAGCTACACACATGAGTGCATACACAAGCGATATGTTTCTGACACTCACCCAAGTGTGAGACTTTGTGGGCGCTTTGGCAGGGGCGTTCTCAGGGGTTCATTTAAAGCAATATAATTACACAGCCCCCAAGAATTCTTCCATCAGAACGCAGCAGAATGGATGGCTTATTCAGAGATAACTTAGCCTGGCTGATCCTCTGCGGTGTCGTCGCCTGAACATAACCTCAATGCAAGTGGCACTCAGTGCTGCTAAGAGTCTGGCCAGTCCTTGGTGAAACTGGGCAGTCGGACCAGATGTTTGGGAGTAGCTGTAATGCCATTGTTCTACTCCAGGATGTGTGTGAATTGGTATTTTGCTTGTTTTTTCATTTGACAACATAATACCCATATTCCCCTAGAGAAAAAGTGGCAGTCTGTGTTAAGACTTTATTAAAGAATTATGAGATCCTACCTGAACCTGTGCAGTATGTTCCTATTCAGGAGACTGAGAATGTGCCACTTTATCCGGTATAAGCAACCTGCACAAATGTAGTAGGTACAGTATGCATCCAGTGTTTGTCCCTTGTGTTCCAGTGTCCTTGCTATTACTTTTCTTTGGTGCAAAATTTAGTTTGGTGAAAATTCCACATTGTTAAGCTGCACATTCCTCCCACTGAAGGAGACCTCAGAGACCTCTTATGGCATTCAATATATGCGCCCAAGCGTGAGATCCAGATCCATTTGGCTGGAAGATCCACTGGGAGTGTCTGGGGTAACCCAATCTCTCAAACCAGCACTCCACATCCAGAAAGCCATCTTTTCACTTCAGCACTGTGTCAGCAAAATGGACGCCTCACCCTCAGTATGTAACCCTGCCACAGTGTATATGAATCAAACAAAAGGCCCTTTGCTATTGTCTTTCGTTTATATCTTGTGTAATTGTGTATATACCCTGTTTCTGTGTCTTTCAAATGCAATTGTAGTACTGAGAATGACAGTCAAAAAAAAGCTATATCTCAAATAGGTCTCCTCAGAGTAAAGTTACTTTGCAGACTTTTCTCATGTATAGATGGCAAAGACAGTTCTGAGGTAATAATTAAAAGAAAAGTGCCTGAAGCTGTGAATATCACCTTCAGAGGATATCCACCTTCATCCTACACTTCAAGCTGCAAAACTAGAAAATAAAATAAAGGTATGTAAAAGTAAATCATTTATTCTGAGTTGATTTTTATAGGGAAGATTTTTTTTTAATCCCTCTATACATGTTCTAAACTGCTTATTATGTTCAGGGTCACAGGGGACTCGAGCCTATCCCAGCACACAATGAACAAGAAGCAGGGCACACTTTGGATGAGTCGTCAGTCTATCACCGAACTAACACACATATAGACAAACAAACACATTCTCACTCGTTCCCCTCTGTAGCCCCTCATAATAATCCCCCCTGTCTCCTAAACTAGAAGAGCTGAAGGTAAGTATCTCCCTCCAGTCATCTCACTCTGCCTCACCAGGACAACACTTGAAATAGACAAGGCACTAGATTTTTTTTGTGTGTATGGGATAGGGGAGGATTTCAAAAATGTATTATACACAGAGCAATAAAATATAGACCAGTTGGGGTCAAATTCACTGCAATTCTCCAGGCTGCGTAGCCAATGTGGCCAGTGTGATGCTATGAGGACAAGAAAAGTCTAACAAGACTAGAAGAAGGGCAAAAAAGTATCAATAATGCAGCGTACACTGTATACAGCTGAGAGTAAAAATGGAAAACACACTGCCTGAGAAAGACGAGTGTACACACCAAATTCTGGGTTGAGTCCCTTGTAACTACGTGGCAGAACATTAATTCATTAAATGATTTGGGTTCCGTGTGGCGGCTGAAACCAATTCAAGTGTTTCAGCACAATTTTTGTGAGAGAAGAAAAAAAAGTCAACAGATTTTTCTAAAATGTTGTGTTTTCAGGAGCCTGGATGCCAGCCGAACCTGCCCACAACATTTGAGGTTGGAAAGTTTGGTCTGGACATGATACGTTGTGGTGCAACTGTGCTCGAACCAGAGCTGTTCGGACCAATCAGATTGTCAGGGCGGGCTTTATACGATGATGGACAGATGATCAACATGAATGTAATCAACAACGTCACCATAGAGCGCTTGGGATGAATTTGTTTACAACAAAGACGGCTGCCGCTGGAGAATTAAGATGTGTAGATTACGCCAGCACATCTGTTATAGACGATATGGACAGCACATTCATTTGAAAAGGGGAACACAGAACTGAATCGGAAATATGTTTTTGCCATCCTTTGTATGGATTTGGCAAAATTTCAACATACAGTACGTCACATACTCCATTGCTCTGATTGGTAGAAATTAGGTTGAAACACGCCCCCTAATCACAGCCCCAATAGAGTAGGACCAGACTCATATTCTGACTATAGAATCTGAGCATGACGATGTCAGGCTATGCTTTCAGTGTCTTTAGAAATCTCTGTAGGCTACATGTACTATTAACAGATTTGTAATAATCTTTGCTCACTGTCACGAGTTTACTTAACAAACACAAAATGTGGAGAATGATGCCGAAGTCGAAAATAAAAAGGGATTTAGTTTTCATTTGATTTTTGGTAATGTTTTTACTTTTGGTGTATCTGGAAAATCAGTTTTACACATAATTTCAGTTTCACATTTATTTTCGCTTGGTGATGAAGTGAGAAAAAAAGCTCCATAATGGAGCCCCTCGGAAAACAATCAAATTAGTTGACTAAACTAGACATTAGCGTGGAAACACGTTGACTTTACACAAGGTGAAACTTAACAGGTCAAGTTGTAGGCTACTAACAAAGCGGTATGTTGATGCAGTAGATAAATCAAGTTTACATTAGTAGTCATTACTACAAATGTAATTAATACAATCATTAGTAAACTTATATTTATTGTTTTATGTTGTCTAAAATAAGCTAAAGCTTTAGTGCGTCACTTTTTGATATTAATGAACGTCTATTATGCTGCGTTCCAGTCAACTCGTAACTGTTTTCACAACCTTCTACCCGTGAAAGTACCCTGGAACGGCAGTCAAACCTATAACTTACTAGTCGTGAACTTTTACCTGAGCGTTGTAGTTGTAACCAGTTACACTTTTGACGTTACACACACATTAACAACAAGGGCAACCCCTGTTGATGCTGATCAGACGCCGGTGATTAACAGTGAGAAATAGAAATAAATATACATAAATAGGCAAAGTAAAGTAGTTCCACACATTGTAATCAAAACAATACACATACGATTGTGTACTACTACAGGTTATGTTTATTAAATGAAGCCCAACATATGTTGCAGACTAGAAATCGCTAGTATCAACGGTAACGTCAACGGTAGGTAGCCGCTAGCTAACGCTAGCTGGAAGGGTTTTTTGTGACCTTGCCTGGAATGCTACCAAGTCGTGAGTCGTGACTTGAAGTCATAAGTTAGGAGCTAAAAATACAAGCCAATGCCAAATGAGTTGATACAAAGCTAATTAAGACAAACTCCACAAAACTCTCAGTATTTCTCAGCATGGCTATGTTCAGAAACTGATGACATCAGGCAACTTTCACACGCAGAAAAATGGAGTGAAGATAATTCCCTCTTCTGAAGAGTCCATCATGTTTATTTAATCCTCTGTGTCCTCGTTGGCTATTAGTAACTGCGTCATGACTTAGAATTCCTCATAAAAAGACAAACTACGCACTACAGCTTTTAACATGCAAAGAAACGTAACAAACATATGGCTACTTAAACTGTTTAATAGTTCTTAATAAATCACTTAATTTTCACAGCTCCATTCCATCAAAGAGAAATACATCAGAAACAGAATCAATACTTTACAAGTAAAGGACTGTGTGGATACCTTCACCAGGAAACAGTGCTCTTGCATACCAATGTACCATTTCGATTGACGATGCGTTCAATGCCAAGATGCCATGAGTCCCCACCCAGGTCTATGTCTGGTGCAAAAATAAATGTAGCAACATTAACTCTACCATACAAAACTAAAACCCATGTAACATAAATAGACACCCAAACTTTAATGGAGCATTATTAAAACACACTTCAACTAGAACATAAACCATTCAGAACATATTTCTTTGAACCTTTGCACCGCTTCAGGGCAGAACAGTTTCATAGGCCCTGCCTCTCAGTACAGAAACTTAACGTCCAGTTATCTTTGCTCAATATGATCTGTGCACTGCATACTTAAGCTGATTATTACAATGTGATTTAGTAATAAATATGTTTTTTAACAAAACATGAACAGTGTGTTCCCTGCTCTCTCTCGTCTCTTCCCCTTCTCCTTTTTTTCTATCGTTCTCTTTTCAAGATTTGGGGCTTCTCATTCATTCTATCCTCTCTTCCTCCTCCTTCACTGCCATCCTCTCTCAGCCATGTCAGTCTTCCTCATTCTTGTTCCACCACCCCTCCTCCTCCCTTTGCATCACTTGTATTGTAAACAGCTCACAAAAGCATGACAAGGTCTCTGCTCATGTTCCCCCTGCCTCCCTCTCTGTTCTCCCAGCTATTTGTTATTGTCTCCCCGCTATCGTGTGTGTTTGTCTCTATCACGCGTTCTTTATTCTGTTTTTCCTCTGCGTCAGAAAAGCAAAAGTTAATTAAATATGGAACGAGATGGAGCAGCATCTCTTTAAACCATCATGTCATTAAAATGGCATCCCTGGGAGATCAGCTTAAAAGGAGTCGGAGAACAATGTCTTCTCCGTCAGATATTTATGGGCCTGGTTATGTAAACATGCTCCTTTTATTCGCTATGTATATTTCATGTAATTATCACTTTTTGTAGCGCTTCCCCTGTGAGATTCGTAGAGGCAAGAAGTTACTAGGGGAATGTCATTAGAGGAGACTATTGTTACATTGCTGATGTGATACTGCAACGAGAAAAAGGCTACATTCTAGTCCTGGTGAAACCTTTTATCTATATTTGACTTGATCATATAAAAATCATCAATGTTTTGTACAGTGTATCTGCAGGCTAAAACACATGGCTCATTCTCTGCAGTAGTCCATCTTTATTAAAACCAAGACAGCATTTTCTCCTCCTGATATCAGAAAATTCACAGATGATTTACAGGTTTTTCAAAAACGTGATGCCTCTTTCTCAACCCGCCAATGTATCCGTCTGTTAGAAAAGCTGAAGATCTGGAGTGAACTGGATTCCTCAGCAGCAGAGGCCAGAGTGACTGGTGCTTGAAGGCCTGGGTGCCAGCTGACGGAAGCCGCTAATTAAGAGGGTTGGGGAGCCAGTGGGGTGTCTTATGAAACAGGGGCACCTGGGTTTCTCAAGAGGGGGCCGGGCATCCATCACAACTCATCTGTGTTGCACAGGGAAGACTGTAGTTTGCTCCCGCACTATGCCACGTAGCACTCTTTCACTCAAGCGTAATGTCAAATACGGCTCACACGAAAGCCTTCCTCCCCCTGTAGGCCCTCTCTCAGCTTGTTTGGCATCACAGGGGGAGATGTTATTGCATGGCATGATGAAATTGTATATATCAAGGTGCATTTCATTCACTGCAAATGCACCTAAATGAAGATGCAGAAAGAAACAGCTGTGTGTGGACACAGTCAAATGCACAAATGTAACACACACATTCACACACGCTCACACATCTGGACTCCCACATGCATAACTTAATGTCCCTCTGCTTTCTATTGTTCGTTGAGTCTTCTTTGCTGTAGGGTCAAAATGTCTCCAAGTAATCTAACAAGCTCTGACTTCAGGGACAATATAAGGTCTCCCATGAGTTCTATCATTACTGTTTTACCTACCACAGGCAGATACAGCTCTCGACCATCACTGAACCTGCCATATTGCTATCCAACCTGACCCCACATATGCAGTAAACCTAAGTGAACCACAGTTTGGAAAGTCGACAGCAATAACCACTGCAGAATTGCTTTTAATCAACGTCTGAAATGAGGGTGACTTGAAGCGTCGCCCCATGCTGATTAAATGTAATTGTTTAATTGCCAAGTGCTGGGAACCCATCCTAAGAGGATTCCAATGGAATTATTTAATCTCTAGTCAGGAAGTACACTGCAGGAAAAAGCAGAGGGAAAAACGGAAGAAGG
The DNA here is from genome assembly GCA_026937815.1 of Etheostoma perlongum. Lineage (NCBI taxonomy): Eukaryota > Metazoa > Chordata > Actinopteri > Perciformes > Percidae > Etheostoma > Etheostoma perlongum. The sequence continues at coordinate 17,469,424 of CM049382.1, forward strand.
AGAAAAAAAAGGGAAAAATGAAGCAGAAATAGTCTGTTTTTCTTTTTGAGTGTGTGTCATGAAATATTGAACTGTGGCTGAGAAAGTGAACAGCCTACGCAGGGAGAAGATGTACAATAAGTGATGCTACAACTTCAAAACAGATCACAGTTTTGACCTGTATCTGCAGACTTAAGTGGTTTGGTCTTGTCTGCCTGTTTACTTTTATATTTCAGCTGTACTTTGAAATCCTAGTGTTGTGTAAAATTGTAGTATTGGTCATCCCTTGTAGTAAAAAAAGTATGTGGTATGTGTTTTTCCTTGAGCCAAACATTACAGTTGTTTCATTCCATATATGTGACCTTTTTATTGTCTATTGTGTAGGCCAGAGGTGTTATCCAGTTTACAAACAAGATAATTCAGCATTAAGTCATCCTAACAAATTGCAAACTAAAAGTTTAACTATCCAGACCACCCCCTCCCCCCAGATCACTGACTGAGTCTCTGCTAATGGGACTCTATAAACTTAAGGGGCACAGGTGCACTCCATTTGGGGTCACAGCTTTTAGATTCATTGCTTGGGGTCACAGACATCCAAATTCCCCATAAACACGTTCATGTGTACACATGAAAAAAGCCACACATACCTCTGCATGTGCACATAATTAAAATCTCTCATCTGTATTTTTCTTGGTGCTACCCCTCCTAGACCAATTTAAGTTGGCATGATCCCCAACACAGCCTCAGTCAGTAGCCCCATTGGTTTGGCACACATGCAATGACATTTCAATCTATCACCAAAATCAATAGTAGTAGTCCTCCTAATATAACTGCACACAGTGCAAGCGTTCCTCACAGTGATACGGCTCTTGCTGTCGCATTTAAATACACAGGGAGTAAAGCCAGCCTTGCCATTCTGCTGATGAATGCAGTTCTGTAGTCCCCAGGGAAATGTGCCTGCATCCCTCTGGTCAGAAGTGTGCTTCTGTCCCCCCACCATGCCACAGGCGGAGAGGGAATGAAGGGGGGTTGGGGGAGGGGCACAGGCCTGTTCCCTGCAGCTGTGCCCTTATTCCCAGCACCTGACCAGGGGCCCAGATGTGCACACGGACAACAGCAACAATTTGAGCAATGTAAGTCCCCTGTGGGACCCAGGCACCTGCAAATGTAACCCCACTATCTAAGAGGATGGTGTAGTTGCAAGTCTAATAAGTCTATCTGGAAAGAATTTATCTAATCCATCAAATCAAACCTACCAAGACTGAGGAACAATACAAAAATGGTATTACAGTCTCAGCATTTCATCTGTACATCAAACAAAAGTTGCTCTGCAATGGGCACTAACCCAGTTAGCCATCAGGTTGACAGCAACTACGTTCAAAATGCATCACAGAGCTTAATTCATTAATTTTATATTGTGCATATCGATCCTCAGCCAGTAACAGAGATGTGTGATTTTTGAAAATCCTAAATTTAATGAACTTAACATAAGCAAAAAAAACGGTACTTTGTACATTATACTATAACTTTCTTCTGAGCCAAGAGACATTTTGGGCACTACTTCAATATCTTAGTTACACGAACAGTTACCAAAAATATATAGCATAACAGCACTTGAGGACTATATAAACATTTGCAAAAGCATAGGACATACTGTATCTGATCATGTTTGGCAATAACAAGCGACACTATGTGACAGTGAAAGCACTCACCATGAATAACTGGAAAGAGAGCAACAACAATTTGTATGGAGCTATGATTATTAGGTTACATTTCTCTATTATAATTTCAATAAGTCTGTGTCGGGGTGCAAAAATATAGCACATATTTAACTGATAAATCAAATACAAACAATAAAGTAAAACAGTTAATGGAAATGTTGGCCAATCTCAATGAGTGACTTCCCTCTGTTATGAATGTGAAGCCTAATGTTCAAGCACTGCAAACACGGGAAGCTTCAAAGGTTAATGGTGACATCTAGTGGCACATAAGTGTACATGCATCTGCTGAGCACAATAAAATGCTATTTTGGCATTTTTGTAAACACTTATCTCTCTTACAGTACGTAAAGTTAACAAAACTGAATGTTTACTTTTGTTTGTGTTGTATTTTTTTCACAGTACAGCAAAGAAGCCACTTATTGTTTTTAACATGGGTTGATGAATATGTATACTCAGTGTGTGGAGAAATATAATCCATTAGTAATCTATTGTATAACAACCTGCCCCAAACATAGATCATTTGACATACATTTATACTTAATAGCACTTTTTATATTTGTCACTGTATGTAATACCAATGTGTAGAGGGTGATAGTGATCTGTTTTACTTCAGCTGAAGCGGGGATGTCACAGTGAACACTTATCTTTTTATCAACATTAACCTAGACAACATACTTGATAAATTGCTTCTAGCCTATATAGCACTAGAACTTTGATAATATATTTTCTTATAGAATGTGAAAACTACTATATTAATTATCATTTTACTTTTGTTGGTATATTCAGATTTTTTGGACAGGAGAATTACTTTCATACCTAAGATGGATGTGTAATACATAGTTTAGATGTGAACACAAGGAAGTGAAAATTACATCATACTGTACAGTCCCAACCTTATACATCCAAACACTGAAAAGCACAGTTGAAAACTATTATTTATGGTATATGTGACAAACCATGATGCGTTTTTGCTTCACCTGCTGAAACTGTGTAATGTATGGGTACGATTTGAATATTTCCATTCATAGTTTTGGCACATTGTTCATCCCCGTCCTTTCATGGATCTCGCTTGTCAATGGCCAGAACGAAGGACAGTTGATGCGGGAGTAGTATGCCGCCTTGGGCAGAGAATCTTGCTAAAGGCTCTGCGGAAGCTACTGTGGCAAAGCGGGTACAGGAATGGGTTAATAGCAGAGTTGAGCCACAGGAGCCAGAAGGTGACCTCGTACCAGTGATGCTGGATGCACCGCCCTCTGCAGGCAGCACGGATGATCATCAGTAGGGTGTACGGTGCCCAGCAGATGGCAAACACACACACTATGATGGCCAGGGACTTAGCAATTTTCTTATCCCTGGACAGACGGTTAGGCTGGGCAGCCCTGCTGGTTGTGGTATCTAGTCTACCCAAAGTGGGAGAGGTGGTCTGTGATTGGATAGAGCCTCTTACAGCCAGTTTCATTCCAAACCACCAGTTGTGGGACAGGGGGATACCTTTCTCCTGGGCAGAGGCAGACTCGCTCAGTTGAAGTTGGAGCTGGCCCTCCCTGCTGTGGAGCCTCCTCCTGCGTATGCTGAGGTAAATGCTGAGGTTGAAGAAAGCCACAGAGATGAAAGGAGAGAAGAACTCCAGCATAGAGGCACTCAGCAGGAAGTACCAAGAGTAATAGAACTCCGCAAAACACTCATCCTTTGGCACGCGGCTTTTGCCCACCACCAGTTCCCAGAATATGATAGCTGGGCCATACAGGACAAAGGCTAGCACCCAGACAGCAATCATCTTGACTATGGCTTGATGAGTCATGCCCTGTCTGGCGCGGTAACTTACCTGCAGTAAATATAAGCACAAATCACAAAATATACTGAGAGATACTGCCAGTGTGGGGTCAGTCAATTTGATTTACAATTGCTGTATCCTACCATTATTGGAGAAATAGCACAATAATAACCATTTATTCTCCATGTGCTGTACAAGTTGTGCATTAGAACTAAAAGCCCAGCAAAATATTATGTACATTTTTTAAATGTATGGAGAGTTTTAAAAGTATTAATGCCATGCAGGCAGAATGGCCCCTGTAGAGTTATATCATCAGTTGTTCTCAAATTGGATTGTCATTAGTAATGCATTCATTTGTAAGCAGAAATGTCATGTTGCAGCTTGTTATGTAGTTGAATCTCTAACAAGTAGCAATGTTTAATATTTTATGAGCTGATCACATGCTTTTTTATGTAAAATATGTATCTGGAAAATAACAGGTGCTGTTACTTTAGCTGTCAGATAAATGCTGGAGTAAAAAGCACAACATTTGCTTACATAGTAGAAAAAACAAGTAATCAATAAGAGAAGTACCTTAACAATTGTGCATAAGTAAAGTATTTAAGTAAATGTATTCTAACACAACACTGATTACCTTGAACTGATCACAGCACAATGGTACAGTCATTGTGGAGGCTGACCTTCAACCAGAAGCCATAGCTTTAAACCACCATGTCTACAAAGAGCATCCACTGAAACCCTTAAAAGAATCTCACAATATAATCATCAAGCTAATAACATTGTAACATATAGTTAGCATCTTTCAACATCTCATTTTGGTGGATAAACAGAACATGTGACCTTTTCAAGGTCCTGACATCATGCACTACAGAGAAGTGTGAGAATGAGTGAACCCCTCTCAGGCCCACTTTTCTAAATTAGTGTCACATCCTACAGTATGTCCCTGTAAACATTTGTGTTCAGCAGGCAGCATACACCCTCTCCAGCTGCTCTTAGTATATGCCTCTGTTCTAAATGAGAGAAAATGCAATGCATGTTCTTCTACAAAGAAGATGGAAATAGTTCCCCTTGTGTTTGTATAGATGAATTGGTATAAAGCAATTCTTGCCTCTGCTTCATGTAGTGATGTCAGACTTAACGGAGAAGAGTCAGGTGTGCTCATGACTTAAATCTGCATATCTTGTTGTTACATTCCTCCTGAGAGCTACTAGTGACTCATCTTAGCTCACTCATATAATCATAAGTAACATGTAAAATTGAATATTTTCTAATACTGTGCAGTTAGCATTTTGTTAATGTGCTGACATTTCATCTAATTGCCGAATATATACATCTGATTTGACTCCGTCTTTTCTTTAAAAAGACTAACTTTGTCCTGTGGCTGTTGACAATCCTTTGTCTTTCAATCTTCAGAGAGAAGTGCTTTTAGGAAAATGCTGTTTGGCAGCCGGTGGCCTGTTTCTGCTGTGATTGATCTCTCCAGGTTGGAAGGACCATGGCACGGAGGAGGATCTCTATGATCAAAGCTAGCTAATTAAAGAAGAGGCTCTCTCTCTCTCTGGTGTTATTTGTATTCATGGCTCTGATGTTAAGTGTTTTCTTGTGAAAGGAAAGAGAACACTCTCTTTGTCTACTATGCCAAAGCCTCATCCCACCTTAGAGTTAACACACGTGTATAGGATACAGTCAGTCTGCCAATGCCCAGACAAGCCCCAACGAGGTTCAATGTGTCTAACAGTTGTAGCTGAAATGTATGCTCACAGCTAGATATGTGCCAAGATGGCCAGAAAATAGAAAATGGACATGCCTACTGATGCCGTACAATTTTATTTAAGAACAATAAAGCAGTGGAAAATAGTTACCTGAACAAACATTAAATAATTAGAATCTGCTGGAAATAGGTTATTAAGTATTACAGTTTAGTTATAAAATGTAAGACTATATTTTCTGAAGCCCAGTCTATCCCAAAGTCAAAATGTGACTTTTTTTTTATCTTCGTCATGGGGAAGAGCTATAATTAGGGGTGGCACTGGGCCTGAATGGGTCACGAATGATTAACCTCTGCAGATGGGCACATTTGGGACAATGAGGTGACACTGGCTCTACCAATGACCTGGGAGACCCACCAGTCAGAAATGAAGCCACAGACCACAAGTCGTGAACATTTGTATGGTGAGAAAGGAAAGGGCTTTTCAACTTTTAACTTTAAACTTTAGATGCTTCACTCCAATTGGGAAAGAGAAAAAGAAGTTCTGCCTAAGTGGAAACTGAGAAAGGGGAAAACATTTTAGATTATTTTACAAATATGGCTGGCTAATGTGCTATGTCACAATCCTAGAAACACTTTATGGCTTTGTGCATTACAGATGTGAGGCACAAGATGTTCCACTCACTGCTCTGGTGACTGACAGGAAGCGGTCGTAGCTGATGAGGACAATGTTGAAGACAGATGCGGAACAAAGCAGGTAGTCCATGACCAGCCACAGCTTGCACAGTCCTTGACCCAATGTCCACTTGCCTGTGAGAATGTAAGGCATGTAGACAGGGATGCAGAATGCCCCTACGGAAACAGTTATTGGGAAAGGGATCAGAAATCAAGGAATACACAGTACATTTTCAGTAATGCACATTCATAAAGTGGTACCATAAAATACATTTTTACTTTACTGAATTTTAAAGTAAGAAAGGTTGTAAATTGTAATGAATGAGTGTGGAAAAGCAGGTCATAGAAATATTACATGTGTAGAAATGAGCACTGCCATTGCCAAAAAAAGAAAGAAAGAAACATTATTAAGCAATGTAAACCAACTCAGTTACTCTAATTTTTAGTGCAGTAGGCTAGAGGGAGATTGACAGGCATACACAGAAGCATCAAATATATATATCAGCATGGATGCATATATCACCTCATATAGAAAGCCTTTATGACAGACATAGCACATTCATCGTTTGCATTAAGCTTTACTCTATGTTCTGCTATTCCAATATGCTATCAAATAAAAAGACTAAAGTTGGACTTACCTACAAGAAAATCTGATATTGCCAAATTAAGGAAGTAGTAATTACACTGTCTCCTCAAACTCTTGTCCACTTTAAAGGCCACAATGACCAGTGCGTTACCCAAAACTATCACAACGACCAAAGTCACCATCATCACCATCAAAATGACAAACATGGGTCCTGAAAACACGAAGCTGCTCTGGACTCTAGTTGAGGTGTTGTCAAAATAGTACCGACTAGAGTTCGAATCAGTTTGTTCCTCCGACATTGTTCTGGTGTGATGGTGAGCGATACTGATGTTAAATCCTCAGTAGACCAGTGCTGAAAATAAAAAAGACAGCAACAGGTGTCAGGCGAATGCGCACCGCATCCAACGTCCTCATTTGTGCTCTCAAAGATTCGCTTTCCTGTTGAGCTCAGTGTCCACGAAAATCCACAGGAGAGCGCACGACGCCCTTCACAAAACGCTGCTCGTTCACTTGGTGGTTTACGCATTCATTTTCCAGCCATGCCAACAAGGTAAAGCCTTGTTATAACGAGATTAATTCTCCAAGCAAATATTAAAATTATTATTAGACATGTTATGTAATGCCAGAGTATGATTTAAAAGTAAGCTAATTCCAACCACTGCCACGTAGGCCTATTAAACGCAATAGAAAAGTTTGGCCCTCTTCACTATTGCGAAATAAACGAGTTAGTTGCCATTGAAAAACTATTGTGATGTTTTTTTCTAGCAGCATTCCGCACTTTCTCAATGGAAAGAGGAAGCTAATGTTTAAAGCCTGATATTTTATTTATAATGAAGTCTACTATAAACTATGATTGCCACTTTTAAATAATTCTGTTGACGTCAGACAGAGACTCAATTTCTCTTTCTCTCTCTCTCTCGTTCTCTCTCTCTCACTCACTCTCTCTCTTTCTTTGTGTTTGTGTTATGTGAATCAGTTGTCTATATTTTCACCATTGAAATCTATTCACACAAACCTCATATGTGATTCAGCAGAACACACAATTGAATAGGCTGGCGTGTGCAAACCATCACTCAAGCAGCTACCCATTTTGGTTGCTGCTTCAAATGCTTTGGATGTGTGAATATGATACAGGACATGAACATGGACAGGGTGTGCTGAAAGCATTGGCAAGTTAAACTGTCAAGTCAAACTTGATTTGTATAGCACATCTTAAACAGTTGAACAAAGCGCTGGACCGGCACAACATATCATTAAAATAAATGATTACAAAAGTAAAGAAGAAGAAGAAAGAACAGAAGACAACAATAGCAAAACATTGACAGATGATAAAATGAAGGTGTCTGGCTCAATCTAGTTGATTGTCAACAAGAAGAGGTGAATCTTTACCAGCGACCTCATCCCACACTGTATTAAGAACATTACCTTCCAGCTATTCATAAACAATGAAACAACTAGAAGTGCAGATTGCTGTGTGTATTTTGTTTTTGCTTCTTTGGCACATATGTGCATCTTCCATTTACTGTGGAAATTGATGAGGGATATTTTTGTAATCAATTTTTTTGATTTGATTTAAACTAAAGTGCAAAATATTGGTCCAGATGACAACATACAGAAAAATACACCACACACACGAATGTAGGCACCGTGCACCTTTTCCACAATCGTTCCTCGTGATCAAATGTTTCACACCAAAACAAAGAGAGGAGATACGGGAAGTGAGTTATGTTAAGTGAGTTATAACAAAAACACAACAACTCATAACTCACTTTGGACATTTGTTTGTCAACCAACAACAGTGTTATGATTTATACATAGAGACACCTAAAATAAATCTCATATTTTCAGATTTTTCTTCATCAGACATTACCTTCCATCTGACTGACGTGAAAGGTTGTGCAAACCAGCAACGGCATGATGGACGAAGCAGGTGGGATGTCTCTCCCTCAAGCTCTCATTAAAATGCCTTGTGAGATAAACATAGGTTTTATCTATATATTTAACATTCTCGCCTATGGCATCTCAAAGTCTAGAATGTTTGCATTTGTATATTGCATGTATCTCTTAAGATACTTGTGGGTGTGTAACCTCCCACACAGTGGAAGCAGCCTTATTCGCATTCTGATACTATCCTGACAGTCTCCCAGCTGTGGTCCAAGAGAAATGAGAAACACTACAGAAAAGTAGAAGTAACTCAAGGAGCCCACCTTAAATTACTGTTATTTTCTCACAAATGGAGCCACCACCATCTCTCAGAGTTAGTCAAGTCACAATTGCAACAAAGGAACCAGTGTAGGCAAAGGCAAGCATAAGCAAGCATTTTAATGCAATTCCAAATAGACTTCTTTCCAGTGTTGTTCACAGTGCATGTAGTTAAAGTGAAAGCAGCTCTTTAGAAATGTAAACTACTTTTGCGGACTCTCTCTTCGATGATTGACAATCTGCATTGCCAGTTTTGACAAAAGAGAAACCATTGAGTGGTTTATAGTGTGAGAAATGTTAGAATGATCAAATACAGTAATTTGTGTTTGTGATTCGCATGATGGAGGATGGAAAATCAACATGCAGAAAATGGGTTTTATTCAAAGGCAAAAATTACAATATGTTATTTGTTGATGGATGTTGAAGGGCATTTCAAATACTGAATATGAGCTCACTATACTAAACTTATATACAATGTGATTAACAGGCCATGTTACAATGCCATGTAATTCAAAAATGCAACTGCCACATGTGACCTGCTCCTTTCCTCTGTGTGTGATTTTGTCTATGCTGTATTTCTGTTTAAATTGTAACTAGTGTGCCGTCTTGGCCAGGTCTCCCTCGGAAAAGAGATTTCAATCTCAAGGGACTTCCTGTATAAATAAAGGTTAAATAAAAAATATAAAAACAGCTCTCCTTCAGTAATGGATGACTGAATGATCATATTTGAATGGTCTCAAACCCTGTTGAATGGTAACTGCTCATGTCAATACATTTTTCCCTTGCGGATCAAATGTACATTTACTAATTTTCTAGTTACTGGCTGGCTATAACAAAGCTAGTGATAGTGAAATACTTCTTAATGACAAATACATCATTGAAATAGGCAACAAAAAGCACAGAGATGTCATGGAAACTGGAGGTGTGCCGTCATGGAAACTAATGCACTTAAAGATTTACACCAGTGCTTTACTATTGCTGTGCTCCAGAGATGGTTTTCACAGAAAATAATGTTTTCTTTTCTGCCGTCAGGAGGTGCAAATAACTAGAGCCAGACCGACATTTACCGGCATTTCTAATGGCCGTTAAAATAAATAAATGAATAAATAAATATCAGAATCATTTATAATGACAAATATGATTCTGATAAATGAATATTTAAAAAATAAAACAGACTGTCAACCATGTTATTAGTGTTGGCGTTGAATAGTCTGTCCACCAGAGGACGCTCTACAACGTCACTGTGTGTAAAACTGATTATTTATTGTTTGCTAATGTGTTTTTGTTCAAAGGACTAAGTGTCATATCTTAAGTTTGTATTTGTAGACATTTTATTTATCAGATATTTAATATATGTTGATGTTCCTCTGTTTTGTTTCGACAATTAAACACATTATTATATTATTTTTCTGAGAACTTATAAATAACTACAAATAGTTAATGCGAGGGAAATCTGTTTATGTTTTTAACGCGTTTCTGGATTTCTTTTAAATAACCAAATATTCGTATCGGTATCGGCCTTAAAAATCCTTTATCGGTCAGGCTCTAATAACAACCAAACATTTATGTTCATACCAGTTAAAAAAGAAAGCCATTAATATTGCTCTTAATTCCCCCCCTCCCCAAGAATAAACAACAAGAGTCATAAAGTTCATGCAAGAGTCTTAGGAGATCATTAGTCCAAATGTCATGCTTGAGGTGTTGTTGATACCACACTGAGTTGTACAGGTAATTAAAGCCCCCACCACCACCTCTCCTCCTCAATAGCTACAGACACAGAAATGGCACATTCTAAGGAAAGCTTATTGTGGGACTGGCTCAAGTTAGATATCTAGTTAGATACAGTATTAGGGGATCACTAAGGTCTATATGAAAGCATCCAAAGAGCACCATGTTATGGGACCTTTAGACTACTTCATATATAACAAACAGAATGCAAGAAAAGTGTGTCAGGGAAGCAATGAATTTGGCAGGTGCATTGTCGCTGGATTTGGAAATACATGTTCAGCGATCTGAAAATGGAGGGCACTCAGAAACAAAGCAGTGGCACAGAGGGTACACAGAGGCTGTAGTCTTTCTGATTATACTGTGCCCTGCTGTGGCTCTCCATTACTCTAGTATTCAAGTGGCTGTGTTTGGATGCTGGGCTGGAGTACTGATGCTATCATACTGTAACACAGCTTGAGGCAAACGTTAACAGTGCACATCCCTATTCTTCCTTTAAACCCCAGTGGAGATCATATTTATCATCAATAATACACTGTGTTGCAGTTTATAAATCAGTGGTACAAATGGTCTGCAAAGCTGAGGTAGATACTGTATTTTATCATGAATATCAATAATTGCTGTATACTACAGTATGTCTATCTATTTATATATTGTAAACTTGTCAATAATGTATTATTGATTAGGTTTTTAAGGTTTAGCGATTATAGACATGTGTAAACTGTAATGTCAGGACTGTAAACACCCAGTCCTGACATACATTTCAAATGGTCGAGAATTAAAACACACCAAAACTAAAATTGAAAAAAATATTGGTCCTTGTCTGAGAAAGAAAGTGAAATACTCTTCAAGTCATGCAAGACTTCAAACTTCAACAAATCTAAAAAAAAGATTGCATTCTTATGGCACTCTCTCACAGTGTGTTTGGCAGAGCTGCTTGCGAGATGAAGGGTGCTGGCATTTACCGTATGCTCCAGATCCCCAGAAGCTCATTGAAATGCTGTGGGTGTGCCTCATGACAGTATTGTGACTTGTTAAATTTTTTATATCATTTTGAAAAGCTTCAAGCTGGGTGATTCATGCATCGCTGTACCCTGCCCTAATATCTATAGCGTACAGTAATTGTTACTGTAAGAATTATATAATTATAAACAGAAACCTTAACCAGAATGCACCATGTTTAGACTAACAGAAAAAGTAACTGTAGTCAGCATGTTTGAGCTGTTTCAATACTAATACAAATAAAGTAATTGTATTATGTAATCAGTCCGGGTTTCAAAGCAACAGTATGGCAAATATAATATAGATTTTTATATTTCTTTTAAATGTTTGCTTCTACAATGAGGCATACAGCACTTGTTTCCACTGACATGCTTGGGAAGACTTGCTTTGAATACATTTTAGGTAATGTGTTGTAAATGTTTAAAAAATAAATTATACATTTAAAATGAAGGTGCTTACTTTAATGTCCTTATCCTACAGTATCAAGGCAGTAAAAAAGCAAGTATTTTAGAATCATACACCTCATGATTATAACAGCTTCTATTGACAATATGCTTGTGCAAATAAAGGCTATATCTGATAATTCAAAGAGGAGACAATGCATTTTAGAGAAACAATGCATGTATCTGCTGATGAGATATATTTTAAGTGAATGTTCCTTTTGTAAACATTCATTTCCATATAAAAAGCTATAACATAAAAAGGAGAAAAGAGAAAATAACTCATTAGATACACCTTTATTGTTCAAACCTTATTTACCATCAAAGGAGCAAATGACAGTGCCATATAGTAGCTCTTAAAGGCGCTACATTACATTTATGGCCCATTCACACAGGTCCATCCACAGGTTGTTTTTTTACTTATTTTGCCTGGTTGGAGTTCGACAGAGGACTGTGTGGGCGTGTACCGACTGTGCTTGATTGACATCTGTCTTACCCACCAATTAGTTTTGTTGCCTGTTAGTGTGGATGAGGCCATACCTTGATCATGTCTGTATATGCTATATTGCTGAATGTATAATGACAGCCCAATTAATTTCACAACTAAAATAAATACATTTATCAGACATGTTGCAGCCGACTGTTGTCCTATAAGTGCTGTACACCTTCTCTGAATTTTCTGATTTTTTTTTTTCTTTTGACAGGAAGAATTCAGCTTACAATGATTCCTACTACAAAAATAATAATAATGCGTTTTGCATCACAGGAATGCATGGCACATGTTGGACTCAAGGAGAGAGGAGGACTATTGATCTGTGGTTATTAGCCAAACCGTCTGCTGTGCTCATGCTGGACAACATGAAATATAGCAGAATCAATAGCTCAAATCATAGCTATTATCTTCAAAATGTGTTTTGCAACCACAGTTTATAAAAGAAAAACGTCAAAAAAAGAACAACCAGACCTGATTCCTTTGAAGCTAATTACTTTAGTAGGCAAATAAGCCTATCCTATTCAGACAGCTCCATGTGAAGGGAATACATGCTGTACTTCTTTCCCCTACCTTTCCTGCGCTCACTGTCTCTCTCCCTGCCTGTCCCTAAAATGTCCCTGCTGGGGATTTTATCTCCTGGTTCCTTTTGAAGCAGTGGCCTCTCTTTGCCTCCATTATCTTGTAATTTGTGAGGGATTACGCTCTGGAGCACACACAGTCCACCCCGTTGCTTAAGAACTGTGACAGCTTACAATAATTGCCATGCTAATTAGCAAGAACTAGCCCAGTGCGCTACTTTCCCTCACCAGACCTGATTTGATGAATATGCTTTGATTAATGTGTGCAGCAGGTTACTTCCCGACCATTATAATTAAATATATAATCAATGACTATTATGTTAACGTATACAATTGAGAGGCTACTGTTTCTGAAGAATAAAGGCAACCTGTATTCAGTCTTGCCACTAAGAAGGTTTTATTTAGGTGTTGGACCTGTTTAGGGGGCAGTAATTGCAATAAGTTCATTACAAACATCCCTGACGTGTGAAGCAAATTATGATCAGCTCAACTATAATGACTTGAAAAGAACACCTTTAACCCATGATGCATTTCTCCATTGATGGAAGCGGTTACTCCTTTCTATCAACAGCATTCAAGCATATTACTAATTACAACCAACAACCAGATTTACACTTTAAACTAAAAGTAAGCAACAATTTATTTCCCCACATGGTGCGGTTGACATGACCATGCCTGTGTAAGGAGGTCAGAGAGCGAAGATTGAGCACCTTTCTTCTGTATAGTCTGCAACATAATTTTAGCTGAGGACTCATTCAATTATATAAATATAATGATTCTTTGAACCAGTACATTGCTGCTTTTGTAGTTAAATTATTGCTTTTTGCAAAACCATCAAATCTACAATTATTAGCAGTGAATATGTTGCCTGCTTGACAGGCAACATATATACATTTATATTTGCAAACATATATTTGATACAAAGGATGAGTGCATGCAAATGTAAAATCATGTATAAAAAATATTTTTCTGGCATATCTTATTTGTTTAGTTTGTTTTTTTTTCTTTGTCAAAGCAGTTTGTCTTTGGCAAAACTATGATTTCCAAGACTTGTTACACTTCATTGCCTGTATGTTCTGATTCATGCATAAGCAATTTAGGCACCACTGAGTTGCCTGTTTGGAGCTCTGTTGGTACTTTAAAAGCTCACATAACATAGGGCTGATTAACAGAGTTGTGTTAACCAAACTCAGTCCTCTGTGGCATTGTTTGTGCAAGTGATGTAGTTGCTTCAGAATTTAAGTCCTATCCCATTAAAACTTTCTAATTATGTATATCACTTGCCTTCGCCTAGGAGTTCCTGGTCAATACACCCCCTTAAAAAGACATCTCTCTTTTCACAGGTGTTCTTTGAAGTCCTCTCTGACATACTGTACAGTCTTTACAGCATGACCTCCCATCATCCTCTCTGCGAGATATGCACCTGCCTCAGGAGACCTAATTACTCAAAGTAAGCAGGGCCTTTAAAGCCACACACTCAGCATTGACCTTCAATACCTCAACAAGTCTAAAGCCACTATTTTCTTCAAAGAATAGAGCCCAACATGTCTAAAATGAATGACATTTTTAAAAAAAAAAGAAGAAAGGTGTAATTAAGTTCAGAGGGTTAAAATGTAGCTGTGATGTGTGGGTTTTTGTATGGGGTTTTGCACACACTTCCTGTGTGAAGCTTAGGAAATAAACACAGCTCTAACCTGTGTGAACATCACCTGGTACAGCAAATACTTCCATCTAGTGTACAAAAGAAGAGTAGGATTTGAGGGGTTTAGTAACACAGTAGGCCAATATGACCAACACAATTTATAGAACCACCGATTTGGAAATATTGTATAATGACTAGGATATCATATGATGTGTGTCAATTTTAGGCTATCAATACAATATTTTAAATTGACAAATATCACATGTGTAATTCATGGCACAATTTAAATAGAATCAAAAGATGATTGTCTCTTGCTATTCACTAGCCTACCTTTACTACAATATGTGTAGTTTAGGCTACCTTACATATATTCTCCGAAACAAAGTCCCGTTGGCAAGCACGCACGCACACACACACACACACACACACACACACACACACACACACACACACACACACACACACACACACACACACACACACACATTTAGCTGCTGCATGGTCACATGACGGCTACCAACTGCTGTCAGCTGTTTGACATGATCAAATTTCGGCTGTGAAGTGGATGGTACCCCAACTCTGTCTAAACCAGACCAAAGTCTGCGAGTGTTGGGTGAATTAGCAAAGAGTTGAAAATTCTCACCTGTAAGTCTGATGTTATTCTACTCTATTTTTCTAGTCAAAAAGCTGAGTTAATTAGTGTTCAAGTACATTCCAGCCTTATCATTTGAGAATGTTGTGTTGTTGGTTTTCCCTCCACATTCAAGCTAAAAGAAACGTTAAATATGCTAGTTAGCTAAGTTAAATAAACTAGCTAGCTAACATAGCTAGTTACTAAACTTAGCTAAATCTTTTCGTACACACTACTGGTCAAAGGTTTGGGGTCTCAAGAAATTTCCATTGCACTAGGCTAGACAGAATTCCAGCTGATGTGAGTCGGTGGCTATTTAATGCAATATCTACATAGCAACCATTTATCCAATGTTCAAAAGGCACATTCTGTTTACTATACTAGCTGAGATCAGTTGCATTGTTTTTTTTTAACCAGGGTAGCAGTTTTCAGACTATATTATGTGCTTACATATTTGCAAAAGGGTTCTGTAATGTTTTTCATGTAATTTTTTTAAAAATGATATCAGATTAGTAAACAGACTGTGCCTTTGGAACATTGGATAAATGGTTGCTGATAATGGGTAATGTAGAAATTGCATTAAATATCGGCCACCGACTCAGATCAGATGGTATTCTGTCTATAATGGAGTGGCATGGAAATTTGTAAGTGACCCCAAACCTTTGACTGGTAGTGTACTTAACGTTGTTGACCTTCACTTGTTATATTTGCTTCTGTCTAATTATAAGCTTTTGCACCCAATATCTTGGACCAAATTATTGGGCTAAAGGAAGTCAAGTGGTGATGGAGGCAGATACACTTGAGGAAAAGCTTCTCCTCTACGCTAAAGAGGGCAGTTGTTCTCATATTCAAAGGCTCCTTGAGTCGAGGATAAACCAAAGCAGCTCTCTCAACATCAACTTCAGATGTACGTTTTTTTTTTTATTAATTTTTTTATTTTAAGACTACATTACCCGCCGACTAGCATGATTTCAGATAACGTTCTAGGAGTGTTCATGTTTCTTTCTGTCACTGTAGCTAGGTCTAAAGCCAGCTTAGGATGGACACCCCTCCATCTCGCCTGTTACTTTGGACACATGGACGCTGTGGAGAAGTTACTTAAGGTGAGAGTTGGTTTATAGGCTTATATTATGTCAAGTACACATTTCCAGCCAGTGAAATGTATTATATGGAACATATTTGCAGGCGGGTGCTGATGCCAATTTGCAGAATAACATGGGTGACACACCTCTACACAAAGCCGCCTATACTGGAAGAAAGGTGGACACACACACAAAAAACTTCCTTACCTTCCCATCTATTATAATAAGAGCATTATAACTTTTGATAACCCTTTTTCCTTTCCCCAACATCAGCAGATATTTTCCCACTGAAGTTTTTGAGTGATTAAAAAATTATGGTAAGATTTGTCCTTTGTCTTAAGGAGATTGTTCTGTTGCTGCTGCGGTATGATGCCTTTTCCAACATAATCAATGGAACAGCTCAAATCCCTAAAGATGTCACAGATGATGATGAAATCATTACTATGCTAGAGGGTATGAGATTATGGGAGTATTCATTTTTATTTTTTATTGGTGATGGCTTTTCAGATGAGCTGGCCTAGTTCTCAAGTAGTGTTTTAATTTGTGCAGCTGCAGAGAGAAGAGCAACAAGGCGGTGGGAGGAGAAGCTTCTGGAAGCAGCCAGAGAGGGAGACATTGCCAATCTGTCTAAACTGGTTAGCATCTGGCCATTCTATCAATTCATTTTTTTATATTACACTTTGACAGCATTTATTTTTACTTAAACTTAACTTAAATTCACATATTACACCAGTGGCTTTCACAGCTTTTGCTGTCTCTGAGATAGTTTAAAATAAAATGCACAAACTACAGAATTACATTCATAATTGTTTAGACAGGACGCTACAAGTTGGAATCCGAGAAAGCCAAAAACAAGACGATTTACCAATTTTCCTAATGGCCTGCCTGGTTTTAGCATACCAAAGCAGACTTCAGAAAACCAAATTTAGGGTTATCATTTCCCTTAAAGTGAATACTTGTTTGGATATTTGGATATGGATGAGTTTCCATTACAGTTACATGTGTATAAGAGATAAATGTTAGTGGATTTCACTTAAGTTGTTTTCTGTTGTTCAGCTCAGTGGGAAAGAAGCTCCAGATATTCACTGCAGGGACTCTGTGGGGAATACACCCTTACACTGTGCAGCCTACAGGGGGCAGAAGCAGTGCATTATAAAGCTGCTCAAGTCTGGAGCCAGCCCCAGTACTAAAAACAACAATGGTATATCACTTAACGTTGAACAGCACCCCTTTTTTTATATTTTATATATATTTTATATATATATATATATTTATATATATATATAATTTTTTTATACATTTATTATATGCATATATTCCTTACAATGAATATTGGTGAATTTATAGTGCCAATTTGTTTTTAAAGAATACACATTTATGTAAATACTACAATATGTTTTGCTAGTTTTGTACTGGGCTTTTGCATGATCACTAATTGTGTTGCAGACCAGACAGCATTGGACCTGGTTCGTAGCGATGAACTGAGACCAATTCTAGCAGCCTATCAAGACAAGGTAAGTGCAGATAAGTAGTTTTTAATCAACCTTTTTAATTATATGAGGTAGGTACATGAACGTGAATTAAGGTACAGTAGCATGTTCCCATCTCTGCATTTAATGTAAAAAAAAGACGAGTGCATGTACTGTGAGTCGGTGTCATTCAGTCAGTTTGTTGCTCAGTCCAATTTGAGCTACTCTACACCACATTGCTATTAAAGCTGGTGTAAGTCATGCTCCATAAAGGATGATTCCTAATTATTTTGATGATCCTCTGGCCTCTTCACCATCACCACCATTGGGCCAAAATCTAGCTAGAAACAATCTAAATCTAACCAAAATATAGGTGCACTGCACACAACTATCTTTCTGCATGTTCTGTTTTTTACAAATCTATAAATGTGGTCACTTGAGGCCTGGTGACTGTGTGAGAAAAAAGCCTTGTACCTGCTGAGATGTGTGATAAGCCTGACACAGCTTCCATGCAGAGTTTTGCATAGTCATGGTGGAAATAAGGCTTAACTACAAAGCGATTAAGTAAATGAAAAGATGTATTTTTTAACTCTAAACTGAAATACACTGAGTCGAGTGTGTCTGGTCTCACCAGAAACTCTTCATAGTTATCAATCAGGCTCTGTCTGTACACAAGTCTGAGAATAATTTTTTTCCCTCCACAAAGGATTTGAGCAGTGGGGTCCAGAAGATTGAAGGCCCTCTTTGGAAGGTACCCAGATGTTGAAGTGTATTCTTTTCTACTCTTAATATGTCAGGCAATGTTTTTGTTCAGACTCCTCCACATCATCCAGACTTTACTTATTTCCTGTTGCTCAACACAATTTCATCATTATATACAAAAAGTCCATTCAGAGTCTTTTCTTATTTTTTGTTTGTTTTGTATTTCAAGTCTTAAAAGTGTTATTTGTAAATTTGTTTATTATGAATATGATGAAGACACAAAATCAGTAGTACAAAGGTTTAAAATAAAAAATAAAAACCTTTTAACTGTCTGCATATAGAATGATATATTTATACATGATTCTTTGCTACATATTTTATCTGTTGTTGACTTCATGTGTCGCCAACAGAGTTCACGTTTTCTTGGATGGCGATCCCACTGGGTGATAGTTGAGGATGGAACTCTCTCCTGGTATCCCAGACAGTGAGATAACTTTATATGTATGCAGTTTTCTTAAACTGAACAGTACAGTATGTACATGTGTAGTATATGTTTTTTGTATGCATGCTGTTTGCACTCTTAGAAGTTTCTCTCTTGCTACTCCATCCTTGATTGTGTGTGTGTGTGTGTGTGTGTGTGTGTGTGTGTGTAAGAAGCCAGATTTGATTACATGATACCTTGTCAGCTTTAGTGGCTGAAATAAAAGCAAAACCTTTTTTCTCCAAATAATTCTGGTTGGAGATAGAGGGATTAGGAGTAGTTCACAAAGCATTCAGTGAAAACTGGAATCTTAAACAGTGAGTACATGTGCACTGTAGGATAAATTGTTTTATTTTATACAGTGCGTGTCCATGTTAAAATGCTTTTTGTCAATGTGCTCTCTCATGTGTTTTCTGTTCTAGGGCTGATGCGTTGGCTGGTGCCAGAAAACAGGGCTGCAAGTCTCTGACACAAAGCTACTGCACGGTAGGTAGTAGAAGGTAGATGCTTATTGTAACCGATTAACCTTTAATACTACACAAGGACGCTCAGTCCCTGGATGTTTCAGTTACATTGTATGTATGACATGGTGATGTTTTGACATCTACTGTCTACTGTACTGTAAGTAATTTTGTCATTGTAGGTCAAACCATGGGATCATTGCTTCTTCATGCTCAGGTGCTTTGATGACACTGTACATTATTTTAAGGTCCCCTCAAAGACAGATTCAGTGGCAACAAGAAAAGTAAGAGGAGATTCACCTTCTATGCTGTTGCTAAGTTGTATCTGCAAGAGTGGACAACATTGTAAATGTTTTTGATATTTGTCCACTTAGAGATGGTTGGATGCTTTTGAGGCACATTCGTCCTATAGCACACGCCACTGCACCCAGGAACAGATTATCAATGATGCAGATGGCATTGGTGGCGTGACAGTGAGGAATCTGTCACAAGCCCTTCAGGTAAGATTTGAAATAAAGTATATTGTTAAGCAACAGTAGGGAGGATGTTCTATTCAGGTAAGAATATCCCAATGTATCTTTTGCACTGTTCTCCTGCAGGCTGCCAACACTTCCCAGCAGCAATTGGAGAGTGAAGTGTCAATATTTCTATCGATGGTGAAGAATGAGGAGAATTGTGGTAGGAGTCTTGGAATTGGTGTTGTATCAATGTAGCAAACCTAGTGTCATATTTATTTATTTTTTGGTAATTAGCCTGTAAAACATTACAACATTCTCCATTTTTTTAGACATGTCAAATGTGTTTATATCAATGTACATTACAAATCGTTGTGTGGATTATTGGTCAAACAAAACCATCAATTTAAAGACCTAGTCGTGGGTTTTGGGAAAATAGGCATTCTTTCAGTATTTTCACACATTTTGGAGACTAATATATGAGATGATGAATCATCATAAAAAATAAGTCTGCAAATTAATATTAAAAATAACCTTAGATTGCATACATCTAAACTGAACATGTTTTCTTTTTATATTTTTGGGAAAGCATTGGCTGCCCCTCTTTTACTGAAAGCCAAAGAGACCAGTGAGCTCTCCAGTGCAACCTGCGCTGCTCTCCATCTGTGCCTTGAACTGCTGTCAAAACAAGAGGAGGTAGGGAACATCTTCATCCTAATCAAGCTTGTATCAGCATGTAATGCTTCGACAAACCAACGAACAACATACAATACAGTTGCCTTTAGGGTTTTGGCTTTATTGTCCACCATCAAACCATTCCTCACACATAATTAAATGCAGCCTAAACCATAAAAACTTTGCAAAGGTTTATCTAATATACTGTATTGTTATGTGTGCTATGCAGGTGAAACAGCGTTGGTCTTGTGATGCAGGAAATTTGACATTTAAATGAAATCTCATCTAGTAATCTGCAATCTTGCACTTGGTTTAATAGTTTTGGAAGCTTCTTATTAGATTAGCTGCAGCTCACTAAGCATGTATGGATATTTATCTTATGGATTCCCATTGCCCTAACCCACGTGCTGCGCTCCTATTGGCTGGATAAATTATATGAATATTACATAATCCTCAAGCCCCTCCCCTTTACATTAGCTCCTTCTTACCAGTCAGGTTTGAAGTTTGTGTGTAGTCCATGTCCACCTGTCCAAGTGCTGTGCCCTTGGGTGGGGGGGGGGGGGGGATCAATGGAACAGTGCGGTAATTACTGGCACGTCTTTAGGAAGGACACAGGCAAGATCCGCTTTTATGCTTAGGTCTGCATTCAGCTTGCAGATCAGAGTAGACACACACACACACACACACAGACGCCCTTGGACTTGGATTCACACACTCCCTCTCAAAGGAAAGGCTGTGCTTTGAGCGAGAGAAGTGAAGCGCGTGCATATTCACAGGCTCAGATGGAGAGGCATGCATTCACCCTCACACAGTACAAATCAACGCTTGCAGGCAGACTTCCACATGCCAGAGCATCAGATCAAAGGAGAAAGAGGAGACAGTGAAGACATTCTCATCCAGTATCTGCACAGGTACAAACCAAGCAGTTGTTCTTCTTTTATCTGTCTGTGTTTGCAAAGGGCTGGTCCCTGATGATTTACTGTTGTGTAAAGTGTTTGGAGATCGGCATAGATTAGATTTTATCTGATGTTTTTGGTGGGTTGCTGATTTAAGGATTGATCTGAAGCGTGCAAAAGCTAGTCATCAGTATGCGGAAAGTCATTCTTCTTCCATTTAATGATCTCAATTCAGAGTGTTAAATTGAGCATGTTTGAGGTGGTACTAAGTGGTGTACTGCTCATTGCATCCTTTTTACAGTGATCATCATCTCATAATGTAATGAATTCTGTCAGAGTGAGAGGGATATATTAAATTAAATTGAGGACTTATTTGATATGCTGTCTACTGATGTGTGTGCGTGCGTGTGTGTCAACATGGTGGCCCAATGGTCCTGTGTGGAGTTTGTATGTTCTCCCCATGTTTGCGTGGGTTTCCTCTGGGTGCTCCAGTTTCCCCCACCATCAAAAACATTTACTAGGTTCTCCAGTCAGTGCCCTTGATCAAGGCACTGGCTCAGATCTGGAGTTGGTCCCTGGGTGCTGTAAATGGCTGCCCACTGCTCCCTTTAGGGATGGGTTAAATGCAGAGAATGGATTTCACTACATGTATGAGTATGTGACAATAAAGTACCTTTTTGTGTGTGTGTGTGTGTGAAACCCATTGGCAAAGAGGAATTAAAGTGTGTGTTGAAGATAACTTTAGGGAATTAATTTTCCTCCATCATAGTAAAACTTGTTTTTTGAAGTCAGCTGGATATTATGCTGCTCAACAATGCCCAAATGCAGCATGTTTACACCATTATGTGTGCATTGCCAAACCACATCATCTTAGTATGAATTGGCAACAGCTGCTGTCCTGTCACAACAAATAACCCGGCATCGTTGTCATAGGGACGCAGAGAACATTTATTGCAGCCTCCTCACCCAAGAAGCATTGCAAGTGTCATACCAGTGGACACTTGATGAGAGAAGAAAATATCTCAACAAGCACCTTAACATCCATTGGTCTTATGCTAAACCGGTTCTACTACATGTACTAACTGGATTATATTTTCAACACTGCTGAGATTGGCTGTATTAGGTAGGGCCATCTGTGCCATAATTGTCCTGGCACAGATGCCTCTGTAGCAGTACATGACATACAGTAGTCATTTGCTTTGATATCCAGGCAGATGTACAATAAAGAAGCATGATTCACAGCAATTGAAGTTTTATCCTTCAATAGAGTAAATTCAATTCAATTTTATTAATAGTATCAATTCATAACAAGAGTTATCTTGAAACACTCTACAGATAGAGTAGGTCTAGAAACCTGGGACAGACCCAGGCTCTTGGTAGGCAGTGTCTGACGGGCCGGTTGGGGTTGAAATGAATAGTGGCAATAATAGTCACAGTAAAAGATAATGGAACAGTGACTAAAAATAGTAATTGTTTTGTAGTTCATGGCATAGCAGGATGTAACGGGGCATTGCATGACATGTAGCAGGACCACGGCAACAGTTGCAACCATGACTTTGGAGCCTCCCTGATCCAAGAAAACATGCTCGGGGAAAAAGAACATAAGGACTAGGTTAGTAAAAGACATTTCTGGGACTTAAATGCACACAAATGGAAAGATAAAGCTATATGTGGTCTGACCCATTTCAGCAGCAGCTGCAGAAATGAAGTACGCTAGATAGAGTGCTACATTTATACAGGGCATGCCAGGCACCGTATGATTGGTGACTACACTGCATTTAAAGTGGAGAGGTATGTGCTGCAAACTTTCATACACACACAACCCAGATGTATAAGCCCAACCTTTTCTTTGTGTTTCTCAGGCAGCAGGCTTCCACGCCTGTCAAGAAAACAAATGGCAGCTTACAATATGAAACCACTTAGTGGTGACACGCAGATAAGCATTTCCGTCAGTTTGTATTTCTGTGAAGGCAGGAGAAGGGCAGCATTGTTATCTCTGCAATCGTTCATAACTTTTTTTGGCAACAGTCTGTAAGAAAGCAGATTGCCCTTCAAACCCTTGGGGATTGGAGAGAGTACAAAGTACAGTTTGATCTTTTAAATCAACCATCGCCACGTAGGTGTCTGTCTGACCTACTGACTGTCATCTCTCAGCCAGGAGAGACTTCCTGCTTAATGTTTGTGTTGGTCCATGCACTGACTTCCTTCTTTTTTGGCTAATGCAAGATCTGGATGAGAGGAGGCAGTATATATTCAAACTTGTCTTTTTGGATTCTGACCAATTAAGCCAAGGGTCTGTACGTACTGAGAAATACTTTGCAATTGGTACTGCATCTTTCTGCTGCAACAGTACTTGCATCATGCACAAATCAAATATTTGTTCAGTAGCTTAGCTCCCAGCCATCATATAGTCATGTACAGTTTGATAATTACAGATATTACAGCGTACTGTATGGAGCCATTATACCTATCCCTCTGAGATTCCCTCCCACCTCAATGGAGAAAGCAAACTTCTAGAACAAAGTGAAAGCTCTACCCTTTCGGATGTTGGCCAAGGAGAAGCTTCCCTCCCAGGCTCCAGCAACCGCTACTGCACACACAGCCTCAGCAGGGCTTAAAATAGCGCTGTTTGTGCTCAGGAGAGAGGATGCTGTGAGAGCAAAAAAACTGGCTGAGATAGTTACACAACAAAGTGTTTTGTTCCTGGATGGGCTCTTAAGCCAAGTGCCTGGGACAGGGATGACAGGCAAGTAACAGCAAGACCATTTACTTTAGACCATACATTTAAAAAGAGGCTTGAATTAATTGGGGGGCTTGCGATGACATCATTTTTGGCACATATGTGAAATGTGCCTCTTTAGCCAGTGTTAGTGTGATTTTGCTGTTATTCATTGGAAGCATGTTGGAGGTCATATTTTGTGAAAGTGTTTAGAACAGTAAGATAATGCTGCATTCCACTGTAGATGCCAAGCAGCTGTTGGTGGGAAAGAAGCTTCTCATGTGCTTCTGTCAGTTACAGCAAATATACAGTCCTTCTGTATGTACACAAGGATACAGGTCTCTATAGAAAGGTGCGTCATCAAAGTGTGACTGTGGGTTTTTGGTTCCATCAGATGTGTATGTATTTGAGGAAATGGAGTGATATAGCAAGGTCATGAACGTCAGTTCGGATAAACCCAATGTAGCTTGAAATGTTCTGCCGAACCTCATTCTCACCTTTCTGTACTGTGTGAATGATTACGTTTTGCTGAGTCAAGTCTAGTGCACAAAAGAAATCCGGTTTCCATTACGTATTTTCAGTAATTTATTTGCATAATAAGCCCTTAGTTGATATCAGGGTGCTCATATCAACTATGCGTGGATTAGACATGATCAAAATATATTACCAAAGGCCGGATCGACGGGCAAGAAAAAAAAAAATCAATCAGCAAATTGCTGAATATATATCACTCTGTTTTCTCTGCCTCATCCATCATGTTGGGCAGATCTCCACCACACAAGAGTCTGAAACAGTTGATAATTCAGCTTCCTGGAATAATGTTGGAGCGGCAGTCACACAAGGCTATAACCTATATACTGTGCATTTATTTATGAAAATGTTATGATTTTTATAAGTTGATTCAAAATGAGCACTATATATTATAACGGTTGTTTTTCACATTTGGTACTTTTAATGGGAATCACAGATCATGGATATCTCGGAGTAGAATTTCATAGAAATTATCTTTTTAACCTTGTTGGATCACGTAGAATCTCCATTGTGGGGGAAACGGTGGTCCTGTGTGATTTACAAGCTCCTGTTTCTCTTTGCTGCCTTCCCCAAGGTGACTGTGGGAGTGTTTTTAAACTGGAGGCTTTGCTCAAGTTTTATGAGCATTATTACCGTTATTTTCAGTGCACTTTTTTTGCTTTGTGAATGCTTTTTTTGTCTCCTTATAATACTTAAAAATTTTACATTTTAAAGGGACATTTACGAACTCAATGCATTTCTAAGAAAAATGTGTTGCAATAGCCATTATCTTCTATGTAACTTTTGTTAAGGGTCCTGTCTTCTGTTTAGCTAGTAAAGAACGGACAACAGCAGTGTTAGACAATAGGAAATACTGATCTGGTCTGTCCCCCGGTGGCCTGGCTCAGGTTGCCCTTAATAGACACTCAATCCTGGGCTACAGAGCTCTGAGACTGGGGTGTTTGGTTCCGACTGGAGGGAACCAGATATGTGGGGAGGGTTGAAACAATGACCTGCCATCAGAACCACAAAGACGCACACACTGTGGCAGCTACAGAAGCAGATCAATACCTTCAAATCAATCAAACCAGTCAATCACATATTTTCCAGATTTTCCATACTATATATACTGTACACATTTTGGATCAAAATATAGTTGTGCATATTCCCCCTGATTTACTTTAGTGTGTGTGTGTGTGTGTGTTTGCTTGCAGGTGTGGAGCCTGAAGTTAGAGCAGGAGGTGGAGAAGAACAAAGCTCTGACAGAGGCTCTTCACACATTGGCAACTGAGCACCACCAACTCAAGCAGTCCCTGTGTAAGAGCAGGAGGCCGTCTACTCTCAGTACCCTCACTGAAGATGACTTCTATGATGCTGTATCAGGTCAGCAGCCTCTAGGTGGACAGTTAGTGAAGTAATCAAGAAGTTAATATCTTACAGGGGTTACTCGAGATCAGTATGTCTTGTCCTTTGTACAGCGTCTCGGCCAGGTCATAGATTACAGAAATTAAAAGTCTCAAGCATCTCAATTTTCTTTCCTGGTAATTTTCTACTTTTACTAATGATGCACTTTAAACTAACATTGAGTTAAATGCATTGTTCTTTGAGCTGCTCATTTCTTCCATTGCAGAGCTTCTGTAAGAAAGGTATTGTATGGAGTTTTGGATTTCTAGTAGAGCTGTACGCAGTTTGGCAGTAAGCGCAAAGAACCTGGGCAGGGAAGAAGAGTGGAAGCTTGCACACACAGATGTTTGCCCAGATGTAAACAATGCATAATTTTAAACATAAAAAATGGGTGGGTGGGTTGTTGTACCCAATAGCCTAGTTTCCACATAGCAGTTCAGAACGTTGCACATTATAACAGTTATTTTTGCGTATCCTTTGTCAAATGGTGAGAATGGTACCAATAGAACCGCTCATTTCAGTCCTGTTTTTTTTTCTTCATTACCCCTGTGTTGGGGTACAATAGCACACTGATCCCAATACTAAGGTTTTTCAGCTGGTTTCTCAGCGCATGGCTGTCCACGGCTCTTACCATCCGGTAACAACCCGCCTTCATTTAATAGTAGCATCTGTGGTGGTAATGCAAAACCGATGTAGTGTTTAGGTACATGTGGGTACAGGTTACCTATGGTTCAAAAAGTACTGTACTTAAAGTGTTTGATGGAAACACGGCTAATGATATTCCTTTGGCACTTTATCTGTCTGTGAGATTGCCCAGATACCGCTGCCAATATCCTTTTCTCTGTGTAATGAGATAGTGATTAGGCTGACACCCAATGTATGTCTACCATGGACAGTATTTGCATCAGCAACATGTTTGTGGAAAAATGGATGGAGTTTGCTTCTTTGTATACCCAAGCCTTGCCATGGTGATTATTTACACTAAACTTCCTTTTATAACATGTTGCGCACTACGGACCAATCTTTCTCAGGAATCATTGCATTATTCATAGATAGCCCTGAGTTAGATACCAGCCTGAGACAAACTGCCTGTAGACTCCAGACTGTGCTCAGCATATACAGTACATGAAGATGTTCACATGCTGAGGTGAGTGTGTGAACACTGTGCATACAGACATGCAGGTGTTGTGTCTGATTTCTGTCATTGTTCAGTATGCAAGCACATGTTCTTACAATAAGCACTACTAAGTTAGACTAGCATATACAGACCTCCATCATAGTGTAGACACACTATTCTCCCCTCCCATTGTATATGTGACAGTACCTGTAATAGGGGAGGAGTAGCATCTAGCAAACACAGAGCAAAAAATGTTTGAGGAAGTGAAGCCTCTGTGTGGCCTCTCATTGGAACACAAACCTCAGGTGGGGTTTAGGTGGCAGCAGGGAGGGGGACGTTAGAGAGGAACTCGAGCAGAAGTGCTTATTCGCAGACAGTGTGCTGTTCAGGCTGCAGCTTTTTGAGCCGGCCACTTAAACCTGGATGTACGTTGGTGTGCTGTGTTTGGCATGACCTGGCATCTGCCCCCTGTCATCATCCCACAGAGTCAGAGCTCTCGGTGAGCGGCTTCCTGTCTGTGGCCAGTCAATCTTGTGAAGAGGACGAGGGCCAAGACAACCTCCTTTTCAGCAGTCTCCGCCATCCCAGCGCAATCAGGGGACCTACCGGAATGTCAGGGGAGGGTAACCATGGCAACCAACCCTCTCAGTACAATGGAGTCGAGAAGCACAGGTGGGACATGCTAAAATGATGATGTCATGCTTGTTTACTGGCTTAAATGATGCAAAGGTACGAGTGGAAATATCATGGTATGGTAATACCAGCCATAGTGAGTGCTCAAGAGACAACCTATTCACTGTTTATTATGTGCAAGGCTGTGTTAAAGTGGTTTATCACAGCTGGTAGCAGGATTAAGTAGTATACAACTTTATATTGCTGAGCATCTAAAATAAATATCGTACATATAGCCAGCAAGAGTAGAGGCCAGTAAAAAGCAGAGTTGGTGTAATGGCGTACCACCTTTCCACTCTAGTCTGTTTTTATAGATGGGTGTTTTTGTTTGAACAGATAATAGCCCGTTTTTAGGTTTTCCTAATGGATCAAACTCTCCAGGTGAATTATAAACCTAGGGCTTGGTTAAGTTTTTTTTTTTTTGTGTGTAGATTTCACAATCTTTTTTTCGGTGGATGCTAATTCTGGCTTGGCCTCTCTTCCTTAATCCAACAAGTGAACCATGAATAATTCAGCATGTTCTGGCTCAGAGTAGGAGTTGGAGGAAAGGGGACTGGCTGGCTAGCTCTGTGTGTGTGTGTGTGTGTGTGTGTGTGTGTGTGTGTGTGTGTGCGCTTGTCTGTTTGTGCATGCATGTGTTAGGCCGTGTGTGTTGTGCATTAAAGATTTAGAAGGTGTCTGTTTATTTGGAAATAATCTTGTCATTCAAAGATACGTCTGTTGCTGGTTGCCTGTAGATGGGACTAAGTCTAGTTGTTTAACATGTGTCTTACTCTACATTTCTATAAGAATCACCTTAACATATAGTCAAAATGTAATAATGTATTGATTAGGAATGTTGACGTGTAGAGCCATATTCTAAGCTAAATGGCTTAACAAATTGGAGCATCTAATCTAAATAAGTAAAACCTACAGGTCCCGTGAATCTTTATACATGTAAAAGGCCTGTTGTAGACACCATTTACTTTAGGAGAACCCTCTTATGTTTCAGGGTTTTTTGAAGTTCAGTGAAAGAAGTCCTCCTATGTAAACAATGCATTTTAGGGCAAAGTCTGGTAAAACACAAACTAGGCCAGAAGTATAGTTTGCCATGCATCACTGCGCTGCTCCACAGATGGATCATCACCCCCCCCCTTCTACCTCTGTTTATTTAGCTGAAGTAATGGCTTTTATTTGTGTAGTTGCTTCAGCACTCAGTTTTATACAAGGACACCATCTGCCTCCATTAAGCATACCTGTAACACAGTCCTCATTGCAGATGGTTAGGTTCAAAGCTTTGCCTTCTTGCTGTTGTTTTCTAGTGTGAAGTTCTGCACTACACCACACCACTCTCCTCAGGACAACATGCACAATTACAAGTGTGTGTTAGTGAACTCATTTGTAGAGATACTGGCACTCATGAAGACACAGGTTTTTGACACTGCATTTGAATAAGGAAGACTAGCAACATTTTTGCCCTGATGTAGCAGTGTTGTGCTTTTTGTGTGTGTTTCAGTTTGTGTGAGATTCTTTTCTTACCTGTAAAACGGTCCTCACTGCAGATGTTAGCGAGGCTGGAAGATGAACTACACAGACCAGATTTAGTCAAGCAGCAAAGGCTAAGAGAGGGGGTAGGAAAGCAGCTGCATGTGTATAATATAAGACAGAGAAAGCTCAATCATAATTAATCTAAAGGGTGTGCAAATGTACTTGTCTTAAAGCCAAGCTTGATATACAAAAGACCAATTTAAGAAATGCATTTTATAACCATATAGTCTTGTAAAACACACCCATGCAGTTGTACATCCATTCATGGGTATTGCATGAGGCCTGACCAGACCAGCTGAAAGCTCATTACAGGTGTCAAATTACTTTGTACCTAAATGGTGGTTCAAGCTGTGTTGTCTGCTCTGCAGCTTTTATATATAGTATGAGCAAAATAAGAATGTTTTTAATATGTAATGTGTGGTTTTGTGCTTAGGGCCACGTTGGAGGAGTAAATCATTTTGAGTGTGGAGTAGACCATGTGACATGCTCCCAGGCATCAGTGTTCGCCTGCTATGAATTGACAAAATGACACAAAATAAACAATCTGATTTAATAAAGTGTAGTGCTTCTCCCGCTCTTTATACCACTGTCTTACAGAACATCTCTACCGACTCCAATGTTCTCCAGGAATGACGTCAGCATCTGGAGTATCTTAAAAAAATGCATTGGCATGGTGAGAACCAACTATTCTCCTCAGACAGATTTATTACCCTTTTATTTGTTGTGCTCCAATTTACTGTTTGGAGGAAATGAATGCTGGCTTGAGATATTATCGTTTTTTTTTAAGTAGGCTTGGTGAATAAAGACAGTAAAAATGACCTAGATAAAAGTTAGTTAATTAAGATAAATTAGTTTTGGTACTTCCACTGAAATGATGACTTTAGAAATATAGCCATTAGTATCAGTGTCGTGAGTCCTAAGGGAGCTCAGCCCTTACCCAGCCTTTGCCTGGATTTAATTACATTTAATAATGTCTATTAATGTTTTATTCCCCAATTAAATGTGGCTAATGATTCATGCATATGCAATTCAGAGGGCAGACCGATGCCCAGACACGCATGGGGTGCAGATAGTACAGTCATGTGGTTGTTGAATTAAATATGTCAATTATGCACACAATCCTCTGCCCATGCTCTGTTTTCTCACAGTTTCTTTTATCTTCTCCCAATTTCATTTTCAGGAGTTGTCAAAGATTGCCATGCCTGTAATATTTAATGAGCCTCTGAGTTTCCTCCAGCGGTTAACAGAATACATGGAGCACACCTACCTCATCCACCAGGCCAACGCCACAACCGACTCTGTCGAGAGGATGAAGGTACCACAATGCAAAATTTAATTTACTTAAATAAAAACAAAAGAAGTCTAATAGTGATTTGTCGTTTGTTGCTTCTCATACATTTCACAATATCTAATTTAAAATTCAAATAGTAGTGACTTTATAGCCTTTCATAAAGAACTCAAGACTCAATAATTGTAGTATATTGTCTTATCATTATCAAAAATTGAATTAGTTACCTGTAATTTGGTTATAATACTTCAATGCTCTGTAGTGTGTTGCAGCATTTGCTGTGTCAGCTGTAGCATCGCAGTGGGAGAGGACTGGGAAACCCTTCAACCCACTACTGGGAGAGACCTATGAGCTCATCAGGTAAAACAATGGACTTCTCAGTGCCTTGTATGCACAAATGTTTCATGAGCACACCTGTACACAACACATATTTCATATAATCAAGATGTATACTATAATGCAATACTAAACATGTCCCTGTTCTCCATCAGAGACGATTTGGGCTTTAGGTGGGTGTCAGAGCAAGTAAGCCATCACCCTCCAGTCAGTGCCTTTCATGCTGAGGGCCTAAATGAGGATTTCGTCTTCCATGGCTCCATCTACCCCAAACTCAAGTTTTGGGGAAAGAGCATAGAAGCTGAGCCCAAGGGACTCATCACACTGGAGCTGCCCAAGTGAGTGCACTTTAATTCTTTCATGTCTTCTCATGTTACCTTTTTTGTTTTTACCTTTCGCTTCCATGTCTCTGCAGATATAACGAAGCATACACCTGGACAAACCCCACCTGTTGTGTTCATAACATCATTGTTGGTCAGCTTTGGATTGAGCAGTACGGCAGCGTGGAAGTGATCAATCACAAGTAATAGAAATTCCCTTCTCTTTGTGCCGCTCTGGGTCTTGTTTGTCTGCAAATGCATTCTCGTCTGGTTCATTTGCATGCGCAACTCGAGACTCTTTGTTTCTGCGCTCTGCAGTGGGGCGTTCATCTACTTTTAGATTCAGCGTATTGATTGTGGGAGCAGAACTGGGACAGTTGCCATTAGAATAGAAGAGCAGGATAATTAATGTTTGAATGCCTCAAATCACAGGAGAATAGTGAAAGGGAATTGGTAAACAGCCTGTCATTCTGTGGCAGGACCGGAGAGAGATGCAGCATGATGTTCAAGCCCTGTGGCCTCTTTGGAAAAGAGCTCCATATAGTGGAGGGATACATCCTTGATAAAAGGTATCATCTTCATTTTATTACCAATGATTTCATTATTCATCTGATGTTTAATATTGGCTGTAAGTAATATGTCATGCTGTGTGTATTGAAAAACATTTAAACACAACGATTGAACAGTTTTACTCATCAGTATTGTAAGAATGGTAACGCTCAGGGATAATGTATCAAATATCTAAGGCATCTAAAGCGGTGTTTTATTTGTTTATTGTATGTTTGCAGCAAAAAGAAGCTCTGTGCTATTTATGGCAAATGGACTGAATGCCTCTACACAGTAGACCCCGCTACCTTTGAGGCCCACAAAAAGACTGACAAAAAGAATTCAGATGAGAAGAAGGGAAATAAACAGGTATTACATTTTACTGCTTTTAAAGTCACCTGTGTTCTGCCTCCATTTGGTTCAAGTTCAACTTTTGTGCGTGCGTTTCTGTTTCCCCAGAGCAGTGTGGATGAGGAGCCAGAGGAGATGCCTCCACCTGATGCTGAGACGGCCCAGGTCATCCCCGGCAGCGAGCTCATCTGGAAGATAACGCCACGACCAGACAACTCAGCCAAGGTACGAGAAGACGAAGTGGTGGAAGGAGAACAATTTGTACATTTGAAAATAGAAAAATTTGGCACAATAGCTTAAGATGAGGTATTGTTATTGTGTTGCTTTTTTGTCGTCTATGGCAGTTTGTTGTAATTGAATTCTCTCTCTGGCAGTTCTATGCATTCTCTACATTCGCCATGCACCTAAATGAGCAGGAGAAGAGCATGGAGGGAGTTATTCCCCCAACAGACAGTCGCCTCAGACCTGACATCCGCGCCATGGAGAATGGAGATATAGGTACGGTGTATGACCTTGATTTGAGTCTCTTTATCCCACACCATCTTAAATTACCATCTGTGGTGGTATTCAAGTTTCTATATCCATGCCTTTTCTATAGATTTGGCAAGTGCAGAGAAGAAGAGACTGGAGGAAAAACAAAGAATGGCCCGTAAAAATCGCACCAAATCAACAGAGGAATGGAAAACAAGGTCAGTTAGTGATAATATGATGTACTGTCATTGCCCCATTGCTAATGTGTTGTTACTAACTGCCGCCCTATTGTCTTGTGTTCAACTTCCCCCTTTATTATGACTGAGAAGGAATGCTGCACTTGGCCCAAGGTTAGGTTCAAAGCTTTGCCTTCTTGCTGTTGTTTTCTAGTGTGAAGTTCTGCACTACACCACACCACTCTCCTCAGGACAAAATGCACAATTACAAGTGTGTGTTAGTGAACTCATTTGTAGAGATACTGGCACTCATTAAGACACAGGTGTTTGACACTGGATATTGCGTTTGAGCAAGGAAGACTAGCAACATGTTTGCCCTGATGTAGCAGTGTTGTGCTTTTTGTGTGTGTTTCAGTTTGTCTGAGATTCCTTTCTTACCTGTAAAACGGTCCTCACTGCAGATGTTAGCGAGGCTGGAAGATGAACTCAGTCAACACGTCCAGATTTAGTCAAGCAGCAAAGGCTAAGATAGGGGATAGGAAAGCAGCTGCATGTGTATAATATACTGTAAGACAGAGAAAGCTCAATCATAATTAATCTAAAGGGTGTGCAAATGTACTTGTCTTAAAGCCAAGCTTGATATACAAAAGACCAATCTAAGAAATGCATTTTATAACCATATAGTCTTGTAAAACACACCCATGCAGTTGTACATCCATTCATGGGTATTGCATGAGGCTTGACCAGACCAGCTGAAAGCTCATTACAGGTGTCAAATTACTTTGTACCTAAATGGTGGTTCAAGCTGTGTTGTCTGCTCTGCAGCTTTTATGTATAGTATGAGCAAAATACGAATGTTTTTAATGTGTGGTTTTGTGCTTAGGGCCACATTAGAGAAGTAAATCATTTTCAGCACTACACCACACCACCCTCTTCAGGACACAATGCGCTATTACAACCGTGGTAGTGAACTACAGAGTAGAGATACTGGCACTCATGAAGAAACGGGTGTTTTGACACTATTTCGTTTGAACAAGGAAGACTAGCAACATTTTTGCCGTGATGTAGTGCTTTTTGTGTGCATTTCTGTTTGTCTGTGATTCTTTTCTAATCTCTCTGTTATCCCCAAGTGTTGTACCCCATACTATTAAATAGATTTTCTCATTGTTAAACTGCAGGTGGTTTCAGCAAGGACCCAACCCTTACAACAAAGCTCAGGACTGGCTCTACTCAAAAGGCTACTGGGACAGAAACTACACTCACCTGCCTGAAATCTACTAAGAAGTAGAAATACACACACATACCATACACATTGATCTACTTTAACCACCTTTTGGATGTTATCTGCTGTACTGGGGTTTGTGCAAGGGCTCCCTAGCATGTGCAAAAAGGTCATGGAGTTGGTACAGAATGGCAGGTAGGGTTAAGGAAATATACTTAAAATGTCTTTTAAAGAAGCCAAAAGGCAGTCAAACACTGAATAAACACCAAAGGAATAAATTCTTTAATAGATATGTGTGAACAATGAAGCACAAAATCTCTTTTGCTTATTTATTGTGGTTGTTGACAACTTAGGTATGGTATAGGCATGTTTTGAAAATACTAGAATGTCTTTTACACACACACACACACACAGAGTATATCTTGGATAGAGAGTTTAAACAGCAACCTTGGTTTTGTTGTTGGTAGTTTGTCCATAATTTCTGCTGGCCGTGGAAACATTTAACTCATCTTCAGTGCAGAGATACACTAGGCAACACCTCTACATACAGCTACAATGGAGTGTACGATGCATCCTGAACACATCGATAAGACGCTTATTTAACTCTTGGCACTGATTCTACTTGTGCATGCATACTATAATGCAGTGAAAAGTATTCAAATGAGCTACTTGGGAACATTTCCCTTTGTTTTCACTTAGCAGTACAAATGATGGTGCATAATATTAGTGTTTAACTGTTCACAATCTGCTTGTTTGCAGAGTCTGCATCAATGGATTGTAAATCTGTGTCTGGCTGTTTCCCTGCTTCCCTGTTTCTCTGCAAAGATGATGGCAAGTTAAATGTTACAGATAAAGTTACAAGGTCAGCACTCCAATTTAATATAATGTAAAATGTTACCACATCCGACAAGAATTGTGGCCAGTACCACAACAATAAATGTTAAATATATATCATTAGCCCTAAACTATGTACTGTATAGTTGGTGTACAGAGCCTAACAGCGTTGCACATAAGTCTACCTGACTCTGTCGACACAGGCACTTTTTTTCTAACCATACTGAAGCAGGGACACTGGCTCTGCACTTAGAGATGTTGAAGTATAATTATCTATATTCCTGAAATATTAAAAATTCCAGCTATTACAATAAATGCATGTGCATCACTATAACTATGCAATCCCTTACCTCCTTCACAACCGAGCACTGAATATTCCTTTTCTCATGTGCAGGTTGTTTTTTCTGTTTATCATTTGGGTATCAAACTGAATTTCTATTGTTGTTAAATAAAATCTTAACGTTGATTTGAATTTTCTTGGTTTTGTGTGATTTGCTGTAATTTTAAGAAAACATGTCTGCAGTAGATGGATGAAGGTGTTACAAGATGAGGCAGTGAACCCCACAACCCTGGTGTACCCTGGGTCATGTCCTACTTAGCAACCATCATAAAATTGGCCTTGGCCTACCTATTTTACCACCAAAATATGCAGCATTATTTCACAATTCATCAATGGATCCACAGGCAATCAGAAAAATCCAGGTTGAAAATTCCTGGCAGTAAATCGTACCCATAAGTTGTTTTAATTCATCTCTTTTGTCATTGTGGGTAGACTAATAACATCCATTATTAATGCTATATATATATCCCCCTGCTGATCATGTGTGATACCTGTGTAGTTTAAAATTGTTGGAATAATTGGCTTCAGCAGTTATTTGTTAGCCATTAATTTGTTGTTGCACAATGCAGTATGTGAATTAATCATGTACACCTAATCAAGTGCAGAGGATACAACAATATTTCATTTTACAATATTCATTTTATTATCTTAAAACAAACAAATTAGAACCAGCTCACAGCTAAGTAGCACTGTGCATCAAGGCTCATTAAAAACTGTGTGCAAGACATATTTACACTGGTAAAAACAATTCTGCTTAAACAAAGGGGCTACGTTTATGAAGAATCAGTTTAATACTCATTCCTATGGATTAGCAAATCTCAAAGTCAGCAAACAGAGTTGGCTGAGTCATTCATTTTAACTGCTTTGACAGTAAATACTGCATGTGCCATTACTGTAGTTGACCTGACTTCCCTCTAAACCAAAGGAAAATTCATACCTGATGCTTTTTAAAATGTATTATTTATATCTGATTTGACTGCCATCTAGTTTTAAAATTAACCTTTAAACTATACAATGCCAATATATTTTAAAGTACAGTAACATTAACTAAAGTAAAACACCTTTGTAACTGTTCTCCCATAAAACACCTACTGTACTGTATATATTGCACATATTTTGAAATGATTCATTGGCTCAGAATATTAAAATAAAAAAAAAAAACAGTGTAACACTGGTGATTCCAATGGTATTGTGGCTTAAAGACATTTATTCCAGTTGTTTGAGGTGCAGATATCAAGGCTGGGCTGCAGAAGCCATCGTGGAGGCGAGAGCTGAATGAATACGAACGTGGAGCCTGTTCTCGAAGTCATAGCCAGCATAGTCCTCCTGCATTGTCCATGGAGAAAAATAATTAGTGAATAAAATAAAAGTATTTTGTAAGTGCTCTGCCCTTTAACAAGCTTTGCAGACCGCACACTCGGACTGATCAATGCACTGGCTGCCCAATCGTGTGGCAGCATATCAACTAAATAAGCAGAGAGCCAACTGCTCGGCTTGTCCTGTCAGACATTGCTGCATCTGCTCAGGCATGCAGAGTTGGCTGTGACAGCAACAGCAGAGGGGGAGATCTTTGCTACGTTAATGTCAGCTGCCCATCTACTAGTCTATATCTACGACATTCCACTTCTGGGATTGGTCTGTTGCCGCCAGAAATTCCGCCAGATGTCCTTAATCAAAGCTTAATCAAATGCTGTTGCACATCTCCAACGCTAGTCAGGTGGGAGAGGCTGCACCCAGCGCACCATAGGCAATGCAGACACCATTTACTGCATTGTGTAGACACTAACTTATGTAGACTTTTGAAACTGCTTGCACCACATATGTTTTGTCACAATTGTTCGTTCTTACTTTTTTAAGATGTTCAGACACCTGATATTCTGTCTTAGTCAGCTCAGTGTGGCTGGGCTGTGGCCTGCTTTGCTGTGTCATAATTTAATGCTGTCGGAGTGAGTTCTCTCTCTCCCGGAGGGCGTAATATCCCTGGTTTCCTCCACACGGGGCAGCATAACAGGGGAAGTCCAATTAACAGGCTGTTCCACACAGACATAGTGGCAGGGACCTGGCGTAGCTTCAGCCACCCACTCTCTTTGTGTCCAAGGAAAACATGAATGTTGCCTGTGCTTGTCCCTGCAAATGAGCATTGCACCTTGTGAAGGCAGATGTGTTTGCACATTCTCAGGACTGCTGAACATGTTTCCTTCTCAGGGGGTGTTCTTTTTTTGGTCCTCATGATCTGGTGGCTGAGCAGGCGGTTTGTCAGACCACACAAACCCAGTCTACATGCATGGCCTATAGAGCTTGTTGGCTGCTGTTTGTCCAGCTGTCAACCCACTGTACTATGTTTACAGATTTATTTCTAATAATTTTTTGGGGCTTTTCTGCCTTTAATGGACAGGATAGCTAGGTAAGAAATGGGGGAGAGAGGGGGAAGACATGCAGGAAACAGGTTGGACTCGAACTCTAGACCTCAGCGCCGAGACATACAGTAAGCCTCTAAGCATATGTGCGCCTGCTCTACCAACTGAGCTAACCCTGCCACACACGGCTCCTTAATTATATATACTAGTATCTGATGAGGCAGCAAGTGTATTGATCTGTCAAAGTGCCCACATCCTAAAAACTTTTACAGGGCCTTGTTCCAAAACTTTGACCGAGGGCAGAGATAAACAAGACAAAGCCCAACCACTACAAAAATCAAAAAGGCAATGATGTGATCTCAGAGATCTTGGCTAGGCTTTGTCAGGGGTAAACTAATAATTAGGCCCCGGAGAATTAGTGATAACTTGCTACCGCCTACTTAAAGTCTATGAACAATCAAGCAAATAAAAACCAGTACAAACATTAGTATAAATTAAGCAAAAAAATCATGCAATAGAGAAACCAACAGTACCTTAGCCTGGAGCATCAGCATTCTGCCCTTCCCTGCAGACTGGGAAAATACAAAATGTGTAATTCTTCCACTATTTTAGATAAGGGAAACAGTCTCTATTTCCATGTCTCTCCCACCGACACACACATACACACACACACACACCCCTACCTACCTCTGGGGTGTTCAGCAGCACACAGCCCAGTTCATAGCAGGAATAGGGCTGCACATAAGAATTGCTCAGACGGCCAACCTCATCCCTTGCAGCCAGACTGAAAAACTAAGGGGGGGGGGATCAGTTATGCTTGTTATGCACTCTTGATAAGTTATAGCTATTATCACCACATCCTTTACATTGCATAATCATACATTAAGAGTACCTGAATGGCATCGTTGTTATTATGAAGACATCTTTTTATGGCACCAAGAAGCAAGTTTTTCAGGCCTGCACACGAGGCATCGTCAAGCCCCAGCAGGACTAGAACAAGACAAATACAATTAAGCTACGCCCCTTGACGCAACAACAAACAAGGCTGCAATACAACACGAAAACTAGTGTGATGATTTAAGCATTTTATAATGGATTACCTTGTGTCATTGTCTGAAGGTTGGTGGTGGAGCAGTTGGGCAGAGCTTTCCACAGATAAAGAATCTCAATCACAGACAGGATGCAGAGTTCTTTGGATAGACTTGTGGTCTTAAGCTTCTCAGCCTGATCAAATGTGTGCATACACACTTATTTTAACTGTATTTTTGCACCAAGGATTTGCAATAGAAAATCAGCCGGATGCATACTCACCCTCTTCATGGAGAACAACTCGATCTGATTATTCTTGCGTTTGAAAAGTCTTTCAACATCCTTGAAAACTGTGACAGCTCCTTCTAGATCACCTGTGGCTCCTTGGCACGCTACACAACAAAATGTAATATGGGTAAGGAGCTAATACCAAACTCACAAGAAATTCCCTTCAAGGCGTATTTGTTTGTTTGTACGGTTACCACCTCCAGTTAAATAGGCGTAGTAGCACTGGGACCAGCGAGACTCGGTCTTCAGTCGCTCAAAGGCCCTGTAGGCTTCTTTGTAGTTCAGTTCCATCATGCTGCACCAACCTAAAATGTTCAACAAATTTAGAAAGTATGATGCAGACTAACGCCGAGCTAGGCCGTTTGAATTCTGAGAGAGAAAATAGTACCTATTTCATATAAACACACGTGCTGAATCTCCCTCTGGTCAGAGGCCAGATCTAAGGCATCACGGAAGGACGTCAAGGCTGTGCTGATCTGGCACTAGAAAGGGGAACTTAGTGGTGTGAGTAACAGGCTCAGACAATATTGAGCTTTCCCCAAGTCAGGAGGATAGGCCACATAGCAGTCGATAGCAAGGTTTATTCTGAACATGTATTCACCTCGAGGCGTTGGACTCTGCCTTTGAAAAAAGTGAAGAGGGAGGAGTTTGGATAAATAGCCTCCCTTTGTTGAAGAATGGATTTGGCTTCCATCAGGCCTGCCTGTGTGTCTGTGCCATCCAGAGCAAAGAAGGGCTGCACTACTGTGTGGTACCACAGGAGGGCCAGGCTGGGAAGGAAGCACAGAGGCTGTAATGAGTGGGTGTGTGAAGGTGACATCTGGTTTGAAATTTGAAATTAGAACAGTTTTTTTTCTCTTACATTTTAGATTTAACTTAACACACACACACACACACACACACACACACACACACACAGTAAATAAAGTGAGATTAACCATATTTAACAAATACAGACAAAAAAAGCTAAAAACAGCGAGCATAGTGTTACCATTATTGACCATGATTAATACAATATTAGTTAACAAATTTCCACTCTTGGTTTTTTAAAATGGGTTAAGTAGGAACAGAGTTCCTAATTAGATTCAACATATTCTAGGAATAAGAAATAATTAAGAATGATTTATTATGAAGGAATGTTTTGGCAACATATGCTGCAGGGTCTGGCATCAGTTATCGAAGCTGCTTATAGGAGGCATTTTTCATGTTTCTGTGTTTTATTGATTTGTTAAATGTTTGGTCAATGCAGTAATTTTTGCTGATGGCATGATTTGTGGTAGCCACCATCATAAGACAGTACTTTTCAAAAAAGAGGACATCTTTTTTTCTTTATTCTAGAAATGATGCTGAATGACTTAGATCACTTTTACGTTACAGCCAGAATACAGATACACAAATATACTCACTCACATACTCACGTAGCTAAGGGGGCCTTCATGTCCTTACTTTCACTGGCGTATGTAAGTGCTGACAGGCCTTGAAGGCGGTTGCCAGGGAAGCCCAGCAGGTTGACAATCTTCAGGAGGTGCGGCGGCACCATGGAGATACAGAGGTGGAAGAGGCCGTAACCAAAGCTGACCGACCCTTTTAGCCGATCCAGAGCTTCTGGGCTGATGCCGCCCAGTCCCAGGGATGGGCTCGGCCCGGGGGAAGACGTAAGGCTGTGGTCGGACGTGTCAGAGGACAGAGATGGAGGCGGCTTTGCTCGCTGTTCAGAGGCCCTTCTTCTGCTGCTCTCCTGCAGGTGTGTGATGTCGCTGTAACATTTGTTGTACATCTTCCAGGCTTTACGTAGGATCCAGCCTCCTTTGATGTATGCTGTCAGTAGATTGAAACTGAGGTCAGAGAAACATGCTATACCTTGCAGAGGACTAGTATTTAAATTATATATATATATATATATATATATATATATATATATATATATATATATATATATATATATATATATATATATATATATATATATATATATATATATATATATGCATGCATCTGGTAATATTACCAACAACAAAGTTTTTTTTTTTCATTTCACATTGACAAATGTGTAGCGTTCATAGCTAACAAACAAGGACTAAAGGTGCCCTTACATGACAGCTCTTGTTTGATGAAAGACAACACTGCAAGGTAAACCTGGCAGTCTGCAATGATGATCTGCCTCTGGAGTCGGTCCACTACAGCAACCCCCGACCTCTGAGAGTCCATCTGCCCACACAGACACCTCACACTAGACTGACGTAACAGGCAAGCTAACAAACCACAAACCTGGACATTATGGTCCAACATAAAATCCTCATTGTCAAGAATAAAAATGTGTTCTATACATATCATACGGTATACATTCAATTCCATTAAGTGTTGAAGAGGTTACTCACATTCCTCTTGATCTTGTTTTTAATGGTCTCAATAACACCGGTGTTTTCACTCTCACACAGTCTCTCTGTAGCTTTGAGGTCCTCAAAGGCCAACTGCATTTTCTCCTCCTCAAATGTCATCATGGCATTCTACAAAAGGTTTGTCGGGCTGTTAGTACTACTGCGCCAAAAAGTAAACAGAGAAGTGCACTACAGTCAAGACACACAGCTAGCTAGTAGTAGCCTTGTACGTTGTTATTGAAGCATTGGATTGGAAACAAAGGACTAGGAAACATGGTGATGCGGTGTGCATTTAGAAATTGTAAAACTAAACCAAACAGATGGGCACCACCAGTCTCCTGATGTTCTGTCCCTGTTCACTACGCCATCTCCAGCGGGTGCTATCTCTACAGACGCTCTCTCTCTTTCTGCCCTTTTAGCATCCATCTCTATTAGTTCTTTGTCTGTGTATTCCAGCTCATACAGGTACGATTAGTTGGGAAAACACACATTCTTCCTCTTCAAAGTCAGAAACACTGGCGTGGCTTCCAAACATGGCCATAGTTCTATATGTTGTTGATTCCTTCGTGCAATGTACTGTCTGCTTCTGTAGCAATGAGTGACACCGGCAGGTAAATAAACTTGCGTGATTGTCATGTGAACCAGCTTACTTTCTCGGTTGCCAAGGTAATATCACTCCGTTGCTGCTGTAGCCTGTGCTACCAACTACAGGGAACAAAGTATAACTATTGCAATGTGATGCAAGGGTAGTTGTATTTCTAACATTATTCTATCAACAGACATTTACATTGATAGTCTGGCGTTAGAATTTATTTGCTTGGGGTGTACTGTGGAGTGGGTAAGACTGTTTTTAATGGCAGGCTAGCAGATACTGTTGACTTGCGCTAGCCTAGCACCAGCGAACTCTAAAACTGGAAGGACTGGATGAAAAGTGTTGAAAACACACAAAATTCTGAACCACCCCTGTAAGTTATAATATCTCTAAATTTATCAGTTTATTAAGTAGTTATAATTATTCTGGCAGCACAGGCTCCAACTTTTCTGCTAGCTTGCATCATAATCTCTGAATATGCTTTTTATTTGTTTATGTATACGGGAGGGCTGCACTTCCAATTCATTTTTGACAACATCTTTCTTTCGTTTCTATTGAGTTTCAATCCACATAGAAATTTAGTCAGTCACACCTCTAGTTTTGTGCCAGAAAACGAAAGTCTAGCTTTGTGCCTGGCAGAAAGACAAGGGAAGTTCCTTGAACCAAATCATGAAACAGAAGTGGTTAAAAGTGGAATTAAAATATAAAGTAAACAATAAGAGTGCTGCAAAAAGATGTTGCTTCTCAACTCACCAGAAAACTCACAAAACTGGCACCAAAACTCATCAAAGGACTATGGTTCCTGGAACAGAGGATAGAGAAGAGATAATGGACATGTCAGTGTCTAGAGGCCATTAAAGTGCATGGTGGGGTTTTATGCATCAAGCACTGGTTTGGTTCACTGTTAAGACATGGGCAAGTTGAGGCACAAGATGTCAGTCAAACAAAAGCAACTTGATTTAATAAGGTCATTGTGCAACACACAATGACCCCGTAACAGAGTCAGGGGAATATTATCGGGAAACTGGTTAATACAGGCAGTCACAAGCTCATCCTCAGTTGCTGTGTTATTTGTCTTTCACTTCCCTCCTTTTTTTATGCAATCAAAACAGCATGGCACATGTGCTAAGTGCAATTAGTGGAAGAGGTGACATTTAAGCCTTCACCAGGGGTCAGGACCCATAGGGTTTGCCCTTCTGTGGCATCAACATTTAAGTTGAAAGTAAACATTTCCTAGAGATAATCAGCCCTTATAATAACAGCATGGTATGATTGCATACAAAATCCAGCAACCAGCAAGTGGACTATGGTCTGTGTGCGGTGACTCCTTTTAAAAAAGCAACGTAATGTCTACCTGTGACCCATCACGTGTTCTTTATTTGAATAGGACTATTTATTTATTATTTAACATTGCATAGATGACTACATTTCAGCCTTCCTATACTGTAACATGTCCTTGGTCAACTTGGTTTTGCAACTATCCAAACAATTGACGAGTGGTTTTGATAATAAACTAGCTGGGCCAAGGTGAGATATTTAACAAAACCCTGTTAAAAGTAACTGGAAACAAGCTACTGGCGTAACAGGACTGTATACCTGTTAAGCATGTCTTTAGTTCTTTTTTTAAACATTTGTATAATTACACTTGCAGCAACCTATCAGTGTGACTTTAAGTCAAAAAAATAAATAAAAATATATAAAAAGCAATATTAGACTGTTTCAGCTTCACAAGACACATTCTGGGTGTGAATATTTGCCCAGGGTATTTAAACGAGGTTTATCCTGCTTGTGATCTGATCATATGGTGCTACAGTAGATGTTGAGGTTTTGTTTTGCAAGCCAAGCAAAGACAGTGCTGCAGGGAATAAAGGTGGTGATGGCTTCTACATAATGCTGGTTGACCCCAGTAGTAGCCTACTTTGAACACAATAGCTAAAGTCGTAATAACATATAACAACCCCCTAGAGGATATTTAATTATCCATCACTCAAACGTCAAAATAGACAGTAAAACAGTAAGCTTATTGTCTCTGTAATAGACAGTACCAGACCTGTATAATCTGAAGAGCTCGTCGCTCTCCTTGAATCCATTGTTGAGGAGCATATTGATCCCTTTCAGTGCCAGCTCTGCGTCGTTGATACCGTCCGTCTTGTCATCCTCCACGCTTCCCGGGGCTGGTTCTCTCAGCTGCGCCATTGAGATATCCAATACCGGAGGCAAGGAGCTGAACGCGGCCGGGGCTGGGGCCGGGGCCGGGGCCGGGGGAGAGGAAGCAGGGAGGGTACGTGCGGTACAGTATCTCGTTAGTTTACTGACACAATAGTCTCAGCCAGTGGTGCAGTTTTCAAACGCAATAACGTTCATATTTTTACATAAGGAGACTGACAAGCGAACATTTTCAAATAACTAACCGCTAACTACATGCACATGAGCTAGCCGTTGACCCAGCGGTTGTGTCGCTGTTCCGTATTCTGCCGCCCAGCCGGTGGGTCGTGTGTTCCTGTGCATACAGGAAATGTGATGCCTTTGGGTGCTATCGGAATTATAGTTTTCCAATCAGACACGAGATGCAACTACGCAATAATAAACAGAGGTGGGGCTTTCAAAAGGAAAAGCGTAAGTAAATCAATTCGTTCGAGCTGTTAATAGTATCATATCATCATAAGCATTTGATATTCTCCATGCAGTTAATACTTAGTTATGTATTTGTTTCTGTAAGTTCTCGTGTCATATTTTTCTAGTAAGTTCAAACCAGCGCTAGTTCAAACGTTGTGAGTAGCCTACAGGTTAAAACAAAATTCTGCGACCCATTACATTTTGTTACCTGATTAGAAATTGCACCTATCCACTGCACGCTTGC
Source organism: Etheostoma perlongum (assembly GCA_026937815.1). Taxonomy (NCBI): domain Eukaryota; kingdom Metazoa; phylum Chordata; class Actinopteri; order Perciformes; family Percidae; genus Etheostoma; species Etheostoma perlongum. The sequence continues at coordinate 17,514,138 of CM049382.1, forward strand.
TATCATATTTTATCGCTTATGGCCTAACGTTACTTTATATATAAAGTAACGCATGAATGTTACCGTTACCAAACGTGTTGCCTCCATGTGTCACCAATTTTGATAGGTCGACCAGATCAGAATATAGTTTAGACGTGTTTTTTAGTGTCTGCTATTAGGCTACAGCTATCCACACGTTTGACACTGTGTGTATATGACTGCTGTGGGGTCAATAATTAGTAATATGCCGGTGTCCTTTTTGTAACAGCTATAGGCCTATGTCCAAGCTAGATAAAAAAAAAAAACATTTGCTGTGGCAGTAACTAAAAAAAGTTTTATACTTTACAAATTTACTTAACTACATTTAAGAGGCAACTATTCTACTTTTAACTGCATTTCTCTGTCAACAAATTATAATCAATAAATAGGCCTACATTTTATTATTGTAAGAATTACTCTTTTTTTAGACTGTTAGATCCCAGGGGATAATTTAAAAGCTACCCAGCAGTATGTAAATAATATATAAAACGTAAACATAAATTAATTAAAATGAGCTCCACCCAGCTGCCACATAAAAGTCATGAACACATTAATCAATAATACTGTCATATTCATTATTCTAAAATGGGCCATTGCATGCATAGGCCTACTGAATTTCATACTGAAGCTATATTTTATGGTATGAATATTTTACTTAAGTAACATTTTCAATGTAGAACATTTACTTGTAACATAGTATTTCTACAGTGTGTTAAAATGGCCAAATAGAAGGCACTCGTTTGCACGACTTTACAATTTTAACTCCTAAAGTCTTTGAAGGCAGCATCAGAGTGGGCGTGGTGGTTTGTGATTGAGAGATATGAAGAGCAGCTGTAGTCTGTGCGGTTGTCATGGAGATAGCCGACTAAGGAGGGTTCAAAGGATCCTCATGAAAATGTTTGACTAAATTATTATTCATCATCAATTACATGTATTCTCCCTACGTAATGGTATAAATGCTGTATCAAAGACTTCTCCACACAGACATTTGAGTTGTCACCATGATCACAATCAAAACAAATTTTTCAAAATATATTTTTATATTTTTCACCTACTTATGGCACTGAGAAGTATTTATAAACAACAATAATTACAAAATGGCTTACAAATCAGTGGTCATAAGACAGGAATGCATGTAAAAATCCTCACGTCCAATCATCATGCATATTTCTTGTCATATCACAAATATTTCCACAAATGTACAAAGCAGGTAAACATCTGCTGTGGGAGTTTAAAAACATAAAATACATGATATTGTTTTTTTGTTATATTACTTTCAATGTTATAGTTATATGGACTAAATGGTCCCAATCTTGTGAGATATATTAGAAGGTAAAGGCATCTATACTGGATTTCAACTCATATACAATGTTCCACAAACATGCTGTATTCTGTGTAACTGATTAACATCCACACAGAACAGCGTCATGCATGAAGGAGGAATGCAAAATGGACAATGAATTCAAAACAACAGTAATTCATTATGAGAGGAAACCATTTGATTTCATGACCTGTGTAAAGACTCCATGTCTATTAAACCAGGCAAAATGCATGATTCTACATGCTGGCATGTGCCTGAAATGTCACTGAAGTGAGCACCGTGGGTGTAAACGTAATTATCCTAGTATAAACTTTCAAACAAACAAAAACAAAACAAAAAATCAACTAATAATGTTGATCTCCATTAAAGCACCATCATTCTTAAAGTGCTGGGTAGCTCCTACTGCAGCTCTGACCAATCACAAGCATATTCAGACAGAAAGTACATGGACCAACACATTAGACTGTAAAACAACTGTTAGAATATGTGAATTGGTGCCCTGACACATGATTTTACAAAATAAATACAGCATTGTTAATAATATGAACCGGTAAGCTGCTGCTCATATTACACACAGACACACACACACACACACACACACATACGCACACACGGTCTCACACACACACACTCCTCAAAAATTATACACCCTTATACACAAACACATTCTCTGTCTTCATAACAGATTGCACATGGTTGGCTGTGGACGTGGTCCCAAGGTTTGTTTCTTGATGAAGCAGTGAGACATTCAGCCTGGACACTCTTTGAGGTTGACCGGACCAAACGCACCAGACAGCCTGTCGAAAGAGACCGAGTCGCTGTTGATCCTCATGTCCTGGATGCATCCCACAAAGGACGATGTAACAGGGAGCATCTGTTGCATTGACATCTCTGCAGCAGAAAGGTACATGCGGTGACCTTGTGGTATGTGTGAATAAACTAAAATTAAAGTAGATTAACTCTCTGATTAACACTCACCAGGAATGCCACCCACATACAAGGAGTCTTTGGTCAATGTTGTAGTGGAAGATGGTGGTCCAATCTTGTAATTGTCAATTGTGTCCACATGCAGTTGCACAACATTTTTCCTCTTGATTACTAGAAGACACATGGACAGTGACTTAATGCAAACAATTACTCATACCAGTGCCCCAATAGATACTAAAAGCAGTTTTAATTTGTCTTGAATTGTCTTTTGTCATGTCTTTTCATTACCGTGTGCATTATACCTGAAATTTTATGAAACATTCCATCACATAAAGAAGCTTTGGGCTTCACCGACACCATGAATTCCCCTTTGCCATTGTTTGCCTGTGCCACTACCTGTAAATGGGAGCATGTCCAAACACAGTGCTTTTAATCACATGTAGTAACACACACTTAAAGTAAAGACACATTTTCAGTCAGGGTTAAATGTAGATTTGTTCTGTACTGTTAAAGTCCCCAAAACAAGGCCAGAAAAGTTTAAAAAAATAAAAAGTCAGGCTTCACCTCTCCTTTGAGCATGTAGACAGTGAGATAGTGGCCCATTGCAGGTCCATACTGGTTCCTGCTGGAATCACCAACATATAGCAGGAGTCCAGTCGGACTCCGCGGACGAATATTAAAAAGCAGCTCAAAGCTGGAGCCCACAACAAAGGAGTCATCTGAAAAACAGAATACAGATATCATCATTGGCTGTCATCACTGACATACTTATACAAATCATTTTTAGACTGTAAGTATGAAAATAATGAGGAGACAGCCATGAAATGAACATATCATGGAGACTATTTTTTATGAGTCTTATAGTTTCTTTGAAGGAACTGACATGTAAGTAATTTCCTAGGAAGTGTCTTTGAATTCTAATTAGGTGCTAATTATAAAGAAAATGGAGACAGTGCTCCTTAATTAATCAATTCCAATTAATATCTAGTGTGTAACACTGAGTCTTTCACTCAGTGCACAGATGGTAAGTTCAACATTCAAAAATGTCATTGTTGTACACTAGCATATGGGAAATTTAACACATACCGTATGTACAACAAACATTTCAAAAAGACATTACTTGGTTTAAATAGATCTCCGTCAGTTGTTCCAGTACAAGTCTGTGGATATACATTATTACCAACTGCCTATAACATCCACATTTTTTTACGCAACTCTAATTTCCATTTTTTCCACACTCAGTCATTTAAATAGAATTAGTATCAAATTGAATTACACATAAAGACCTTGTAAAAAATTCAATCAAGCTGTCATTACACAAAATGAATACACATGTAACACGTCGGGATACTGACTAGGCAATCATTAAGAAATCACTAGACCTGTAAAATAATATGTTTATATATTTTCTGCAATCTGTATAATATTTTTGTGAGAAATTATTGTTTGTATTGCTCAATTGGAAGAACCTTTAAAATTCAAATATGATCACTTACATTCCTCTTCTTAGACAGGAAAAAAGGAAACCCCACTCATGTCCATTGACATGTCAACCTTAGCACCTTTTCAGATATGTCTTTAGTTTACAATATTAGTTTTTATTAATTAGCATTTTGTGTCATTCACTTGTTTAGGATGCAAGTTGTGTGGATGCTGTTGCTATTCCTACTGATCGCCGACAGAAGCTGATAGAGATCAATATGGTGGCTAGAACTGCTTCTGTAGTATTGTCAGATTGTAATCAGAGAGGTGTACTCACTGATGATAACATGAGCCCCATTCCCTGAGAAATAAGCTCCTTTTTGTGTCTGTCCCTCGAAGCAGGGGCCGGCAGCGTGGTTTGTGGCTGGAGTTGAAATTGGTGCTCCATTCATTTTAAAATTGCGAATACAGCCAGACACACTTTGCTTTGGAAGGGCCTTCAACTAAAAGTAAAAAAAAAAAACATTACAAAGACATCACATGTGAATGAGTTGTTTGAGTGTGTGTGAATGAGTGAGTGAGTACATTTTTTTTTTTACCTTCAGTTCTTTGTGAAGGAACTCCGGGGCACTGCCCAGGTACACAGGTGACACAAATTTCTGCATGGATGTCAACTCAGTATTTGTCAGCTGACCATCCTGGGCTCTGATCCCATCTACAACCAATCGAAATTTCTTCTTCTCTAAACTGAAAATGACCTGCAGGCGACATATTCACCATATGCATAAAAAATGACAAAGCAGATTTGCTCTGTCATGTAGAGTAAGTGATGCCATGGTGGCATCAAAATACATTAGATTAGTATGACATGTGTTGAGTTCACTGACCGAGTGCCACTTTCCGTCATTGTACTTCTCCCTGTTGAAGATCTCCTTCTGTTTGCCTACGGACAGTCTGATCCTGCCTTTGGATATGTATAAAGCGAGATGAGAGCGCCCTTCTCTGGTAGCAGCAAAGAACAGCAGGCCCTCAGGAGCTCGAGTCCTGACATCAAGAGAAAAGTGGGGCCTGGAGAGGATAAAGACAGACACCATCTTAGTGTTTGCGTGTGATAACATAATGTAGTATTCTTCTTAAGAGGACACACTCAGCCAAGCACACTTGTCATTTAGAAATCTTCCATTCATGCATGTTGTGTGTGCATGCATGTGAAATGTGATGGAAGACAGGTTACTCACCTGGGCTGCAGGACCTGTAGTGGAAGGCTGTATCTCAGGCTGCTGACAGGGCCGCTCATGCGATAAGCATTTTGAACCAGGGCTGGTAATGCACACGCTGATATACTCTCATTTATCGCCTGCATCACAACATCCTAAAAGAGCAAAAACAAACAAGACCCACTCAGCACAAGGTACAAAATTGTCCCTCTAATCAGAGTTTGCTCACGCATATCTAGGGAAGTCTCCAACGGGGTTCAACTCTGTCAGTAAATAAAGATGAGAGGAAATGACCATGTATAGTTGTCAGAATGACTACAATACTATAAAAAAGTCTATAAACAGTACTAAATTGGGGGTCCCGAAACAGACAGTGAAACTAAATATCTTCTACATAGGTAAGAACACACGCACGTTGTACACTAAATAAATGAATGCAGGGCATCAACTAACTTGGTTCTGTTTTTGTTTTTTTTTGTTTTGTTTTTTTAAAGATTAAACAACTAAAATATTATGTCAGAAAAACAGTCCAAAATATTAAGTTTACTATCATAGACGACTGAGAAAACCGGCAATCATTTCCAGTTGCAAAGCTACAGACAATCCATTTTTAAAATTTTTGCTTTTAAAATTACTGTCAATCTACTACTCCATTAATCGACTAATGCTTTTATGCAGACCAGATATCACCCAAAGAGAGTTAAAAATCAGAATGTAATAGTTTATATAAAAAGCCATGTATAGCCGGGTAGTAATGACTTCATCCCTCATGTAGTAAGTATTGATGATAACTGGTGGGTCAGTGTGGATCCTACAATTACAGAATAACACATCAGATGCTTTGCTTTGGTTATGTTGAGGTTTTTACTATCATATTTTGAGTATAGTAGCACAACCCCCGCAAACATTTTGTTTACTGACAGGTGTGTTTGGTTTCTAAATTGTGAAAGTTCAGTACAGCATACAGGAGAGTTGTTGATTATATGATTTATGTGATTTCCATTTGGCATACACTCCAGTATAACAGGGGTGAACTTGTAAAAGAGTTGCGGAAATTATTAAACAATAAACAGACTCAAAAAACCTTTTTGAGATGGCTCATTAAGTCTAGATTATAGAAAACGCTAATCATGGATAAAGGAACAAAAAAACATTAAACAGTGTAATATGTGTAATTTCATGATATGGATTATGACCGAATTTCACATCACTGTCTCGTAAGTATTTTGGCTTTCTGTTACTCCTTTGATTAAACATTTCCTTTAAGTCTACACTGTTAGTGTCAACTGATTTGGCAGTTATATGGACTAATGCAGCAGGTTAGATTTCATTATTCAGGCCACGTAGTGTGGGTCAGGGGTTTTTGGCAAATGGATTGTGGTGGTGATACAGCCTATGTTAGTCGGATGTTCCAAATCAAATGCATAGAGCTTAGTAAATTATGACGGGCATGCAAGATCCACAGTGATCTGAAGAAATGCGCTCATGCTTTAATGATGTGTCTGAACACAGTAAGCTCTGCTAGGCCTCGCATATTTCACCGTGAGGCCGAGCTTAGCTGGGAAAACCAACCAACATTTTGTCTCAGGAAATGCTTACAAAACTTCCAGTTGGCTACATCATTTATTATAATGCAAATCAGTGTTTCTCAACCTTTATGCTGGGGTGCCATTCTGTGTTTCAAGAGATAGAAGACTGATACAATTAGGTTTGGTTGTTAAGTCAAGATGAGTTTATTTATGTAATCATATCTCACATGGGTTTACTGGCCCACATCAGGGAGGGTTTCCATTTAATATGCATTTTAACTTTAAATATTTAAAATTTGGGTCCCTTTATGTCGATAAAAGTAGAATATACAAATATGTCATAACCAAATTCACATGAATGTTGTCAGGTGAAACTGGGTCATGGGCCAGATAATGGTTAATGATTAGTGATATTATTTGATAGTGACATTAGCATTTATTTAGTTTTATCATCAGGCATGTTTGTGTCTGAGTGTTTCCATTAGGTCTGACAACAGTAAGTTAGAGAGCATGTGCTTGTGAGTGACTTTTAGAAAGTGGTTCATTACTGAGTTGCAAGAAAGAAAGAAAGAAAAGAGACATGAGCTGATTTTAAGCGCTTGTTATTCACAAGTTTGTAATGAATGGATCTTTAAATAAAATAGACAGATACAATACATTTAGTAATTCTTATGATTATTGTGAATGTTCATGCAACTTTTTTATTTATGTACACTGCAGATGAATGAGCTCGTGCATAAGCAACAGAACATTGTGCTTCACGCTGTCAGTTTTTCATGTCAATAGTAAGATTCTTGTCATCATCAGCAGGTCTTAGGGCTCCTTCTTCTTCATTTCTGAAAACAAGGCAGCAAAATAGAATGTAAACAATGTCCACAAAGGAAATACTATGCAATTATCAAGTTCCCTTATCAATAGGATTATACAGCAGTTTTACTGCACAAATGTAAAATAAGTTACAAAAGGGAAAAAAAAGATGGGTTTGACTTACTGCTAGTGAGTGGAATCAATCATCAAGTCACCATGTCCATAATGTGCATGCTAGTTTTGATCGTTACACCTTTAACTAAGATGGATTGCTCTAGTCCTAATCCAATAATGCCACTTATTTCAAAGGAAAGAGAACCGAGTGGATTTGCATTGGAAAAAAAATTCAATTATGCCACCATAGGACAGGTTGTTCTTATTAAAACAATAAACAAACACTTACTCTCTTAGAGGCACGGTCCAGCATCAGTTGAGCAAGACTGTCAGCAGTACACACATCAAGCAAGACATCTCCAGAAGCCTGGAAGGGGCTGAGGTCCTCCGCCTTGTACAGATTGGCTGGCCTGCAAACACAACAAATGACACAGAGATAATATATAATATATAAACACCATACATCAAAGAACATAGATATTTGGTGTGCAAACAATCACTTTGTAACGTCAATAATAAAAGCTGTGCATAAATCTTGAGGAATATCAAAATAATGCAATTGTGCAATTGGGTCTATGTATCGCCACTGATTTCCTGAATCGATTCCGATTCACAAGATCCTTATTCAAATTGATTTCTGATTTGATTTGATTCGATTCAATATCAGTTCGAGAAGTGATATTTCAGTTAGAATACTCATTTGACTTGGATATGAAAGAGATTCTCAGAGAACTAATGCTATAAAGTGTACAAGGAACCCTCTAACCTGGTGCGTTATTAAAAATATGTCATCATTAAGAATTGACTGCAAAGCAGTTACATAGAGACAGAAAAAAAAGTGCTTTCTTGCAAGTGCAGAGGGTGTGATGCAGAGACGGTATACCTAAAGCCATACATCTGTGATAATGGCCATGGCTCTCAACAAAATGTAGCCTAACTTTGGAGCATTATTTAGCATGACATAGATTCCATAGGTCATGTAGTTTCACATGATATCAATATTTTCACTCTAGCTTTAAAACAGAGCTTCTTAAAACACTGATTTGGGCGTCCGGATAGCTCAGTTGGTTGGGGGGACGCCCATGTATAGAGGTTTACTCCACGACGCAGCGGGCCTTTGCTGCACGCCATTCTCCCTCTCTCTCACCTTTCATTGCTTCACTGTCCTGTCAATAAATGCCTAAAAATGCCCAAAAAATAATCTTAAAAAAAAGACTGATCTCAGGATTTTATGAATTGATATCGTAGCATTCAAATGAAGATTGATTTGAATCAAAAATCGTTTTTTTTTAAAACCCAGCCATATTTGCATTGCAAAGTAAGGACATGTTACCGTCTTGTATAGAGGTTGGAAACGCATCCTTTGAACTTCTCTTTTCCCAGGACCACGGAGCCACCTGTGTCAGATATGGTGCTTCCACTCCGACTCTGCTGCTGACCCTCATCTTCATCATCAATAAGCAGCTGAATCCTGTTTGGAAAAATCATCATGCTGTTGTTTAGTATACTAGCTTTAGATTCAAGCAGGTATTGAGTAGTTCGGTTTTTACTGCATTTTATTTGACAATGTCTATTTTTTATTAATGTGGAACTCAGCCCATGTACCTCCTTGTCAGTGAAATACAATTAAAATCACACCAAACTACTGTCTAATGTGTACATTTATGTTCACATTATTTATAATGTGTTTGAATGTAAAATATTCCTACCTTCCACCTCCTCTGGTTACAGTCAAATAATGCCACTGGCCATCCTGATATTGTTTGTTGGATTTCCAGATCTTGTCGTTGAAATTGAGAATCACATAGCCATTTTCCAACACAAGAGCCATCCCATTAGCCTGGAAAAGAGTAGAAAAAAGATATTAAAATTCTTCCTGCTATCTCTCACAAATCCTATCGCATAAAGTCACAATTAAAATATCAGATTTCTAAATAGATTTTAAGGACTGACCAGCTGTTTGTCCTGCAGAATGAGACCCTCATTCTCTGTGCTCTTGAATCCAAGGGATACAGTAACGTCATTGGCAAGACTAAAGCCTGCGAGGTTAGCTGACAGCGAGCTCCCCAAGCTGAACTCTGCTTTACGAGAAATCTAGACAACAACATTACACATCCGTTAATTAGTTGACTCACAAGTGGGGTTTGGACAGTGATATGAATGTTGGTAACATTGGGATGCAGAGGTTAATGTCCTACCAAGGAATCGGTGGGACAACCTTTGCTGATGCCCACTTGCTCTTCAACAAGTATATTTTTTCTATGCAGCTTTATATTCTTCACGCATCCTTTGAATGGCTGCATGGTGATGTTATCTCTGTGAAGAGAAACAGTAAAATCAAGTTACTCTTGATAAAGTGGCAAAAGTTTTAACTCACAACAAACAATAATCAAATAGAAAATTGCTAACCACGTACCTTTCCCTCAATTCCCGCGGGGCACCACCAACATAGAATTCTTGAAATGCGTTGTGGTCGTACACAGCTTCGGCTGAGGTCACGTCTTTATTGGCCACGCGGACTGTCATTTTATCCTTTGAACTAATAATTAGGATGTCCACCCAGTCACTTGCCTAAACGATAGAGGAGCAAGATGTAGTTGAATTAATAATTCTTGATTTGCAAATGTTATCCGGTTGAGTTATTGTAACTGTCAATAAATAACATGATGAATAACATGACAATGACTGCAGACAAAGACTGCAGAAAACAAAACAAAAACGTCTTACCGGGAATGGTTTCATGTTATTTGTAGCTGGTGTTTGGAGCAAATTGCTACGCAGGAAAATCACACCCTTCTCTATTGTCACTGTGAAGTAATTGTCCTATGTTGCAAGGGAAATATAGTCAAATTCTTGCAAATAGTACATATAGTTCTATTCAAAATGTAAACAAAACAGAAAATTTAGAAAAAAAACATATAAAGAATAATTTACCTCACTTCCGATGTATAAGAGCAGACCATTTTCTGAACGAGTCAAGATGGTCATATCGATGAGGACATTGGTAGGTTTTTTACCTTCCATGAGCACTTTGCCATATCCTGTGCCTTCATAGTAGTCAGAATCCACTGGGATTACATATCTGGATAGAAAAATAAGGTTTTATAAAACTTATTGCTGCTGTATGCTGAAATACTGTTACAGGGCTGCAGAAAAAGCATAGACACATTTCTTTCTAAAGAAAGAAATAAAAAAATGTCATTAGTTTAGTTATTCCCAACACTGATTATACTAGGACCTACCTCCTGCAAGGAGTCTCTGAATTGATCCCCTCTGCCTTTTGGAAGTTGTAGAGACTGATGACTTTGTCGTTAAAAGAAGAGAACTCAATGCAACCTTGGTACTTGGGGTAGTTGAGAGAAGCTGGTGGCTGAAGAGGAGCAAAACAAGAGATGTAATTAAATAGAGGTATTATAAGTAATAATAATGGTATTGCTGTTGTCATTTCCTTGTTGCTTACAGTGAAGTTGTCAGGGTAGCCTCCAACGTAGAAAACAATATCACTGGGACTGAGGTCCAGGAGATTCTTGTTCTCTTTCCTTGCATGGATTCCTCAATCTTTTTACCAACTGGTTTTGAGGTGATATCTTTGGTGAGGATCATCTTTGCATCTTGGTAAATCCTAATTTGGAAGAGAGAAAAGTATATCCACATATACATATACAACACATATTATGTTGGGAGACAATCAAATGTAAATGAAAAAAAAAAGTCAAATCTAAATAAGAAAAATGAAAGATGGCATGAATGTGAACACTCAAAAAACAGGTGGATGCGTCAGAACCGCGTCAGATTACCTGTGTAGGTCCACTCTATCAAACTTGGCTGGCTCAGATGAAGACATGGTGATGAAATCCGTTTTCATCTCATGCTCGACTCCATTAAGCTTGTAGACACCGTAGAGCATGTTGCTCCTCAGAACCATACCGATGTAGTTCTTAGAAGACTACAAGACACAGTGTGTTAATGCCTTGGGTACATTCAAAAATTAAATCTCTATATAAAACCAGTCATATGCATTTGGAGTCCCTTACATCTCTACTGCCAAGGTACAACACAAACATGTCTCCATTGTCTATGGCCTGTCTGCGTCTGCGTCTTCCATCACCCCTGCCTTGAGGTCTTTGCAGCGACAGAGACAGGGCCGTGTAGGCCTTCAGATCCTCCAGATCTTTTGGCGCACGCATCTCCACGTAGCCTTTGCCTGTGAACTTCATCGGGATCACAATCTGGAGAAAAGACACAAAAAAGGGAAATTAGATCAAGGGAAAAGAAGGGACAAGTTGGTTTGATTTGGGCTTGGTTGGATGTATGTACAGAGTGAGACCTCACCCTGTTCGCTGCATCCCGAGCTTGTTCAATGAGCTCTTTGAGCTTTCTGATGTCCACAGATATGTTGCTAAATGGTGAGACCTGCGAGGTCAGGTTCTCCACCTCCGAGATCTTATCATTCAGAGATGGGATGGTTTTCAGCAAGTCCTTCACTAAAAGCAGAAACAACTTGTAATGTGTAGAAAGCATTATCTTTTATTCCTAAACCCTAAAGTACAGAAAGAAAGTGTTGCCTAATGTGCCTAAAGATATGTTTTCAAAATCTCACCTGACTGGTCCACATCATCCAACACACTGCTCAGGTTAGAGTGTACAGGAGAGACACTGATATTGCCAATTTCCTTTCTGATGCCATTCAGTTTGTCCATAGTGGCATTGGCTGTGTCATTGGCTAAAGATGCCTTCCTCTTGGCTTCATCAATCATACCACCAATGTCATCTGATTTGACAAAATGAATGATTAGGGGAAATATGAACCTTGTCAATAGACTTAGACAAAATCAGTTAAATAGTCCTGCTAACACCATAATGCCTTGACTTGTTCTACCTCTCTTGATGCCGTTTAATTGGTTCTGTGCATTAAGCAGGTCTTTCTGAAGAGCTTTCTTCTTCTCATCAGCATTCTTCAGCCGTTTCTTCAGGTCAGTAATGTCGTCCGTAGCGCCTAGAAAAACATGAATTAGTGACTGAGCTTTTGGGTTATTTTAAAAAACAACTGTTGATTGGTAGGGCTGAATACCTTGAAGGTCTGTCTCTGCCTCCTTTGCATTTTTCAGTAGGTCATCACCAGTCTTCTTAAGGTCTTTTGCTCTTTCTGTGAGCTTCTGATTTTTTACATTCTATAATAAGAAAAGAAATATTTTAGTTAAAAGTGAAACTATACTCTAAAATAGTTTCATATACAGTACACATTTATAGTCATAGAAGCCTGTACAGTTTCATTATGTTAAAGGTATCACGTCTGTGACTTACATTCAGGGCGTTGTCGGCAGCACCTTTGGCCTCATTGGCTGCAGCCTCAGCAGCATTAATTGCATCTGTGATGTTCTTGTAGGCATCAATAGCGTCTTTGGCGTTTCGCACCTCAGTGCGTCCACTTGCGTTCTTCACAGCACTGTAATACAGGATAAGAAGGTAAGAAAACAAACCACACATGGACACATGGAGAATGAATGCAAATGACAGGCATCTAAAACTAAGCAGACAATGCTTTAACAGCACTGAACCAGCAAGGAGGTCTTCCATATCATACACCACAAACAATGTTTTGCTTAAAGGTGCTGTAGGTAGGATTGTGAAGATCCAGAACTTTCTGCTAAAGCCCAAACCGGTCTCCTAAGCCCCTCCCCCCACAAGCAAGAATGAATGTGTGTGCATGAGCAGTGAGCGACACACAGTTAGACACCCCCGCTGGCCGTGGGTGGTACATCTGGACAGGGAGTGGTTGATTTTGCAAATTGCACTACAAGATGTAGGTGGTGACAGAGGAGCTGGATTTTTTTAATTAATTAATTACCTGCTTCATGTAGTTCTACTCGAACATAGGGTCAGTTTCAGCATATATGACAGAAAGTTAGTTTCATAAGTCTTACCTACTGCACGTTTAAATGGATTTATTAGACCTCGAGTTATCATGAGATTGCGTGTCTTCATTATGTGCACAAAAGACCTACTCCTCAAGTTCCTTTGCCAGCTTGTTAAGTTCTCTGGCATGATTCTCTGCATCGATCACAATGCCCTCCTTGGCTGCGGCTTTGGCAATCTCATTCACCTTCTTGGTCAAGTCAGTCTTGGCACCATCCAGCTGTGCTGCCAGCTGTTCGTAATCCTACAGAGGAGAAGGAGAGGTGAGTGGGAGGAAGGTACTAATAACTGCAGGAAATTCCTTTAAGCTTGCTGCAGAGCACAGCGAGCAATAAACATGGATCATTATCTGAGTAGACAGCATGTTGGGACCTGACAGCTCAATCGTGAGATGAGGCCTTTTATTATAACATAGCTACAGTGGGTCAAAATTGTTTGGCTCATGCTGCGAAGCAACAAAATATGAGATATGCAAGTGTTCTGAGTACAGAGAATATTTAAGGAAAACAAAAAACTTACCGTTTTGCTGTCAGATAGCATTTTCACCAAATCCTCTGTTTTCTGCAACTCATTTTTGGCCATGGCAATTTGGTCCTCAACTGTCTTACGCTCCTTTTTTAAGTCATCGATTTTTTTCTGTAATGAGCACATGAGTATGTTCGGAGTGTGGAAGGCCATTAAATAACCTATAGGGCATTTTTTACTTTATTTACATAATAACGTAATATAACCTTAATTAACTTTAATTTAATAAAATTTAATGAAACAAATGCATAAACATATGTAAAAATATGACCCTCATTACAATTTCTTTTCCTCACTATCCATTAACCAACAAACCCACGTGTTTCTCATAACTGATTAACTAGTTGACTTGTGAGTTATACCTGCAACAGTCCCAGTGTCTGAGCATTAAGTCCATTCTGGGTGTTGGCTTTTTTCAGCAAGTCCCCTGCCTCCTTTAAAGCCTTGTCCAAGTCTTTCAGCTTGGCCTCGTAACCCTCCAGAAGGCCCCGAAGCTTCTCTGCTGAGGCTTCATTCTGGTCACACTGCCTGCTTACATTAGCTTTGACATAGTCTAGCACTAAAAAATAGAATAGAATAGATTAATCAACATTTGTTTTGCAGTAATGTTTAACTTTGATAAAGCAATTCTGGATCGGTTTGGAAGAATTTTCTGTCAGCTTCTACTGACTAAGTATAGACTCGTACATTTCTTGGCCTCGTCTCTTTCTTTCTCAGCAGCTGTCTTCTGAGGGGTGAAGTTCCTATCCTCCATCTCCTTCACCATGCGCTGAGCATCTGCTAGCATTTTCGACAGGTTTTCATTGGGCACATCACCACCGGTGCCTGCCTCCTTCAGTTGGTCGAGCAAAGCTTAAAACACACACACACACACACACACACACACACACACACACACAGTCAGTCAGTCAAGCACTTAAAGTCAGTGCTAATAAATTGTATTGGATACTATTATACTACTTATAAAGATAAACTATTGATGTAGAATCTACATCAATATCTACATTGTAGATAAACCAAATATAAATGCAGAAAACTGAAAGAAAAGTACAGTATGATGCCAAAAGAAATTTATAAAAACAATACATTAAGACACTAAAAGACAGGACAGAGTTGTGCTGCTGAATTAAATGTTTACCCTGGATTTTCTTGAGCATGTTTTGAATCTCTGAGTCCAGATCTTTAGCCCTCTTGTGGGTTTTTTCAATATCTGCCACCACCTTGTCCGCATCAGCAGCCCTCTTATCTGCCTAAATAAAAACACATACCGACAATGCACATTTATACACGCATTATTACATGTTGATATTTTAAGAAAATGCTACATTAGACATTAGATGTCTCCATCGCCCTACCTTGTTTTTGAGGGTGCTGATGTCATCTGACAGAGTGCTCACATCGTCTTCCAGTTGGTTGACTCTGGACTTTTGGGTGTTAATAGCAGAGCTAAATCTGTTGACAAGAATCTGCACAAAGCAAAGTAGCAGAAATGTAAATGAAGTTGCATAAAGGAAAACTCAGATGTTGTAGGCGGTGTGCTGAAGCTTGACCGCAATTGGGGCTGTGTTTAAATTATGCTGTCCTTTTTCACTCATGTATCATGAATGCACAAAGGATGCAAACTCAAATTACGTGGAGGTAACACGGACATTAGGTGGGAATGAGGAACGACAAGTCAGTGCATCAAGCACTGGCATTCAGTGATGTGGACTCTAACTCGTGTTGACACAGCCTTTGGGAAAAAATTCACTGTGATTGCTTATCAGCAGGAACAGCAAATGTTTTAAAAAGCACACCCATCCTGTGTTATACTATTTGTGTGTGTAATTGTCTGCATATGTGTGTAAGACACGGACATTGTGCAAAGTGTAAATGATTAAAAAATAAAATAAAATACAGATCTCATTGTGCTTGTTATCATGAATTTCCACTATTTTACATAATTACATGGCTTTTGTGTCTACACCAAAACTATGACTCTTTTAAATATTTCTAAGTGCTCTTCACCTTGTCTTCACCCCTATCTGTAGCCTTCAGAGTTACGGTGCTAAGTTGTAGTACACTGACATTTTACCTTGGTGTCTGATATGGCCCTTTCCAGCTTCTTCAGCCTGTCCTGAGAGGACGCACTGGCAGTGGCATTGTCCAGTTGAGTCTTGATCCTTCCCAGCTCATCCTCCAGCTTCTCCAGATCTTGTAGTAAAGTCTGGGCACAATTATCACACTCTGGAATGCAAAAGAGTATTTGATTAGCAAGGGGATCATACTCAATATATTGTAAGCTGCACGCTACAGCATCAGACCTCAGTTCTTTTTCTTAAAGCGCCCATATTATGCTAATTTTCAGGTTCATAATTGGGTTGTACCAGAATAGGTTTACTTGTTTTCATTTTCTAAAAAACACCATATTTTTGTTGTGCTGCACATCCTGTTTTCAACCTGTGTGTTTAGGTCTCTGTTTTAGCTACAGAGTGAGACACATCATTTCTTTAATATCTGTGTTGGGAGTCGCACATGCACAGTAGCTAGGTAACGATAACATCACCAAGCTACTGTTTTTCCTACTTTGGTCAGTACTAGGCAGGATTAGCTGGGAGACTTCTTCTAAACGAGGGCCACTTGTGGAATACCTGCAGAACAGGGACGTGGAGGTAGTTCTTTTGGAGATTATGGTGAACTAGTGTGTGTTGTAGCAGTGTTTTTCCATTGAGAACGAGCTAGGATGCTAGCGCTATCATGCTACGGATAGCCACCCCGTCTCGGCTAGTGACTTAGAAAGCCGTGGAGATTTTTAACAGCTCACCCGGAGACTGAAGGCAGAGGACATTCAGAAACCTGTATCTCACTCAGAACACAAGACACGAAATAACACCCCAAATCCCAGAAAATGATTTTGTTTTAATAACATGGGCACTTTAATTCACCTTGGCAGTGCTCATCTGTGTTTGTGTCTCCTGGCTCCAGGCTGTTCTTGCAAACTAGAGAAACACAAGAAGAGAAAAATGAAATGTATGCTGATGAATTAGAATTTAAAAATCGTATGAGTTAATAGAACTAATGCAGAAGAATTAAAGATTACTTTTCGGGAATTTTTAGACCTTTATTCGACAGTTTAGACTTGAAAGGGGAGAGAGGGAATGACATGCAACAAAGGGCCGCAGGTCAGAGTCTAATCTGCTACTGCTGCGTAGTAAAACTCTACATATTCGTGCCTGCTCTACCGGGTGAGCTAACCAGGCGCCCTAAGGTGGTAGAATTAAATAGTAGATGAATGCATTGTTTTTAAATGGCAGGGTCAAGACATACTTGCTACGCAAAGACTTCATGTAAGAGTCATATGCATTTATTACGTCTCGTTTAGACAACTGTAACTCTTTGTATGTTGGATTGGATCAGCCATCCCTTTGTCGGTTTCAGTTAGTTCAGAACACATGATTTTAAAATTGTATTGCTTATTTTCAAGATTTTAAATGGGTTGTCGCCTTCTTAGTTATCAAAGCTTTTACACATTCACACACCTGTGAAAGCACTGAGGTCTTACAATCAGATGCTCCTTAATGTGCACAGATCCAGGTTAAAAAATAATGCAGTCTTTGCTGTGGCTGCTCCAAACCTCTGGAATACTTTACCAATTCATATAAGAACATCTTGGACCGTTGAAACGTTCATGTCCTTTCTTAAGACACACTATTATTTGTTGGCTTTCAATTCAAGTTGAGCTTTTATACCTTGACCTTTTTTCTACTGTTGGTTATGTTGTATTGTATATTATCACTTTTATTTTTTTAGCTTGTTAAGCACTTTGGTAAACTATGGTTGTTTTTAAACGTGCTATATAAAAAAATATTTAACTGAACTGAACCGAACTAACCTCCAGTCCTGGGATCACAGTTGTTGCCATTGCCATTGCAATTACAGGGCCGACAACTTCCTCCTGGCGACAGTGGATCGCCATAGTAACCAGGAGCACAACTATGGGAAAGAGAAATAAGTAAGCCTCATTATTATTATTATTATTATTATTATTATTATTATAAAGTATTTTAAAATACATAGTATATGCACAGGATTTCAACATCATTGAATGGCCTATAACCTCATATATCTAAACAGACACTCACCTCTCACACCTGTTTCCAGTGTAGCCTGCTCTGCATATACACTCAAAGTCTCCAAATACCTCTTTGCAACCTATTGCAAAACTGCAAATGGACAGAGATATGATTTAGTTCTTAAAATACACATTTCCATTTCATTATAGTAAATCTGTCTGTCTGTTTTTCACGCACTTCTTTGAAGACACGCTGAATGGACACGGGCAAACTCTGCATGTCCTCCGAGCCGCGTTTCCATAGTAACCTTCTTTGCAACGTTCACATCGATCCCCAGCCGTGTTGTACTGACAGTTCTGAAAATGACATAATGTACTCATTAAACTACATACAAACTACATGTGAAGAAGTAAAATACTGAATATGTATAAAAACAAAATTTAAGTACTGTGCATGCACTGCAGCTAGCCTTTAATACGCATGGTATACTAACTCAACCAGACATCATGTCTGTTATTACATTGAGGAATGCAATCGTCTAGGGGCAGAGAAAAAAAGACATGTCCCTGCCATTCCATCAAAGAGTGTTTTAGATAGACAGGGCAGAGAGAATGTGTGTTCAGCCTTGTGTGTCCATTTGTCTTTGAGCTGTACGGGTGTGGATACATCTGCATTCACACACAGGCCTGGTCTTGTGTGTCTTGTATAACAATAACACAACAGAGACGGCTGAGATTTTGAATTGAGTAAAGCCTCATCCTCCCATCAAGGGGAATATTGAGCAAGCGGATCCCCCGTAACAGGAAATCAAGAAGAAAAAAGCCATATCAAATAGTGCTTCTGATGTGGCCCACAGATGTATCATGAAAGGTCTAGACTCTGATTAAACTGTGGCTCACACTGAAGTCAGCTGGGTGCAGTAATCACTCTTGGTTTTAGGTATACTATGTGTGGGTGTTTACTATATACCTATGGTTGTGACATCCTTAATAAGGATGGAAGGTAAAGTGTATTTCTTACCAGGCATCTCCCTGTCCTCCCTTCACACTCTTCAGCCAGACCGTTGCACTCACAGGGTACACAGCGGCCCAGGAAAGGCCCACTGCTATCTCTATAGTAACCAGGGGCACATTCCTGTAAAAAAAAGAAAAAAAAGACAAATATTTTGAATTTTTTTTTTAAAAACCCACTTCTATGTTAAATGTTATATAATATATCATGATAGAGTACCTTTTCAATAAACAAATGTTTTTGGCTTATCCAGTGAATTAAAAAATGAAAGTTGGTCATTACAATGATGTAAAAAATCCTGTAAATTCTGTATTGGTAAAAAGCATTCCTGCTCACTGATTTGTAACATTACATACATAACAACTACAATTATTAACAGCATAAATGTAAATAAAGACATTTCTATCTTTTTAGGTCATATACTATCATATTACCCGGCCTTGAATGATACCATGTACAAATGTATAACTCAATTATCACTAATGTTTAGCAGAAAGAACTTAGAAACTGTAGAAGCAGTAAAGCAACAAACTTGGCCTCAAATGAGTGCATTAAAGAGCCAAAGTATGCCCTTTCCTTTCAGAGATAACGCTCTTCAAGTCACCAACAATCCACACCTGTGACAGTGAGAAGTGTAACCTACAGCTAAGGTGAAACAACGTCCCTTCCACAACAAGATAACTCACATGTTCGCAGATCTTTTACCTTAATCTGAAAACTGGAAGCACTGTCATTAACAGAAGGATAGCGAACTGTCTGTCCTCTGTCATTTACCAAGGGGTAGCGTACCCCCTGGGTACCTTCGTCATTCAATGATGGATACACTATCTGCTGAGTTCCCTGATCATGAAGTGAAGGGTTCTGTATCCTTTGAGCCCATCTGTCATGGTGCCTGGCATAGCGGGATTGCTCCCCTCTCTCTCGGGGCCTGTGGCCGGCGCAGCAAAGTCCAATTAAAGTCCAACACAGCAGGGTCTGTAACAAAACCCCTGTACGCCGCCGTCTATCCATATGCATATCTGACATTCCTAACGTTTAGTCTGTGTGAAATAATGCTCCACTCTCCCCCTGCTTCAGCCTCTTAAACACACACGCTCACACTCACACACGTACAAAAAAGAGGACACGCCCCATCTCTTACCTGAGTCAGTCTTGCAGATCAGCATGAGTGTATGCAGGCACACAAGCACACACATGCAAGTGCTCTCTCTCACACACACACACACACAAAACACACACAAACACACACAAACACACACACACACAAAATAGCTTGAGACACATCGACACAAGTGTTGGTGCATGCACAGACAGGAAATCCACTATTAGCATTTCTGAATAGAGAAAAAGAAAATTACAATATTACAATATTATAAATGCTGCAAGGGTGGGGTGACAAAACATCTACTTGGAAAAGCAAGTTAAATATGTATTCATATTCTGTAAAATGTTATTTGTGTGTGTGTGTGTGTGTGGTTTGTAACAGTCTTTGAGCAAGCATATGTGACAGAGGAAAGTCAGACAAACTCAGACAAGACAAACAACAAACTCACACCTGAATCACGCTCCTTTAACACACGACAGACACAACTAGGTGTGTCGGGTGTACTGACACACACACATACTGCTAGTACACTCAGGCGAACTGACTCAGGTTTATGAGTTACAACGGTTTGCCAACTGCCACACCCCGTGTGTCAAGGCGAGGCACCTTGTCATACCGCCTCAGGGCACATATAATCAACTTCCTTTAAACACTCCCAATCAGTTTTGCTCATGTATATACACGGGTTGGTAACCACATCTATGGCAACAGTACTCCAATAAAAAAAAATCTTGATGTTACTGTTTTACTCCACTAATAAATGCCCTGTTACATGAAAACCCCTTTTAATTAGTGGTTGCTACATTCTCATTTTTTATTAATTAGCCTCTGTGGGCAAACCTGGTGCAATCATGTGTATACAAATCAGATCTGATAAACACAAACACCAATCAGCATCATTCTAAAAATAATAAAAAGTTTTTTCCTTGGCAACTAGATCATGGTTGTTTGCACTATGTTTCTGTGTTTCTGTGAGCTGTAGCCACGCCAGTGATTCTAGACGTATAATCACTTATTTAATGTCTGCGTGATTGTGCATCATATCCCAGCCCGGGGCGTCACAATTTGGCTGTGAAGATCTCCGGACGGAATTTTCCATGACATTCCATCCAAAGTGCCTCTGCTGATGAATTTTTCTTTAGGGAAAGGTTGTGTTACTTGTTCAGGCATGTCAGAACACCCTAAAAATGTAAGGAGGAGGTCCAGCTCTTGAGAGATGACAATATTCCATTTTGATCAACACCTTGCTTCATCCTCCTTGCTTATTCCACTGTTTCTCAGACCTGACAAAATTATCCTAATTTCCCCAACCACAACCAACCAATCTACACACCTACATATTATACATTATTGTTTTCCAGGTGTAGAAAATACTTTTTTGAGTATGGAAGGTTTTTTTTAGTATGGAAGAGTCAATGCCGTCAGACCTTCCAAGATTTGTCTACACCCAAGACAGGATTCACTAACACACACAGTTTTTGATGCTACACTTGTCCATGCTAAATATAATCTTTTTTTCTACGTATATCTGTTGTGTTTGTAACCTATGGAGTTCAGTAAAGACTATTATTTAATTTGCGAAAAAGACACAGGTTGCACAGTAAGAGGATAATCATAATATCGTCTAGCATTTATCTATACACCTTTTTATTTAAGGAAAAATAAAGACAAAGCAGTATTGCGGGATATTTAATGGACTTTAAACACCTCACCTCACAGGAGTCTCCGGTGTACTGAGGGGGGCAGGAACAATCTTCAACAGTGTTTCCAGGACTACCAGTCCCTGTGGTAGTCGCCCCCTCCAGGCCCACCTCCCCTATGCTGAGTCGTTGGGTCTGAGTAAAGTACAAGGCTCGGATTCTCAGGCCAACCAGACCAGCGAGGACCATCATCAGTTCCTCTCTGGAGACAGGCCTGTTGCTGACAGCATGGCGCCAGTTTCCCTGCAGACAACAGATCAGGTATTTTGTGATAATTCTAAGAAATCTGTGTGGGGGAGACCTAAATCTAAAATCATATTTCATTAGATTTCATATGCTATAAAACAAGAAATACTATATACAGTATATAGCATTATATGATATGCAGTATGTCTGTTTAACACTTAGATGCAGGGCACTGTATTTCAACTACGACTGGCCAGATCACTTACGGCCCTCTGACGATGAATCTTCATGGCTTTGGTGACTCCTTGACCTTTTCTCTAGCACCATTATCAGGATAACATTTTACTTATCCCCAAAAATAACCAAATCTAATGGCAGATTGCTGTGAACTTTAAAAAGCACATGTACACTCCCCAGAAGACAAAGCCTTTTCCATTTTAAACATTCAAAGAAGTTCCCAGTAGCTCCATATTCTAGTCAACATCACACAAACAAATCTTATAATCAAGATTTCCAAGGAATCAACTTATGGGTTTGAATGACCTCATAAATTACACTAAAAATATTTTAAAAAATCAACCTACTAACACTTTCATAGCATGTGGATGATTTAAAATCACAGCCAAAGAAAAAGAAGGAACTGGTTTGTACTTTACCTCCAACAGCTGGACTCTGCCCTGGTACAGCCTGTCTGGAAGTGGGACTTGTAAAGCCATGTGGATAAGGGTCATATTCTGACCCTATAGTGGAAAATAATGAGATGGATAAATAAGCAGTGTTTCTGCCATTGATAAAAAAGAGGTATAAAGTTGAAGAGATATTTAGCACTACGCACAGTGAGCACGACATCAGGTCTCCTGTCTAGGGGAGTCATGCCCTCGCTGGGAATCCCAAAGGATTTGGACTGGTAGGTGAGGAAACCACCATAAGACGACACCTAATAAAGAGGGATGAAGCCCAAATATCTGTCAGCTTAACTGAAACGACTGCAGACATGAACAAATGATCTTAAATGAAACTGTAACTCTGCAACCTGGGTCTTATTTCACAACTAATAGTCGAGGCCATCATTTCTATCAGTTTATGATAGTATTGTATCTTTTAGTCTAATTACTAAAATTGTATGGACAATGCAACATTTCTAAAATGGAGTGCATAAAAGCAAAAGGAGATAATGCCAAAGAAAAAAAATAAACTGAATTATTAGAACCAAACTATTGGGAAATGAAAACCCACCTGTGTACAACTAGTGTGACAGGAAGGTGATAGTTTTGGTAACTATCACTATATGGTAACCATGGTAATTGAGGTAGTACAGAAATGTAACTTAAAAAAATCATTTTTACTTCCAGATGAGTCATTTAAATTAAACAGTTTAAAGTGGGAACACAGCCAGATTGCTTATGTTAGCGAGTTAAATTTTCTTTTAATATTACATTTATTTTGGCTTATTTCTTTCAATAAAAGCCCTATGAAGCTATTAATCTGGAAATACTGTATCTGTTTCCATATTTAAACTGTCATGGTGTTCTCTCCGTTTGATGACTCACCCTGTCTCCCAGGTAAGATGATGGTGCCACCCAGTGTAGAGTTTGAACTGTGGGAGGAAGCTCCTGGATGTCTGCCACCACTGTGTTACTGGCTGTGTTCAGCACAGAGATAACCTCCTCCTGGTCGGGGCTTTCCAAACGCCAGGCCCACATCTCAACAAACTTACAACAGGGAGTATTTAAAGTGAATAATAATAAGTGATGATAGACTCTGTAACATATAAATATGCACATAATATTACAACCAAACAAACAAACAGAGATGAATGAGATGAACAGAATGTACCCATATTCCAATTAAATCACCAATATGCAATTGTAATGATGTTGTTCACCACATAGCTGCTATCAGCCAGAAAGCTCTGCAGGCATGACAATTCCATAGGTATTTATAGACAAGCAGGGGCACGAAAAGCAAACACACCTTCCCCCTGCGTTTGCTGGAGCTCTGACACTGGTCTGTTGCTCCGAAGCAAAAGCACTTGGTACAGCCATGAGGGTTAGAGAGGTCAAAATAGAAGGAACCTTCCCGACAGGTATCACACTTGACGCCAGCAACATTTCTCTAAAAACATAGCAGTAATAATAGAGAGAAAGTCAGAGCAAGGAAAACTAAAGTTTTTAAATCAGCAATTTGATGCAATGAACTCACCTTGCAGAGACACCTCCCTGTGTCTGGGTGGCAGATGTCAGGTGTGACGCCACCTTGGTTACAGTTACAAGGTACACAGTCGGGGAAGCGATAATAACCTGCAGCACAGCGATCACACTGTCGGCCACCAATCCTAGGCTTGCAACTAAAGAAGAATACACAGTGACAGTATCTTTAGTCAAAATCTGGATGTGATTTTACAGTCATCACCATTGATGGAGTATGCAGACTCTAGGTGATGTGGGCACACCATGTTGCTTGAAGGACCCGCTTAAAGTTGCTTGAAGTATATTTCTAATATAAACTCTCTGGGACACAGAACACAGATCAAAGTGTTTTAAGCCAAGGACCCCTTAACTGAAAGAGAGACGGAGCAGGGACCCCCTACTACATATATTGTATAAAAATAAATAGCATATTAAACTTGGCCTACAATAACTTGTAGGGAGGCCCAAAGCCTTTATACATACCTTTTTTTAATAGAAACCTAAGCTATTAAATTTATTGTTGCCATGACTTCATACATCATGTTTTAATGTTAAACATGTGGCACAGTGAATCCTAAGAATGAACTGTATCTGTGGATGGCTACCTTACCTATAGGCCAGTAAGACCAGTTTTTTGGTAATAATTTTACCAAAGTAATTTTGGTAGTAATTTGGTGGCCCCCCTGCAGTAACTCTGAGGACCCCCTAGTCGTTCCAGATTCCCTGTTGAAGATCGCTGGTGTAGAATACTGTGTTTAAGTTATCCCTTCTCACTAATAAACGCTAACTTCCGATCGTAATAAGTGCACATCCTTGTAGGTGGTAGGTTTCCACTTGCCTGCACTGTCCGGTGGTTTGGTCACAGTCAGGCCCTGTGTTGTCTTTGATGCCTTTTGGGGAGCATTCACAGCCCTCACAGCCCAGCAACGGGTGATAGCTGAACGTCTGACCCTGGCACACATCACAGGCTGGTCTGACTGTCTGAGGAGGGCAGATACAGCGTCCTGTCACCTCGTCACACAGTCGGCGGCCACACTCACACGCTGCAGAAGGAGGAGAGGAGATATCAAATACATTTTAAACTAAATAGAGGTTAGACAGCGGGAAACTCTCACATTTCAACCGGCACAAGTCAGAAGTAAGCATTCACTCACGTCTGCAGTAGGGGAAGCCGTAGAATCCCGTGGCACACTTTGTGCACTGACGACCGATAACAAATAGTCTGCAGGGACATTGTCCTCCAACCGGATCACAAGTGGTTCCTGTAGAGCCAGACTTGTCACAGTTGCAAGGCAGAGCTCCGTCATTATAAGCTGCTACAAGAGATCGGGCAGAGTCTCTGCAGAACTGGGAAGAAGTTCTCAGACTGAGGACAGAAAAATTAAAATAAATTCTTTCAAATACAAATGTGGTTTTATACTGTATTATCACAGCTAGAGGGCACCATTTCTAAAACTTCCACTGTACTGTTTATTATTGTAAAACTGCTGCACTGTTGGATACCTTATTTTAGATTATTGGCCTGAAAAACTCTAACAAACCATCAATATATCACAGCAAAAAAAAGAGCTTATAAACACACAAAGAAAGAAAATCTTGTTTCACAGACATGGTGGATACTTACTCAATAAAAAATCCTTCTCCTCTACATTGTTGTATGAAATCTGCAGATTTATCCAGTTGCTTCTCCTTCAGGAGATCTGGGGTGTAACTGCTATCAGGAATCAACAAGATATAATCCTATACAAAGGAAACAACAAATGATAAAAACACACAATCTCACCAGAAACTTCCAGTTTGTTTTGTTTGGTGCTTAACATATTCATATCAGCATAATGCAGAGTGATAAACAGATACATGGAGGATTTTAAGTGTTTTAGCCACATTCTTCTGCTTGATTTTATCTGAAGAAGAGAAAGTAAAGCAAGGCAACAACGGGCAAGCAAAACAGGTTGGGAAGCTAAGCCTTTAGAAAGCTGTGTGGGGCTGCCAGGTAGAGTACAGTCCCTTCATTGTTGTTATTGGGGATATGGCATAACACCGAGGAGCGAGGACCTCAGCATGCCAGGTACTCAACCTGACTAACTCCAGTACAAACCCAAACTTTAAACCTGCAGACCTTACACAGAAGCATGTCTTACAAACGTATTTCCACATTTCTATCATTTAATACTCATTTAATTTAGTGGGTAAACACAATTTGGACAGTGTTTGACTTGGCCACCGACCAGAAGTAGTGTTTTCTTAGGTGGCACGATCACAGAGATGGTGGGCAGCTGCCAAGAATTCTGGTCAAAGTCAAGGGCAATGCGCCCATCAGCGATCACAACCTCCCTGCAGCCTGAGACCGCAGGGCAGAAGGATGCATTTATTGAACCTGTAAGGGAAGAGCAGAGTTGAAGTTGAGTAGAGAAAGAGGAAGAAATGCTAGCATGCTGCACAAAAATCCATCCATCCACTAAAGCCATATAGGGAAGTGTGTCCAAGGCCTTTGATCATCTTGTCATGACCCCAGGGACTTAATCTGCTCTTGGAGGAATCACCCGCTCACAGAGAAGGCTTTCCCAGTCACTGCCAGAACCATAACCATGCTTATATCAAAAGGGAGCCAATAAACTCTTGAATATGATTTGACAGGAGTCAGTCTACCTCTTCCTTCAACACACTCACCCTTCCACTCACGCCCTGCGTCCACTCGGACCTCTACGGGGAAGGACGTATGTTCAGCCTGGTGATAATGGACCACAACCACATACGAGCCCGGGATGTGCACTTTGGGAGTGAAATGGATCTCCGTCTGGAAAAAGAGGAGGAAGCTTTGGAGTCAAACAGTCGTGGTGAAATTGAAAATGAATGTAAGGGCAGAGGATGTTCATTGAATGTCTCCAACTCCCAGCACCAGGGTCAAGTCCACAAAAGCTCAAATTATTCAACGAGGTTTTTACCTGAGGGAATTTAAGCAGTATCCCATCACTCTGAGGTTCACTAACATGGAACACCCCCGTCTGTCGTCTCCGTCTCCAATCCTCATTCTCTCCTCGTTGGGGAGAAACAGCTGGTGTTGAAGATAGCTGTCCATCACGGGCAGCATACAAAATCCAGGCTGAGGCTGGCTTGTCGAATTGCGTCAGAACGCAGTGCCGGCTGGAAACAGTAAACAGCAACAATATGTTATTACTTAAAGCCTGTTGATAGTGTTTGCCAAGTGCTATTGTAGCAGAACAATGTGGGGGCAGTGGGCAGACACAGGTTTTGACCAACTCTAATCACCAATAATCCTTTTTAAATCTTGAAATCCTCTGGTTATCACACACTATCTCATCAATGTGGAGAAATCCTGACATCACACACTAAATATACACGTCTAAGAAAAGCTTTAAAGGCAAACGCTGCCTTCTTCCTAATTCTACCTTCAATATTTGGTCAAACTTACTTCAAATTTCTCTATTGGGCAAATGTGTTCTTTTCTTTCCAGATTCAGAAACTGTAAAAATGTAAAAGAATATACTGTTCAAATTGTTTCCTACTTTAAAGAAAATCTAATATTCTGTAAAATACAACAAACTTACTATTTCTTTTTGTGACATATATTTCTCATTTGGGAAGGGTTTTTCTACACTGTTCAGAATTGATTTACACAGTAAATGACAGGACTGCACACTGACAGCTGTAAAAACATGTGTAACTGTAATATCTAACCTGGTAATTAGGTTCAGAGTAGGAGTAAATTAGGTGTGACAGAGTGAAAGCGGAGTTTGACCCTTCAGCCTCAGTTCAGCAGCCTCAGGTAAATAAGCTTACACATCTGGAAAGATGTGTGCAATGATACCTGGAAAACAAATGTGTGTCTGCTGCATAATTAATGTGGTGTAGTCAAGGTGGCTAACCTGTCCTCAGTGAAGCGGCCATGAGTGGATACACACAGCACCTTTGGGTCTACATACTCCATGGAGAACTCTTCTGTAGGGACTGCATACACTTTATACTACAGAGAGAAATAAATGAATTTTAAATTCCAATGCTGCCATCTACATATTGAGCAATTATACATCTTCTGTGGAAACATTTCTCTTACCAGCAGGAATGATGTAGTAGACGTTTGCAGTAGAAGCTCTGTCTTGTGAGTAAGCTGCAACACCGTCACCTGACTATTGCTGTCCACTGCCACACTCCGGCACAAAAAGCTGCAAGTGACAAACAAGAGCTGAAAACATTCATTTTCTACAACTTTCTAGCTCTAAAACACTATTATTTTGTCAATATTGTAAAGACATAAATCAACAAAATACTACTACAAGAAATGTTTGGAAAGCATCAAAATCAGGCCTCACCTGTAGGCGCAGCTGTAAATGTTGGCCCTGGCTGGGATCTGGCCACCTGACTGGTCACTGATGAGTATGTTGACATTCTGGACAGTGTCCACCTCGCTGGCGTACTCCAGGACAAGAGCATATTGGCCAGGACGAGGTACGCGTAGACTGAGTTGGAGCTGCGACTACAGGACACAGATCATACAAAGTCATTTTAGTTTATTTTAATGAACTCCAATAAAAGGACAAACTACTTAAACGGATGGAAAGAAAGAAAGGTCCACGGTGTTCAGGAAGTTCGGTAAGATGTTTGAAGGAGCTATTTGGGGTCGGGAATTCAATTAAGTATAGAAAAAAGAAATTCTGGTAGTTTTCTACTTTTGAGCGAAAAAGAACACCACAGCCGCTTTTCTTTGTTTTTTTTCTGGCCATGTAGCACTAATTTGAAAAATAAAAATAAAAGCATTTGCACCATTCTACTGCATAGACAGCCTACTTTTATAAAACAACCCTCTTTCCAGCAATACAATAATTCTTTAAGGGAGGTAAAAAAAGCAATCAGTAAGATATTATAAAAGCATGGTCAAGTTATGACTTAAAAGTTTTAGCCTTTCTTAGCTAGCCTTAGCTAATTGGAAAGTAGTTCCACAGTCCTGATGCCAAAAGTCCAATTGCCTGCTTTCATTCTGGACTTTGAAATAGCAGATGAAAACCTGCCAAAGGACCTCAGTTTATTATAGCTTTATCGTCAACCTACTCGTGCTTTAAAGGTACAGTGTTGAAACTGAGAATCCGATAGTACTTGTTTAAAACTCTGTATGCAGGCTTACTACCTTTCTGTCACTGAGAGAGGCCATTTCAGGGTGATCTGGGGTGGGACGGAGCACACGAGACTGTCTCCTCTTGCGCCCGCTGCGGCTAGACAGTTTCCCTTGAGAGCCCAGTGCAGAGCTGAAGCCATCCATGGCAACATGCTTATACAAGAGACAGCTGAGACAGATGCATGCATGAATAGGCAAAATCAGCAAGAACAATGAGAGATAATTACACAATCATCCTTTTTTAGTTGACATGGAAGTCTAACATTGATTAACATTCTAGTTAATGCAAGAAATGTTTGGGGATTGTTGGTTGCTATCCATTTTGTATACTCTCTACTAACGTAGTGCAAAGTACTACAAAATTCCTCTCCTTTTTCTTTGGCATGTAGTAAATCATCTGTATATTATTAATTAAATACTATACTATTATAAATACCTTTACATTTTAACCCGCATACTTATCATGATAGCTTTCTGTAGGATGTTAGGTTACCAAGCCAACAATTGTATATAGAAAAGTTGAGGTGTGAGTGTGGTATGAAAAACAAGATGGATGTCTATGACAAGAATTGCTACCTATGAATGAGTCTTAAGTATGAAACAGGAACACACCTCAAAAATTCTGAACAGAAATGTTAAAGACTTACTTTGTATCTCTGTTGACAGTGGGTAAGTAAGTGCAGGGCTGGGTAATTTTCTCCTGCAGTAAAGGTGCCTCATAGTAATCCTGGGGCAGCAGCACTAAATAGTCCTGGAGTGTGAGAGTGACACTGTGCACTTTAGTATTCAGTCTATTGTATGTTTGATATTTGATATGTTTGATAAAGAACAGAAGACTCCAATTCATTTCTACATCTTTGACTTCCTAATGTCAGCTACAATAATAGGATGAGTGGTTACAGATAATGGATGGATTGATGTCTGCCTTATAAACTCACCAGCAGAAGCCCCTCTGCCCTTATGTGAATAATCCATTTCCCAGGGGTCAATGCAAAGGGCTCAGCAAAGCCCTCTCCTGGGACAGTGAGGAAGGATGGGGAGGGACTCTTAGGGAATATTACTTCCTTACTCTGGTCTGACCCTGAAGAACAGCAAGCAGAAATATCTGTTGTGTTACACATTATCAGTTGACAGGTGGGACACCATCAGCAAGACACATCATGCACCAAGCATACGTATACGGTAGATGACAAAAAAGGAAATGGGTTGTTTAATGTATTTCTTCAATGTTGGGTTAGATTTGACAATATAAATGTTCATGAAATGTAAGAGCTTATTTAATTTCAGAGGCAGCCTCACCTGCAGTGCCTTTATTATTGGTAGCCTTGATGCTACCTGTCACGCTGGTGCTGCTTGGGTTAGTGAACCGAAGAACCACACGGAATAAGTGCTGCCTCTCACCTTTTGGGTCAACATGCACTGTTACTCTGACTTCACTCTGCAGGGACGAGAGTGACATATAGCTGATTGCAATGGTGAGGGTTTGAGTAGACAATTAAGGTATAATGTTAAGATAAAGGTACAAAATCATGTCAGGTGGGCAGAGAACTTAAGCAGAGAGAGCGGGTTAATCAACAGAGAGCAAGCGAGGTGAAGAGAGGAAAATATAGCCAAAGGATGGCAGGCCATTCACTTACAGTCACAGCAAGACTGAAAACCCGCTTCGTCCACCACCAAAATCCTTGCTCTCACTCGTGCTCTCCCCTTTCTTTGGGGGGTTGAGTAGCGCAAAATAATATGGAAAGGGCCAGGAAAGCCAAGGGTAAGCATGAGGATCACCTCCGGCTGAAGAGAGATAGTGTAAGTTCTAAGAGAGCTGGGGCCAGATGCATACAACTCTGTGTAGGTCAATGACTAAAATGTTGTGTACGCACAAAAACTGAAATATGCATGTGCATTATTTTTTGTCTGATATATAAAGATGCACGTTTGCTTGATTTTGATGAATCTCAATTACTGTGGAGATTACATGCACAAGTCTCATTTCCGCTCTCACAGGTAGCCTTAAAAGGATGTAGAGAACACCCTAAACATCTGTTTGCATATCAATACATTCTCACCACATATTCTTCCTTTGTAAATAGAAGTTTATGTATGGGAAAAGGCATACGCATGGTTTTTGTGCGTACCCATCGTTTATACGTCTGGCCCCCAGTGTCCACAATCCCACATCAGCCCTCATATAAGAGACGATTGTGTGCTTTAAGCAGGAATATCAGTGCAGAAGTAAAAGCAAAACATTCATGGTGGCATGAGAATAGACTGAAAAAGAATGCTATAAGGTTGTTGAAATGGCAGATATTGCCAAAAAACTGCCTGACCATACTGTAATTTATAAGAATAATCACATTTGTGTATCAAATATATCATGGTAGCAATGTATATATGTACAAACCTGTGCAGGAGACATTACAGCATAACCTCTCCAGCTGAAATTTGGGAACTCTTGGGAGTTATAACCAAAGCGGACTGGTCTGGCATTTGGCGTAGTGCCATCCTCAACCTCAAACTTCAGTTGATGGAGAGTGGGGAAATAGTAACTTGGTGCTGGCCTACAAGGGGCATGGGAACATGATGAAAATGTTGTTCTATTTGCATAAGATAAAAATATTTAATGTTAAATTTTGCCTGAATCCTAAAATTTTTAAAGCATTATAATGATCTTACTCAGTGCATTCACGGCCAACTACATTCTTCCGACACCAACACTGTCCCGACATCTCATCGCACGCCATGCCAATGGCACCACCTACATCGCACTGACAACCTGTCAGGGAGAGTAAAAGTCATTATTTGTGAGTGTGTACACTCACAAATGTGTACTGACCACATCCGGAGTACACTTATACTGTATATCACTGCAACACCTCTGTTGAGGGTAACAGCCTGCACGTTTATTCATTATTCCTCATATTATCATATGCTGTAGTACCATAGTTAACAGTAGATACTATGTAAGTGAGATGTGGTGTTAGTTTGGTTAAGAAGATTGTCTTACCTTGACAGCCAAAATACTGCTTTTTCTGCAGCAGGAAGTATCCATCTTTACAGGTTTCACATGCATGTCCACATGCATTAGGTTTACAGTGACACTGTCCACTTTTCTAAACAAACAGATAATCAGGAGAATATAAGACAAACAAAACTGTGGCTGAGCCATTCATTCAAAACTCAGTACAATAACAGTTTCATCTGAATCACAATTTGATTAATAGATGTGTATCAGTCACTGCATGTAATAATGAAATACTCACCTGTTCACACTCTCCAACACCACTCAGGGTCCCTTTCACATCACACCGACACTCTGGTATGAGAGAGAGTCAGAAAGAGAGATGGGGGGGGGGAGAGGTTATGAAAGTATAAAGGTGGATCTCCAGTGAATGGACTCTGATTGCAGGATTTTGTTACTTTCATGGGTGAAACACAACAGCACTAAACCCCACAATCTTCACAGATCTGCACATCAAAGGTCCAGAGGAGTTTTACTGCCACAGCTTGCTTTCAACACAGTGAAAAAAAACTTCACCTTAATATCCGGCCACAGTCCACCAAAGGCATTCTTGGGATATTAAAAGTTCTTTTTTCCCTTTTCTACTTGTCTTCATGCACTGTGGTAGTGACAACATTCTTGTTCTGCAACATTAGACAGGTTGCTGGCAGCCTGAAGCTGTTCCCTCTCTGGCTGAATAATGGGAGCCACCATATTAGTCCCAAAATCAAGGATTTTCAGAAGATTAGGACTAAGATTAAGAGTTATTTTTGTCTGGGTGTAGAAGTCTAGAGGTATTGTTTTTAATGTGCCACTAGGTACTTATTACCACAAAGTCACAGCATGAAATCTTACAGGTTTTGCTTGCAGCTTCCCACTCACAGCATTTAACAGGAATTTGCCTTTATTTATGTGTTTTTCCACAGCTCCCCTCTTAGGGACAGGAAGGCAGATCAGGCCTTGTTGACAGGGTTGTGTTGACATATCCACTGGGTAAAAGGGGCCAAGAACCATATCAGTGCCTTGTCAGATTGCTACTAATTCAATGCAGGGGGAAAAAATGGGGTCAGTGATCCGAACTACCTGTAATACTCCTCGAGAAAATGTATTAGACAGGGGCACTTTTCAAAGACAGGAGGTCTAAGTATTTCCTTTTTTCTCACATCATTCACAAAATTACTTCACCACACTTTTTTAGATTTCCAGTCACTTACCTATACAGCCACTAGAGGTGTCTGGATTTAGTTTCCAGTAGAGAGGTTTACACCTGTCACACAGGGTTCCCTCCACGTTTGCTAGGCAGCGGCAGGAGCCCTGAAATAACAGATAAGGAATCTAAGGACTGCTGAAACCAGTAGCTACTGTTGAATGCCAGGTTATATTTGTTTCAAATCTAAAATGATTGAAAACAATCACAAGCGCCAACTTGTTGTATTGCAGACCCAGTTTTCTGAATGACTGGAAATTTAAACTTTTTCTTTTTTTTTCCAAACATAGGATATGTTCAAAAATAGAGTGGAGAGTCCACCATCCAGAAACTCGTTATTGTTTTTCTTCCTCTTTAAAGCTTTAGTGTGTCACTTTTTGATGTTAATGATTGTCCTTCACATTTAAGCCATTGCCAAATGAGTTGATACAAAGCTAATTATGACAATAAGCTTCACAAAATTCTCTCTGTATTTCTCAGCATGGCTATGTTCAGAAACATCTGTCGTCCAAAGACTTTCACGCACAAAAAAATGGAGTGAAGATAATTTCCTCTTCATCATGTTTTTGTAATCATCCATGTCCTTCTTGGCTACTAGTAACCGCGTCATTCCTTAGAATTCCTCATGACGCACTACAGCTTCAAACATGCAAAAAACAAATATCAAACATTTGTCTACTTTATACTACAATAATAATCAAATTGCTTTTATTAATATATTTTGTTTCCTTTAAAAAAATATCATTTTAGGAACATTGTGCTTCGTTAATCTCTTCCAGCAGAAAGGATATCCTCACAACACATTTCAAAATAAGTTACACCATGATAAATCTTTCCCTCAGATGACTAAATTCCTAGTTTCTTGATGAACACTTGGTCACTGCCAACCTCCCATCAGTCCTCACCCCGGGTCTCTATCATGGTGCAACATTAAAAGTAGCTAAACATGAACACTAAATCTTCCATACAAAACTAAAACCCTGGTAACATAAATGCACACCCAAACTTTAACAGAAAATTATTAAAATACACTTTAGTTATGTTCATGACCGAAAGAACGAGATCCAGGGTACAGGCGGCCGAAATGGGTTTCCTCAGGAGGGTGGCTGGCGTCTCCCTTAGAGATAGGGTGAGAAGCTCAGTCATCCGAGAGGAGCTCGGAGTAGAGCCGCTGCTCCTTCGCGTCGAAAGGAGCCAGTTGAGGTGGTTCGGGCATCTGGTAAGGATGCCTCCTGGGCGCCTCCCTAGGGAGGTGTTCCAGGCACGTCCAGCTGGGAGGAGGCCTCGGGGACGACCCAGGACTAGGTGGAGAGATTATATCTCCAACCTGGCCTGGGAACGCCTCGGGATCCCCCAGTCGGAGCTGGTTGATGTGGCTCGGGAAAGGGAAGTTTGGGTTCCCCTACTGGAGCTGCTGCCCCCGCAACCCGATACCGGATAAGCGGATGAAGATGGATGGATGGATGGACTTTAGTCATGAGCCTTTGCACCGCTTCGGTGCAGAACAGTTCCAATGACCCGCCCCTCCCATACAGAAACTTAAAGCAACACTAGAGAACTTTTTGTAAATTAAAATAATGTTTCCAAAATCGTTTCATTGGTTCATCAACTTGCAACAGGATGAACGGCACTTCTGCCTTCGCTTTGCGGCTCTCTACCGGCTATAACCTCCCTATGAAAGTTTGCCAAATCAGATAGCGAATCTGTAGTTTGAATGAGACATAATGGGACAATTCCACTTCCAACCTGGAGGGGGACCAAAGCGGGAAAAGTTCTCTAGTGTTGCTTTAAAGCTTTAGTGTTTAACTTTTTGATATTAACGAATGTCTATTACATTCAAGCATTGCCAAATGAGTTGCTACAAAGTGAATTAAGACTATCAGCTCCAGGCAACGCTCTCTGTAATTTTAGTATGGATGTGTTCAGAAGATTGTGGAATCTGATGACTTTCCCGCGCAGAAACCGAGTAAAGATAATTACCTCTTCTGAAGAGTTTTTTTAGTCCTCAGTGTCCTCCTTTTAGCAACTGCGTGGAGCGGGACGGGTGGTCAAGGAATGCTTGTATGATGTGGATGCGCCAACAATATTGTTGTCATTACTTAGAATTCCTCATGGGGGCGGCAGAAACTACACAATATAGCTTTAAAATGAAAGGAAGTCTCTTTTTTTTTTTTATTGAAATTACATTCCAGGGAAAAACATTTCCTTGTAAAATCTGCTGGAAGATATTTGAGCAGCACCGCTATATGTTATGAGATATACATCTTGTGGGTAATGTACCAAAGGGCCCAATGTTGGATTTAGACAGTTTACTTTTGTTATCAAGGCTAATAAAAAACATGATCAAGGTTTGGCTTTGGTAAACAAAGAAGTTTATGGAGAGTAACATACCGTTCGAGGATCAGTGGCCTCAGTTCCTGCTTGGTTACACACACTAATGGGGGCTGGAAGCACAAAATGAATCCACAACAAAGTCAAAAACTTTAGTAAATCAGCAAATTGTATTGTTACTTTCTGCAGCGGACTATCAAGCATGGCTTAAAGGTAGTAACATATTTTATCAAGTGACCATTGGTCAATACCACCGGTCTAACTGCTGCTCCCAATATCACTTAATTCATGAGTATGATGATTCCTGGTGTGGTTACCTGAGCACTGGGGGAACCTGAGTCCAGAAGCACAGCGGTCACACTGCTGGCCCACCACCCCTGGGAGACACAGACACTGACCCGACAGTGGGTTGCATAAACTGCCATATGAGCCTTCCTGTGAACATTGGCAGACTGGGGACAGAAACAAGTTGAAGTAGGAACTTCAAATGCAAGCCTGTAGTTTTATCATCATAAGGGTTAGGTGTATACTGTGGAATATACAGTATGTGTGCATATGATGTAGGCCTACTGGTTATGTATGGGTATGTGTGGGATATGCGTATATACAGTATATGTGTATCTCTGCATTTCTCATATTTTTTAAATGCTAGCTATCTTATTTATATATTGTATTTTAAAATTATTTATAATTGCATTTTTTAGCTGCTGATCAATTTCTATGTTTGTTTTTATGGTGGTCCAATGCAATGTAATTTTATTCTACACTGCACTTCCCAAAGTTTTTTTGGAATGACAGTAAAAAATAATCTTGAATCTTGAATCCGGTATGAAAAAAAGGGTTTAAAATGAATCTTTAAAATGATTTTTTTCTGTTTTCCAGAATTGATTTCCTGCCGTGATTCCCAGTTGTCTATTCTTGGGAAAATGATTCCCTAGAAGGACGAAGTCCATATATTTCTCATGCTCCAGCTCTGTGAAACGTTGTGTTATGCAGAATACATTAACAAATAAATGCGGATGACAACATAGGACTTTACGGGATACTGTGGGAGAAGGAGCATGTCTGTTACATAGAGTCATGAGAAGAGGCCACCGTAAAGCCCAGTGAAACCAGCAGCATATCTTTTTCCACTAGCACTAAGATCTCATGCACCCAACTGGTTTATCTGTTGTAATAAGAGGGATCAAAGCCATTCACCAGCACAGTCTGGGTATCCATAGTAGCCTGGTGCACATTCGTCACAATCCTGTCCCGCATAGTTAGGAAAGCAAACACACTGGCCATTTGGACTGCACACACCGTCAGCCACACCAGCCCCATCACAGACACACTCTGGAAGAAGAGAAAAAGGGTCATGAGCTGCTGCTTTTGCAAATTTGCACAGTTAGACACGCCTTACTCCTCATTAGAATCAAAATAATCAGTTATCATTCAGTTTTTATCTGCATAGGGCTACAGGGTTCCTTAAAATCTACATAAAATCGGTTACAGATAACTTGAAAAAAACATTAATTTATTTAAACATTGTGCTATTGATGAAATTTCAGCTGGTGAAAATATAAAATAGATTCAGTTGGTCTGGGTTCCTCAGGAAGTTGTTTTAGAGCCTCAAGGTTCAAGTGTCATAGGTCTTAAGCATAGAGTTTAAAATGACAAAAAACCTAGCCCTGCTTGAAGTGTACTTGCTCCAGAAACTAGTGCAAGCATGTTCATGCAGACAAAGGGACACTTTTGTCTAACAATAAAGCAAAAGCTTGCTGGACGAACTGTTAAAATTCTACACCAACCCTCACTGTTTATCTGCAATTAGTCCAGAAATATTACTACTGGCTATGTAGCCATATGGAAACAAATTCCCATTTCCTTTTGTGACAAGCTGTCTTTGTTTACATGTACATCATAACCTCTTGTGGCAATCAAAAAAAAAATATAAAGGTCACGTTTAATAATTATTCTTTCTCACCCCGGCAGTTTGGGAAGGAGTGGTATCCTTGGCGACAGCGGTCGCATCGCTCCCCTTCCACACCCTGACGGCACAGGCAGCGGCCTAAAGCATCGCACACCCCATACGCTGTCCCTCTGTAGTCACATATACACTCTGTGCACACAACAATAAAACAATAAAAGTCAACCAAATGAATCCTAACTAATATTAATTCAAATGAGTAACCCAGTTGAACCCTGAAGCCTGCTTATAAATGAGACTAAGCTCTTTCTTTGGCCCAGCTGAATAACAGGGAATGACAAATACTTCCGTCAATTGAGCTATTCTCATATTGTGGTACACAGTGGTACAGCAACACTGGTGCTTATGTTTTGCCAAGCCTCCCTTGGTATTGGTTTGTGAATGGACTTGGCACTAAGACAGGACAGCCACCAGAGAGACTAACACTGCTTTTGTCCCTAAACACCTCCAAAACATTAAAATCAGCATTTCTAAGGCTGCTGATAAAATGCCTTCTCAGTCAGCTCACAGGCACGTTCTTCAGACAGGTTTAAGGAAAGTTATTGTTTGTTTACATTCTCTGACAAATTATAAGACAGGACTAAAGGTCTTTGTTTTAATAGAAATGACATATTA
Source organism: Etheostoma perlongum (assembly GCA_026937815.1). NCBI lineage: Eukaryota > Metazoa > Chordata > Actinopteri > Perciformes > Percidae > Etheostoma > Etheostoma perlongum. The sequence goes on from CM049382.1 coordinate 17,552,422, forward strand.
CTAATAATGGGTTCTCCAGCTTGGGAGAAACCAGAAAAGGGAATTTATTAAACTAATAATAGACTGGTTAGTTCTCACAGTCCCATCTGAATATTGCATTCATGAGAGGAGAGGGACCACTTGAACTTAAATCCCCAAACGACCAACATGATAATTTAAGACCATCAGTTTTGCTCAACAAAAAGAGATCTGCTGTCACTGAGCAACAGATTTACTCATTCAGACATTATATTATACAAGTATTTCAACTCATAATCATAATATAGTGTCAGTTCTGTTTTCATAAGGCCTACAAACATTGTCTGACCTTTAGTCGTGTTTATATACATTAAGGCTTTCTTGAATGCCCCTTGCCATGTTCATAACATTTAACTCCACAAAAAAACAAGTCAGACTCATTGGTACCTTACATAGTCCTCCAAAGCACTTTTTAACAACCTGGGCTACCGGGAAGTAAATATGACTCAGGTGACTGCCCTGTAAAAAAGCTCTTAAAGAGTATTCAGTTTCAGTCTTTTATTTATTTTTTTAAAACAGTAATGCAAATGAAAAAAATTAGTTAACCGTGTAAACACATCTATAGTAGCACAACATATCAGGTGTAATCACACTCACGCTGACAGCTGGGTGAGCCGAAAAAACCCGCAGGGCAAGCGGTGGGCCCTATCCAGAGAGAAAAGAAAAGGATGGAAAAATAAAGAGGAACGAAAAAGGATTAACAGTAAAAGCATTTTACATGATTGTTTAAAGACATCTGTCAAGCTAAATTGTGGTGCAAAACACTGTAACGTCTCGTTGCTTGAACTTACCCACAATAGGTCCTGCAGGGGATTTGGTGGTCGTCTGGTATACGGGATATCCTGATTACAAAGGAAAGGCAATGAAATTAAGACATCCACTGATTGGAAACTGTGATAAAGTAAAACCCCAAGTGTCAACTTTATTTATCGCGGTGGGGAATTGCTTTTGCTGTAACTTTTAAAATTGACATGAACAAAAAAAACATAAACAAGAGAAGGCAATGCAGATAGAGGCAAACATTATTAAAGGAATAGTTCAACATTTTGAGAAATATTCTCATTCACTTTCTTTGTGGTTTCAGTAACTTTAGAACAAGCCAGATAGAGCCAAGCTAGCTGGTTCCCCTTTTCCAGTCATTATGCTAAGCTAAGCTAACTGCTAAATATCTAGCATTAACACACAAAACAGTGGTATCAATCCTCTCATCTAACTTTTGATAAGAAGCATAGCCTTCTACCAGCAAAATACTAAATCGACTTTGATCTACTGTATCACACACAAGTTGTAGAAATGTCATACAGTGACGCAAACTAGCAGAGAAGAGTCTCTTGAAACCCAGACAGCCTCCTAATGACTGTCTCAGCATGTTTAGACAGTTTGTCAGTGCTAACAACCTGGAGATGAGAGACCCAGTTTTAATAACTTCTAGTAATAAATCTATCTATTGCTCAATAAATGCCAAGAAGTTTTCAGTCTACAATTAATTTCACGTTATATGACATAAGAAACATTACACCTGGGGCAGAATACAGATGTGATACTTTCTCATGTATTATAGCTGACTGAATAAAACAAGCATAAATGTTAAGTATGCTACCACAGGTCAATCAAAGTGGTTTACAGTGAAATGTATAATTAGGATTAGGGAAAAAGAAATATAACTCTTTTCATGGATAGGTTGCCTCTCTATGACCCATTGTATGGACGAGTTAAACTAATTCAAGTTAAATTTAGTTTTAAAACATAAATTTCCCCTCAAAGAAAACAAGTGACCATCAGTTTAGAAGTTCAAATTCCAGGAACACAGAAGCTGAATGCTGTAGTAAGTTCAACTAGAGACCTTAGAAAGGATATATGTCAGTCAAAGACTGGAAGAAAAATACTCAAAACAATGGAAGATGAAAGACTGAGTGGCTTATCTCTACGCCCTGCGTCTGTAGCCAGATCAGAGTGAGATAAGATGGGAAAATTCTCCTGTGTGTCTAATATCTGAGTTTATTTGCTTTCTGTTTATTTCAGACATACTTCTTTGATTATATAATAACAAGTCCAAAAAGTTGTATTCCTCCCTCAAGGGGGAATACTGACAGACTGAAACACAAAAGGGCCAAAAAAGGGTGAACATGAAACAGATTCCAGATGTCAAAGGGTGGGCTCACCTGACTGTGTATACCTCTGTTGTCCATGATTCAAAGGGACAAAGATAAGGTTAAAGCTAAATTAGGTATCTTGTATGTGATAAGAGAAAAAAAACTTACGAATGCACTGAGGGTAGTAATAATATCCCTCAGCACAGCGATCACAGTTTCCTCCAGCAAATTGGGGCTTGCAGATACACCTTCCAGACCCCATTTCACAGCCGGCTGTAGTCCTTTCATCACACCTGCAGGCTGGTGGGGTTGCATGTTTTCTTTGTCAATTAACATTTACAGACAAATGTGCACCTTCAGATGCATCGATGTAGACTTTTAACATGGACATCCATATGCATAAACACCTCACAGAAATACTGGTTGTGGCTAGGGCCAGGTACCAAATTCAGGACTTTTTAGGCACTGACTGAATCGCGTCTAAAGTATCAACTATCAAAAAATGCCTAGCCATACAATACCCAATTTCAATACCTAAGGAGTAAATCGCATCTGCACCAGTGCAGTATGCTTCTACCAACATCTAATAATGTTGGGAATCGGCTGTCTAACGTTACACGTTGTAGAGACACGCAGGGAAAACAAGCACAAAGTAGGAGCTGAAAAATAAATAAAACGAGTTGTGGCATTATGTGGAATGTTTATAAAATTGGCATTGAAAAAACAATTGTTTAGGAACCGGTATCAAAAGTCACAGTATTGTTACCGGTACCAACATTTTATGAACAATACCTCGCCCTAGTTGTGGCAAAAACACATTTACTGTACATGACATAAATATAAGTTACAAGCACAGAAAGTTTATCAATCATCTTAAAATGAGGGATCTCAGAAGCAAATAATGATTACTGAACCTTTAGTGACTCTGCTTTTGCCAAAACAAATGCCTTCTTCTGCTAAGCTGACTTAATTGAGTTTGTGGATTTTATGGTTTACTTTTCAAAGTGCTCAGGTCAACCAGTTTAATTCCACTACTCTCTAATGTCCAAACACAACTGGCAGCTATTTATATGGCGAGCAACAGCCATTGACCATTAAAGTAATGTGAACAAGAGCAGAGCCCAATTTAGCAATAATATAAGCAGCGGTGCCATTGGTGCTTGTTCCATGATGCCTTTTTTGTCCATCTCAAACAATACAATGATGCCTCTCTGTGAATACAACACTGTTTTGGCTTCACTTGTTCGTCATACATACTGCGGGTCAAATACCTACATGGTGAGACGTTATATTTCTATTACGTTATCTAGTGCTATAGCCTGGAAATTTGACAGGGTGGCAAAGTTCCACCCTAACAAGTTATATCCTCGTAATATGCTTTCATTGCATTAAATAAAGCAGCTGCAGAAACTGATTTGAACTGGTATCTGACAAATTTATATCTATTTAATATATAGAGATACAAAATGAAAACAGATTGCAGCACTTGCACACAACGATCAAAAAATGAATTAATAAAAAAGAAGAATTTAAAATTGTGCACTACAATGTTACATTAAATCAAGGGGACAAACACAGAAAATGCAACTCACGTATGCATCCGGTGGGAGACTCGGGAGGTACTCCATAAGGTCTGTAGAAACCTTCAAGGCATTGCTCACAGTTTACTCCGGCAGTGTTGTGCTAAAGAAGAACACACAAATAATGTGTGAGCCATAACTCTTACATAAAGAGCACAAGAGTCTTCATTGCTCTTTAACTTAGAATCTCTTGTTTAAAAAGCACATTGACACATTTGACAGGACACATTGCTTTCATACAATCTTTGCATTCGTGTCATAGTCCAGAGGGACACTTACACTTATCCTGAATAAACACTTAACAAACTTTTTTTTGATGACTACAATTAAACAAAATCAATTTCTTGCAGTAGTAAGAGCAAATGGCAAAAATTTGTTTTAACATCACAAACTCAAAATGGTGCATCAGTATCAAATGCTCCATAGAGGACTCCATAAAGATACACACAGACAACATTGTATTTTTCTATCATTTTTTATACTCGCCACCTCTCCTACAACCACACACAGGAATCAGTTTAGACTTGACATGCATTTCATACCTGGCAGTTGATGCACACTCCTCCTCCGTTGTACCTTCCGAAGGTGTCTAAACTTGCTCTTCTCTTTTCCACCTCTCGATCATAATAACAGTCGAAGGCATGGGAGAAACACTGGCAGGCTAAGGAGGAAACCCCCCAGACAGACGTGCGTGCACGCACACACACACACACACACACACACACACACACACACAATTACTCTATACCCCTCAGCAGACTACACCTGTCAGTGTTTAAGCACCTTAAGCTACTCATTCTCCAAAAACGAGTTTTAAGTCTGGGTGTTAAGTGTGAAGAGAAACTATAAAATCCAAATTAAACAAGAAGGCACATCCTCTTCCTGCATACTACCCTGTCTCATTAAAGTTTATGAATGGTTAGGGTGCATTTCCACTGCATAAGTACACTAATTAGAGTCTTCTTCATCGTTTTCTCTCTCCTTGTGGCTGCTACAGGATAATTTTTCATGAAGGGAAAATTTGTCAAAGGTCCAAATCAATTAGATTCCAGTTGACACAGGCTCTGCTGGCTGACTGGATGGCTCGCCAATAAACTGGCATGGGGGACTATCTGGCAGGCTGGCGCAGGCCTGGCTACCTGGCTGACTAGCTGGCTAAGCTGACAAAAAAAGCTGTTATCCTAAATCTAGTATGACAAAACAGCTGTTATCCTGGAGCTAGTTGTCCACTGAGCTGTTCTTCATACATACCATATGAGGAATGTCCTCTCAACTCTTCAACTGAGGCTCTCTGCAATACCATAACAGGACATCCAAAACAGGGCTTAAATATCAAGAGGACACTTCAGTCCGCTCTGGGGGCTGTAATTTATGGAGCCAGCATCGTGGGGTGAAGCAGATTGGGGTTTTGTTTACATATTGAATGAACCATTGTACACTTACGATGACACTCATTGGAGCTGTCAACAGTCGCGACACGCCATGGCTTCTGGTTAAAGCCTGGGCAGCAACGGTCACATGTCTCACCGCAAGTGTTATGTTGGCACTCACACTGAAGTCTACAAACAGGAGAGGAGACACCTGGATTTAGTGATGCTCACATTTTAATTTGCAACAAAACCAAAACTTTCTTAAACCTACATTAATATATGTTGTTACCCACTAGGTGGAAGCAGAACAAGCTGTTCACACAGACATATTCTTACCTTTTCAAGGTGTCATAAACGGTTGTCTATGTATACAGTAGACACAACATTAGTATTCATTTGGAGTCAGATAACCTGATGAATGTAAGTCAAACGTTTTACTTTAGCTCTGTTTTGGTCTCCACCAACTCCTGAGAGTAATGTCTGACTCTTTAGCTGCCAGCTAGCTAGTGCTAACTTTGTCTGTCTCTTGTTTGGTGCTGGGCAAATATCAGAGCTGTTTTCTGAAAACAGTGAGACAGAACCAAAACAGTAAACCTGTGACCCAAAAAAAATCAATACATGAGCTGAAAGACACTAAAACGTTCTGTATTGCTGAAGTGAACTGCAGAGTCAGTTTATACATTTGAGTTATTCACTCCAAACAACACTTTTCATATTATGCAAAGTCATTTCATCCATTGTTAATATAAAACATCGATAGGAGCAGCTTTAAGCCAATGGGAACATTCATTTAAAATGCCCAAGTTGGTAGTAAACAATAAAGCAACAATGAAGCACCCATGAATGCTATGTTGTTCTGTTGTTAAGATGTTCAGAATACAGAGGGCAACAGAGCAGCACTTTATCACACATCTTGCCCTTTTACCAACTGTTTACAACGTCACAGCCCGTAAACAGAGTAACTAAAATAATCTGCTCCCCTTTACAATGGGGATGTCAATGTAAAAACATATGAGGTAATTGTCCTTCCTCACAAACAATTCACTATCACTAAAATCACTAGATCTGGCAGCATCTCTGTGGTCTTTGCCTTTATGTTTTCAGCATTAAGTCATCTCAGTACAATGTTTATACACAGAAGCCCATTGTACAAAAAGACTATTCACTGCTTTTAATGAATAAACAAATAAAATGGATTTACTGGTTGAACCTATACTTCAAAGTTAACTTTTGAAATGCTTATTAGGAACCGGTTCAAGGGATAACTAATGAGTGATGAAAAATGCTTCAACCAGAGCTTTCCAAGTATTGTGTCAAATTTGCATAGCATTGCAAAATTTTAAGAGCATTACTAACCTCTTTGGGTTGTCCTGGTTACGCCCCCCACGACACACGTGTGCATGCCCATGGCAAACACAGCGTCCACCAATGCTGATGTCTTTGATACTATAGTAATACTGTCAACAAATAGGGGAAATGTTATCGCCTGCTACATTTTCAAAGTAACAGCTATGTTATCTGCAACATCACCCTCACTAGAACAAATGTTTGACTTTTCTTGGCAGAAGAAGTGAGTCACACATTTTGACTAGTGGAAACTTAAACAATGATCCATGGGCTGAGGCTAGTTTTATGAGGTGAATCAGTGAATCATAAAAAAGAGATACGATAAGAATGAACAGCTGACATCCTTGAGCTATTCTCACCATGTCAAATGAAGATGAATTAATGAGCTGTTTTGGACATAAATGCTGAAGATACATTTCTGGAATTCCAATGTTAATAAATTTACTTTACACAATTTAACTAAAGCTTTGTTACAGGATATCCTGATGCTGCAGATTTTTTTATTAGCATACAGTATCCTGCTGTAAGGAGAAATGTCATATTATGCACCTGCAGTCCTAGCTGTCTCTATAAAAGGAATTATTATGATGACGGGACAGACAGATATGGCACTAGGCTCTGACAAGGATGAATGTTTGAGCAAGAGGGAACAGGTCAGTGTGTTTGTGTCAGCAAAAAGGAAGCTGGAGGGTAGGTGGAGCAGAGTTGGAAATGTGGCTTGCCCAAATGGGAAACAAGAGTCTGCCAGCATGACACCTTTGTGTGAGATCGTACAGTATGTGCCTCACCCTGCGTGTGACGGTGGGATCTCTCTGGGCCTTGGAGATCAGGTGGCCCAGCAAGGTGTTGGTGCGGAGAAAGCGCAGGCGAATATTGGTGGCCTTTGTGAAGTCTTGCAGCACTGGCGAGTAGGTGAAGTTTTTAGACCCCGGCCGACCGTTGACCAGAGACACCACAATCTAGACATCACAAATGTATTTATTTTACAAGACTGTTTCTGATACCTCATAAAATATCACAATTTTGGTATAGTTTTCCTAGATTTTAATATATTTTACCTCTCCGTTCTCTAAAGGGACAATCCGTGAGTAGTCTGTGGTGCAGAGCTGGTCATCATCATGCACTATACGAGCATTGGGCTGCTTTCCGAACTTCTCAATACACTCATGCTTTGAATCTGCCAAAAAAGACATTTTTAATTATCATTTTTTTAAAGTTTTAAATAAAATCCCTTTAACCTCTCATTCCATATTCCATTTCTTTTTCATTTTAATGTAAAGAGAATAATATTATCCTGTGGATGACTTCAGTAAAGCTACTCTCTATCGCCAATTATTATAACACAGCAATACTTAATTAAACATTGACAGTTGTGTTCTGGTGCTTGCAGTCTGATATCTAAGAGTCAGCTGTGTTTTTGTACTATTGTTATTTGTACAATTATAGGCTGTGTAACATCCAATTACAACATTTGTGAAAAAGAAACAAAGCCAAGAAAAGTATTAAAACTTAGTGAATGAATGATGAGTTGTTTAAGATGTGGAGTCGCTGCACAACCATGAACTTGAATCAACTAAAAATGTTAGCAAAGGGAAACGTTTATATTATAAATCTGAGTCGAAGTTTGAAATATATTGCATACCACCACTTGCCACTTTTTACACTAAATTTACCCCCAAAGCATAAACGTTTTAAGCCTGACATTTATCCAGGAATTCATTCAATGTTCTGTGGTTACTTCTGATTTCCTCTTTTTTTCCACACAACCAAAAACACACACACTTCCTGTCTTAAATTCTTAAGCAGGCTGATTATTCTACCAAGATTAAATGTGCGCTATTTAACAAATTCTAATCTATCCTCACAATGGGTCTTTTTCAGAGCAGACATTCTGACTTGTCATGGCAAGAAAGACACAGGCGTAATTAATAACCATAATAATGGGTGCATTCCATTCAGCAGTGCCAGTCTTGTACTCTACATGATGGATCTCTGGCATAGCTTAGCGGGTCATTGTTACTTACACCTGTTCATTTTTTATTAAAGCTCCATTGTGTAATTTCTTTAGTTGATTCTTAGCAAAAAAGCATTGTTCTTTCACAAATATGTGCTCATTCATGTGTAATTACTTCCACCAACTAAAAGGTATTCTCGTAAGCGTAGAATCTGCCATTTAGAATCATTCAGAATACAAACGAGCTACTCGCTCACATGACGGCAGCCATGTTGGGCCTCCATCTTTAAAATACACTAGCCAAGAGGGACATGTACTTCTGTATTTTGCGCTTTTACACTGAGTGGCACTGTGACGAATGCCAGGGAGGGAGAGAAGATTACTCGCGAGTCTCGACTGCTGGGGGCAGATTCAAAAGCCTTTTGTTATGGAGGATCACGCCTATTCTCTAGTACATGTAATGGAGTCGCCAAGGAAGTTAAAAAAGAGAATTAAAATGACAATGCGACAGGCAAAGCAACAAGACCAAAGTTAATATTGGAGTGGCTTTGGAAAGAGCTCATAAGGAGAAAGGATTTTAAAAGGGACACCAAAGTTGCTTGCCTTCTTCTCTTACGGTAATTTTGCCTATTTGTTCATATTCAAAGTTTTATAGTTGCTTGGCTAACATGGCATGGTTGTGCATAGCGCTAGAACGTCTTTTCCTCGCGTCAATGATGAAAAAGGATTGTCTACCTTGTAACACAAACAAATACAAGATAATCCCCCATATCTGTGTTTTTGTGATTCTAACAGGGTTTTGTTAATTAGTGGTTGCTGCTGTTGTGGTTTTGCACTGCACTTCTTATGAATCACTTTCCAATGTCTTCTGTGTATTCCAAACACACCATCGGAATAGAAATCCTGCTACCATGAGCAATTGACAAAAAGTGTAAAAGCTGTCATCAAGTAGGGATCACTATGGAATTGTACAGTAATAAATAGACAGACAGACATTCATTTACATGAATATAATTTACTTTTAAAAAAAACAAGCATTCCAGATTTACTACATTGACCTACAAATCACTGACAGTTAGGAAACTGGCAAGTTATATGTGTATGCAACTTTTACTTTTGATTTCCAGGCCACAATCTGACCAATTGACTTGTTTTTAAGAATACAATGAAAACTGTAATGTTGCAAAAAGACAATGACATAGGAACTTACGTGCAAAATACTGCCAGGGTTTGAAGGTTCTCCCATTGTCTACAGAGCGCTCAAGCACCCAGAGGTCAGGTCGAGGTGAATTAGCAAACTTGATGAGGACGTACGCCACATGGAAGAGCTAAAAATCAGAACACAAAGAGCAGGCTAAACAAAAAGCAGTCACTGCTCTAAACGAATATTGGCATTATGATGTAGTTTCCTGTGCTCTCATTGCTCTATCAAGTAAGGCCCCAGTCTTGGCCATCAGCTCTGACAATACCCTTATTTCCTTTCTTGTGAAAGCCGGGGCACAACATAAGCTTTGTTGTTGTATCTCTGCGATCACCACAGAACTAACTAACTTTAATTAGGAATTTGCAATCACAATGAATCAGGACCAAGGCCTCCTGCTCTGAGCTTTTATTCTCTCAGCTTGACTTCAGCCTTATCTGTGTGGCCATACAGAAATCAATTCACCAACATTTGCTAGCATAAAGTCAATAGAAGTGGTGCAGGTGCAGCCATGTTAGTGAAAAGACATCAGCTAAACCCACATAATCCATGTCTGTTCTCTGAACTCTCTCCCTCATCACCTTTCATTGGAATATACAGTCCATACAAGGGCAGAAAATGATGCCAATGATTGTTTCTGCCAACACTGAGATTTCTGTCAGGCTCTGAGCAATATGTTTCCTTTGCAGTTCATCAGCATTCTTATCAAGCCCTAAAAGCGGGTGACTTCAGCTTGATTGAACATTGTACATGGAAAGGTAATTTGTGATAGTCAAAGCTGTCTTTGTTATCATCTGGCATGGACTTGGCATGGCTTGGAATTTAAACCCTGTGACACCTACCAGCACGTGACAACTACAGTATCAACAAAAAGCCTCACCTACACATGACCACACACCCTGTCCTGTTGCTGTAATGCTGAAACAGGGTTTATCTCCATGCAATTTCAGTGTTGGCTCAGATCCCAAAGCAACATGTACAGTATTTAATGTTTCAAAAACAGGGTACTATAGCAGGGTACTATAACTATTCAGCATATTTGCTGAACCTATGGTACCTGCCCTCAGGATTGAAGTGATGAATGAAAACTGTGCATAAACTTTTGTGTGCTATTGAAATAAAAGAAATTTCTACAGACTGGTTTCTCTTTAAGAAGGAGGAAGGCAGGCCCACACTTGTCTAGCATCCCTCACCACCTTGATGAAAACCCCCCAGCAGGCATTTGAAATTGTCTCTCCTTGGATTAGGCAGGGAGCTATGCTAACACGTATATCAAAGCAAAATAAAGAGTATTGGACTGTGTCAAGATTTCTACCCCCAAGCATGGAACATAATGGCCCGAAGTTCAAGAAGCTCTTGGGTTGATGGATTGTTAGAGAGCTCAGAGGTCAGCCAGAGAACTGTCTAGCCATTTTTCTCTGAAAACTGTCAACAATCCCTGATAACAAAAAAACTAAATCACTAGATAGCAAATAGCCTTTTGATTGACTGTCCTTTAATCACTATTGTCATTGAGCAAAACAGTCAATCTATAAATAATAAAATAGCTTAAAACGGCTATTTCTGAGCTTAACTTTAAACGGGGGTGTGTCTTGAAATTAATCAGAACACACTTCCACCCACATGCAACAGGATGTTAGGGGACATGCAAACAAGATGTGGGCTGTCATCCATCTAAAAACAGAAGCAAGGCTTTTTAAGAGGAGCTGCCTTCTATCAATATGCTGGTTCCACTGAGGAACAGGAGGAAGTTTAGTTTGCACAGGCTGTGATGACATCAAGGGAAGGCCAGGGAAAAGGAGGCAGGAGAGCAAGATGGGGGAGGGTAAAAGGGTAAGGGTGGTTAGAGACGTGCAGGCTGGCATCCGGACCCATGTCAGAATCCAAACATAGCGCCACATTCCCCTTCCCTCCAAATGCCCCCAAAGCAAAGCATGCCACTGCTTTTGGGAACCTGTCACAGACAGCAATGCAAAGTGAAAATCGTCTCCACCACTTGCTATGGGTACAGATAAAGATGGTAACAACAAGACATTATCCTGGTTTCCAAGAAGAATAACAATGTCCTCACCCATAAAATAATTTAATTGCTGTTCTGGTACAGTAAAGATACCAAAATGTGTGCTCTCTGGGGATTTGTGGGGTCGGCTAGTGGCACAATTGCAGTAGTCTGCAAGTCATTCAACCAACATGTTTTAGCACACATTTGTTTCAGAATGGGTGAGGCTTTACCTGGTGCTGGCTGGGTATCATTAGAAATACCATTGCCAATATGATAACTACATTCAGACAAAACATTTGATGCCAACCTTTTGTAATGGACATTTCAGTTACTACTAAAAACATACTGATGTTTGGTACCTTTGCCTACTGGTAAGGAACCAACGGTGATACTGTTCTGCGTTTTGTTCACTGTACATACAAAATTGTTATATTTAAAAGACTTTTTAAAAATGAACTTTCAACTTAAATAAATCAGAAAAGACTGAAATAAGCAATCAGACCACTTCCTATTTACTCTCACTCCTATGGAATTCTGTGATCTAGACACTAACGCAAACCTCATGCATCCAACTTTACTTAATTCTCATCTAGCCTGACTGTGGTGATGCCATTCACTGTGGTATCTCACACTGACTTGATGCCAGTAACTGAGTAATGGTGAGAAGAATCCTCCGGAAACAAACCCAGTGAGAAACAGACAGCATGATCTTGGAACACAGGGCCAGTCCTGGCACAACTTCGCTTAATTTGAGGCCTGTCACTCCAACTGTGTGCTGCCAGTCTAAACAGACTGTTTAAATATGTCCAGCACCTACTGTATGTATTGTTTGCCGGGAGCCTAAAATACCACGATGGCATGCCAAACGCACTAAGGAAGGATTCCAGTGGCATACAAAGACATGAAACAAATTGACAAACTTGTGGCAAACACACTTGGAATAACACTTGAGCAGAGTAATCTTCTGCCCCTCCCTGCATCTGCAGCCCTTAGGCCTTAGACAACAGCATTATGCCAAGATGTTTAGTGTAGGAGGCTGTGGGTGGGTGTCAAAAATGTCAGGGGTTGAGGTATGGACTGTTTGACAAGTACCTTCTCAGCCTCCTCAACCCATCTCAAATTCCTGACCTTGCCCCCCCTATAATAGTGTCACATATACAATGTATTATGTATATACAAAAGTATCCAGACGTCCTCTAACCTTCCAATTAATACAACATGGCAACACAGTCAACCAAGTCCCTCATGACCAAACGCCATTTTAACAACAGCATATTCTTGTTGCAATGCTTTGTGAAGAAAACACACAGCCACGCTCATAAATGTGTTATGATTTCTGGATTATTGACCCCTGACTGTGAAGCTGTACAGTGTGTGTGTGTGTGTGTGTGTGACAGCTCAAGAGTGATAGATGTGTAACTTGAAGTGTGAACTGCAGCAGCACTGCTTCACTCTGGTAAGCAAAAACCTAATATTATCATACCGAATGCTTCAAACTAAGAAGACTACTGTTAGCAATGTGGGGACAACACACATTTAGACCCTAAGTTATTAATTGTTGTTGCCGTGTTAAGACCATATCAAATAATATATAAAACGTGTACATTGGAAATAGTTATCTCTGAAGGCCCCATGGCAGTCTCAGACTAAATGATAAGCTTTCGTCAAGTCCCCTCTTAACTTATTTTCAACATCCTCTTATTGTTTTGTTGGTTTTGTTCTATTTCTCATAACTTCCTATTTTATTACTTCGACTTTGATTTCATCCTTCTACTTCTTTTTTCTTTACTTTGGTTTTACCAAGCTAGTTGTTGTTGTTGTTGGTTTCTATTTAAGTCATGCCTTCTCTTCATTATTGTTTTAATGTATTACACTGTGTATTATTTCTTTAATCATGTACTGTATATCTGTACTGAAGCAGATCCTAACCCATCTACCTAGACTGAAAAACACTTTGGGTCTACTCCTGTTGTTTTCAACTGTGCTATATAAATAAAACTGACTTGACTGATTGCGTGACCCTTTGCCAGTTGCTCATGCGGCCGTGCCTGCCACGTGGATCTCTTCAATTATAATCTCTTTGTATTAATCAAATGAAGTGTACTGTAAAGTGGACTGGTTAGGAATTTCTCCCAGCCTTCTCAATCAGAAACTATAGTGCCTGCAACAATAATTGTTTATTTTTTCATGATCTATGTATTTGATATTATAATGGTATTGTATTGCCCTAATAGTAGGTGTTGTGTGCTACCATGTGAAGATGAGATGTGCAGACAAAGTACATAACATCTAAACCGTTTATATAATCCTATCTGATATTAGACATGCTGGATGTAAGCTGGCAATCTAACATCAATAAGTACATTTTCCGTGTGCAGTAAAGAAGCACATATTAAATATCCTATTCCCAAATTCCAACCAAAGGGAACCACAGAGCCATAAAGAGTAAATCTACAGTGAGATGAAAATACTGATGTACAGAAGCTATTTGAGCGAGCTCCTGAGAGTCAGTCTGATGTGAGATCAGAGGAATGCAATTCCAAGGAGAGGAGGCATCACCTTCTGTTGGAGTGGATCAGCCCTGCAGACAAAGCATACTGCAGCACAGTGGGGTGGACCAGTTGGCCTCCAGTTTGTAACAATGCAATGTACAACTGTTTGTCTGTGTGGAACAGGTGGGTGGTGGATGGGGAGTCTGGTGTATTTTTCTCTGTCTCCATGACAGAATTAGTTAAATGGTGACAAAGAAAAGTCAGAAAAAGACTTAGGTGTAATGGAATACATACAGTATATACAAGTCTCTACTTGTAAGGAATCTTCACATTGTAAAAGCCTAAGGTGCAGCTGCTCAAAAATTGTCTGTTTGCTATTCTGCGTTGAGCACAACATGTTTGCCTGTTTGAAAGGTCATTATTAACCTTAAGAAGCAATGCAGTCCAATATGGGCTATTAAAAAGGTATTTACGATAAATTTCAAGTCTTAGGAATTGATAAACAAGTAAGACATTTTGTGATTTCCAATTCTTTTTGTTAGTTACCTTGCACAACAGCTAGATTATCGCGATATCGTGTGTGTGTGACGGCCACAACTGTTCTCTCAAGACAGCAATAGCGGACATAATATTGTATACAGATGGTTCATCCAACCACCTGCCAGGTACTTTTTGAAAGTGCCCAGCCTTTTTCAATGACGGCTTCTTAGATGGTTCTGTGTTAACACACCATCTGGTGCGTAGTTAGATTAATATGTTAGCAATACTCTCAATTCAATTATGCAATTGGTTGAAGACCAAAACTATTTTTTTACTTAAACACATTAAGCACAAAACAAGATTCAAGATTTCAATGTTTCAGTACAAGATGTGTAGGAAATGATTGCAATATTATTCTGATGCAGTATTTCCTCCACCTCTTGCTTCACTTCTTGGTGTACTATTCATAAAACTGTCTTTTCAAATGGGTTAAGGAAAACTCCTGCTCTCCAAAACATCCTATTAATAATTACATCAATGTAAACCTCAAACCAATGATTAGCATTTCTACATATGACAAAGGCCTTAAAAAGCTAAACAGATCACACGTTATCCTCCACAATCTTTTACACATCGGAGCTCCAGATTTAGGAGGAACTGCCGTCCAAAAGGCCGCAGTGATGCCAGACTGCTATGCTGCGAACTTGCACGAGGTGTAGTAGTAAATAGCTGCTGGATGGCCTGGTGCCTCAGGCAGCCCGGCTAAAGATGGGGACTTACATCACCTCCATCGTCACCACAGCAATAGGCACATGTCTAATAGCCAATGTGTCTCTAGGGTCAGACTGAGCCAGATGCACAGAATGGACAAATCTTTATTATGAACCATATACAACAAAATAAGATAGATTTTCAACTGACATTTTATTTGTTCTTTGTCTCAGATTACATATTCAAAGCACATGACACCTCATTTAGGATTATAGCCTCTACATATTTGATAACCACCTGTTGTATGATTTGGATGGATGCAGCAACACACAAGCGCTCACAAAATTATACATGCATGCACGCAAGCAAGCATCATAAACAAGGGAAAGTGGAATGTTTTCAGTCTGAGACTTGTGTGTTTTCTGTTTAAGTACTTTCTCACCACCAAATTACACCACCTCTCCATTTCTACCCATTTATTGAGTGAAAAGAGAGGGTCAGGTCACTTTCAGAGAGGCTTAAAAAGAACCAAACCTTTGTAAGGGTCTGAGAGCACAGAAAGGATGTCACACAATACCGCCTAGAAGGATTCTAACACAAAAGGGGGCGACGGCTGCAAATAAAACATTCAAACCAACTTTGGCGGAAGGTGGATCCCTGAGAGAGGGGATTTGGTTGCAGGGGAATGTCTCTAAAATTGAGTTCTTTTAAGTTGAGTTTTGTCTCTTGACGATGGCAGAACTGTGAGCAGTGCCAAAGCCATTGCATTAACCTGAACCAGATCATGTCAATGTTCCTGCACTTACTCACATCCCCTACAAAGTAAAAAGCACACATCTAAAATAATAGCCTGCTAAGCACATAACCTATAATGCACAGATAAACAACAATATAATCTGCAAGTCCCATTAAATCCACAGAACTACCACACACATTACAACATCCTCGTCAACAACAACACAATAAACACCTGTTACCTACAGATATAATCCATTGCCTTAACCTTCATTTAGCATGCCAGTTAACTACACTGAACATCAATCCAGCAAATAATCAGAACATAATTTAAACCAATAATGTCTGATGTTCATTAAGTGACTGACGCCCACCAATCAAAAGCAGCTCAGTCTCATCAGATGAGAGACCGAGAGCAGTAAGCCCTGGTATGTTTGTCTCACATGGTCTACTTTGGGCTCACTCAGGCAGATAAGCACATGTGGTCAGGGCTCCTAAAATACATTCCCCAGAAAAAAGGAGGGACTGGCTGTTTGATATGTGGTGTAAATGTTTACCAGAACAATGGCTTGCCTACTGTGTTCTGGAAATAGTTTAACAAGGGCAAATGTTCCTGGAAAAGTAGCCAGTATTTTGGTGGGACAAGAAAGGTATTACTGGTTCTTGACATCTTAACAAAATGGTGAAGAAATAAACACATACAAGGCAAAAGCTGTTTTAGTGGAAACCATTTAAGATCTGATCTGTGCTCCCACAATTATCTACGTACCTCAAATTCATTCATTATGAGCCAAATTATTCTAGAAGTAAACAACGCATTTACACCAAACCCCATCTTTATCTATACAGAAGCCAAATGAAGATTATTGAGATAATTTTCTGACTCAAGGTTGGATTTGTCATGGGTCACGGGTCCAAGAAAGTCAAGAAATCCCCAAAACAAGGAGCAGTTAACCTGCTTGCATTGATCTGTCTGGCAAAGGGCTTATTCATTGGAGGTTTCTGAGCTGGAGGCCATTTAGAAAGTGATCATGTCACTAGACGCAGTCAGCCTTTGGGCTAGTAAATAAAAATCGCACCAAGATTTGAAGATAAGTTGCTTGAATGAAAATAAGACTAAGAGTCTACTGCCCTGCTAGCACCTCTGATAGACTGTACTTAAAAGGTGCCCTGCCACACAAAATCGTTTTACTTGCATTTTTTGAAATATGTTAGGTCCATATGTGTTTGTGTTATGTTGTGAATATGAAAATGAACTGCTACCTCTTCTGTCAGCTCTAGCCACTGAAAAGAAACAAGCAGAGAAATCAGGCCATTTACAAAAGCTGATTAGTCTGATGTAATTTGCCTGAGCTCATTACTATTCATGAGCTCGCCCAGTTGCGCTGGGTAAAGGATGCGGATTGCCAGATTCTCATTGGCTAGCTGTTAGCCAATCAGAGTCAAGCAGCTTAGCTTGCTGAGTCTTCCTGCAGGCTTTGTATACCACATTCTAATGGCATGAAACAAGGCAACCAAGGCATTTTTTCCATGAAACATGTTACAAAGTTCATGGTAGAACTTCAGACATCATCACAAAGTAATGAAATACGTGTGACAGGATACCTTTAAACACAACAGTGCTTTGAGCTTAATGCTAAAATCACCAAGCTAACAAGCTCACAATGACAATAGCCTACAAAAGTGCTGAGGTTTAGCAGGCATACTTTTAACATTCACCATCTTAGGTTTTGAGATATTTCAGTTTGGACCAAAGTGGTAGACCCAAAGACCGACATTGCCATCCATAAAGCCATAGGCTACTGCTGGGCACTGGATAAATAGTTGGAAGGTTTTAATTCTAATAATGCTCAAAATTGTATTTTATGTCTCATTTTGGTTTATTTTCTCTGACAAACTTTTGAGTTCACTTTTGGTCAAATTAGTCTAGCTTTAGACATGGCAGACGATGCTTCAAACAATCCTCTATAACCGGAAACAGCTCTGTCAAAAAGGCCTCTCTCTTTGAACCTCACTGTTTTAACATAAACATCAACTACGCCGTTATCTAAAATATCTGCTGAGATGTATATAGACAACAGCAGAACAGCCACCTGCGTTGGTCTTGAAAGAAACCACAGAACCCATTCAGTCGGGTCTAGCCCACATAGTTCATTTATCCTGTGGATTTGAAAAGAAATCTACAAAGCTTTCAAGCTTCACATGGAACAGTCAAACAACTTGACAGCTCTAATGCATGAGATTGCATTTGTAGGGTAGAATAAAACAGTCAAAATTTAGGATGATGCCTGAAGAACAAAAAACTCCTTTCAGTCCCAAATCATAACCCATTTTAGATATAAACAGCCTTTATCATTAAGTGATATATATATGTGTATATATATACACATTCTGTGGTTGTTTTCTCTCAATTTTTTTCTTCCACTTGTTGAGGAGTGCCTGAATGTTGACGTTGTTGATATGATCATACATCAGGTTGGGAAGCTGCCAAATGATAAAGTTCTCATTAGTAAATACCAAATCTGCCCCACACTTGCCAGGTCTTTTCTCACAGCATCCGTTTTTCTGCTCTGAGGATTTGAGTGCTAAAACAACCATTTGGAATGCAATGGTGACGAGTGAGCACTGTTTACAGTCTTGGTGGTTGCATCGGATGCCATGAAGAGAAAAATATGTGACAGGTGTTAGTAAGGCAGTGTAGGGTGTTGTGCAGTTGGTAGTCACCATCAGAAATCCAGCCATGCTCTTTTTAGCACACCATAATACAATAATGCTACTTTCCCGGCTCCGAAATAAACGGAGCATTACCACGTATTAGAGTCAGACATCCCTACAGGCCCTACATGTGTCCATCCTCATGTAAGTGTGGACTATATTTAGCAATGTAGGATCTTTGCTCAGCTCAGTCTGCCTTAAAATAGAGAAAGAAAAGCCAACAACCATTGTCTGACATAGAGCCCACTGGGAGCCAAAGAGGCAACATGTGTGGAGAGGAGCGTTGTTGTTGCTCCGTTACTCTTTTATTGAATAAGGTCTACTCTGGTTAAAACCCTCTTTACACAAGAGGTCAAGACCTCCATCTACACTCTTGATATTTGATTTTACATCTTTCTGATCCCTAATACAGGGAAAGAATTCCTCTCTTTCCTCACAGTAGATAATTGAGCGTAAGGGTGCAATGTTATGGGCCGTGAGCCAAACCCCAGCCAAGCATCCAACTGCAGAACCTTATTCACATGATCACTGTCGGCTGAAGTGATGAAGGTTAAACTGAAAACATAATTGTGTAACACTTTTGGAATATTTGTGAATGAAACACAATTAGTCAACAACTTTCTTCCGAGCATTTCCAAAACACATAAGTAGCAGCAAAACACAGCAATGAAATAGAATATGGTGCAAAATATGTTGCAATTGCACACCAGTGAAGGTGCTCTGCAACCTCCTTCTCCAAGTTCCTTCTCTTCCCTCTGTAACATTCAGGTGCTATATTTAACCGCCACCACACAGCAATCATCATTCACACTGCAGGTAGCAGCAGGTAACCAGCTGTTCATAGCAGAGTATGGTATGATAATCTCACCTGCCCAAGGTCCAGGGTAACATTCACCTCGTTGTAGCCCAGTCCCATGGAGAGAGGAGGGCTCTGCCACCAGCGCTCTGTCCCATCTATAGCGTAGGTCACCGGGTGGGCTTTGTTTGGGTTAATGGAGTTGCAGTAGTCACAGAACTGACCCTAAATGATGTCAAATTGTTGGTATTCAGAGACATACATAACCAAATAATTGCAGTAAACCCCATGCAGAATTTATAATGGAGACAGGCACTGGCAAATAATATAACCAAATAATATAACCTAATGCAAATATGAAAAACATTGCAACCACAAGCAAATCCTAGGTTTAGACAGAGGTTTTTGCATGTCCATTTCAAACTGCTGTAATGTAGGGACCATCAGACGAACTCAAGAGGGGACAAGACCTGTTGAAAGGGGAATTCCTTTAGAAAACTCAACTAAAACGGTGTAAAACCTTTTCGGACAGTGGTACAACTTGGCCATCATAGGGATACTTGTCAGAGATTTCACAAGACACAGACAACCTGTGTAAGCAAAAATTCATAAACAGCTAAATACAACTACTTTCTGTCAATAGTTATATATGGAAACTTACTGTTAACTATATGTATCCAGAAACAATGTAATTTCCTAGTGCAGTGTCTGCATACTGTTGGTATTTACTTTTACGCACGGACAAAACGTGAGATCGCATCCAGTTTTTTCTTACCTGTATATTTTGAGTAGGAAGTCCGCTGGTCGGTCCTCCGACAAGCTTACAGTATAACTCATTTCTCGGTGTCCCAGCACCATCCTGACCGCAGGTTGCTGTGGCAGAGATACTAGACCCATCAACGAGGTTGAAATACGGAGGACTCAAACTAAAACCTGTTAAGTCATTAACGTTTCCTTGTCCATTTGCATCCTTGAAAAGTGTTACGGAAAAGGTGAAAAAGACAGCAAGGAGATGAGCTCCTCTCATCCCTCTCGCCATGTTCCACGTTAGAGATCCCTGTAGAAGCCGAGAGCAACCCGCAGCGTGCAGGTCTTGTCATCGAAAGATGTCCATGAAATGCGCTTAGGGGGCTGCGCGAGTTCCGCGCTATAGGGTCCTTTACAGTGGCAAGTCCGCTTATGTCAATGACAAAGCTTTAAGTTGGTCTTCTACTGTTAAAGGCGTGCTCTCATTCCGCCGCATGTTTCCAAACTAACAGCGCCAGCTTTCCATCTTCCTAAACGCACTCTGGAGCTATCAGGTGTCAGGCTGTCAGGGTTCTAAGCTCGATGCTAATCTATCAAGTGGGGCCAAAGGTCTCCTGTCACAGTTCCCAGCAGCACCTCTTCTTTCCCCCTTTCTTTCTTTTAACATGAAAAATATGTCTTACTTACAAGGTGAAAACTTTTTTGTACCCTATAATTACAATTAGGCTATTTAGTCACAGAGAGAAGTATTCTGTAGGCCTAATTTCAAAGGCATTTTGAACAGGTTGTCACTTGTGCAAATACAAAATGAACGGTTAGAGTTTGGTTATGGACTGAAATCAAATTTTCTAGCCATATGATTAATAGGCTATAAGATGGTTAAGAAAGCTTCGATATACAACAACATATAGGCCTATTTTTATTGATATGCCTACCCATCTTGTTTTTTTTTCAATTTTATATAGGCTGGCCTATTATATATTTTATATAGCTACTTTCTGTCAAAAGTTATATATGGAAACTAATTTACTGTTAACTATATGTATCCAGAAACAATATAATTTAATATTGCAGTGTCTGCATATTGTTGTTATTTACTTTTTACGCACGGACCAAACGTGAGATCGCATCCAGGTTGTTCTTATACAGTATACTATAGTATTATCTATTATAGCAGGTTTAGAGAGGCCCTCAACATCGTTGATCCTTTTACAATGATCTTGGGGCGACCTCAAGTGGAGAAAAGTCATCACAAAAAAAATCATTGATGAAGTGGATTATAGTATCGCTTACACGCACATGCATGCACACTAAATAGATCTACGGTTTAACTCTTTTGAACACAAAACAACCTTACAGAAAGAACTAGCCTTATTTATTCTCTCTTCTGTCTTACTTTATGCATCTTTGTCCCAATTTGTTTTGTACATATTTATTTAATTTTGCATCTGTCCCGAAATAACTCACAGTGAAAGACAACAATTAGGCCACATAATTCTAAAACAGCGTTTCTGTCTATTTTGGATGATTTATTTAATAGCTCAGCAACTTCTGTCGTATTTGGAACTTGCAGGACAACATTTAAGCATCGTGACTCACTGGCATCGTTGCCATTCCTCTGACTGGGCTGGCTGCTTTCTTGAACGCATGTGTCACTGAGGGAGTGATAAGCAAACAGGAACTTGTTGTGCGGTGACATACGGCTGGGTAAACGAAACAAGACTGGCGGGGATCACGGGTCGTATCTGTTGTGTTTTTTCATTCTCACAGGACTCCGAATGGAGCCAACAAATCTACAGGTAGGATGAATAGTTATTGAAGACTGGAAGCTCCCCGTTTGTCGATGTTAGGCTACTAGAGTGTAAAAAGTGTAGTGACACAGATAGGAACACCGAGCATAGGCTATATTATAAACTATTCCCTGTGTGCAATCCAACGGGTTTTATTTTCACAAAAGCTTCACCTTTAGATTAATGAAATAAGTATTTCTAAAGGTATTGTGTTCTAAATTAAAATAGAATTGTATCCAACTATCACAGAATGAGCAGTTAAATTCAGGACATTTTGTGTCAATAGCTCTGTTTCTGCAAGAGCTGACTGAACTCCATCACTGACCAAAAGCAGTGACTCGCATCAAGTCCACAGATTCAATGGCAGTCAGGGAAATTATTCATTCACAGTTAACAAAATGCTTTAATAATCTGCTATCTGATTGGTTTAGATAGATATGCAGTGTAGTTTCATTGTATTGGTCAAAAATAGCAGGTACTCTAAAGGTATATAGATAATAGATGGGTGAAATTCACACATACCCGCTTCTATTATAAACAACTAATTTTCCAGGTAGAATTATAAGCTTCAGTCTGCTATGGCAGTATAGTCTTGCTGGGGTTTAATACACAAAATCACCATACAACTGAATTTATATAGTTGGACACAGGGAACAGTTCAGCAGCAAATTATACACTATAATTATTTCATATCAAAGATTTTCATTGGCATATTTGAACTGACTATACAATTCACTGTGTATTACAATGTTATTTTTGTTTTGGCCGGAGTATATTTATGCAGTTTATGGGACACTGAGATGATGTGAACTTTCTGGGTTTGACAGACTGTGTCATGTAGTGATTTCAGCAAAAACCTAAGATATGATAGTCTCTGAACTATTAATTGTTTCCTGCTTTTTCAGAAAGCTATTGCAGTAGCACAGAAGGCCTCACAGGAAGACAAGGCTGGAAACTATGAGGAGGCCATCCGGTCCTACCAACATGCTGTTAAGTACTTTCTGCACATTGTAAAATGTGAGTCACTGTAGCTGGAAACAAAATGCATCCAATGTCACATAATGATATTTTTAATAGCCTGTCCGAGAGTGTGCGTAACTGTCATTGCATGATGGGCCAATTAGGATAAAAGTGAAATTACTCAACTATTTATGGTTTTAGTTCATGCCAATTGTGTCATCCTTTTAACTTGTTGCAATAGATAGTTTATAAAATAGTTAATAAAATTATTAACATTGCTGAATGCTATTAAATGAACGTTATCCTTTCCATCAGGTGAACCCCAGGGTAAAGAGGGCAACCAGAAGATAAGAGATACATGTAAACAGTACCTGGACAGAGCGGAAGAACTACAGGAGTACCTAGTGAATAAAGAGGTTGTTACAAAAATGAAATACATAATATCTGTTTTACAAATATGGATATTATTTTTTTCATTATGATAAAATCTGACTAATGTCTCAAGTTCACAACAGTTTGGATGTGTTGCAACAGCATGGCTTTTTAAAAAATAATTTAAACTGAATTCAAGTGCTTGCTTGATGAGACAATTCATGTTAGAACAACAGGGTTAATAGTCCATTTATAGTGTAGTGCTTTATTTTGGCAAACGAATAGGAAGAATAAAAAAAAATAAGCCTAGGTAACAGTATGAAAACAGATGGAGAAAATGCAGTTCCAATTGATCCCCGTATCTTCGCTTAACAGTTACCGTTGAAATACAATAAATCAATATTTTCAAATGTAAAACCATATTTCTACAGTCTATGGCCAAACGCAGTAATGTATTCGTAACTGAACCGAGAGGACGTCTTGACGTCATCAGGTTCCGTGCATGCGAGTATCGACTTCTCAATGCGGAAGTTCTCTCCTCGATAGACTCGGGAACGATCTTAGAAACGACAACAAGCGTCATAAAAACCCCGATTGCCGATATAACGGACAACTTGTATGGTTAAATTCTAAAACATAGTGTTAAAACGTTCCTTACGGCGGTGTTACATTCGTTTAGATTATTGGACAAGTGATCAGCCATTATGGCTACCAACAATAATTTACAGGTAAGTTGAGGACCAACCCCAGGGCTGGCTAAAACGCGTAACATTATATGATAACAAAGTTATTCACATCTTGGACTAAAAAAAAGTAACCTAGTTGTTGTCAACCAAAACGTCTGGCCTTGTTTTGTTAGGTCATGTTTGGTGTAAATGCTTCTAAAGTTGTAAAATAGTAACGTTTGTAACATTAGCTGCTAATTAGCATGGTTAGCTAACATCAGCATGAATTCGGCAGTTAGAAAGATGACCCATGTGTTAAAGGCTATTGTTTTCCTGTGTAACAATCTATACAGTTGTGGCAATTGACGTAGCAGTTATACAGTACCAGTAGAATGAGTATGTATTGATGAACAAGACACCTAGCTAACCCTAGCTAAAGGGATTAACGTTGCTAGCTAGCTAACTTTAACTGGTGTTATTTGGCCTCTAAAAGACATCCACTTCAAATGGAAAGCAAAACAGTAAACTTAATATTCGATGCAGGTTGTGTTACACGTACAACTTGTGTTAAAGTGACATATTATAGCTACGGATACCAAAAGGCAATAACAGCGCATTCAGTTTCAGGCACTCCTACCTCGGCGTACGTAGTGTCAATACACACACAGGGCAGGTGTAGCATTAAATATTCACAGCTAGTAGATTACGGTAAGTAACGTTATATAGTGGAAGGTTGCCTGCGACCAACATTCTAACTTAAGCATTTGTCACTCTTATTCAATTTATTTAAAAAACTTGATTGTCCTATATTTATCATTTTGTTATCATGTTTGTTTTGGTTGGTTGATGGTGTTCTGACGCTGTCATAATTCAAAGACACTCATTAACCTCACACAGATGTCTGTTTTTCCATCAATCGTAGAATCTACAAATGTTAATATAACTAACATTTTTCTGTGTCTCTGTTGTTTTAGAAAGCCATTGATCTTGCCAGCAAGGCGGCGCAGGAGGATAAAGCTCAGAAATACGAGGAGGCTCTGCGTCTTTACCAGGCTGCTGTTCAGTACTTCCTCCATGTGGTGAAATGTAAGGCATAGGACAGCACATTGGCATGTATCTGCAATCTGATGATCACAACTGTTTTCCACAACAGAATCACATTATGATGAAATGAAATGATAATCCTTTGTGACGTAGTTTACGAGTGACTTCCTATCTCTCAAAATGACATGCAAGCTATTCTCTACACTGTCATAGCAGTGGTAAAAGCAAGCTAATGAAAACAAGTGTTTGATAATTGTTTAATATAATTCTATTGTATTTAGAGCCGTACACTACAGCTGAAATGCTAAGAGGAGGGTGAGGTCTCTTTTAGGAACAAATACACAAACCTAAAATCATTTGATGTACCTTTTTTGTTGTTTTTTTTTTCTGACAGATGAAGCCCAGAGTGACAAAGCTAAACAAAGCATCCGGGCAAAATGTGCAGAATATTTGGACAGAGCAGAGAAGTTGAAGGAATATTTAAAGAAGAAAGAAAGCGCTCCTCCCGCGAAGCCGGTCAAAGAGTCACAGTCGGATGACAAAGGGTATGTTTACGGGTGGGGCAGATGTGATGCCATTCAGACCTAGATGGAAAGTCAATGTTCCTTTTGATATAATATGAAAATATATTATTTAGTACTTGATATATAGACAAAATTGAATATAATTATAGGTTTGTGTTTCCAGGAATGAAAGTGATGAAGGTGATGATCCGGAGAAAAAGAAGTTCCAAAATCAACTCTCAGGTTTGTAATATGAGGACTATTAGGCCTTCTTCAGGCTTATTTGTTTTTAGCTGAACTGAGCTGTTGTAATATTTGTTGGTTTCTCGTGAGTTTGTTACATAAAGTCTGTCATAAATCAGACATTATTTAGACTCCTAAGTAATGTAGTATGTTATTTTTCCCAGGTGCAATTGTTATGGAGAAACCAAACATCAAATGGAATGATGTTGCTGGTTTAGAGGGAGCCAAGGAGGCACTGAAAGAAGCTGTTATTCTTCCAATCAAATTTCCCCACCTCTTCACAGGTACTACATCTTTATTATGAGGAAGCCTTCCTCATAGCAAACAGAGTACATTCAATGGTTTTTGATGACACTAATATTGCCTAAATTATCTTTTTGTTTGACTGACAGGAAAGAGAACTCCATGGAGAGGGATCTTGCTCTTTGGACCACCAGGTACAGGAAAGTCTTATCTGGCTAAAGCTGTCGCCACAGAAGCAAACAACTCAACTTTCTTCTCCATCTCCTCTTCTGACCTTGTCTCCAAATGGCTGGGGGAGAGTGAAAAGTAAGTCATATTAACTGTAATCCACAAAACCAGTGAAGCATAAAAATATACTGCCGCATGTCGATATTGAATTTCTTAAACTTTCTTTCTGCTTCCCAGGTTGGTGAAGAATCTTTTTACCCTTGCAAGGGAGCACAAGCCTTCTATCATCTTCATTGATGAGATCGACTCCCTGTGTGGCTCAAGAAGTGAGAACGAGAGTGAGGCTGCTCGGCGTATTAAGACAGAGTTCCTGGTTCAGATGCAGGGTAAGTCAGATGAGCTATAACACTTGTTTGGACTTACTGAATTCTGTGATGAATTAAATTTAGTCTACTTTAGTGTTTTTTCAGCAAAGGCCTGTAGAATCAGTAAGCAGCCTTCTAAAATGGCGGTTGTAGAAAATAAATGTGTATGCACTCGGTAGAGTCCTAGATTTTGACTGGAATCATTGTAGTTACATAGCATGGGATAGACAGATGTATCACCAGAAACTTGAGCTGTGCACAGGAGAACATTAAAGCTCCAGTGGCTGGGTGACTGGAAGGTACATAAGGGCAATCTAAAAGCATTTACTAATATCATAAATAAGTCCAGTGGCTGGCAAAACTATCAGATTAATGTCCTTTGGACATATGATTTGTTCCAGAGTAGGGCAGTGGATCGACTCGCAGTCTCTTTACTTCTCTGTTGACTTATTTCTAACAGAAGTGTGAACAATGTAAATGTTAAATGACCACCGAGTCACGTGGGGCAGAAACTTGCTGCTGCAATGCTCTGAACAGAAACTCCACAGCTTGCCTATGCTGGTCACACCCCTAAAAAGATGTCAGAGCCGACAGGTTAGGGGAAAACACCTGCTGTGACGTCAGTGATCGAGGTGTGGCTGGAACTACAACATGTTTTGTTTTTATAGATGAAAAGCTACACTATATATCTATTATCTATCCATAATATCCAAAACATAAACTTTGTAAAATATAATGCAGTCCATTTGAGTAGTCATGCAATAAATATGTTTGAAGGTTGCTTATCTGTCATCAGTACAAACTTTTTTTGTCCGTTGGTATTGTTATATGTATTCAAGGTTCAGCAACTTTCATAGATTTACTCCTTGTACTATGTTCATACTCAGTTTGCAGTAAGACGGTTTAACCCAAGAACTTGTTGGGCAGAGGTGGAAATGCTAAACTGTAGCCAAATTCATGAAATGTGTGATATTTGCTTGAAATGACGCGTCTTCTTTTCCCTAAAGCTTAATATTTTATTTCATGAAAGTGTATTCATTTTATGATGTTTGTAGAGTTGGGTTTTGCTTCAGACAAGATGGCAACAAAACACTATTTGCAATAATCTAATTTTGTTACTAACACCTAAGGTAATGTGTGGTCACAGATCTATAGAAAGCACCTGAGTATCATTGCTAAGATGAAGTATTGTAGTGTGCATTTACCCGGACTGTTTCTATTTTGCAGGTGTGGGAAATGACAATGAGGGGGTGCTGGTACTTGGGGCAACAAATATCCCATGGACCCTAGACTCAGCCATCAGAAGAAGGTAATTGTTATTACTTGGTGAAAGTTATTAGGAACCATGATGTCATTCACCTTTGCTGACTGCACACCAAAAATACTCTCAGATTTGAGAAGAGGATCTACATCCCGCTGCCTGAAGAGCATGCACGCTCCTTCATGTTCAAGCTCCATCTGGGCGCGACCCCCACAAGTCTCAGCGACACTGACTTTGTCACTCTGGGCAAGAAGACAGATGGCTACTCGGGAGCAGATATCAGCATCATTGTCCGAGACGCGCTAATGCAGCCTGTTAGAAAGGTCCAGTCAGCAACCCACTTCAAAAAGGTACGTCTTTTAAAATACTGGTCTCCCTTTTATGCTCCAGTGTAATATGTTGCAGTTAACAAATTGTCACTTTTGTTTCCTTTCTTGTATTGTAATATAAAACAGGTACGTGGTGAATCAAGAACTGACCCCAACATGCTTGTAGATGACCTATTGACTCCTTGCTCTCCTGGCGATCCCAACGCTATTGAAATGACATGGATGGAGGTACCTGGGGAGAAGCTATTGGAACCTGTAGTATGCATGGTAAGGATATTAAAATACTACATGGTAATATATAAATATATAGGGCTGTCCCGTATATCACTTTTGGGGTTTTGAAACTTTGGTGGGAAGCAATTAAATACATTTCAAAGCTTTAAAATAAAGGCCTGGCAATACTTTATCAAGGCTCAGCGGTTCCTTAGTTTTCAGGTGATTTGCCAAAGTGGTTGTAGATTAGTGATATGCCAGTTTCCTTTGGTATATCTGGCACTAGACCTTTAGGGAGTTGTCTTCGCAAAATTTGAAATTATTCCAGATTCTTGACTTTTTTGACTTCTTGCATGCCAATAATTGCAGCCAAGTTGCTAGCACTCACATGCTGGTGTTTTTCTGTCTATCAGTATTAGTACCCGTGAAAGTGCAGCACCTAGGCCTACATACCCACCACCGCCTCTACACACACACACACACACACACACACACACACACACACACACACACACACACACACACACACACACACACACACACACACACACACACACACACACACACACATAACAAATAGTCTGGGTCTCTGTCTGAGAATAATTATAATTAATGTTGATTCATAAATGAATTATGTGGGATTACTATTCCGTATTCAATGAGCTGTTTAGGATTCATGGGGTAATGCATATAGCAATATTTTTTTAAAGAAAACAAAAAAAGAACCAAATATTCAAATACTGATTTGGACATTGATTACCATGGCAACATCATTTGGGTCAGCCCTAGTAATATTATTGCATATTCGAGTCCTTGCTTTGATACCATAATATTTTTTCCTCTTTTCAGTCCGACATGATGAGGTCTCTGGCCAACACAAAGCCAACAGTCAATGATCAAGATCTGGTCAAACTGAAAAAATTCACAGATGACTTTGGACAGGAAGGCTAGGTGGGATGATTGAGCCAAAGAAAATTAATTTTGATTGTCTTTCTTTACTGTCCTTGTCCCTTTTTTTTTCTTTTTTACTCTCTCATCATAACCATTCACCAGGCTTTGTGGTTTATCATGAGTGGACAATATCACTGCGCTGTTGTTTTGCCAAATTGACAACCAAGCAAAGGGTGAAAGGACCTAGATTTATTTGAAAATAACCATTGTCCAAAGAAGATTAAAAACTTCACATCTGTAGCTGACCTGATAAAAGACATAAATAATTTAGAGTGTTGTTTGACTGGTATTTATCAGCAGAATGCCCTAGCAACTTAGGGAAAATAATTGAAAATTGCAAATAAGGCTTTTGAAATCAAGATAATTTATTTTAAGTCAAGACTAGCTCTTGTTTCCAGAATACATCTCACTAGATTAAAATATAATACTTGCATATTCTCCATTTTGTATTAGGAACAAAAAAAAACATTTTATAGTGTATACTGTACTTAGTGGAATGTAAAAATCTTGGGCTGGGGGAGTGAAGCAGGGCATGAGTTGATAGGATTTGTTTGGTGACATATGTAATTTTTGTCTCAAGGTGTGGACGTTTAAGAACTTTGAGACAGAGATATTCAGGATGAGAGCAACATTAGACCCTGTATTTGAATTGTATTTGTGTGCTCATTTGTCATTTGAATTAAACACGGCTACAAGGGGGGGATCACCAATGGTGCCAGACTAGCATTATTTTACAATTCTTCAAGGACTCAATAGCTTTTAATTGCTTTGTCACTCAGCTCATGTTTTTTTTTTCACAACCTACTGTACATATTTTTCTTTACTATCCACAGGCTTTGCTGGTTATCTTTAATATAAACTGCAAAAAAGTAAGCCTTATGTTATGAAAAAGTCATTATAAATTTTGATAAAACAAGACCCAGTTGGACACTGATGGCTCAGGTGAAGAGATCATCTTCTTGTATACTTAACAATATAGGAGTGCATCTCCAAGCATGAACTATATGTAGCCATGAGTGGCAGTGTGCACCATGTGCCTTCTAGAAAAGCTGCAAGATTCATTTTTATTGATTTATTTCTAAATTAGACGCACTGCTTACATATCCAGTGCTTTGTCACTACAACTAAAAATGTATAATTCATGTAAGATCTTTCAGAGATTGTATACAACTGTGCTCTTTTGCTCCTAAGGTGTGAAACCATCTCTTTTGAGTTTTAAGAGTCTTGTTGTACTGTAAATGTCTATACATATAGCCAACTCCAGCTTTTTCTTTGTGTGGTCATGCATAACATTTTCTGTTTTTTTGTTTTTGTTTCCACAATGTAAATAAAAGTTAAAGCTACTTCATGAAAAGCTGTTTACTTTTTTTGTAACAAATTCACGCTTGGTATTGACTAGGATTGGCAATAGAGATGTAGGTTCATTAATAATGTTTTCACAATTTATTGAAGCTCCTTTACTGATCATCAGTCAACATACCTGGTGGCTGGTTCGGAGGGTGAATTTCTTTAACTGTCTATGGGGAAGATAGGCGTGTAGCTCACGGATACGACCAATGAGGAAACGGTGCATTGCATTGTGGGAGTTGCTGTTAATGCATGCTTGAGCAGCGTTTGGATTTTGCAACGCTGTCGATTTGAGGACTACAAGTACCAGTTACGACTGTGGAACGTCCGTTTGCAGTGCACAGTTCGATTTGTTTTGGTTTGCAGACTGCGCTTTGTCACGGGGAGCCAATGTCCACCGCGATACTATAACCTGTGTCGTTAAACACCTTTGAGTCCCGGCCAAAACCCCGGAACAACGCCTCCTCTGAGATCTGTATTTCGCCACCCCTTTTCAGGGCTGTCGTCTGCCTTGTCGCTCTGTTATCGTACCTCAGAAGCTGGCCTGCTAGTTAGCAAACAAGCTAACGATTGCCAGATTTCACCCATGTCCTCTGAAGAAGGGTTGAGCTCAACGATCACAGATTGGCTTTTCATCAATTCCTGGTGGCTTCTTCTGCCATTCATCATGCTTCTTGTAGTTGCTGCCTTCATCGTTGCCTTTGTGTTGCTGTTATACATGATATCGCCTCTCATTAGTCCCAAACCTCTGAAACTGAACGGGGCCCACGTCGTGGTAAGTGCAACGGAGTGCTAGCTAAGTAACGGTAGCTAACGTCCAGTCAATATACTGGAGCTTCATAGCTGGCTTTAGGTCCTGAGCCAGCTAGCTGAGTTTAGCTAGCTACGTTTTAAATGTCCGACATCTATGTATATTAGCACTAGCCTAATAATAACCTAACCATACATTTTGATAGAAAAATAGTGCTGAATTATAACGACATTCTACTGTCGGTTATGAAGAGTAACACACCTACATTTTTTTCTTCTTTCAATTAATTTAGTGAGAGCATTTGCACTTATAAACAACACATACAACTACAAAATAAATACGTAAACAATTCATATCCCAGGGAGTCTGCAAAGTCCAGCAAAGCTAATCAACAATCAGTCCAATCATAGACTGTTAACATTTACAGAATATGAGTCCAATTTATTGCATCAGTCAGTTAGAAGAGTTCCAATATTATTCAGTCACGTGAGGTCACAAGTGAATATATCTACAGTCTTCAGAACTTTACAGTTATTTGAATTTAAAGTTCACTAAGTAACGTCACTTCACAGTTAACTGACACTAGCTAAAGGCGTTAAGGCTAGTTACCAGTTTATAAAGTAGGTAAAGCTAATGCGTCTGTCCCGGCTATATCCTATCTTTATGTACAAAATGAGTTTTGTTGTTAAAGGTGCAGTAGGTAAGACTTATAAAACTAACTTTCTGTCATATTTGCTGAAACTGACCATATATTCGAGTAGAACTACATGAAGCAGGTAATAAAAAAATTTTTTTTTTAAATCTGGCTCCTCTGGCACCACCTACAGCCTGTAGTGCAACTGTTTGGGCTTTAAAAGGGGAGAGGGACTGAGAAGTTGTCAATGTTGAAATTCTTTGACTAAGTCCTGGATCTTCACAATCCTACCTACAGCACCTTTTACGTTATAATTGAACTTAAGTTACTTGTCAACTCTATGCACAGAGGGTTGACTAACGTTAGCTAAATATTAGAAACTCCTCTTAGTGTAACGCAATACAGTTCAGCATCACAAACTACACCACACAAGTTTAAGCTAGGTGGAGCTAATAAACTGCTAACAGTGTAGTTTGACTTATTTCATTATCCAGATGTTGTAAACCCATAGCAGAAAGGACTTGCACTTCTTCATTCACAAGTTGCATTATAGAAACATAACTACATTTCCAGTTTACCTACACCCCCAGCCTATGAGTGTCAGATCAGCAACCCTGCCAGATACCTTTTATCTTCTTGCCTTTTCAGGTGACAGGCGGCTCAAGTGGGATTGGGAAATCCATTGCAGTTGAGTGCTACAGACAAGGAGCATTCATCACTTTGGTGGCACGAAATGAGGTCAGCACAAACCACATTCAACCAATTGTTTCTTTGTGTCTTGCCTAGTCACAAGCTGTTTGTTGTTATAGTCAACTCATTTGATGTCAAAGGCAGTAAAATACATTCTAAAGGTTAATTATCTCTGTGCAAGGTAAAGGATGTGCTTCACTTACATGCTAGATTTACTTTATTTTGTGTTTGCCTGCAAGTGACCTTTCATGTTCTGAAGATTAGACATGTTTTATATTTAGTGAAATGTTATGACTTTTGTTTTTATAATAGATTACATATGCTCATTTACCCTTAGGCTAAATTGCTTCAAGCAAAGAAAGAGGTGGAGAAATTTGCCATCAATGACAAGCAGGTATGTGTTTAGCATTTACTTGATATATGTAACTTTCAGATATTGTTTTAAAGCACATGTTGTACATAGCTTATGCCATTTCACATTACGTTGCATTGCATGGGATCATGTTAAATTTCCTTACTCAGGTGGTGCTCTGCATATCAGTGGATGTTTCCAGTGAGTATAGCCAAGTGGAGAGTGTTATAAAACAGGTAATGTTACCCTTTTAGCAACAGTGGAACATCTCAGATTCCTTTAATAATTCAGTGCTGAAGTGGCTTTTTCCTGTCGTGCAGGCTCAAGAGAAGCTGGGTCCGGTTGATATGTTAGTAAACTGTGCTGGATTAGCCATTTCTGGAAAGTTTGAGGACGTGGAAGTGGACCGTTTCAAGGTAGGCACCAGGGAGTGTAGCAAACACATGGTCATGTCAATAAGATACTCTCAAAACAGTGTGTACTGTGTTGACAGTATTCACTGCTCAAATTTTCACCTGAGTGATTCAAAAAGTGTTTAAATAAAAAGGAGAGTTTTATTAACTTAACAATTTTATTTGATGAGGGCCATGTTTCATGTTCCAAGTCATGATATTAACTACACTTGACACACTTTCACAATATTTTTTGGAGAAATTGTCTGCCAGTATTCAGGTTTTGGAATATGTAGCTACATTTACAGTATGCAGTGCTGCACTGTGCATAACCTTGTTATAACGTGGGATTTTTGGCCTTTGCCAACAGAAACTGATGGAAGTAAACTACCTGGGCAGCGTTTACCCAACACGGGCCGTCATAACCACCATGAAGGAGCGAAGAATGGGCCGCATTATGTTTGTGTCCTCTCAGGCAGGCCAGATCGGCCTGTTTGGATACACCGCCTACTCCCCATCCAAGTTTGCTCTGCGTGGCTTAGCAGAGTCGCTGCAGATGGAGGCGAGTTTTGGGCCTCTCTTTTTGATATATTTACACTGAACACGTAACAACCATGCATTGCTAGTGAAGTTCACAATGCATTGAGTTAAAATATTTGAGTAAGTGTGTTATATTTTTCCATCGGTTTGCTGCTGAGGGATGAGTCGCTGGTGTGAATTTTGTAACAACAATCCCTAATCTATGAATAAGGGGCATCCATACGTATTTGTATTACCTTAAGACCTTTTTTGAATAAAATGTTGATTGTTGACAGTGACAACAATTGTTGCTCAGTGAGTGTTTCTGTTTTTCTACTCCAGATAAAGCCATACAATATCTATGTGACTGTGGCCTACCCCCCTGACACTGAGACTCCAGGATTAGCTGAGGAAAATAAGACAAAGGTAAAATCTGTTTAACAAAAGACATATTCACATAATTTTGCTTTCATTTCCCCCCTTACTTTACTTGTTTGTTTTTTTCTCTACTAGCCTCTAGAGACCAAATTAATCTCTGAAACTTCTGGAGTTTGTCAACCAGACCAAGTAGCCAAAATCATTGTTCGGGATGCAGTGGTAAGAAACTCACTTCACCTGCCACTGCGCCACCATGTTTTTTTCTTCAGTTTTAAACATTAGGTGAATGGGTCATCTGTTGTAAATCCATCTGCTTGTTATTTATTTTGCTCTTGTAGCAGGGGAACTTTAACAGCTCCGTGGGACCAGATGGTTACATGCTATCAGCCCTCACCTGTGGAATGTCACCTGTTACGTCCATCACAGAAGGCCTCCAGCAGGTAACCCCATGTACACGATCTAGTCGCGTTGGCCGAAGTAGTCCTGCTCCAGGAATGCTGTTAATATTGAGCAATTTACAAATTCTCACCTTAATTTATCTTCTGTACAGATTGTTACCATGGGATTATTTCGGACCATCGCCCTCTTCTACCTGGGGAGTTTTGACAGCATTGTGCGCCGCTGCATGATTCAGAGGGAGCAGTCAAAAGCCGCTGACAAGAGGGAGTAACAGCAGCCTTACTGTCTTCACAGCCCAATGCCCCTTCTCCTCCTCCTCCTCCTCCTCCTCTTCTTTCTCCTTCTTTACACTCCCATCACATTCCATCCCCTCTTCCAGCTGTAGAAGTGCACACCCATAGGTCGGGAAAAGGCCAAGCTTTGAGTGCATTTCTGATATCAACAGATGGGATAAAAAAAAAAAACTGGCAGATGTTTACTATTTGCTTGTCCAGTGATATAATTCATCTACAGAATTTAGTAATTTAGATTTTTCTATCCCCTCAGAGCATTCCAGTGGCTTTTCCATTTAATATGTCCACCTGCTTATTTTTGTGGGAGCAGCCTTACTTTAGGGGAATGGGGGCAGACTAAACATCCCGCAGTCTGGTTTTAAAGTTGCTAGGCTTTGTGAACCACCGTCTAGACGTGAGGCCTTCTTGCCTCCACTTGCACTGTGCTGCGTTTTATTTGTTTTTCGCACAGAGGAAAAGCAACAGATAGCCTGTTTGACCGGTTGTGCCAAATATGGCTTGAAATCTCCTCTCACCAGGGGCTATAATGAAAACCAGAATATTACTCTCAGCTTTTGTCATTTTGTTTCATGTTCTGACAACTAGGTCTACCATATAGCAATTTCACAATTTTCACTTTTGACTAAATAACCTTTGTGTTTGAAACCAGTTGTGACCCTCTGTGTTTGGTTTATGTTGTAAGATGTTTGTTTTCGTGCTGTGTGTGAACCAAGCCAGATGAGAGACAACCGTGCGTTCAGTAATATCAGAGAGAGAGATGTATGCGTGTGATGTTTTTTTATTTAATTTTACTAATTCAAAAACATAATTTCCAGAAAAGAATAATATTCAAACATTTTAGACACAGTGTTGGGGCAACTGTTTTTGGGGGGGGGAAGTGTGTGCATGAATGTGTGTTTTGCATTTGCTGTGACTGAGCCAAACCCCTGGGAAGAGAGAAGCCATTAGATTTTATTGTCTCGGGAATAAATGCACCAAATTATTTTTTTTGCCGGTATCCCATCTTATTTCAATGAGAAAGGAAAGCTAGTACTATGGGTTGAAGCCATGAAATCATAAGATGGGAGGGGGGGGGGAGACTAGTACAGGTTATTTCACTTTTCACCTCTGAATATGACCACGTTTAGCACACTTTTTTTCATGAAATGTGTAGTAAAAAGAAGCGTATCCTTTATAAATGCAGTTGTATGTGTCAGTGCACATATTCAGCCACCCCAGTCAGTCAAGATCCAAGTGGGATCCATAATTTGTTGGGGCGATGTAAAGCAGGGCTAAGACTTGCTGGTTCGAGTCCTGTCCCTGAAGGTCTGGTGAGGGCGATTAGAGATTTGTTTTACACAAAGGCTACTGTCACCATGTCACAGTTTGGACTTTGCAGCTCCCTAAATGACAATATCGATTCCCTCCTTGAAAAATCTTATATTTACCACATGTTTACCATAGGTTTTGAATATAGGTAGAGAAAAAGTACAGTGGTGAGTCTAGCAAGTCTTCCTTCGGTCCATCACAAACTGGGAGAATGTACTTTAATACAAAGCATACAAATCACAACATATTATTTTTTAAATGCATCAATATTTGAATGCCAAAATGTATTAACGCAATTTCTGTAGATGCAATGGATTTATTTAAGATTTATTTCAATGTTGCTGCTCTGTTGATGTTAAAGTAATTTGTTAAAGCTGGGTAGCAGTATGGGGACCCATTCTAAGCCTTAAGACGTGACTACTGATGAAGCTAATGCTAAAGGAATGGATCCGTCCACAGAACATTGTGGCATAACCCACATGTAGTTTACCAGTTCATTTAATACTTCTTTAAAGTCTTTAAAGCTTTTCAGTGTAAAACGCCAACTGCTTTTGTGTATTTTGCGAATTTCCAGTCTTTATATGAAAAACCGAAGCCTTACAGAAATCCAAGTTATGAAAGTGAGAATGGATGACTCATGTTTGATGATGTTCTCATTTGAAATTGGTTAAAGGCACACTGTCCTGCAATCAAGAGCTTTTTATAATTATACATTTCTTGCTTTCAAAAGTTGTCTTTTATCTTGAGGTAGCAACAAATAGAACATAGAGCCCAGAGTAGCCCATATACAAGCAGTTTTGTTTTAACCTTTAAGCTATGCAAATGAAGCCTATGCTTACAATATGTTGGAACATACAGTCAAGATTTACGTTCTGTAATCGTCGCGCTATTTTCCCTTATTTAATGGTGTCATCAGATACTTAATGAGTTTTTAAGTATTGAACATAAAAGTCCTTTTGCACGCTTTTTGTTTCTTCTTTGTATTTCATTTCTGCCAAAACATAACACCTTCACCTTGTGTGCCATTGAAAGAAAATGTGAGAAGTGGAACGTTTCTTTGTCTTATTTTCTTATATGATAAATAAATACCTGTAATGTAATACCACTAGTCTTCATTCTTTATTATTGGAACCTTCTTAAATTCCTGTTGATGTCATGCTTCGTCACAGTCATTTCCCTCCTGTTCTATGATACTTTCTATAGCTGCAGACCTTTGCCTGCATTTCAGTTTAGGGAACTCTTTGCTGAAACATGAAGTCTCAATTCAGTAGGACTGAGTTGGATCTTACAGAAGTTTAATATGGGGGGGTGAAGAGGCCTCAGGGAATATAGGTACTCTATTTGAGGAGATGGGATTTTAATATTCCATGAGAAAACTTTTCAGAGTAGAAGCTCTCAGAATTACAGAATACATGATTTTTAGATGCATTGTTTGTCCCATAAAAGAATGAAAAGACACGCAGGGCGGATAGAGGAGACTAGGTAGGGAATCAAAAGAACACTGGTAAATTGTATACAGTTATATCAATATTGCATAACAAGGTTGGATCTCCATCCACAAGGGGGAGGCTGGACCACATCAAAGCACCCCTTTATCTGAATGCCATGGTCCTATGCTCCTCGTAAATGTAATGGGATCCTCTAGGAGCTTTTCTTGCACGTTTTGGTAAGCAACCTAATGAAGGCTATCTGTTTATATTTTTTGTTTAATGGGTGAAGTTATGTAGATTTTAGTTTCATGTTTTATGGTTTAAACATACAATCACGAGAATTTGGGCTGCAGTTTTTCGTGTGCACTTGGAGTCTCCGAGCGCAGCCAAAGGAATTACTTTGCGTAGCTGACGTCAGGAATACCTCACCAACTGCACTGGCGGTGGGCAGGGAGCCACTGAAGAGGATATGAGGAGCAATCGTGAAAGAGGGCTCAGTCCGACCTTGTCTGGCGCACAGTCCCGCGCGTGGTTGTGCGTAAACGCTGCAAAAATAGTTGTCGGTGTTTAAAAAAAACCTTCAGGCGCGTACAACTTTGGCCCTCATTCATGTTTTTTTTTCGAAACACATCCACGTCTGGGTGTTGTGCAGAGGACAACCTCTTCCGCATATTGGATTTCAATGCAAAGAGAAGGTCGCCAACGTCCATCTAAGGATTCGGGAAATGAAGACAGCTACTGACACGGACTCAGTATTAGTTTTACTTTTGAAACGTTTTTCAGCGTAGTTTTAATTAAGGTATTTTCTTCAACTCGCGAAGCATTTGCTCCCTGTGTGGGATTACTCGCTGCATTGCTTGTATTTGAATGTAGCTGAGTTTTGGATACGCCTGTGCTGTGCATTGTACAGTGCACAAATTAGATCACAATGTATTTAATTTAGGACAACCTCTTTCAATTAAAAAGTGCCAAATTTAGCCGGAATGGCGAACGAGTGTAATCGCAACATTGTAGAAAAGTATATCTGCCATAAACTGTCCAAACGGGGATATGTGTTTGGATTTGATGATGTCCGGGATGAAGATGCTGCTAATAATGGGTCAATAGATGTCCCTCCACCGACTTTGGTTCGCCGGTGCCGTGAAGCCGGCACTGGGCCTGACAGCGAGAGCATCCCTCATCTCTGCAAACGGCTCCCCCAGTCCGACCCGACCGCCGCCATCCACAGAGTTCTCCGCGATGCTGGAGACGAACTTGAGAGACTATACCAGCCAGACTTCGCGGAGATGTCGCGGCAGCTGTATCTCACATCCACCACGGCGCAAAGGAGATTCGCCGAGGTGATCGACGAACTGTTCCGGGACGGGGTGAACTGGGGCCGGATTATCGCGTTCTTCGAGTTCGGGGGCACGGTGTGCGTGGAATGCGCCGCCAAAGAGGAGATGACATCGCAGGTGGACAACATCGCCGAGTGGATGACTGAGTATCTAAATGGACCTCTAAACAGCTGGATACAAGATAACGGAGGATGGGTAGGTCTGATTCCGTGTAGTTGAGCGCTTTGCAGTTGTGTGCCACGGGGGCGCAAAGGTCCGCTTTTGCTCTGGTTGAAGATGTTTCAATCAGTAAATTCACCTACTGTACCCACGTTTAATTGAGATCAAAACGTACATTCAGATTTGACTTAATACAGCACAATATCAAAACCACAGCTGTAGATTAATACAAATCTATTTCTCTAGAAGTGTCCATTACGCACGACAGAGCGAAGGATAGACATGGATGGCCTAACTTATGAGCTGCTCTGATTGGATGTTGATGGTGGCTGTTAAACCTAGTTGACCAATGTCAGTCCGCGTGCTCTGTCACACCTCCCGACGCTCTACACGAATCCCGCCCTGTCACAGTAGAGCCAGTGGCCGCCACAGCTGTCATGAAGCAGAAGGGATAGCACCTTGTGTTCCAGGGAGAATTTAAGCTTACGAAAATATTATTTTATGCATCACAGTGTAACATTTTTAATATTTTCAACATGTATATAAAGCTTTATGCTCTTGGTCATGGTTGTAGCAGGAGGGAGGTGGCCAGACGGATGTCAGCAAGGAGACAACTATTGAATTAATGTGTTTAAGGCTCTGGGCATGACTGGACAAGGCTTAGCTATCAGGGCCATTTTCTGCACATCTCATCTAAATGACACACAAACTTCATGTACAAATGAGGAGAGGCATCTACACTCCACCATTACCTGCCTACACACATGTACAGGAAAAGAGTTGAATCTAAAAAGAAAAAGTGGGCAATTTCAAATCCACTTTTGCAACAATTCTCCTTTTCTGCAGCCAGCAAAGAGCGCATCGACCTCATCTTATGTGCTCTTTAACAACTATTAAACCAAACTCCCATGAATTAGCCTCTAATTAGCAGAGGTGCTCTTAATGAGAGCATAATATTTGTACTGCTTGGTTATCTTGGCCAGAAGGTATCAGAATTGAGGAGGGG
This sequence comes from Etheostoma perlongum, assembly GCA_026937815.1. NCBI lineage: Eukaryota > Metazoa > Chordata > Actinopteri > Perciformes > Percidae > Etheostoma > Etheostoma perlongum. The sequence goes on from CM049382.1 coordinate 17,592,765, forward strand.
GTCATCAATGATTCATATTGAACATTTCATCTCAAAGGGAAGGACCATTTAACATTCCCCTTGAGTCTGCCTTACCCCTGGAGGTGGCAGGTTGTGCCACATATCAAAGGCAGGCAATGGAGGGAGGGCCCTTCAGGAACACAGCGTTAATCTGCAGCCACTGTGTTTAACATACAATCCCCTGTGCATCTAGGTTGGATCTCTTTTGTCTGCTTTTTTAGACCTGTGCCTTGAAGCCGGCGCAAACTGGGCTGCCGAGACGCCTGCTCGAGGTCTCTGGAGTCTGTGCCCACTGTACAATAATGTAGGTCATCATAGTCTGTGTTTTCCAGACGAGCGGAGATGACTGTATCTCTGCTGCTCTGAATCAACTAGAGGGACAGAGAGTACAGTTTTTTAATCCAAAGGATTATTTAGGATTATTTGAAAGCGCATGTTTCCACTTTGGGTCATTTTGATGGATTTATGCTCTCAGCATCAAGGAAATTATATCCAAATTAGTTTGTCTCTAAATCAATTAATTACAGAATATACTAGCATTGGAGCTTGTGAGTTTATACCTGTAATGTGTCGAGATTGAGTATTGACAGATAGGAATCTAACAGACACTATTGTTGATTTATATTATCATTTGAATGCCTGTCAGGTGGGGGATTTCCTGAGCTGTGTGTGTGTGTGTGTGTGTTTCAGTTATTAACTGACATTTCATAACGGACACTGGCCCAGACACAGAGCTTTGTCTGTGCTCTAGATTGGGTTTGTGAAATTCAGCTTCTCCTTTTTTACTGACTTGTGTTCACTATCATTCAGAATGTGCCAAAATTATTATTCTCCCATGTTGTTTGTAGCTACTCTTATATAGTGAAGAGTCTTGGACTCTTTTGCAACTAAAAGTTTGTACTTTGTTCCGATGTCTTTCAAAGTTATGCATCCACAAGCCCTAGTTGTTGAGATTTCTTATCAGACACTTTTCTTATCTTATCAGACCAAGATTTTAGAGATACCACCCCCCAAAAAAAAAACGAGGACTTCCCCTCAGTGTTCTTAATGGTGGCTATGGCCCAGACAATGGCTGCCACTGTTTGGATGTACTCTGAAACCAATCTGTTTCTGTAGTGTGAAAGCTTTGTGTGATGAACCAAATGTGCAACATGTTAATGTCTAATCTGCTCATCTTGGGCTTTGCTGAGAGTTTCCATCCACTTTAGTGCCACACATTTTTGAGGATACATATGGGTCAAAAATAATTTGTTAATTTCATCCACTAATTGCCAGGGAATGGTGCTTTAGGCTATTTAAGGGTACAGACTACAACAAGTGTATTATTTTTCTCAATTGGTGTGACACAGCTTTGACCAAACAATGAAGACATGGAATAAACATAGTTATATGTGCGTTTAGACAGGTTGTGTTTATAGTCACTAACACTGTCAATTGTGTTTTTGTATGGTAGAGGTGAGTCTTGTGTTTTTCACCACTCTTTAAACAATGGTAGTGGCTAGTCAACCTATTACTGACATTTTTGACATGTGAGAGTGGTGTGGAAACAGCTTTTTATCAGCCTACCCTCTCTTTCCTGTTGTTTTTTAGACAATTTGAGCCCAAAATAGTGCCCACTAATCATTGTTGAGTCTAGGCATCACCGGTGAGTCAAATACACCTTTTAGTTAAACAAAACTATCTGCCCTTTAGACATAACAAAGCAGTTATTATATTGTAAGAACCCAGCTAAGGGTAAAATAGCTCCCACTCTGCACTGATTACTTACCACACTCTGGGATGTAAAAGACTGTCCTTTCATTGTCCTCAACACTCAGTTTTCTCCACCTGTATAACTTCATCCTTTGTGGTGGCAGAAATTGCACTCATCAGGGGACAATTGCATTTAGGCTGTACCCACATGTGGTTCACCTGTGTTTATTTACAGTTCCTCTCAGTAAATACCAAGTGATTGAACAAAGTGACAGACGGCGTCCCACTTCTGAAATTACATGCTGGACCTCAGATATTTGACTGGCTGTGGGGGCGGCACGGAGCAAAATGCCAAAATGTGTTTCAAGAGAAAAACAGCGGTTTCACAACTTTGGAAGGCTAAGTGAGAACAGTCCCAGATATGATGTTGAGAAATTAATGTCTTTGGTCCAAACTGAAATGTATCTCAACAACTACTAGATGGATTACCATGAAATTATGTACAGACCTTTTATAGTCTGTATTTATACCACTTAATCTTGTGCCATCTTCAGGTCAAGATTTTTTGGTAAATGTGCAGCCAAACTAATGATATCCCCATCAGCATCAGGTGTACATTGGCTAACTTACCTGCTAAACATCAGAATGTTAACATTGTCCTTATGAGCATGTTAGCATGCTTGCCATTAGCATTTAGCACTGTAGAGCTAGCATAGCCCTGGTCTTCTTTTCATGTAGTAGTGGAGACAAAGGAGTTAAATCACCTAAAACCTTTTTTGAAGTCTTAAAAAGCAGGATCATGTTTCTGAGGAATGCTGTGATCCTGTGAGTGTGTGTGTGTGTGTGTGTCAAAGTAGTTGGCTTGGGTTGGGTCCTTCCAGTGGGGGATTCCCTGATCACAATCTGCTAGTCGACGGGTGGGACCTGCATGTTGTTCCGGGCATCTGGCTGTGCCCCACTCCTCTCTTGTTGAGGCTGAGTGGATCTGGGACAGCGAGGAAGTCATTAATCTCCATATAGGTGACATGTCGGCAGAGTAGAGGAGTCGGGGAAAAAACCCCAAATAAAAATCACTCACAAAGGAGCACATGCAGGAAAGCGGAAAAAAATCCTGAAGAGATCTCACTTACATCCAATTTGTGTCTCCTAGATGCAACTTTAATTGGTCAAAAACAAGTCAATAAAATAAAAAACTGAAAATGAAAGCAGCGTTTCAGGAGACTGCTTTCATAATGTAATCAGCTCTACAATTCATGATTGATGCATCCAATCTAAGCCAGAAAGCTTCTCTTCTCACCCAGTTATTTCCAATTGTCTGTTAATTTGTAGTTATTTATCAGCCTCACAAAATTAGAGCATGGATTGAACTCTGTTTACTTGTTTCTAGCAATCAGACCGAGACATCAACAATTACTCATGCAAATAGCATTTATGGTTTTTCCCTCCCACACATTATTTCAAAACAGAAAAATAACAACATAATTTCACTTTTGGAGAAGCGAAAAATCTCTGCAACTAATGATGAGTTTTGGAGATTTGGACAACAGTGTTATATTTTGATGTGGACTCTTAGCTCTGTAGTGGATACTGTACACCACAAAAGAGCTCAGTGTGGCAAGAAACAAGCCAAGCTTTCCCCCCATACTGTACCCCTTTTGCTGAGCAGACCTTGGTGGCTCGCCATCTGCTACTGTGTTTACACCCATCAGCCCGGCAACTGTAATCTCAGATACATTTCCTACAGACGCAGGCAGCTCTGGGCTCTAATTCTCTGAATTAATCTGACTCATTCGAATAATTTCTTTCAGGAACAGACCTGGAGAGATCTCAAGTCTCGCTGCTATCAAAGCACAATGACCCTTGTTCCAAATATTCAGTCCTGTGTGTGGGATACTTTGGAAAGACTTATATAGTTTAAGTGGTGCTTTTTGCGTGACAGTCATGTGACTCCTTTGGTCAGTCTTCACTCTGAAATCACTTGTATCTGAATCATGGCCTATATTAAACTTGGGGTCGACTGTTAGGTATTAATAATGACGTAAATTACTTTTCATCTTAACTACACTTGAACAATATGGCACAATATGTTTCTATTAGACCTTTTTGTGGCCAAGTATAATTATTTCTTTTACAGTGTCTGCTTTGCCTTTCAGTACATAGAACAACAAACATGAGATTGTTTTGCAGCTAGGTACCGTGCAATGAATAATTCAGCTATTTATTCAAAATTTCAACTGCAATTTTTTTATTTTTCTGACAATAAAATCCAACGAATTTCAAACTGTCAGTCTTAATTATAGAAAAGGCTTTTATCATGAAGACATGCTGTCTCTCTCAAACTAAAATTCACCCAAACAAAGGATTTTTATGATACTGTTGACTGGTCAAACATCGTTTGATCACTTTTGAGCTTGACATGACATTCCTTGCTTTTATGTTATGGTTACACCATATTTACCATTTCACACATCTCGAGCATTTCATGAACCTGCCAGAAATGTGCACTTTTGTTGTGAATGGAAATCACAGAAATACTTTTTTTTTTAACTGTTCCTAGAATATAATTCTGGTGCTTTTGTGAGTGCTGTGCCTATTTCCACGACCTCACTTCTCCCCAGACACCCTCCACCCTGTCCTGTGTACTTATTTCTGGACCTCCTCGGGAGAGGCGGAGGAATGTCTGCTGGGGAGCAGCGACTGTGAATAAGTAATGGAGACGACCTGGGTGTTTCTTTCCTGAGTGGCCGGTGAAGGGTGTGGGTGATTTTGTTTGTTGAAAATCATGTCAGCTAAGCATTCTTTATTCAGTCAGAACACACACTGATGAATAATACATGGAGCATATAAACTCAGACACTAAATGGATGTCCAACAAGTAGAACCCCAAAGGCTGTCTGCGCTCCAGTCAAGATATCGCCTCTTCTTTTTCCTCACTCTCTTTCTCTCTCTATCTGTCTCTTACCCCACCACCATAAGACATACTCAATTAAACAAACACACACACACGTGCCTAATCCCTTCATAAACAACACACTAATACCCTGAGACATGGCTTTCAGTGTCAGGTAACGTTTCAGATTCCTTAAAAAATGCAGGGACATGTGAGAGGCCTCTAAATATAGAAGCGTTACCACCAATGCTCCTGTGTGGTCCTTTAATTGTCATGTTACACATAAATTCCTGTGCTATTGTCACATTCACATCACAAAGTCGCCTGCCAATCTGCATGGTGGAAAAAAAGGTCCTAATGAACCATTTGAGATGGCAGATAAAAGAGTTTTCCACCTTTTCTTTCATGGTAGGAGCTGGATAATGAGAAGCTAACTGAGACGCTAGTTGACATTGCCAATGGGCACACCCTTGGAAGCTGCGCAGCATATCAATATAGGGCAAGGTTAAACGGTTCCTCCCATTGTCTAACTACTGTAGATATTTTTGGGACAAACCCCCAAAAGGGTTTGTAAAAGAGATTTGATTTCCTCAATTAATTTCTAGAGCAACAATAGCCACTACTGATTGAAATGCAGCTGGGAGTGTCACCTAAATTACTTCCCAAAGTCAGACACTGTTGCATGCCTATAATAACCAAAAAACATTTTCTTACTTACCATCTATGGTTGAAAGTTTTCACTTTCACTCCCAAAATGAAACGTACATCTTGTACTCTTAAGTTTGTGGAATCTCCAGTTCCTCCAATACTGTTTCTTGTGGGGTTTTTTTATGCTGACAATAAATACATTTTCATACACTTCCATTGTATTGGGGTTGTGTCAGAAGACTCAGCAGCAAAGAGTCTATAAAGTTGGCCACTTTCGGGGAAGTGAAAATAGCTATCTAGCTAGCTATAACTATCACCTATTCGCTATTAACACACTTTAGTAGACACATAGTAGCATTCATTTATTTTTGTTTTGGTCTCCACCAACCCTTGAGGGAAATATCTTTCTCTTTAGCTGCTAAATGCTATGTTCGTTGCTAACTTTGTCTGCTATTTGGTGCTAGACGGGTAGTGTTGGTACGTTTTTTTTTTTAGAGCTTATTTACACAAGAACATTAACCGAACAAAACAGCTGTATGCTGTAGCTGAAAAGGACGCAGAAGGTATTGGGGAGAGGGAACCAAAACAATAAAGTTGTAGCTCGTATAACCAAACAAGAAGCCAAAAAAAGGCTAAGATGCCCTATAGAGCTGAGAGAAGCTGCATTATTAAGTGAGGATTCTCTTTTCAATTCTTATTCCATTCCACAGTCATTTGAAAAATTGCTACTATAAAAATATGGACTGTTGCAGCTTTAAAACCTTACAAAAATGAACAATCTGCATGGCCAGATTCCAATAGGGTTAAATAGGAAAATGTTTTTTTTTGGGATTCGGGTGAATTGACCATTTAATGTTTATAGAGTTTATATATGCCAGCAAACACAGAAGCGGATGTGCTGGTGCAAATCAATTATTTGCTGTCCACAAAATGGCTGTGTGCACACTCACACGCACATGCATACACACAGATACTGTGCCACATCAGCTTGAACACACAGAAGCGGATGTGGTAGTGTGAATCAATAATGCTGTGTTGTCACAGTGACATGTGAGCCATGGCAGGGAGCAGATGGCCCCAGGGTGCCTAGCTTCCTGTTAGCTGTGCCATTCAGCCTCAACACACACAGACACACATGCACACCCCACTACCAAGTCCGCTGGGATTTCCTGGTGCAACTAACCATAGCACTGGCCATTAACAAACAGCCAGCTATTATTGGCTCTTCTCTGAAATGCTGAGATGCCTACCTAAAAAATGACAACATGCAGATAATGGTAAATAGATTTCTCTGCCTCATCCATGGAGGTCTGGGGTAAATATTTCTCTGCTTCCGTTCCCCAGTGTGATTTTTGGCAGAAGGGCAAATAACCCCCAGGAAATCTGATCAGTTTCAGTGGACACTAAGTGAGGTCAGCCATTGCTCAGGTATCACTTTGAATAGCCTGGGTGGTATTGATTGAGCATTTCCGATGGCTTGTGTTGGTATCTCTGGTAAGACTCAATGTGACAACACAGCGAACCAGTGGCTGTAAATGTCATATTGCTTATAAAGTTGATTTATAAAAATTCATGCTGTGGAAAGACCTCAACGAGATGTTTAAGCTGTTTATACACTTATGCTGAAGTCTTTCTGCCAATGTGTGTGTGTGTGTGTGCCACTGAGAGCTCTCACTCCTGGTAAAGCTCACACAGCACCCCTCCCCCCCTCCGTGTTGGCACTCACCTTTGATAGCAACTGATTAGGTTTGAAGTGCAGAGAAAACGATTCGCCCCTGACTTTGGAAGATAAAAGCTTTTCCAAGGGAACGTTGCTGCTGCTACCTAGTGTTTCAGGGCAGCGATTAGTGTTCATGAAACTCTTTGCCATCTCGAACTCTTACTCTCCCAAACCTACAACCAAATTCTGTCAGCATGCTGCAGTGAACAGACATTTTGTTGCTGGGCTGTCACAGATAACCCCTGCTGTTTTCAGAGGACTACTACTTCATGCTACTTCTGACAGTGATCGCCGGCAGGGGCTTACCCAGTCTTGCCACGGCGTTGTATTACATCAATTTCACTGGGTCTTCTCTGAAGCTGTGCTGCCTTTAATTGGTTGTTGGGCTGTCATTACAACTTCAAATAATGACAGATACTTCAAAGAAAACAGGGAGAATTAAAAACAGGAGAACCGACAGTGATTCCTTTTCTTCTTAGGTATTTTGTTTCACATTTTTGGTATTTCTTTTGACAATGCAGCTGTGCTTTATGCCTGTGTATGTTCTAAAGATGCTGTATTTGTATTTATTATAAGGATCCACATTAGCTTCCGCCTAGACAACCAGCTAATATTCCTGGGGCCCAAAACAACAATAAATCAGACAATATTATAATATTTCATTACTCATACATAAAAGAAAGTAAACATAACAATATCTGCATATAAAACTAAATAACAAATAAAGCAAATATTTTGCAATGTCTGGATTGCATTAACTTCATGTCGGTAAATCTAACCATCAGAAGTTTAATCAACTCTGCAAATTGACCTATAAAGTGCTTTATTTATCTTTAACATTTGTGGCTCTTGGTGCTGCAAAAGCTGTAAAGAAAGAAAGAAAGAGCTCAATGAGAATGCATTCACTGTTGTTTAACAAACTACACTATATGTACATTCCTGCCATGCAAAGTGAGTTAAAAAATATTCCCAGATGAAATGACTGGACTTCACAATGTGTCTTTGATCAGGAGGGGAGGCTGACAGGGAGGAGGAGGAGGAGGAGGAGGAAGAGGAGCGATGAAGTAGAGGAGGCTTATAAAGCTGTAACAGGCAGTCCATTTCTTCATAGTGCCACATGTGCTGCAGCTAGGTCGAGACTGCTGAGGTAATTGCTGTAAAAAAGTAAGGGATGGTTGGCAAAGTGCAATCAGGCCACCAGGGTTGAAAGACCAAAGCAAAATGGAGTTAATAGAGCAAATTTGATGGAGAAGTAAAAGTAGATTAGCTCACTCCATAGAAATTAATAGAGAAAACTTGGATAAAATTGCCTGTTAGTCATCTGACTCAACAATCATCTGACTCTCAGCTGATCCATCTGCTGACTTAAAAAGTAGAAGAATGTTCTCATAAAACACCCACATGGGCATTAGATAGCACAAAATAAAATAAAAAATGTAACAGCCACAGCTCACTATACAATATGCATGCATTTTTTCCTGTATAATTTAGAGTCTCAGTTTGAAGCAGTATATTCTAATATTCACTGCACATAAAGGCTCAGCCTGCCACTGAATAACACTAATGCCATTTCCCATGGATTATTCCGGAGAGAAAATGCCACAAAAAAACTCTAACATGACACTGAAGTGTGCCTTATTGGCTTCTGCACAATTTTCCTACCAGACTTTCAATGTCACAATAGGCAACTTATTATCATTCATCAGGTAGGCTGTGCTTGTTTCCCTTTGGTCTCTGCATACAAGACAGGGAAGGTGACACCGCTCCGAGTGAGCCAGCCTGCTCCAGATAGTTCAAACAATCGGCCGTTTTGAAAGCATGCCGCTCCACATAGCTGTCTCTAAGGTCTCTGTGAGTCACATTGAACTCATGTTTTAAGACCAGGAATATAAGTAGTGTCTACCTGGGCTCTTAGCTGCTTGAATAGGCGTTAATTACTTTCATCTATCTCTGAAAAGGATTTACATATAGTTATTTCATTACATAATACAAGTGTAGTTGTGTTTTTTTGCAGTCAATCTGGTTATCTCAAGGTTCATTCCTTCTCATATCAGGCCTCTCAGGCACACACAGTGCAGTTGTTTGTTTCCATACATCAATGCATTCCACTCATTCCTCTCCCCCGGATGAAAATCAGCTGGTTGCCTGAGAGCGGTCATTGAACTGTTTCCCAGTATTCCCAGCCTGAAAAGTGAAATGGGGGAGGAAAACATTTTCTCAGCAAGCCAGGTTGGGGCTCATTTTCATATTGCTTTTAAAACCCAGATGACAGCTAAACATATCATAGGCTATGGATATATATTTAGATTTATCAGCCGGTAGTTAAATTGTGCAACAATTGTGCCCCCCCCCCTCTCCTGTTTCAAAATGACCTCATGCTGCATGCAGGACAGAGAAGTTTTGTCACGCATTGCACAATTTCAGCTTTTCTGCTTTCTTTCCTATATCGAGGTTTTTCAGTGGGCCATAGGCTGAGTCACCATGGTGTTACCTCATTTAGCAATGGATGGTGACATAACAGACATTTATTTTAATGCAAATCTTCGAGATGATTACTTTAATACTGATACATCACTTGATTAAGTAGCGTTTTAGTTTTATAGCTGGAGAAAGTGGATCTAGTTTTAACTATTTTATTTACAGCACGGTAGTTCCCAAATTAGGGGTCGGGCCCCTCCAAATGTTTGACTAAATTAAGTCGAACAGTATTTAAATGAAACTATCTGAGAAGTTTGGGGGGGTGATGTCTCTTTGGTGTAACTCCTAACAACTTTACTAACAACAAATGAAATAATCTGTGAAAATGACAGATGTCAGATAAATGTAGAGGAGTAGAATATATTTGTGCTTAAATACAGTACTTGAGTAAATGTACACAATAACTTCCCATCACTGGCAGCAGATGTCTTCACTTTGACTTTGTGGAAAGTTTTCATTGTGGTTCGGGTTCTTTTCTCCTCACTTCAAAGGTGTTCCTGAGGGAGCTGCACATCAAACAGGTGATTGTTTCTCTGACATTATCAGACATCTGAGATCCTCAAACTGCTCTGCTCCGCTCACAGCGAACCCTGTCCCAGACTGTGGCCTCTCTCATTTACATGGGTACACAGAGAACACCACCTGAACCTGAAACCTGGCCCTGTTATACTCCAATCACGTAAACCGCTCCAATATCTTGTTGCCAAAACTGACAAGCTCTCATTTAGCAGCCTAATTTTACAAGACGTCTCCTGTATGAAAGAGGAGACTGAGAGGAACTGTGCGTCTAGCTTTGATGTTCCAATACTTTCTACTTTGCCGACATGTTTAATTCTTAATTCTAATTCTAATTAATTCTTAATTCTAATTCTCTATTTCAATCAGGAGAGACATGTTTGCAAAATGTATGTATGTAGTCTTTGGCGATTAGACTCCATCGCTATACGAATGTTTCGTATATCTATATAGGGGTAGAGAACCATCAGACCCCCGATGGAATCTAGACACCGATGGTGGCGAAGGAGCCTGAAGACCAGACCGAAGGAGGCTCCAGACCGGTCAGCTGGAGTAGATGACTGGAGGTGGAAGGAGAGGTGGAGGGTTGCACTCTTTGCCTGCAACGACAGCTGAATAGCAAGGGGAGAAACAGATTTTTAAAAGCAGGGTTGTGACTCTTTGATTGGCCCTTGCAATTTGTGTGCGATTCTGATTGGTTAAGCAGGAAGGTGAACGCCTCCAACAGGCGATTCATTTAGGAAATGAGCATTGATTAAATTGTAGCTGAACTACATTAGACGATATTACACTTGATTTGTTTGGCACTGCTTCCTAAATCACAATAACTTAGGATTTCATCAAAGGAAAAAAACATTCCTGCTTTTTGTGAACATAAAACGTGCCCTTTTGTTACAGTTTGATTTTTCTAAATTGGAGCTAAGATCTAGGAGTCAGTTAATGGTTCAAAACAAATACAAATCTCTTAGTTACAGTGTCTAACCAACTGTGGCTCTGCACCGCTGCTCCCACTCCCTTTCTCCATGGTATTAGCATGACTACATGTTTGGCTTGCTTCTAGTCTTTCCCTAGTTACCAGAAACAGAGTCTGTGATTTAACCATACTTGGCTCTACCACAGAGAAGCCATAGTCTAAAACCAGACAGTGATGTCATCCCAGCAGCATATGGCACAGGATGTGACTTAACACTAAGTGAACTGTCAAGTTCTTTTTCAAAGACTTACTTAGTCACAAAGCAACTTTGTAAAAATCCGGATTGTGTAATTGTGTTACATATGGGCTCTTTGATGCAATCACCAGAAAACCACAACAATGGAAAAGCAAATGACTTCATTTCTTGGGCAAGTTCAGAACAATCAGCCAACACACGGCTGCTCATACTGCAGATGGTGTTCCCACACATCCCCATTCATTACACCATATACAGTAGTCGTTTCTGGCTCAGATCAGTCAGTCTATTTTCAGCTCCACTGCATTTGAGACTGTGGTTGTGTGGTCGTGAGGTCTTAAGGGGTCAGTGGATATGACTTTTAAGGCTCGTGCCACCCCTGTCACAGGAAATGAGCTTCTCCCATGGCTCTGTTTGTCACAGGAGAAGTAACAGGCCACCTGGGAATCTGCTGGTTCCCACGTTCTCTATCAGAGGTTTCTATCTGGACCAATCAGGCACAGCAGCTTAGCTATTGGGCGCTCCCACGCTCTCTAGTTTTGCCAAAAATAAGACATTTTCTGAGTCCTGTATGCAGCAATCCAAAGCTGATTTAAAGCGGAGAGAGCAGTTTGCAATGTGAAAGTTTAAACTCTTTGTTTAATCATTAACCCAAACTGCAGTGAATGTGGAGAATGCCATTGTTCGCTTTTTTAAATACCATAGATAATTTACCAAGTGGCACTTAACACAAGTGCTCTTGCATTCTTGAGTGCAAAATTTGAACAAAACAACCCATGGAGGTGGAGTTTTACACAATTCTCTCAGAAAGAGCACCACAGTTTTTTGGCTTTCACATAGCTTTTACATGGATTTTTGAAACCACAAACACGTCACTGGAACAGCCAATGTTCTGTGCAAGGTTTCCTTGGAGTAAACACAGAGCTATTAGACATCCAAGTGGCAGACATCCTGTCTTTACTGGAAAGCCACTCAAGCCAGGTTTAATGCATTCCAAACACACCAGCCTCCACCAACCTCCACAAGTGTGGAAGATGACTCAACGCCATTTTCTACTCTCTCTTTTGCTCTTGCGGATCATTGGTGGCTTTTTAAATGGGCCAAGCAGCGGAGATGTGAGTTGTGAGTTTGGGCAGCCCTGAACCAGGAGCTCAGATGAAGCCTGATATTTATAGCAGCACAGAAGTCTTGCGGCTTTGACTATTGTCACTTCCTCTTCCGTTGAGGGACCAGCTGGGCTCAGCGCAGACATCCTCAGATGAGGCAGACATCCTCAGATGAGGCAGACATCCCCTTAAAGCTTCATTGTATCTATTTGAGGAAGCTATTGTGCCTAGTTTTGATTAATTGGTTCGTGTTGAAAATGGTTCCAAGGTCAAAATCAAAATTGTTTTAAAGAATGAAAGAAATATACTGATTTAGCTGCAGAGGTGGTCTGATTTATTGTGAGAGAAAAGGATTGTCTCTCTTTGTCCGGCAAGAGACTGATTGTAAATGATACACCCTGAGCTTCAGTAAGGTGTGCAGAAGTGCAGATAAACCAGGAGCGCAAGTGACAGGAGAGGAAACACGGTCTGTATCCATCCACTCGCCCTCACTTCTCTGAGCCTGCAAGGTCACCCATTTCTCTGTTTCATGTTGGATCAAAGCTGTTCAATGAAAATCAATGGGGCTCAAGAAGAATAAAGGGCCTGCGAGGATCATAGAACTGCCCAGTCAAGGTTAAATAAATACATCAGAAATGTTTGGTAAGTCTGTACAAGTTGGACGGTTTAACTCCAGTGCCTTTATCCTCCTCCTCCTGCCTTGATGTCATGAAAGTTTACTGAAGCGTTATTCATCTCTAAAGAAACCAAAGTCTCATGTGTAAAGTTACAGTATTCATTTATCTAGCTGGTTTTACAATGAATAATGGAGACAATAAAAAACGCAGAGTGTCATGAGGACTGTGGGTGATTTACTGGCGATCACGTTTCATGTTCCAGTAGAGCAGGCTCACTCCCACAGGAGAGCGTGCTGTTTTGTAAACACACACTAATACTGCTGCTGCTGCTGCTGCTGCTGACATACATTTGAATATTTATGAGCCTTTAGGGTAGCATCCAACGTCAAAATGGTTTCTCTACGGTTGAGTCCAATGAAAGTACACTGCCGAGTATGAAACCGGAGTCTTCAAATGATTCAAAGTGAAAGCTAATTTAAAAGGTTTTCCATTTCTTTTGTCAGGATTTACCTTCTGCTCTATTTTTATCACAGACTGATATAACTCAGTAGTTTCCATATCGTCTGGCAATTTAAAGGGAACATCTGTATTTTTCAACCTGAAACCTGTTATCCCATGTTTTTTTGTAATAATGTGATAATGGGAACAACAATTGGTCCAGTATTGAGCGAGAGTGCTGCAGCTGCTAGCTGCAAAACAAGCTGCAATGTGATCGCAAGGGGGAATTGTCAATGTCAAGGCTCAGATTGTTATAATGGTATAGTTAAGTGTCTGTTTCATCTAACTTTCTGCCACAGACTAATAGATTAATAGTCTAATCGTTTGAGCTCTATGTTTTATAATTAAGGGTGCTACTCAACTAATTCTGTAAGTCTGATCCACTAAGTTTGTGTAGTGACAGATTTGTTCAGCTTTCCCACCCAGTTTGCCATCATCACTTGGCTGTGAGGTTGCTGTTTCCAAGTATTGCAGTATTGGGCTCAGCGTCCTCATCTCCAAGCTGTTTGGCAGTGCTGACACAGGGGGATTCACTGGGTAATGAGTATTGCAAAAAAAAAAAAAAATACTCCTCCGTCATCTCATTTTTGCCGGGGCCAGTCGATGGATGACACTCCTGAGACTTGATGGAACCTGACCTTGCTGCCAGACAACTTTGGTTGCTGTCCTGTCACCTATTGTGAACTGCTGAGTTTAAAAACAAAATGTGTGCATGCATTCATACATAAAATAATAACACATGGAAGAGAGATATATTAATGTATATTTGGATCAAAGCAGATCAATTACAAAGGACACTAATGCTTTCCCTGCACTTTTTTTCTATCTCCCTTTACTCTTCCTTGGCTCCTAAAATGGGAGTTTTGTTTGACTTTAATTAGCTGCAGAGAAGTCTGCAAGAAGCTCATTAGAAAATCAAAGAGGGGTGGAAGCGGCAGCAGCATATGCAATTTTATAGTATGTTACTATGTGAATGCTTAGGAAATAAACAGAGCGTGGGGAGAAGCTCGGTTCAGAGGTGAATATAGCAGCGAAGCCACAACAGGCCCTTTAAATACAAGTTGAACTTTCACCCACATCCCTTTCTTTTAGTCTCATTCTGACTGCAATTACCCACAGAAACGTCCCAAAACAGCACACAAGATGACTCATTATCTTCCAAACAAGTCAAGCGATCATTCCCAATACCCAAAGCAACTGACATTTCCTGTTACCCTTAAGATAGCGTAAGGCCATCAGAGAAAGACAACAGTGTATAATCTCTCTGTATTCACAAGAATGACACTGAGCAAAAACCCAGAGGTCTAAATCATGTGAAAAACAAATCAGAGGTTGAGAACAGGCTCTCTCCTGCTGGTGGGAAAAGCAAATCATGTGTGAAGTTTCCAGCCAGGGTAACCATGACACTCAGGCAGCAAGTTACCACCCCATGGCTGAGTATGGGATCCTCTCAAGTCTTACTCCTTTACTGTGTGCGCCTCTCAGGGATTCATTGTGTGCAGTAAAAGCGAAGGAAAGCGAGTGTGTAAACCTGGCTAGGCATTTTCCCATTGGATTCTTGGCTTCTGTAGGGCGGCTGTGACCTTTATAAAGCCATTGATCCAAAAAATGAATACTATGGAGAACTACAGCCTGGACTTTATTTCCCAGATGCACACCTGCTGTCGGCGGCAGATGGTTTGCTGCAGGGCAGAGAGATAACTTCTTGAGGATTATGCAGTCTTTTGTTGATGTGATGAATGCAGATGTTTTGTCCTTTCCTGTCCCTGCAAACTTTCTGTGTCCTCCTTTGCCAGCTGCTTATTATTATTATTTTCTTTAAAGGTTTAGATTGTTCAAAATGACAGTCAACACAGAATGAAAAACAGGGAGAGGAATCAGGAGAAAAAGAGAGCACCAAGGTTTGTTTTTCCTACCACTCACATGGTGTTGGCAGCACTGCTTGCTAACGTGTGGGTGAAAAAGTTCCAGGAGCATGCCTCAGTCTCATGATATCCACCTGACACCATTCCTCCCTCCATCCCTCCCTCCTCTATCTCTTCGCAGCTCTCCCCTGGGTCAGTATAGAGTTATTACCGCCCATGTCCTTGTGGGATTCTTTTAAACATCAATCGCCGCTCTTATGAACCTCTTACCGTAATTGGCCCGCTTTTGTTTCAGACTTAAATAGAAGATTATCTATGCCGCCAGTCTGGGACATATTTAGGACACACATCATGAGTTTGCAATTTTGTCAAGCCAGGCTAGTGGTCACACACACATGCTGCTGGAGAAGGTGGCTTGTCTGTGTTGTTAACTCAGCAAACTGTTATTTTTCTGGCGTAGGAAATAAAGACGGAGGCAGTGTTTTTGCCAGCTAACACGTTCCCCTTAGCTGGAGGTCTGACTGAAGAGCTTGTTCTCTAATTAATACCTGAATCCTAGAGAGGAGGGAGGGAGGGTATCGTCACTGAAAAACAAGGCTTGTTCACAGTTCTTTAAAAAAAAAGAAACCGTCTGACATTTTGATTCCGATTTTTAGCTGACTAGGCCCACTGAAATTTCTCAAAAACTGATGGTTTGCCATGATATATTTAATGACTCTGATGATCCCTGATTTTCCCATTAGCGCCACCAGCAGGGAAAGGTTTTCATCCTGTGAAGTATGTCAACATGCATAGATGCATGAGCACCTATTTAGCCTTGAGACATTCATGGTTCGCAGAGGATGAATCCTAATGATGAACCCCTGGCTTTTAGTGCCATAAGGAGGCTAACATTTGTGGTTTTGAGTGAAATATCTCAGCAACTATTGAATGATCTGCCATGAAATTTAGTTCAGACATTCATGCCCCCCCTCAATAGGAACTGTAATAACCTTGGTGACCCTGCAAAACTAACAAGGGCTGTGCAACTATTAGGTTGCACAGGGCTGCCAGCAAAGGCTGCAGAGTCTTGTTTTTAGCCGTGGATAATTAAAAACACTCACCTGCAACCAAGAAAAATGACTTGTGGTTTAAGATCATGTTGGCTTACTTAAGTGCACAGTGTGTTTTGACACCAGAGGGCCTTAAGTGGAAAGAAACTGCTGATCCTTCTTCCTCTGTGTCCCAGTCTGGCCCCCAGCCTCAGGAATGCCACAGGATGGGAAGGGAGGAGAGGGAAACAGGAAATACTTTTGTCTCCCCACAGCACTTCAGAATGGATGTCTCCTTTTTTTAGTCTTGTGTGGGCTTATGTTTGATAAAAGGAAACTGTATATTAAAATGTAACAGAAAAAGAGTATAATGACCCAGTTTTGCTTCTAGATCAAGGTCGAATAAAACGTGTGTATTCCAGTTAGAATTACACAAAACATAATTAAAATAGAATGCTGATAGATTCCCATGGGAACTGACACAGTAATGTTGTACTGAATTAAACTTAACAATTCACCATTGTTCACAGATAGGTCAAGTTACAGCTAAAATCAGAGGCATCAAAGGGGCTGAAATGTACTGCTTTTAATGTGGTTAGCTTAGTAACAAAAGAGTTGATATTCAATAGGAAACATTATATCCTCTCTTAAACCGCTCTAAAACACTGTCCTAGTCAGGTTCAAGATAATCTACTTGTGCGTGTGTGGGAGAGCGAGGAGCTTAGCACCATCCTTAGCACTTCCTGTCCAGCTGTTCCTGCTGTCATTGCTTATGAGCAGATGTCTGTATTTCCTCGTCGAAGACACACAGCCGTGGTATTTGCTCCATGGACATAACATCCACTCACAAAATCTTAATTTGTAACAGGTCTTTTTTTAACTCATGTTTTAGCAGCAGAAAGCAGAGCCTCTGAGTAACATTAATATATTTTTGCGTGAGGAATGCAAGTGCTCATCAACATGCTAAAGAAAGAAAACGCCTAAATCTGTCCACATGCAGTTACAAATTGGCTGTTTTTGGTGATTTCTGTTTTTTTTAAATGTGTTTCTGTTTGGATTGTGTCTGTCTGCATGAAGAGCGTCTGAGGTTGTGCATCTGAGTGTGTGTGTGAGCCAATAAACATTAATGGATCTGCTTGCAGCATGGCTGTAAAAACACTAGTTCCCATATTTGATGGTGGCCAAGGGATTTACATTTTAGGATTAAGGATCATCATGCCGATTTTGAGCTATCTGCCCCTAAAATATCTGCTGCCAGGTGATCACAGCATTTAAAACTTACATTTATTAAATGACCACAAAAGTAGTCCAACAGTGTTCTGTGGATTCTGTAAGATTAAGGGTGCTGTTGTTGAGAAGAAATGTTGTTTTTTAATTATTTTAACATCATTTTTCACCGCCGTCAAAATCTCAAAGGTGGATATCTTAGAATCTGGTGAAATTAAATTAAAACCATCTAGATAGCTTGATACCAGCAGTGGAAAGTGAAACAAATGGTGTTTGGTCAACCAATCCTTGAGATGATTAGAATTATCATAATTATTTTATAATTTTCTAGGGGTCAACAAATCCCATAAAAAGACCAAAACCAAACATGAAACAACCAAGTTGGCTGTGTAGTCAAAACCTGATGAACTGTATTCCTCTGTGCCATAGAGCTTCATTGTTGTTAAAAAACTATTTCAATAGATCAATGGGCCACACTACTGCACTAGCTGGCATTTTTCTTTGAGTTAGTCCCACACAGAGCACTCAATGTGTATTAATCCGCAGCTGAAAACTAGTCCCCAACAAATGCACAATTTAGCCTAGCTGTTTTAGCAGCTGGCATGCCTTAAATTAATAAAAAATCTATATTTGTGACCTCTTTTTAAAGATTTACGTCTGAGGAATAAATGGGATGCCAACCATATCCTTTATGGTGTTTTCTTGTAGACTCCACCCATCAAATAACCAGCTGACGGGAGAAAGTACACATAGATAAACACATTCTTTGACAGCCCAATTAACTGTTTCTCTTTCTGTCTCTCTCCCAGGCTGCCTTTGTTGAGCTGTATGACAGACAGAGGGACTCCCTCTTCAGCTGCTCCTGGCCCTCCATTAAGACGGTCTTTGGTCTAGCTGCACTCGGGGCAGCTAGCCTCACCTTTGGAGCATACCTGACACAGAAGTGAAAGAGCCCTCGTTCTACCAGCTTGACTTTATTCCACCTCCTCCTTCTTCTCCTTGTGCCTCTTCTTATTCCTTTTTATAGACGCCCCTGACCCCTCAGAGACAACCTTCACACTCTTTTGAATCTGGCTCTCTTCAAAGCCCTCTCTCAGAAATCTCCCTCTTCCTCGCCCCTACATGTCAAAACAGACATAAATCAAAACAACTGAAGCAGCCAGATGCACAGCCCATAGAGAGCAATGGACGTCTTGAAAAGAAGCAACTTAGATGTAATCACACTAATTTGCTGCGTAGCCTACAATTGAGAAATGAGGTGGCATCAGTAGCATGCATTTTTTGGGGGGTTTTGTTCTGCCTGCTTCTGTACTAGTTATAGCATTAATGTTGAGTGTTTGTGTAGATGTTGTTGCATGTGTCAGAGCTCATGCAGGACCTCTATTTAGAGGCCTTGATAATGGGGGTGCAGGGACAACGATGCTCCACACCGGAGCCCAGCCCCTGCATGTTAGGGTGAAGAACCTCGTTTTGAACTGTGTTGCCCCCCCTGCAGCCGTCCTTCAAAGGACTTCCTCTACAGAACAGCTGCTCAGAATGTATAATGGAAACGGCTCGGTTTGTGTCTACTGCTTTCACTCCCCAGACAGCTCCAGTGAACTTTGAACACCCTGCACCATTATACTCTCCATGGTCCTTAATATTTAGAGGAAGGGCCAGCGGAAGACTGAGGACAGCTGATATTTCTTTTGCAGAGTTTGAAAACTCCTCGATTGAGATAGTGATGTTGGTTTTAATTTTTTTTCAGCATGCCAAACCCCAAATTGTGTGGTTTTGAACAGGATTTGAAATGTGCATTCCTCAAACAAAACAATGGCAACGAGACCACTCTTAAAAAAGCACCAACACTGTTCACAGATTAGCACCAAGCAACCCTTAATTCTTTTTATTTTCTACCACCGTTTCTACCAGCTTTCTTACTCTTAACTCAGTCCATTTGTGGTCAGATTGTTTGGGCTCACCCAGGTCTCAGAGCTGACCTTGTCAACATGTGTCCTCCAGCTGCTGAGGCCCTGCACTGAGAAGAACCTCGCTTGGTCACTGATGACTGAGTGGAATACCATGGCAGCAGGGTTTCAGTTTAGGACTAAAGCCAGTGTGTCCCAGGTGCTGGAACCTGAGATGTCCCCTCTCTCCAGTCTGCAAATGCATTCTGTCATTGATTTGTTTTATTGATGTTTGTCTTGTGTTACAGTCTGACAGAAAATTTGGAAATGCTCACGGTAGTGATGGTCATGGTAAAGACAGCGGTTCGCAAAGCTTCATTTGACCATCACTAGCTCACAGGCTTCAAAATATTTAGTTGTAGCCTGCACAACTTTATTTGGTTATGGAAAAGTGATATTTTTTTTGTAATCTTTCTTTCTGTTCTTTCTCATTACAAATCTTCAACTGCTTTGTTGCATAGATGAAATATACTGTCTTCACACGAGAAATACGTGTAACCATATTTATAACAGAATAGGGTAGAAGATAACAAATAACAGCAAAGGAGTTGCATTTTTTCTATTTATTGAGCGGTACCAGATCACAGATTTTATTAACAGTAACTACTTTGATGAAAAATAAATTGTTTTCACTTGTTTTTTATTTTTATTGAATCACACTGTAACTACATTTTCTTCCTGGCTGCTATTATAATGAAAAAGATGTGTTTAAAAAAAAAAAGTGAATTTCTGTCGTATTACTATTGGGTTAAGGCTGCTATACTGTCGATTTAACTTTTAATTAACAGCTTAAACTGCCAGAGATTTACAGTATAGTTCTTTAGAGCTGGAAACCAAAGTTAACTTGCATTAATCTTTCATTTAAAACATAACAAAACAAAAAAAGTAGCATAAGGAGGATACACGTCGCTTTACTTCACTGAGTCTATTCAGTGAGGTTTTATGATCTCTCTGTGGAGGGTTTGTCTAGTCTAACTGTACTATATCACCTTAACTTTTGTCAGCTTTGTGCTCCAATGATAACAACAGCAATATACTGTAATTTTTATATTCTCTGTGCATAATATCTGAATGTAGACGCCATGGTTGCTACTGTTTAATGTCTATAATCACAAACCTGTAGCACTTAAAAAGGTGAATTGTGTTTCTGTTGTTTACTGCTATATCCACAATAAGCTAGTGGGATCATATTGTTCCTAATAAACCAGATTTCTCAATCAGCTGCAGTCCAAGTTCATGTTTAGTCTGCTTTAAAAAAAATATTTTTTATCGACTCTCAGACAGAAAGAATATAACAGATATTGTCGGTGAAGAGCAGTGTATCAACAGTGCTCTTGATTATCTGTGATCTATCCCAGCTGTGAATTGTATATGTAATCTGGGTAGTATCAACGTGAGCCTCCTTGTGAAGGACTGTGAAGGCACAGCAGCCGCACCCCATCAGACATCAAAGCTGTCCCCAAACACTGCACTTGTCAGCCTCCCTCTTCTGCTCCATGCTCTGTTAAACACGAGTGCAAAAACCCAAAAGGCCCTGAGGCTAGTTTTTTTTTTTTACTGTTCTGATCACACTTGTCTTCAAAGGCCACGGCACTCTTGCTGCTCAGTGGAATTTGTGAAAAGCATGATGTAGTAAAACTAATGTTGAAAGTGTTGAGTGGGTATGATAAAATGAAGGGAGAGAAAGAAAGTAGTGGGTGGGTGGTTGTGTGTGTGTGTGTGTGTGTGTGTGTGTGTGTGTGTGTGTGTGTGCGCGTGTGTGTGTGTACACATACATCCCTGAGGAGACCAACAGGAAAGTTCATTTGGGCTGGAGCCCCACGCAAACCCTCCTCTCGCTCTCTCTCTCGCCATGCATATATAATGCAGGACACGCTCTGAAGAGGAATGTTAAATCAAGCCAGAGACTTTCAAAAGAGAGTCCAGTGTGGGTGTGGATGGTGAATGTGTGTGTAAAGAAAGAGATGGGCAGTAAGAAGAAGCAAGGGGAGGGGTTGTGAAGCCCTCCTGCCTCTTCTGCTTTAGGGCTACAAGGTGTAGAGGAGGCTTCCCCAGCACTGGATATCACAGGGGAGATTGGGAGATCAAAGCAGATTGTCTGGGGTAAGTCTGGTCCAGTCATAGCCCTCATTTGGAAGTCCATCAGATCCACTCACGGTGCCTTTGCCTCATTTAAAGGCAGCCTTTGCTGCATTAAAAACTTCCTTCTGAAATCTAGCAATTTCCTTAAAAAGAGATTTTAAAAAAAAAAGAACCCCTCGCAAATCATTCATCTCTTATTGGAATGTGAAATATTCAACGAGAAAGAGTTACTTATTACACCAACTGTAGAAGCAGATTTTTTTAAGCCTTGTGCTGCCTGAACAGTGTGCTGCAGTGTCACCTTGTGGCTGCTCCACAAACACTCCAGAAGGGTTTGAAGCATCAGGCAATGACAACGCCAAGAGAGTCTGCACATTTCCACCCCATCGACAGGAAATGACAGCTGATTTCACTGAGCAGATCATCTTCAAATATAGAGAATGAACTATCAGCTGCTGCAGCTTTCAGCTGAAATACAACCCAGCCTTTTCTCAGCACTCTCTGTCACGTTTGCCTATCTCGGCTCTAAAATATCCTCAGGGCAGCATGCCATGAAGAGAAAAAGGCCCCAGGCTGAAGGCTCAACAGCTTCGGTGATGACTGTTTAGCCATCTGTGGTTAGTGATAGTCTTCTTAGAAATGTCTAATGAAAGAAAAGCATCTGAATCTCACCCAATATGGTAATCAGCAGGAAAGAAGACGTGTGGTGTAACTACCAACTTCATGTCTGTGATTAGCAACAAACACATAAAGACCATTTGTTCAAAGCTTTAAAAAGTAATGTTAAACTCTATTTAAATACTAAGAGAAGGTACAACCAATAACAACACTGCTTTGTAATAATAATTTGTTTAGTGGTGTTGCTTTTTCAGGGTTTTGGCTGATGTAAAATGAAATGAAAAATTAGGAAACTATTGCAACACTGTTATTTACGGTTGTCCATCGTTAACACTGTAGTATTGAAGAGGCCTAATCATTGTGTATTTGTCAGAGAGACCAAGATTTATTTATTTACTTCACATTAAGGCGCCTGGGTAGCTCATCTGGTACAGCAAGCATCCATATACAGTGCCTTGCGAAAGTATTCGGCCCCCTTGAACTTTTCAACCTTTTGACACATTTCAGGCTTCAAACATAAAGATATACATTTTTTATTTTTTGTGAAGAATCACCAACAAGTGGGACACAATTGTGAAGTGGAACGAAATCTATTGGATATTTTAAACTTTTTTAGCAAATAAAAAACTGAAAAGTGGTGCGTGCAAAATTATTGGGCCCCCTTGCGTTAATACTTTGTAGAGCCACCTTTTACTGCAATTACAGCTGCAAGTCGCTTGGGGTATGTCTCTATCAGTTTTGCACATCGAGAGACTGACATTGTTGCCCATTCTTCCTTGGAAAAGAGCTGGGACCACCGTTTCCAAGGTTACTGTTGGTAATTCACTAAGACGTCATGGGTTGAAATCATACATGGCACGGAAGGTTCCCTTGCTTAAACCAGCACATGTCAAGGCCTGTCTTAAGTTTGCCAATGACCATTTGGATGATCCAGAGGAGTCATGGGAGAAAGTCATGTGGTCAGATGAGACCAAAATAGAACTTTTTGGTCATAATTCCACTAACCGTGTTTGGAGGAAGAAGAATGATGAGTACCATCCCAAGAACCCCATCCCTACTGTGAAGCATGGGGGTGGCAGCATCATGCTTTGGGGGTGTTTTTCTGCACATGGGACAGGGCGACTGCACTGTATTAAGGAGAGGATGACCGGGGCCATGTATTGCGAGATTTTGGGGAACAACCTCCTTCCCTCAGTTAGAGCATTGAAGATGGGTCGAGGCTGGGTCTTCCAACATGACAATGACCCAAAGCACACAGCCAGGAGAACCAAGGAGTGGCTCTGGAAGAAGCATATCAAGGTTCTGACGTGGTCTAGCCAGTCTCCAGACCTAAACCCAATAGAGAATCTTTTGGAGGGAGCTCCAACTCCGTTTCTCAGCGACAGCCCAGAAACCTGACTGATCTAGAGAAGATCTGTGTGGAGGAGTGGGCCAAAATCCCTTCTGCAGTGTGTGCAAACCTGGTGAAAAACTACAGGAAACGTTTGACCTCTGGAGTTGCAAACCAAGGCTACTGTACCAAATATTAACATTGATTTTCTCAGGTGTTCAAATACTTATTTGCAGCTGTATCATACAAATAAATAGTTAAAAAATCATATATTGTGATTTCTGGATTTTTATTTTTTACATTATGTCTCTCACAGTGGACATGCACTTACTAGACAATTTCAGACCCCTCCATGATTTCTAAGTGGGAGAACTTGCAAAATAGCAGGGTGTTCAAATACTTATTTTCCTCACTGTATATAAGACCTTTGCTGCATGTCATTCCCCTCTCTCTCTCCCATTTCACTAAGCTGCCCTATATAAATAAAGGCCTAAAATGCCCCCCAAAAAATCATTAGCCCAGTTAAAACATTGTTTAAGTACATAAATTATTTTAAGTTCTGTAGATCTATAAATGAACAGAGCTGCAACAATTATTTTCGCAATTGTTTGATCTATAAAATGTAAATAATATATATTTATACAGACAAAAAAAATGGACGCGTTAAAAACAGCTCAACAAAAACTTTAAAGTACATTCAGTGTCAATTTATTTTTGTGCAGCCAGAAAAATGAAAAATAGAAAAAGGTAAAACGAAGGACATTCATACTGCTGGAGTGTAGCTTCTCATGCTTGCCCATTTACAGTACATGTTGATCAGATACAAAGTCTCTTTGAACCGGACATATTGACACAATATATTTACAAAAATAACAATAAAACTGCAGTCTCTTTAAACATGTTGACACATTCATAAAAATAAAGCTTTATGTGACACGTTTCCCGAAATCCTATTTACAGTCAAGATGGAGATGAGTCCTGTCGCACGACAGCTGAGATAACAGTTGTGTTGCATGTTTGAGAGTATCAGATTATCTGAAGCATCAAAACTGAAAGTACAGGGTTTTTTTGTTTTTTAAGTTTTTAAACATCTAAAAAGACATTTTCCGGTCTTTTAATAACATTTCAAAAATGCATCCTTGAGTCACAATGACTAAAGATGTAAAATAAGTGCTCACTTGTAGCTCTTGGCTGATAGAATCCTTATTGATGTACAGTTGCATTTCCCTCTGACCACTATATGTTTTAGCGCCAAAATGATTTTATTTAGAATTTTCTTTTTAGAATAAGATATATTTAATAGAAATTCTTGGTTTAAAATCCCAGAATATGCAACCAAATAAAAAGGGAAATCTTTTTTTTTTTTTTTTTTTGAATGAGAAGTAGAAGATTAAATCTGCCAACTATTACACATTGATATCTTAACCATTTATTAAAACAAATCCAAATAATTAATCATTTGACAATAAAAAGTCAAAGGACACAATCACTGTCAGTTTTAACAGCTGTCAGCAGAGCAAAAAAGGCACAAATAAATATTGGGCATCAATCCCTCTATATTGGCACTGGCAAACTGTAATGGCCACATCGTAGGTAAAGTGTAGTTTTGCTACCAAACAAATTGCATCTCTCAATGTCCACCTTTCTACACCACATACCAAAAAGTGATAACATTCAGTATCGACTACAAAATGCGACTAAAAATCAACAGATGACAGCAGCATGATCGTAACTACACAACCCAAAACACAGAAGCCCTAATTGACCAGAACCAGTCTCGACTTTCCCCTGCAGATGACCATAATGCATCTCTGTGTATGCGTGTGTGTGTGTATAAATACAGTATACTGTGTGTGTGCATCTGATCAGTGTTCAAATAAACAAAAACAAAAAAAACACTCAGAAAAATCAATCCTCAGTGCAAGAACACTTCATTCATCTGTCTAGCTCTTTGGTTTCCAAGCCTCTACAGTGCATCAGTTGCAGGCGTCTCCGGGACCTTCAGACTGGCTCTGCTCAGCCTCACGCTCCATACCATTCAACTTATTTACTCCCATCACGTCTCCACTCCAGCTGATGAGTCTTTCCTCTCACCCAGCCAAGTTCTCCTTACAGGCATCTGTGAAGAGGAAGAAGAAACGCTTAGGACAAAACAGGGACACCATGCGTGCCTACTGTAGCATAGACAGGATTACTGTTACTTAACTCAAATCGAGTCTGAATCCTTTCATCCATTTTTATTATTAATAATCATGCATAACGTCACCATTGGCTTGATAGCCACTCTGCAGCAGTATACTCTACAGTATCTTTTTTTGTACAAATCAATATTTCACGCAACTTTTAATTACTTAATTTTACAATACTACCCACTCCAGTGAGGATACAACCAGCATCAATTAAGTCAATAAAAGTAGGAGTAAGCATAATTCTGCCCACTAATCTGTACAACATGTACATAAATGGAGCTTCCTGTTTTCAAAAACAATATTTTCACTTGTTTTGAAGCCCTTAACATTTTACTTTGTTTAGACCCAGAGAGAAATTTCAGAAGACTGGTTACTTTAACAAAAATCGAGGTTGTGTTATGCACAGATATAAATGATATACCTATTTCAATAAAGCCTGTCTTGAAAAACTATGGAGGGTATCAAAACAAAACATGTCAATCAATCAAAGTAGAGCGTGCTACTGGCAAATAGAATTGCAACTACTAAAAACCAAACATAAATTGGCAGAAGGTATAATATGTAAAGCATGTGCATGGGACAGCTTATGCCTTTGTTTACATTTAGATCCAAACATTTGTGATTCACACCACTGTGGAAAACTTTGTTTCACAAAGCTAAATTACAACTGTACACCACAGGTTTTAAATACAGTAACAATTGACTCATCTTGTGTCATAAACAGAGTTTGGGTAACATACCATCCCACCAGACTGACAGCTTTAGGGGGAAATGTGGCAACAAACCAATTTCTAGCAGATGTCACTTAAACACAGCCTGGTACAGCCTCTTCATGTTTTGTGCTCCTTGCTGTAGTTTACAGACTCGGATATTTAAGTTAGAAATACAAGAAGGAATTGTTTGATAGGAGAATCGTCCAGCAAAGACCAGAAGCTGATCTTGATTCAATACATGACACAAAGCCTGGTTTAATGGTGTGCTCAGTTCATGTAGTTAAACTTGGCTTTCATCCTCACATCCATCCCACTTCCATTCATCCCGATTTCATTCCCATTCCCAACACCACAGTTCTTGCTTTTCTCCCAATTAAGGTAAGTGGTGCAAACTCAGATATGTCCAACAAATACATACTTGTACAGATCAACGCACTACATTTTCCAATTATTCACTTTGAACATTCTTGGTGTGAACATGCTCTTAACCAACTTGGGAGGATGATAAAATGCTTACTCCTTTGATGATGCATGTGAAGGCAGCAGAGTGTCCTTTAATCGGTCCACCTATGAACTTCAAGTACAGACACAATATGCCAATGTGTAAATCTCTATTCACACTGTGAAGCTGCTGTATAATGAAAAACAACTTTCCGACATGTTTGTAAAAATAAATATATGTCAATGCACTGGTGAGAGCAGACATGGGATTTGTTTAACCAGCAGCAGTGAAGTCTCTTGTCTTAACAAAGAGGATGACAGCCTCTTCATCCTCCCCCAAAAATCCACACAACAGCATCCAGCGGCACAGCCAGGACATCATGCACCATGACTTCTAGCTGCCAGTTACAGGCAACAGCCAGGTAAGATTGTGTTTCCTACCTGGGACAGAGTTAGAGGGTGGGGTGGGGAAGAGGGCTCAGGGTCCGGGACAGAGGGGGAGTTGGGGCTAGCAATGCTGAGCATCTATACCTGCAGGGCTTAGCACCAGGGCCTGGAGGATGTCTGACAGGGAGACGATGCCCTCGATGCTGGAGTGCTCGTCCACCACCACTAACCGATGCACCTGGCAGAAACACAAAACACACAATTACATATGCATTTCACATCAGTCCTGAAGTTATGTCTGCGTAATTAAATGTACGTATGTATACGTCTTTGTGTTTCCAAAATCTCACTTCTGCTTTGACTATTCTGTCCACAATGGTCTCCATGGTTTCCATCTTATGGCACTTCATGACCCCTTCGAAGTACTGGGAGCGATGTTTCAGAGCCTGCGTCACTGTAATGTCCAGGTTGTTGTAGGTCTTCTCAGCAGCCAAGTTCTGCACGCAAACATAAAGATGCATTGTAGAAAGAGAGACAATAAATCACACAGCAGTTTAGCCTCTTATATTTGGTATTTTGTTTCTTTAAAAACAGAAATTGTCAAAATGTCAACTTACAATCACATCAAACTTGGAGTAAATATCCACAACTTTGCCTGTAACATGACATAAAAAGTAAGTTCATTAAGTTAATTTATTACCATTATTATTATTATAATGCTTTGTCAGCACTGATGTTTGAGATCTTACCCGACTCATCTACCACAGGCAGGGCAGACACTCGTCTCTCCACAAAAATGTTGAGTGCTTTGATGATGGGCGTGTACGGGTGGATGAAAGCGATGTCGTGGTACGTACCGATGCCCAGCTCCCCGAGAGTCTGCTTCATGAATGCTGGCTTTGGCATTTCACACATCTGGAGAACACAAAAACAAACAAACACAAAGAGGCAGGGACATGTCGAGTCGGTTCACTCTCCCACTTCATTTCAGTAATGGCCTATTTTATCAATGTCCACATTGACCACTAGAAGGCAGCAGACAAATGAAAGTGAGGACAAGACCACAGAGTTCCCAGCAATAAGCAATCCTTATTATCTGTCATATAGATTAGAATACTAGGGAAGCTAAACAATCATTCACAGACAGACTGGCAGTGACTGTGTGAGACTCACAAAAAGCTGGAGGAACTTGAGGATCCTCTTGTGTGTGAGAATATAAAGTGCATTCCCTGTGACGGGGTCGATGACAGGCAGGCGGTGAATTTTGTTTTTGATGAGGGTGTACACGGCATCAAACAGGCTGCAACGCAACACACACAATGACCAGTTACAAGTAGCACGAGCAAATCTGCCTACATACATACACGATGATTCATTATTCATTGTGAGACGACGTACCTTGCATCAGGTGATATGTTGACCAGAGGTTTAAATGTCGCCTGTAGGTAAACCTCTGCAGCAAGAAATATTAAAAGTATTTTTTAAAATATGTTTTCTTAGAACAGAAATATAATTGTACATTATGCATGCTACAAAAACATGATCACGATGCTAACCTCTCCACGTCTCAAGCTTATGTTCCTCTAATTCATATATTTGCACCTGAAATACAAGAAATAGACATTTGTTTAAGAAAAAGACAAACGGAGAAATCCTTCTTGGACCAAGAAACAAATCTCATACAAACATGACCTGTCGAGTGGACCTACCATTGGTGACTTATAGTATCTGTGTAGTATGATGATGAAATCTGTGATTGTCAGCATTCCTGCAATGAAATCAGAATCTATAAACACCGTAGAGCGGCGTGCCCGCAGGCATTGTACAATTGGGTAAAAGAGACGCTTACAAGGGGCGTGCTCCAAACAACACATTGCTGCCCCCCCTCGCTTTATCCTCACGCTGACTGTGCATTCATTATTCATCACAGGCTGACTTGCAATAAACTCTACGCAGGGAAAAAAACAGCGGAACAACAAAGCCGATTCACCACTGGTTTGGCTTTTGAAACAGAGGGTTTATTTTTTAGTCTATTTTCTGTTAAATATTTTTCCCAACCTCTCAGAGGTCAATACAGAGAAGCCATTGCTGTGTTTAATGGTTTATGAGCGCTCCAATGACTTCTGCTCAATATAGCATCTTACTCCACTAGACATGACCAGCAGCATTAAAACACACAGCCTGTCTTCTGTTCAGTCAGCAATGGCACAGCAAGAGAAAATATGAAATAAAAACAAATAATTAAGCATTTTTTCTAACAAAACTAACTAGCCTGCATACTAAAGTGCCATTACAGGGCTTAAGAAGCAAGTAAGAAGATTAAAGGCATCTGCAAAGTTAACATTTGTTTGCTAAGTTCTTTGGAGATGGTATTTAACTGAAAACTTGGCAATTACAACAACAATGTGTAAAGAGTACGAAGGCTTTTTACCTCATATGAATCAATTACATTCAAGGTTCAATATTAAATATTCCTACCTTAGAACTGAACAGCATCAATTATCAGAGCAAGAAAACTATAAACTAGGAAAACAGTATCACAGTCACTTTAATAGACCCGAGATTCTTTGAAATACAATTGTACACACTATAAAATAACTATTTTAGTGTGTGTTAAGAGCAGACGCCATAAATATAATGCAAAATTGGGCGGGGGGTCGACACACACACACACACACACACAAAACAATGTTGACAGGTTTTGGGTTTCTTACCCACAAAGCTTTGCTTCTCTGTATCCCATAGCGGAGCTGCTCGCACACCGTTAGCTACCAAGGCAAAGAACGCTTTCTTAACCTGTAAGCAACAGTTCAAATGAAAAAAAAATCCAATTAGATTATACACAATACTTACGCGTTTATCTTTTCTGGAGCTGAAACGCTTCATCTATTAGTTGATCAACAGAAAATGAATCGGCAATAAATCGATACATCAATTCAGTTGTTAAATCAAGCCAAAACAGCAAATACTCACTGGTACAAGCCTCTTAAATATAAGGATGTGCTGCTTGTGTGGGTTTTATATATGACTTTAAGTTCAACATGTTTAGGTTTTGCATTGATGGGACAAAACAAGACTTCACCTGTGACTCTCTGAACTTGTGATTTGGCCATTTCATAAACAAACAAGGTGACAAGATGACCAATTAAGGGTCTAATCAAAAACAATATTTGGTTGCAGCCTCCATCATTTGATGACTTTTCTCTGTCACATTCTTATAAGTAGTTGTGATGTATTTTGAGAAGTATGTTCTTAACTCCTGATAGCTTTTTGGTGGTTTTAGTATTTCCATTTCTAGTAGAAACGGACTCCCAACTCTGGGCTTCAGTGGACTTAGTGGTTGCAGATCTACACATCAAAGAGACCTCCCAAGGATTACTGTTTAACAGATTTACTTTAATCAACCATTTCGTAGAAACTGCTCTGGGGCAAATACTCACGCTTAATTTACTGAACATTAACTTTTGCTGGATGTCTTTTTCGGTTCTCAAGCAACTTTTATGTCATAAAAGGGTTTTTCTGCAGGCAAAAGAAACTATTTTGTCAAAATACTAACTTGGAGCGCTGTGTCGAACACCACCAGCTTGGAGCTTGTGGGGACAATGTCATAGCACTTGTGGGATTTCATGAAGCGCATGTAAATATCACTTTCAGGTTCAGCAGCTGTAAGAACAGGAAAAGCAGGATTAAAACCTTTTAGAGGAAGGAGAAATCTCACAGGGAATATATAACGACAGCCTGGAAACAAAACACTCTGAGAGCCTAAACAACCATTACAGGTCTGGTCCACTTACAGCCACTTTACTGCTCCATCTTACGGATAATTAAGATCTGCTTTAAGCACTAACAGGCACAAAAACAGTGGAAAAACACAGACAGCAAATTACTGTAGGAATGTAGGAGGATGCAGTTTAAACATTACAGTATTGTTTTCCCCAAATGTTTACTGACCAATTGAAATCAAGTAAAAAATAAACTAAAACTGCTCCTCAAATGTAAAGTGTACATCGTGGTAAATTCTAAATGGATTATAGGCCAGACAATTCTAACTACTGTGATTAAATATAGTCCTGTTGAATATCACTCCAGCATTCCACGTCTTCATTTATAAAGACCGCGGTGTAAAATTCTCACTGAAAGCAGTTTAAAACCACATTCATTTACAAATATGGGTTTGTGGTGGTAACAAACCGGTAAGTCCGTCGTCCCTCCAATTTGTGACACAATATAGCGGATGAACCGTCGGGTTTGATACATATATAGCACTGGCCTATTTTTTGGCTAGACACAGCCAAAGATCCTGATGTTATGAAGTCACATTTACATTTGATCACTAATTGCGTTGACGTTCGTAAAAATGAAAACATATCGCATTGGGACACTTACCATCATCATCTAGTTCAAGTTTCTCCAGCATGCCTTCGAATAAACCGTAGACCTAAGAGGAGGGAAATGCAGAAGTGTGCAGTGAAGATCGCAGCAAATCCTCACAACAACACACGGCAGCGCACGACCAAACTTTACTGTAAATTGTGAGTGAGCAGCAGGGTGAAGCGGCTTCTCCCCAGCGGCCTGAGCAGACGTGAGCACGCTGTGAGGTGTGCAAAGGAACACCAAAACAACCACACAAACAACAACAAAAACGTCGCGCGCCACCGGCGTTTCACTGATTACATAGAGACCCTTCAGTTCCGCTAAATATACACAGATAACGTGACATAAACCGGTAACTACAGAGCTTCAACTTCACTGGCACATTATTATTAGACTAGACACACCCCTTAAAACTCAGAGTGGAACAGTCCTGAGCCATTTGCTGCAGTGGGGGGGGCAATGTCTACACGCTGCTCAAACAGCCACTTCACAGGCGTACGAGGATGAATTCTATCGCAATAAATCAGCGGAGTCCTTTGTTATATACCGAACAACACTCACCACCGGAAAAGCCTTTCACATGTACAGCGTGGAGAAAAAGCAGGAAGCTCCGCGCGCTGTGGACACACCCCTCCATGCAGAGCAACCTGGGTGCTTCACCATATTAGGAAATCCCCTTACGTTGCTTAGCAGCAAGAAGCTGGGGATGCCTTGTCACATCCTCAATAGTTAATTTCTGCTGACAAAACGAGCAACATGGCCGAGCTCTACAGAAAAAAAACCCATTGGAGCCTCAGCACAGTGGCAGCAACATTAGAAAATGGCATGCAAATTGTACTATTTGCATCTTGCACGACATAGGCGAGCTCCCTGCATGAAATATGCTGTGTCATGCTGAGAGATTTGAATACCAGTGTGCTTGTTGATACATGATTTCCTTTGGTCACTATATTTGCAAGTATATTCAACAACAAGCCACTGCAGCAGTAGATGAAGCAGATGCAGCAGAAAGCCTGCATACCTGCTCTGGGATGCTAGACAGCACCCCAGTGTCACCCTGCAATGGTGACACAGCACTCTTGCCAAAAATCTACTCCTGCACCTTCATAAATCTTACCCTGCTGCATCACAGCGGGCACGCAGCCTCTTCTAGTATAACAGCAGACAACAGGGAAGCAGACATACCCGAAAGCCATTCAATTAATTGGATTTGGCAAAAAGTGAACTTTACAGCATCAGAAGATTATTTTGTCAGTCTCTCTTATGAATTAAGGAGAGGGTGACAGGCACTGACTTGTCATTCTTCAACCACAATTCTGAGTCCTTGGGTGTTAATATCAACAGTATACAATGATGGTGATGAAATATTGATTTACCCTCTCTGGCTAGAATCCACAATCACTCCCAGGAGACACGCTGAGACAGACCAGATAATTGATCACTAAATGGACGCACTAGCTTTGGGAAATCTAGTATCACACCCTGATGGTGGTGAATCCTCAAAAAACGCCCATAATGAAAAGCCTTGTGAACAAACCCTGAACTAATACTTCTCAGCTGTTTTTGCAGGAGCAGTCAATTGTGCACCCGCTCAGTCTGAAGTTTAGTGCTTAACATATAGCTTCAATGCAAAGCCAATTTTTATATTCTTAGAGCAAATAGTGCAAACACAGCCCTGTTGACACACAGCATGCCCCAGTGTCAGAGCTAAAATGAAAGAGGTTTGCTTCATCCATGCTTTCTCTTCACCACTGTCCAAGTCAAGCCTCATGACATTGAGTAAAGCAGCGCATGACTCATGGACAGACTGTTATATTTCTACAAAGACAACAATGGTTATTAGTTTTAACAACTTGTGATTCATGTGATAATCATATTTTTTTTAGAATGCATGACTTAGTTCAACTGATATTGAAGTAGTGCAAAGAGCATTTAACCGCAAAGTCTGTCACATATTCAGACTTATTTTTTAGTAAAAGTAATAAATATTTCATCTATTTTAGAAATTCAACTGCATATGCTATTTCTGAGCTCCAGGAA
Source organism: Etheostoma perlongum (assembly GCA_026937815.1). NCBI lineage: Eukaryota > Metazoa > Chordata > Actinopteri > Perciformes > Percidae > Etheostoma > Etheostoma perlongum. The sequence goes on from CM049382.1 coordinate 17,626,342, forward strand.
AATTCAGTAACTACTTATTAACTCATACCACCTTCTCTTAAAGCTAGAAACCAGAGCGGTGGAACAATACACTAGTTTTGTACCTGTGGTGTGAAATCTCTCTGCTCCATGTAAAACTCTTCAAACTAAACGTATGTTTACGTTGCTGACTGGTGAAAGAAGTTGCATACACCTAAATGTATTTGACTGAGTCATAACCACATGAATTGATTGTTTAGAGTTTACACGCCGGGACAGAACTTACCCGAGGCAAAGAAATAATATTAAGTATTGTTTTAAAACGAGTACATTTTTGCAGTTGGACTCACTTGTTGCGAGGTAGCGTAAGATGTCACAGGGCTCAAGGAAGGGATCGGTGGTTTAGCAGAGGGGAGGCTGAGGCGTTGTCCTGTGTCTGGAGGTGTGGAGATTGAACGGGATCGATAGCTCGCCTCCAGGCGTTCAGGGCTGGGCCTGCTCGGCTGGGCCTCCTGGGTAAACAGCGGCTGGCTGGATGCCTGGGTTGGCGTGGTGGGTGGTGTGGAGAGTCCAGAGGCTGCAGAAATATAAAAAAGGTCCACAACAGATGCCACAAATTATCTCTTGTTTCTAGCAATGTCAGTCCATCCTTCGTTTTCAGGGACAATGAAAACGGCGTGCAGATTGACATCGCTGATAGGCTTAGTTGGCAAGACTGAGGTGCTACACTGGTAACTGCTGCAGATACCATCACTGCTGCCACATGCTATGGAGTGCATATCTAATCCATCAGGGACCGAGAGTGTCCTAGGTACTAAGAAACAACACATACCAGAGATAAAGTCTCAGCCCAGTCACTGACCGACAGGGATGCAAAAATCACCATTAGAAAGATAGATGCAAAACAAAAGTATTTTAAATTTAAATTAGCAGCATGTGTTAGCTTTAAAATGTGTCTTCAACAAACATTTCTTCTGTCACTCTGTCATTTACTGTGGGCTCCTCTTTTGTAAGGAGTTTGTTGCCTTATTTACGCATTGTAAACGAAAGGTAAAAAAGGGTAGTATATATATATATAATATTGGTAACAGCAGTCTTGTCTTTACACAGCTCAGCCTGTTCCTAAATGCCACAGGGTTTTGTGGTTTATATTTGTGTTCCAGGCTATTGGTGTTCACTGATAAACACTGACACCACTAGTCTGTTGAAATTCACAAGAGTGGACCATGACATACAAACTGCTCTGTGGGGTAGGTTTGTACATATCAAATTATTGTAATTGCTTATTATTGTAAGGGATAGACTTACAAACAGTGGTCAACTTAAAGCTAATGTGTTACTGTCCAGTAGGCTACTCCGGATCTCTGATAAATAAGTAATAAGTGGAAACAACCTTTTGTTTTCTTCATAATGGGTTGATTATCTCAAGAGTAAAGATAATTTCCTTGAGATGAGAAAATAATTCACTTGAGATCTCGAGATAACATGCAGAACAAACAAAGCAATGGCCGTTCTCGGCTTTCATACATTTCAAAAAAGGCTGTTACATTTCAGAGGCCTTTCAAATTCACACTTAATCTACACAGGTGTTTCCACTTATTTTGCATGATTAGACCTGAGCAGAAGTCTAATTAGCCAGAGGTGAAAACACCTGTGGGTGTGCAGAGCCTTTATATTACATTTGCTAGTACTCTCTCTATTAAAGAGACTTTCTATCTCAGAGAGAGGTGGCTTGTGGGGGATCAGTGGCCTAAAGCTGAGAAGTTGTCTTGTGGGTTGGACATCTTTAGACTTATAGGGTGACAAATTGACGCCTTTACATTAAAATGTGGATTATGAAGGAAATGTAAAGGCTAAAAAGCCTCTAAAAAAATGGAATAACAAAATGGAATATCACAACAAGAACAAAATAAATATAAAAACTACCTATCCTTTTTTAAAGAATATTGGAATAGAACTACGAGGTTGCATATATTTGTACACTTAGTTTTACAATTGTATTTTGATTATATAAAACAGCTTACTCAAGGCGATGATTATCCATGTGGCATATTGCTCAATAACACTGCAGTGAATTGACAGCTGCTGACATCTGCATCACTCCGTTTTAATGAAAAATCCCTTGATGGCACTCCAAAGCTCTAATTTATATCAATAGATGCAATGAAAAGCGATCAATAATGGATCAATATTGGAAGAAATAATCACAACGAATCATGTAGGCTGTCTTTTCCTGCTCCTGGCGTCCCTCCACAATAACTAGGCCGATTACAACATAAGCAGCCGTATTAAACTCCAGTGTAGCAGTCAGCGGTCTGTGACGCAGCCCTCACATGCTCTTTCATATCAGGCATCACAATCTTACGCAGGGTGACATGAGACACTCCCCCTGCAGCGGATCTATCACGCTGACATATTTCTGAGTACAGACAATGAGTGATATGTTTGATGAGGACCAAATGCTTTCCATTACAAAGCCTTCTACCAGACTTCCAGTTGACTTTTATCACACCTACAAATCCAACACTGAAACTTGTGTATACTAAACTATCTATCTAAATGAACCAGGACAGAAGTATCCATATTTTGATCAGCATGGCACATTGGCCTTGACTAATTTCCTCTGACTTTTCCTGTCTTTTAAATATACTGTTCAAAAAGAGAATTATAAAAAGTTACCAGATGTTTTTCATAAATTAAGTCCTCTGTGTCGAATGAACATTTTTTTCTTGGTCTGTCCAGGCACACTTCACACTATCTCTTGACATTTAGTTGGCGTGCACCAGCCCTCTTTGGCGTGCTTTACTTCCGCAGTGTAGCCTTCTTATTTTAGCCACGCTGTTGTGGCACATTCCAAAGGAGGAGATAACAGCAGGGATGGGAGCCCTCTCCTCAGCCTGGTTTATACAGGGCAGCTAGACACCACAGAGGAAATGGATGCCTTGCTATAAGTAGTCCAGTCCATCTAACTTTACACACATAAAAAAAACACACAGTACTTTTTATATAATGTAATATTTTAGAGTGAAGCTACTTAAGAACATACAGATAAGATGCACTTATGCAATGGACACGGCTGTCTAGCGCAGGGAGAACAACATTGATTTGTAAGGTTAATCTCTCCATAGCCTTGTAATCAGAGTAAATTGCCATTTTCACATCACTTCGTTATGAAACTATTTGAATTAGGGATAATACGATTGGTTAAATTAATCAATTAGTTGACTCACAGAAAATAAATCTGTAGATACTTTGAGAATTGATTAACTTCCAGCTTCTCAATTGTGAGGATTTTCTGTCTTATGTGATAGTAAACTGAATATTATGGAGTTTTGCATGAGATATGTGGAGTGTTTTAAGGTGTGGAGGCTGCCCGGAGTATAGCAGATTAGCAGAAGCTACTCATACTTGATTGTTATATTGAAATGTACTGCAAGCTAACATAACATGTTAACATAACACCCATAAAAACAGATCCTCTCAACAGCGGGTGTCCCCTGAGTAGTCGACAGGGTGTTGTCAGTCAAGTGGGTCTACATTGACTCTGGGAGCAATGTGATCTCATTGGTTGACATCAGAGCGTTAGCGAGGCTGCTACAGGCCCAATGGATGTGGTGCTACAGACTGATCTGGCCAGCCATGTAACACAATAAATCACAACTGTGAATGGCTATGTTTGTATGGGCCCACTAGTCAGAACTTGTGTGTAGATTGTGAAGCCATAGGTGATATTGTACTAATTTGCTAGGGACACAATAATACAGCTCTCTGCAACAAAGGATGTGACTGTTCAGCACCTCATTAAAGTCAGGCTCACTATTACATAGGTGTGCAAACAGCATGGCAAAACAGCAGTCACAATTCAAACTGACATACAAAATGTTGCTGAGAAGCACACATTCTGAAATTTATCATGCAGCAGTGACATGGTTGCACTTCCATTATGTAGAAGCTCCGGCTCAAAGGACTTATGGTTTACGCTTAGGTGTCACCACGTCGTATATTGCCTTTCCAATGAATTCTACATCTTATACAACCACATTTGGACGTACACCATTGTGACAGGACTCTGCTCTTCTCATCTACTTCACCGAGGTCAGACTGGCTCTAAATCAGGACCTGTAAAGTTTGTGATAAAGCACCACTTGAACGCCTCACAGGGTGTCCCAGTGCTTCACACATCAAGCATTATGAGCTTTAACATTTGACGATAGCTGCCTTAAAGGGGGATTTCTGTAGTTTTCAACCTGGACCCTATTTTCCCATGCATTTGTGTTTAAGGGACTAATGTGAACAAAATCTATGAATTTGCTATTGCCCAGTATGATTACACTGCAGCCCCAAACCAGGCTGCAATGTAATCATACTGAGCAATAGCGACCGCCAATGTGCGTGCACTAAAATGGCTTGTTTTGGCCAGTGACAGGCTCAGATTGTTATTATAAGTGTCTGACTACATTAGGTGCGTTCTAAAATCTCACGTCGGAAGACAGCGGTGTGGAACGGGAGTGGGGAGCGAGGAGTGCTCGATAGAGTTTGTTGTTTTGGAGAAATATTTGGGTAATATTTTCAATTGCACATTTCTGAAATGTGCCAACAGAATGTTGAGCCACACTTGGCGCAGCTTCCATTGACATTACCTTTGGATACGAACAGGCTGAAGTTGTGCTACAGCTACAAATGGATCCTAACCCTCCGGTCCAAGCATTGCACCTTGCAGACCATTGGGTCTGCAGTAGGTTTTAGTGGGGATGACTCCAATACCAAACATTTTCCTAAAGAAAAAATGCTGTTCCATATATAGAGAGCTGCAGACAGAGCAGAGGTAAGCTGCTATTAGCTACAGCTACTGTGTTGACATGGCATCAATAAGTAAGTTACACAGGAAAACATGGCAGGATGACAGCAACTTCACTTTACACATTTTCTTCACATTGTGTTTCGCATCCATTTTCTGTCACTGTTCATGGTGGCCTGCTTCCTCTCAATAAACCCGAAGAAATATTATCAATGGAGATACAGTCTCAACTTAAAATGTTCTTTCAGCTAAAATGCTTCCTGTCAATTTAAACACTTTTCAAAATGGAGCAGCTATTCTGAAGAGACTCCCTAAGGATATGGGACAGAAATAATGACCTGGCACTGTATCAGATAGAGTGGCTATAAATTACTTCACCATGATGACAGGAGTACTTCAAAATAAAATTATATCCGTCACTGGTTTAACATATAATTAAAGAAGATGTATTGATCCGGCACAATACATAAAGGCATCATGCAGTATTTTGCATTTAGCAAGGTATACTGGAGCTAACCTCTTTCCTTAGGTCAGCCTCACACATAGCTTTACCACTTTGGTCTGTGTCCTCCTGTCCCTTTGTGCGAATGTACTGCATGCATTTGTGAAACCGGAGACCAGATATAGATTATATGTATACTGTAAGCTAAAAACAGATCTATACAAAACAAAAAATAGATGCTCTCTCTTCATGACTGTTGCCAAAAGATGAATAACTTGAATGTTCAAACTTAAGAACATATTTATGCAGGACTACTGAAGTTTAAAATAAATTAATCTGAAATCTTTATAATGTAATGACCTTACATTGTGTACTAGCATCTGGCACACTACATGAATATACTTTGACTGTAAACATAAAATATTGGAACCCAAGAGGTTACCGGACTACTGGAAGAAGATGCAGGAAAATGGAGCATGTAACGAGCACAGCACATTACCAGAAAGACATGCTGACTCGGACTGATGCCGCCCTCCTAGCCCATTTTGCTCCTTCCGTTTCTTGCTCCTCCTCAAGCTGCCAAACCTCTTCATGAAACGCAGTGGGTTGTGGGTTCAAAACTAAATTTGACAACAACAAACCATGTTTCCACGATAGGGGTGCAGAGGTGGCTCAAAACTGTCTCAAGAAACAGTCACTCCATTTGATGACAAAAGTACAAAAAGAGGTCGAAAGGTATATCCAGCTGACGTCCACAGATCTAGAAAACGATTTGAAGCGGTTTAGTCTGTCTTTAGAAGAGAAATGGTCCTTTTTATTAAACTGATCACCTTCAATTGAAGGATAAAGAATATGTAGAATAGTGTTCTGGATTACTCTGCAGGAAAGAAAATTATTTTGGCTACTCCATGAAGTAGAGCATTCCACTTTTCTTTGGAGCCAGCAGTGCTAGGTACAAACAGAAAATGACAACCGCAGCAAGTCACCAATATAGACTAAGCTTGCATCCAGGCAAAAAAAAAAAAATCCTCCTCAAGCAGCACAGAGCCCACAAGAAGCAGTCTACTGTCAGCTCATATGCTTGATGGAAAAGGCATGGAGAATAAAAGCTCTAATTTCCACACAGCTTCAGCTGAGAAATGTCTCTCTCGCAAGTAATGCAAAATTAAAAAGTGGGGAGCACCAGCCGTGTCAGCGCTGAAATTGTCAGGTGCAGCTGTGGGTGGCGTCTCTTTAATATAGCACGCATGTCAGCAGCCTGTAAAAGGAGGCCAGTCCATGAAAGACACACCAGTGATTGGCTCAGGCTGCACATCTCCCCACCCACCCTCCACTGCCTTCCCTTTCCCAACAGAGGACAAGTAAGCACAGGCACATCTGTCTCACTCTGTCTTCACACAATGTAACATACATTCAGGACCATACAATATCAGCTTGTCCTGAGATAAAAACTACAAATAAAGACATAAAAGTTGTGGTTTTATGCCAGGAGTCCTGCAGCTCTGTCATTTGCACAGTCGGCTGTCTGTAACTTTTGGGGGCCTGACCTTTAAGACTGCTGAGGCCAGCCCCCGTCAGATGACAGCAGGGGGACATCCTATGTTCTGTCAGCTGACCAAAAAGCCTCCATTCAATACCACTAGTGTCCCCTAGCCGTAACAGATGGCCTACTCAGTATTCACTGCTCACATTAGCGACAGCATGTCCAGTACATATCTCAATTAACATGTTATGCAAGTGTTCCCCTCCGCTCCGTGGTTCAATGACTAATATGAGTGAGAGGTTGAAATATTAATGATGAAAACAGTCACCTCAAACATCCTGTTATACTCACTGTGATAATGTTTCCAGTATTATAATAAAGCTAGATCACTTCAGTTTGTATTGAAGGTTGCTAAGTTTCAGATCCATTAGGATTTAAAATACTGTCCATGGTGTATTTTGTTAAGCTCTTCCCTAACTTAGCTTCCACACTCAAAATAATTCTGTCCTTGTAAGGTGTGCGTTTTAGAATTTGGAAAGTCAAAACTGCCCAGTTCCTTTATTTACTGACAACATACAGCAGCAAAAGAAGGAGTCAGAGTGAGGGGGGGGTAGCTCCTGAGAGTCTGGTCACTTCCAGATAAGGGTATGAAAGCACCACACTGAGAGACTGACAATGTCCAGGCGATGGGAAAACCATCACCTAAAAAAATACAAAATCAGATCTTCAGGAACACAAAAAAATTTTAAATTAAAAAAAAAATATCTATGTTTACTAAATAAGCATTAGTAAAATACTGATTATAATAATGTAGATCTATAAAACTGAACCAAAAATAAAGACAAGACTATGCCTTCAGCACACCCTTGTGGTGAAAGCAAGGTGCCCTCAAAAACATCCCACTAATGAAAACAGAAAATCTGTTGTGCCCACTCAGTCGCTGTATGATCCTGATACGAAGAGACTAAGAGGATATAATGTTTTGAACCACATCACTCTAAACATCCTGAGCAGCTGGCACAAGAAAGCTGTAGTCATTGGTGTGTTTTTAGTTTGGTTGCTATCAATAACAATCTCCAGAGGAAACCAAGCATGCCAACTCTGGCCCTAATAGAGCTAGTCCATCAGCCAATGCCAAACTGACCCTGTGCGTAGGAACATGGTTGTATGTACGAGCCAAAAACATATGACTCATCTTTGTGCCGTTTAAGCTGCTTCCAGCAGGGCTGTTTTTGTTATGTAATAATCAGCCATCCAAATACATGGAAAAAATAAGAGCAGCCTGTTAGGTCTGTTCTTCATAAAACAAGGCCTTGTTCTGCCTAGCCCAGCCTCATTTCTACCTCTTAGCGCATACCAGTATTACCATTATGTCATTAATGAGTTTTTAATTTGGAGAATGCACTATGGCTGGACTCCCAAACGTGGTATGCCAAACCAGAAACTTAATCTAATAAACTGGCTTTGAAATGCACCACTTAATTCTAGGATTTTGGAGCTAAAATAACTCCTCCTTGATTCTGACAGAAACATAGCCAACCATCTTTTTTTCCTGAGAAAGTTGTTGACATCAATAACAGGATGACAAAAACAAAAACAAAACAGTGGATTATTCTCTTTTGTTTACCATCTAGGCTTCTACTTCCTCATTGGCACAATGACGTGCAATCAGTGTAACTGAAAATGCTGCATGACATGTTTTTATGTCAGTTCTCTCACAGGCTGCAGAATATCTGAACTCCTGAACTCAATCAGATGGACACAGGTTCCTGTATGTGGCCTTACCTCGTACATAGAGCAGGAGATGCACATAATCCTTGTTTCATCTATTGTCTTACTTCCTCTACAACTGTCTTCCTCCTCGACACAGTCTTGCACAAAATAACATCAGTATTAATGTGCGCCATCATCAGAATAATACTATATTTTTACATGTGCATAACTACCAAAATCCAGTTGTAGTACATTTGACATTACAACAGTCAGAGTGGTCAACATGAATGGGCAGTCAACAATGTTAGCTTTTTGACTCACCTTTCCTGGTTCTGGAGAAGATTTTGATGCTTGCAGGTGTGGAGCTGGATGAGGAGCGGAAGATACCACTGAAGCTTAGGCGGCGTGGGGACTTGGGTGGGGAGTCTTGATGAGAGAGAAAGGGGAAGATAGTTTTGGGGGAACCTGAGCTGGCCCTCAATTGCACTGGAGCAGACTGAGAACATAGAGGCAGAGAGGCGCTGGCCGGGCTCCTCGCAGACACTCCTTTGGTGGGGCTGGCTGAACGGGTGTGACGCCCTCCCTGAGAGACAATAAAGAGGCCGTTGGTTTTATCTTGCACTTTTGTAAATGTATGGTTTATGTTCAGTGTGTACCCAGTGGTATGTGAGACAGTGAGAAGCAGCAGAGCTATGCTGTGAAAAAAAACCCAGCAAACTCTATGAGCAAATGTAGAGAAGAGATTTATTGTGAAAGGACAGCGGCTGATTGCACTTTTTGTGGTTGCTTGCTATTTTGGTTAATTCTTCTTTTTCACATATGCAACACTGTTTTGTTTAGTCAGCCACATTGTAATGGCTTTTCATAAAAAACAGTATGAGGATGTGAATACCGTGGGCAAAGTGAAAATGTTCTTTCTTATCCATAAAAAATGATTGAAAAAACAACAATATTGATTCTGGACTTTCTTAATTTGAGCTGATGAGGAAACTATATTCACAATTTTGCAATTCACGCTGCATTCACAATGTTTAGCCACTGAAACTATTTCATAAAACATGACACAAATCAAAATCTTTCTCCATTTCCCTCTAAGACATACTACTTTCACAGGGCATCATGTTTAATGGCCTCACCCGGAATACAAGTTGGTAACAGCCCAATCAGGTTTTCTATCAGAAAAACAACACTTATCTTAGTTAAACATCAGAGAGCATATTTTCATTTGGATTTTTTGTGCTTATAAGTCTGTCTTTGCAAGGTCAATATCATGTTAACAGACTGAGCAATTCTTCTGTGCAGATACCAAAACAAAACAGGAGACATGGCAGCCAATCTAGCTAGAGACAGAGAGTGCCTCCTCCCACCACTGACGGCTGTCTGCTCTGGATGTGCCAACAACAAAATCTTTAACCATTTGTGGGCTCTGATAGGAGTGGGTGAGAGCGTTATAATATGTAGCAATCTCTAGCTCGGAGGTTGTATTTACAGAAAACAATGAAACAAATGAAAGTGTAGTGTTTAGGTAAGATTATTGGTCGACAAAAGCCAACAGAACAACCAGCCATAACAAAACAGATGACGCATGATGATATGAAGTGAAAAAAGAACCACTGTACTGCACTGACAAACAAGTCAAAAGGGAAGAACGCTTTTGTCTGGTCTCCTTAAAAAGAGTTCAGAGTTGTATTTACTTATAGGCTGGCCCTACTCCATGCACACATTTCTGTTTAAACCAATCCTGTGACAAATCAGAGTGAGAGGGAGTACACACCCATCTTTTCTGTTTACCAAAAACTCTCACTCTGTCATTGTGCAAGAGCTTATTAAGGCAAGTGGAGAGCTATCAGGGTTTTGTCTGAATATACTGTAGATTAGCTGTATCAAAACAATAAAAACACAGGAGAATGCAGGTTTTCATCAGGATTACACAAATGTTGCTAAAATAAAACTGAAATTTGCACTCTGGTAGATTAAGATGTAGTGATCAAGGGTTGTATTAAAATCAATCAGAGCAGACAGAAAGAGGCTGCTTTCTTGTAGAAAAATCAATTTCCTGTATGTGATACTGCTATGCCTGGACACAGTGGGCGTAATGTTACTGTAAGGCAGAGAGGGTTGGCAAAATATTTTGCTATCCCAAATCCATGTCTAAGCCAAACAAGAGCCAAAGCGACAAGATAAAGCATGTGCTATAAAAAAAAAATATGCAAGCTTGAGAAAACAGACAATTGGCAAGTAAATCAAAAATCATGCCACAAAAATCAGGAAAATAATGTCTGTACCGTCTGAGCGCCCCCTTTTGATTGAGCCACTTGTCTCCACTTGTGAAGAAGTAAGCACACCTAAATCCTGCACATAAAGCAATGTCAAGGTTAAAGATAACTTCATGTAAATACACAGCAGAATAACACAATTGGAAGTCATAACAGATAACACAAGCCACTACAAGTTTCACAAAATGGACATTTGGTTCTTCATCATAAATTTGAGTTTAAGTGAACATGTTTAAAATGCCAGAAATGTTTCGCCAATGCGGAAAGATTTGCGAGCAAATACAACACATAACCTTTCCCATACCAAGGAAGGGCTGGTTTTACATTCCATTTCCAGCGCACTGCAGCAGAAAGCCAGTTTAAATACAGTACATAATATGGTGACCACCTATCCAACCTGTTCTAATGTCTTTCATGCAACTGGATCACTGTTTCCATCAGGTTGAGGTTGGGGAAGTTTATGTGGTGATGGAAAGCTCCAACATCCAGCTGTTAAACAGTTGTATTTCAAAGCTTACTTCCAATTGGGGGGGAAGTGATTAATCCCAATCTACAGCTGAACATGAATGCGTCAGGAAAACTCAAACCACATTTTTAGCTGCATTTCTGTTATGCCGTTTTCCAACAAAAGTACAAAAAGACTAATCTTAAATATTGACCAAAATCTCTAACACCAAAGATAGTATCCATTTGCAGTTAAGTTGGGAAAGTGTGCTCACTATTCACTTGTGACTTCGCAAAAAATGAAGGTTTGATAAAGCTGCAGTGATTTAATTCACTTAACATGTTTTTTAGGCTTGTAAAGAAAAGAAAAACACATCCCCAGACATGACTGCCCACATTAATGAATACAGGTAATTTTGAATCACTGAAATGAAGTGACCATAATGAAAGTGACTTTGGAGCATATATTAGTTCTTCTGAAATGTTTCCTTTGCTTGTTATTACTTGTGTTTCCTCACAATACTTACATGCATAGAACATAGGCATATTCTGTAGAATAATAGATAATAAAACCATCGTCATATACGAGCAGATTTGCTAAAATGGCTTTACATTAAAGTGTTACTATAGGGCAAACTGATTAACATGTTTAAGGAAGAAAAATGTCTAAGCTATATTTCTAATGGTGCAAACAGCCAACGGTTTCTAGCAAACATCAGGTCCACTTAACATAGTCCTAGAAAATAAATGCCATGTATGTTGTGGCAGTTATGGGACTGATGAACTGAAAAGTCGTGATAAAGAGACAGCTGTCAATCATGCACGCTCTTCTACGTCGCGTGCGAGTTCAAGCGGAGATGCAACAAAACGGCTCAAATGTGTTCCCGTCCTGATTTCATGAATAGTTAGCGAAAAAACAAGCCCAGTTAGATTGTTTGTTTTTAACAGTCACAGTAAGAAGCCACGTTAGTTGATACTTCACCGACTCACTGGCATGTTAATCCGAAGATTTCTCTTCTTTTTTGGCATTTTCTTTGAGCTTTCCTTGCTGGACTCCATCACCGTGCTTCCCATTTTCTCCAAAGGGGCGAAATAAAACAAAAGTGCGCTAAATGACTGCTGTGTCGCGAATGTAGACCACTAACAGCCGCCTCCACCTTCACTTCAGCTGCCGCCTCTTACTACGACAACACTGTGGCGCTGCCTCATCTACCAGGAAGTAGGCATGGCAGTGAAACGAGGCAGGGCACCGCAGAGCACGCACCTTCAAATGAGTTCCAACGCTGACTGTTTACAAGTGTTATGTAGCAGTCTGAACCCCCGAGAAATGTGTCCCTTGACGTGTGTCACGCCAGACACAAAAAAAAAAACAGCAACATGGTCACACAGTCCAATAACCTGCCTACAGTTTCTTTCAAACTTGATGCAGGCTAATTTTATCACACGCTAATTTTGTGAAGTGGGGCTGTAAATGTCCGATGTTTGCTTGTCATTTCTTAATTCAAGGCATTATACACACACACGCGCGCGCGCGCGCGCACGCATGCACATACGCACACACGCACACACACACACACACACACACACACACACACACACAATCATTTCCTTGTACCGATGGCACGTAAAAGACGTTTCTTAAGGTGAACGGATTTCGACACAACAGCATGTATAGAGATCCTTCACCAACAGATGTCAGTAGCCTACGACTCAGATTTTCACTGGTTGGATGCACTGGGTTTGATGGACGAGAATAAAATGCGATGTCAAACTAATTGGCTAAGTATGGCTCATATTATTAGTAGGGCTTATTATTAAAAATGTAATACTAATAAAAAAACCTTCTCTTGTCAATACAGGTTACAAAGTGAAACCGCAAGATAAAAAACAACATAAAAACAGACACACTGCATGGCCAGAACCTTGAGGAACACCACAGTTTACCTGTAGGAGAGGAGGAGGAGGACGTATAGACAGTATTGTCACCAGTAGAACTATTCTTTTGAGTTGCTAAAGCTACAGTGCCTTGCGAAAGTATTCGGCCCCCTTGAACTTTTCAACCTTTTGACACATTTCAGGCTTCAAACATAAAGATATACATTTTTTATTTTTTGTGAATAATCACCAACAAGTGGGACACAATTGTGAAGTGGAAGGAAATCTATTGGATATTTTAAACTTTTTTAGGAATAAAAACCTGAAAAGTGGTGCGTGCAAAATTATTCGGCCCTTTTACTTTCAGTGCAGCAAACTCACTCCAGAAGTTCATCGAGGATCTCTGAATGATCCAATGTTGTCCTAAATGACTGATGGTGATAAATAGAATCCACCTGTGTGTGATCAAGTCTCTGTATAAATGCACCTGCTCTGTGATAGTCTCAGGGTTCTGTTGAAAGCGCAGAGAGCATCATGAAGACCAAGGAACACACCAGGCAGGTCCGTAATACTGTTGTGGAGAAGTTTAAAGCTGGATTTGGACACAAAAAGATTTCCCAAGCTTTAAACATCTCAAGGAGCACTGTGCAAGCGATTATTTTGAAATGGAAGGAGTATCAGACCACTGCAAATCTACCAAGACCTGGCCGTCCCTCTAAACTTTCAGCTCAGACAAGGAGAAGACTGATCAGAGATGCAGCCAAGAGGCCCATGATCACTCTGGATGAACTGCAGAGAACTACAGCTGAGGTGGGAGAGTCTGTCCATAGGACAACAATCAGTCGTACACTGCACAAATCTGGCCTTTATGGAAGAGTGGCAAGAAGAAAGCCATTTCTCAAAGATATCCATAAAAAGTCTCTAAAGTTTGCCACCAGCCACGTGGTAGACACACCAAACATGTGGAAGAAGGTGCTCTGGTCAGATGAAACCAAAATCAAACTTTTTGGCCACAATGCAAAACGATATGTTTGGCGTAAAAGCAACACAGCTCATCACCCTCAACACACCATCCCCACTGTCAAACATGGTGGTGGCAGCATCATGGTTTGGGCCTGCTTTTCTTCAGCAGGGACAGGGAAGATGGTTAAAATTGAGGGGAAGATGGATGCAGCCAAATACAGGACCATTCTGGATGAAAACCTGTTGGAGTCTGCAAAAGACCTGAAACTGGGACGGAGATTTACCTTCCAACAAGACAATGATCCCAAACATACAGCAAAATCTACAAAGGAATGGTTCACAAATAAACGTATCCAGGTGTTAGAATGGCCAAGTCAAAGTCCAGACCTGAATCCAATCGAGAATCTGTGGAAAGAGCTGAAAACTGCTGTTCACAAACGCTCTCCATCCAACCTCACTGAGCTCGAGCTGTTTTGAAAGGAAGAATGGGCAAGAATGTCAGTCTCTCGATGTGCAAAACTGATAGAGACATACCCCAAGCGACTTGCAGCTGTAATCGCAGCAAAAGGTGGCTCTACAAAGTATTAACGCAAGGGGGCCCAATAATTTTGCACGCACCACTTTTCAGTTTTTTATTTGCTAAAAAAGTTTAAAATATCCAATAGATTTCGTTCCACTTCACAATTGTGTCCCACTTGTTGGTGATTCTTCACAAAAAATAAAAATGTTATATCTTCATATTTGAAGCCTGAAATGTGTCAAAAGGTTGAAAACTTCAAGGGGGCCGAATACTTTCGCAAGGCACTGTACATAGGCTGAACTAAGATTGTGATGGCTTTTGGCTGTAAGAGTAGTGCAATATGTTCTTCTAGAAACTCTGCATGCAGCATAGTATTTTTGCAGTTGTTTTAAAGGTCCCATGACACGATGCTTTTGGCATGCTTTTATATAGATCTTAGTGGCCCCTAATACCATATCTGAAGTCTCTTTCCCAAAATTCATCCTTGGTGCAGAAGTACAGCCACTAGAGCCAGTTCCACAATGAGCTTTTCTTAGGACATGCCATTTCTGAGTCTGTAGCTTTTGAGGAGGCCACTTTGCTCGTTTGAAAGCCATGATGTCTCTCTCTCATGGGCAGGCCAAATTCTATAGGAGGGCAAAGCAGAGAAAGGGGAGGTAAAATGAAAGCTCAGATTGGCCCATCTGAGCTTTCATTTTCTCGAAGGCAGAGCAGGATACCCAGGGCTAGGTTTATGTCTATCTCAATTTCTAGCAACTGGGGGACCATAGGCAGGCTGGGGGAACTCATGTTAATGTTAAAAAAACTCATAAAGTGAAATGTTCATGCCATGGTACCTTTAATGTTTAAAGTGTGGCTTTGAACTTGGTCCCACTGCACTGCAAATATAACCTTCACATACAGTACAGTGCACATAGCAGACTGTTGATTTAATTATACCGCATCTGCCCCAAAACTACAATACTAATATACCAAAATATATAGTTGGTGGTAATTTCATAGAACATACATGTATTAATATGTAGGCCTAAGCACAGCCTTAACTGAAATAAGTCGACTATTTCTTTAAGCTTCTACCCCATGCTCAAAGTGCACGTAAGATGCACTATGAATGTTACGTCGTAATCTAGCAGTATAAGGCGGCAGTATCTTACAGTCAGAGTCAAACCTGCAGTTAAGATTTTTTAAAGCTTAATTTCTTCATATTTAACCATTAAAACTACTAAGATGTGTAATAATTGATATCACATACACAACTTGCTAACATGTAAAATAGTTTATTTTTGTAAATGTTTCTAAATTCAATTCCACAAACTCCAAACCTCATACTCTGTACACTTCAAAAGGCATTTTCAAAAAAAAGAAGGGAAAAAAAAAAAAAATTCTACACGACCAAGAAAATGTAGCACAAACACACTGGCAGGATGATGTAATATCATACAAGAGAAGAAAAATATCCAAGAAACAATTTGTTACAACCATTCATTGAGAAAATATATACAATTGAGTCTTCGGAAAGTTAAAAAAATACATGCCATATACATTACAAGTTCTAAGACTGTCTCCAAAATTTTACAGTCGACTTGATATTGTGCACGCAAAAACTCTTCTGTTTCTAAGCATGTGACTTGTGAAGTGTCAGTATAAGAAATATTTCTGATTAAGGAGAATGCCATTTCTGTCCAAGGTAGATCAACACGAGTTCCCCATTACGATTCTGTCTGTCACACACTGGTTCGTCTTACTCACAATATCATTAGACGTATGCACCTTATTTTAAAAGCAATGTAAAAACAAACAGGTAAATACATGTCGGTGTTCCTATCCGTGTTAAAAAGTTAAAAAGTCATTTTTGGGTTTCAAAACCTAATTCACAGTTTTTTTTTTTTAAATCAAACCTGATTAACAGCAAACAGATCACACTGATCTCTTACTATTTGAAGAGTCTTTTTTCTCTTTTGTTTCTGTAACTGATAACTCGTTCCGTTAGTCAACAAAAATATTTCTTTTTTTGAGTGGTCAAAGCATGTGTAAGTCACAAAACACTACGCTACAATACCTTACTTTTAATACAACAAAAATACTTTGTGAATTATTGTGGTTATATTACAAATTCTGTACAGAATAGTCATAATATATACTCTCAAACTGAAATAACGTCCATCTTAAATAAATTTCAATGACAAACAGAACAAAAACAATTTAAAAACACCCAAACATCAAGAAGGTTAAGGTAGTATTTGGTCGGTTATTCCTATAGTTTTCTTTATGTACATTTATACAAAAGTAACAGCATGTCTTCCTCAATCTTCAAAAACAAAAGCAATCTAGCCTTCTTCAACTCAATCTCATCATTTTAAGAATAAAATTCATTCACTCAGTAATAAATACAAAACCTCTCGAATTCCACACAAATCACATGACAGAGACCTATGATAAAACTGACTCATGGAATCAAGTATTTTAAAAGTTTTCGTGTGTGTGTGTGTGTTTTTTTGTTTATTTTCTTTTTTTTAGTGCAAGTTAATATTCCCTTCGCGGTAGTCATTGCTGTACATTCCTCATTCAGTGATGTCTACATTTAGTCATACAGTATACATTAACAGTATGAAACAAAAGGGCCTGCCCTTAGTAAGCAATAAGGCCGCACCCTGCAGTGCATTCTCATTCGCTGGTGGATTCCGCACCCCATGTACACCAAACAAACGCACAGATACATACAGAAAGAGGTCTCATACAACAGAGCCCCTCACATATGGCACAATTCACATCCTGCTACTATGTTACATTTCCCTTCCTCCACCCGTTTCTTTCAATGATCTTGATGAACCAACACGCAAATTCATTCATCCCCGCAAGGGTTTAGGCCTTCTGCTTATTCATAAAATGACTTTAACGTGAAGCTTTTTTTTCCTCTGTGCAGAGATCACAGCATCTACACACTATAGCAAGGAATGCATGTAGGTATGTTGTTGTCTTCAGTTAATCCACTTCCTGCATTCAGGAGCTCCACAGTGGCAAGCAATCTTGTTCTGACCCTCCACAGTGTCAAACTGGTAGTCGAAACACAGCTGGAAAACAGGGAGGGAAACAGGGGGTTTCTGAGCATCACAGTTGCGCTTTTGAGTATATTTATGCAACTGTTTAAGTAAGAACTATAATAATAAAAAACAAACAGATATTCACCTCCTCTCCTTTTTCAACTCTGCGATTGCAGCTGATGATGATTTTGTAACCCCTTTCAAATGTGACCACCTCAGCAACACAGTTTGGGGCACAAGAGTGGTTGATATATCTAAAAAACAAAACAGAAATTAAAAGAGATTTGTTACATTACAACATTCTACACATGAATAATAAGTAAGTAGCTTTATGTTTCATTTTTTCTTTTACATTTAAAATTATTATGCGTAGCAAAGATTCTTAAGTTAAATCAAGTGTTTAACATTTTTTTATACTTAAAATAAAATTCAGATGCATTTTAAGTATGCAGCTGAAATTATTGTCACTTTTTTACAAAATCAAGTAGGTCAAATGACTTGCAAAACGCTTACATTTGAGGCCCCAGTAACAGCGCTGGACTGTGAGGCAATACTGGTGTAGCAGAATATATGGCGTACCATAATGAATGGGTCACCATCTTGAAAAACAGTATCCAATTTGCTTTAATATACATTAAAAACCAATAAACTCTCACAGTACCTTGCTAGCCCTCCAGTTCGAGTGGCATCTACAACATGTTCACTGTCGATGCGGAACATGAACACTACTCGGTTCTGTCGGGGGAGAGAGAGGAGAATTGACTTGTTTTTGGCAAGAGTAACTTTACACAAATGGAATTTCAGCTCAAAAAGTCTTAAAAACAGATGCATACCTGAGATCTATAAATCTTCTCCTTCCTGATGGCAACCTCATTTCGGAGGATGGTTCCATTGTACTCGATTACCATAGTTTGTTTTTCAATGTCTCTAGCAGCAAACAGCCCCAGGCCCTGTGAACACATTACACAAGAAGGTATTCATTCTGTTTACAGAAAACAGAACCCAAGAGTGTCACAGCCTCACTCTGTCATAACTAAGAAACACTTCAAATATCTATTTTAACACTGACCTGGATGCGGGAGCGGGCCAGATAGACATTGGCTCTCCACTCACTCTTCATCCAGCGGTACTGAGAAGACCTGGGGTGCACTACTGGAGGCTTGCTATGGGGGGCACCACCTTCTCCTTGGGCCACATTTTGGTTAGACCTGGCACTGCTGCTGGAAACAGCTTGTGGATGCGGCCTTTATGTTGAGAGGGGGAAGTCATAAAAGTAAAAATATTAAAAACAATAATAATCAATCAAAATTAAATCATGTGTTTTGCCTGGAGACGACAGAGAGATAATTAATGTCAGCTTCACTCAAAGTTACCTTATCACCAGTGAAGTGTAAGGAGAGCTGGTTCTTGGCTGGGCACGGGCACTGCCAGCTGGATTGAATATGAGAGGCAACTCAATAAGAGGGTTGCGTCCATAACGAAATGAGTACCTGACACAAGCCTCCACTCCTGGGAGCTGGAATAAATGAGTAAAAACGGTTAGATCCTACAGCATCTACATAATATGATCTATGAATCTGAGTAAAACCAAAAAAAGCACCAACAAACCGATTCAGAGATCTTTGTGACTGCAGGGACTGTTAATCCGAACAAGTCCTCTCCTTTCAGGTAAACAGGGAAGAGCTTCAGAGTGCCTACTTCACTTCTTTTCTCAGCCACAGGGCCCAGAACCTTGTCCCACACTCCTAATGACAGTAAGACAAACACACATGGTTAAAAGCTGTACTCTGAAACAACAATATTTCTATAAAGAATATGCAAGGACAAACCTTTAGCAGAGGTGTCAGTCAAGACCAGGTCTTGGTAGCCCTGTTCGATAACTCTGATGGTGAACTCTGGAAGTTCTTCTTTTTCCTCGACAGAACAGACGTAGCGGCAACGGCGGTTGCCATGGCGCATGCTCCAGTAAATGCGGCAAGCTTCATAGCCAACTGGAAAGATGGCTGTTGGGGAATGGAAGGCTGCCATTTGTAGAGGGGTTAGTTGGCCCACTGCATGTAACACCAGGCTGCCAACTCGAAAGGTATAGCCTAACTCTGGCTGCCGCACAGCGGTGGCAATCTGACGCAGTTCGTCTCTTTGGACGTAGACACGTCGGAAGACGGCAAAGCAACGTAGCTCATGCTCCAGTGCTTGTCCAGCTGTTCCCCGGGGCCTGTGGGCATGACATAGCATGGTCTTGTCCTTGAAGAAGGTGCAGTGAGCATGCAGAGCGCAGGTGAAATGGTAGACATTGGTACAGCGTAGGCGGTGGCAGCCGCTGGTGGCTCCGGTCTGCTGGCAGTAGGCGCAACGTACCGTTTGGCCACGATGCAGTGCAAGCTCTACGTTGATGAGGGCGCCAGCCTGCGTCTCATACACCTCATTTGACCACAGGGCACAGTTTAGGTGAACCCATACATCAAGATCTAAATTAAGAAGCCTAGCAGGGCCATCAGTGATCCCATCTCCAAACTGGTGGCAGAAACAGCACCGTCTATGGTCTCGGAGTAAGGCAGGAGGGCGCAGGGAGGCCCCAAGTTTCTTCAGGAGCTCATCAATCTCAGCCTCATCAGGGAGTTGGGAATTCCCTCTTGGCACTACCACCTGCACAGTCCACTTCCTCCAGCGCAGTCCTTTCTGTCTTTCCTTGGTGCCAGCCGTCATGGGACCTTGGCCGGGCCTTCAGCTTCACTGTGACTTTGATGGCGTCAGACTTGGTCTCCATCTTGGTCGTCTCGCCTGCCATGGGGAAGGGGATAGGAGGAGTAGAGGGGGGAGACTGCTTGGGCTGAAGCTGAGCCAGGCAATGAACATCCAGCGATGACATGTTGTTATTGTACTGGTGCAGAGTTTTAAAAAGGCTCTCTGTTTGCTCGGAGGCAGGGAGAAGGGACACCGATTCCTGAAAAGATAAAACAAGAGTCATGATGTCCAGCAAAAAAAGAAAAGAAAAATTAAATTAACTGTATGCTATTTAGACCCACTGTGGTGTTAAAATGGCACAGACCTTAGTTTCTGTGGTTGATCTGGATTGCAAGGGGGATGATGAACAGTAGAGAAGGAAGCAGCTGTGACTACAGAAGACCAGATCTTCAGATTTTAAAAAGTCTCCAGATTCCTAATGAGAGAAATTAGTCCAAATTTGAACAGGCTGAATAAGGAATGAGGTATTAAATCAAAGCCCGACAGATGTGACCTGCTTAAACTCAACTGACATTAAAAGAAGTTATTAAAATAAACATCAAAAACATACAATATTTAAATAACTAAAATACTTAAGACTGAAGTAATAGGGTATGCTGTTTAACCCATTTATTAATCTGAAATGGATTTAACTCCAGCAGGCAGGATTTACATAATCAGACGATATATGCAGAATTACTGTGGTGATGGTGCAGCTGTGTGTGTATAGATGTGTATGAAAGTAGATATATGATAAGAAGTATATCCTCTAACGTAAAGTAAGGTCCAGGCTTCCAGTCATGGCTCAACTAGTCCCCTAGTTGAAATCAATCATAAAATGATCCATAATGGCAGAGATTATTTTATATGAACTGGTACTGTGTATTTAAAACATTTTATTCTCAAAATCACAGTTTTAACATCTAAGTGCTCCAGCTGAAAGGTGGCCTGTCTACTTAATATTCCACTCTGCTGCCATTCGGAGTATTGAAGCCTAAATAATTTGGTACCTTCATGTGGGCGGGAAGATCTTTGATAGATTTCTGCACTCCATTTCCCAGAACCACCACCTTACAGTGGCAGCACCACTGATTTCTACATCCAGGACTGGCAGGGGTCTTCTGGTCAGGTCGAGCTAGAGCTGCGCCTGCAGTAACAGAAAATATGTTTAAAAAAATAATATCCATTTCAAACTGCATTCTTGGATAGTAAACCTTTAAAAAAGGTATGGTGCTTGACATTAAGGTAACATCAATATTAACTCAGAAAATAAAACTGACTATTACAGAAATTGAGAGTAGACAACAGTTGCTTTGTGCTTTTTCACAGGAAGTCATTATGTTTAAAAAACAAATTCTGTTTAATTTAGTTGTATTGCCTTACCAGGGCTGTTGGGATGGAAACGGAAATGATGTGCCTGCTGCTGTTGCATCATCGACTGTGCGCCACTGGGCCTTATCTGTCCCGGGCGTCCGTGGAGCCCTCCATTGTCTCCTTGTCCGTGGAAGAGCATGGGAGGCCGAGGATTCGTGCCATGGGGCCCCACCCTTGGACCACTGAGTAGAGATAGTGGCCCCCTGTCTGGTGTGCTGCTGACCTCATAGCTACTGGGGATCTTCACACACAGTAGGTCTGAAATGGCTGCCACTACACCCGTGATATTCTGAGGGGGGGGAAAAGGTATAGTTGATTTGATCTTTTATCAAAAATCTATGGATGGTTCCAGCAAATTAAACTTTTACATCACAAATGGTAATTCTGTACACCTAGATTCTGATGAATGAAAAACTAACAGACCTGCACAAAATTAAAAGAGTGATCAAGTTTAGCAGAGCTCGGACTGACAGTACTATAAAAAAACTTTTTTCTGTGAGACCACAGTATTTAAAACCATGGATTACGTATTCCTACCTCTGCTGCAGCTGGTCTCAGTGTGATAGCTACAGACACCAGCCCCTGTTTGGAATTATTAGACATGGGGCCAAAGGGGGATCCGAAGAACATCATAGACGGCTCTGTTTTGATATCCTGCAGTTTGATTTCTGACCCTAGAAAATGAAGAAGAAGGACATTCATAAAAAAACTGCCAACACACTGCTAAGGTATGCTGGAGTTGTGTGTTTCAATTGCATACATACACAAAACATCCAGTTTATTACGATTGCAGTCACAGTAATAAATGTTTTAATAAATGAGTGTGTTTACCTTTCCCATCAGGTGCAGGAAGCATGGGGAGGACCGGAGACAGGCAGGGGGACAGTGGCTCTTTCTTCACCAGAGACAGGTCTGGGTAGCGACTGATCTCCATGCCAACCACGCTCTCAGGAGATGAGGATGGAACAAAACTGTCAGGTGTGTCCCTATCTTTGCAAGGCTCCTGTCCTCTGTTACTGTTGTTAATTCACGGGGAGAAACAATAACAAGTATTAACCACCTCTGTCAAGACCATGCCGCCCAAATCATAACATGATTACATGAGTAATGAACACTTTTTTCAACAACAATTTTTCGGGACTTCCGCAGGTCGCGGTGTTCTTGCGGTACGGTAGTCAATTTCACTGTTGGTAACGTGATAGGGACCAAAATAGAGCATAGAAATCAACGGGAGCGGGCGGGACGGAGAAATGTGTGTTTTGAGTGTGAGACCTCCGTTAGGAATTATGTAATGAATTCGCCTAGGCCTGCAGGTAATGCATGTATAGTGTAGCCTAAATTTCCGAGGCAACCTCAGTGATTTGACCGCGATTAACCAAATGCACACATGCAATATCAACTGGCTAATTATCCTTCAGACAGTGACGGACAACCATAGACAGAAAAGAGAAAAAGAGAAAAAGAGACATTCTTTTACTGACGGGAGAAGCGCCAGCCGCTAGCGGTGTGAAGCAGAGTCCGTTACAGAGTTTGATAACTTTAGACATCATAGGGAATGAAACGGGACGGGATTCTCTCTTGGGATTTTGCAAGATTATTTTTGTCACGCGATCGGGATATGACATATGAGTATTTTTGTGGGCTCGGGATGGGAGCGACAATTGATTTCCGTGTCACCCTCTAATGACAGTTTTAAATAGTGCAGAATTACTGTTATTTATGTATTTACCTGAGCTCCTCTTGGTTGTTGTGAGGAGGGGTGGGGAGGGAGGCCGGAACATCCACAGTTTTGGGACCCTGTGCGATGGCTCGGGCTAGTAGGTCTTCCTCAGTCCTAAATGGGACATGTAGTGGCTTTGGGACCAGGCCTTTGGACACTGTTTGAAACAGAAGCACATTGTCAATACTGTGCTTACCTGAAATTATGGAAATACACAAAAAATTATTTTTATTATATTATTATTTTAAAATTATAAAATGGACCATCCTTCTGAATGCTTACCCATGGCAGCAGCTTTGCTGGCAAGCTCTTCTGACGTAGCAAATCCATTGATCATTTTCTGTCGGTTCACAGGTGGTGGAGTGGGAGGAAGAGATGCTGGTGGTGTTGGTGGATTGCTCAGGTTACTCTGCTGTAGGAATCAGAACCAATGCAGTGTCAGCACATCATTCTGCAGACACACTTAACAGTACCCAGTTCCAACTTGGTAAGGTAAGCAGACATCACCTTGTAGGCCAGTTGGGAGTAATAGTCAGAAACTCCATCCAGTGAGGCGCTGCCAAAGGTACCAGACAGGAGGTTCTCTCCATTGAGCTGGCCGCTGCCATAGGGAGCGAAATGGGCAAAGTTGACCCCAATCAGTGGCTCCATGAGAGGCAGCAGGGAGAGCTGCTGTGTCAGGAGAGAAAACAGGACCAGGGGAATGGATAGAAGTGAAATCAGAACAAGTATTCAAGTACAATGGATACTCTAGCACAAAACTCCAAGCAAAAGTATGCAATGTATACATATAATACTAAAAAAAAATACATTGTATTTATGATCAACGTAGCATAACTAGCATCATTAATCTTGTAAAGTTAGATTTTTTTTAACAAATAACCTTCCACCACCACAAAGGCAATTCTTAAGCCAATTCAAGCATTAGCATTCATTGTGCGTTGGGTATGTATTTGGTTTTGTGATGATGAAATAATATTGTACTACATTTCTAATTAGTGAGTCAGCTTCATAACATTTAAATCAATAAGCCTCAATCAATGAGGTACTTGCAATGTAATCACAATCTCCTTCCCCTAAAGAATACCAGCTTCTAAAACCTGTGTGTGCAACTGTCATCCAACAAGTACCTAATAACAGTAATATGCTTATCATATGTGAAATTAGTGTCTGTGCACTCAACAGAGACCATTTTCCATTCTGGCAGTAATTAATAGTGTTAAATTCTGAATAAAACATTCAGATTTCAAGCTAATTGTTCTACCATCCTTTGTTCTCTAAGATATGCAGCGGTGCAACATTTTAGAACAGGTTATAAGGTCATAAAAATCAATCTTACCTGTTTGATTTGGGTCATTACAGTGTCATGGCCAGAGTGCATTAGTTGCCTCTCATCTCCTTCCTTCTTCCTCTTCTTGTAGCGAGAGAAGCAGGTTTCTCCCCTCCTTTTGGAGCCCTCTTGTTCCTCCCTTTCTTCTTCTCCTGTTCCTGGAGCACAGGTCCAGGAAACTCAGGGGTGCAATCTGAGTACGCCTGGAGGGGAAAAAATATGTTCTTGCATAAAAATGCATGAATAAACTTCTAATTACTTGAGCAGCATTATGGCAATCACAGAGCTATGACTCATTCATAAAAAAACACCTATGTCTTGCACCAATTTAACTATGATGCATCTCCCCTATCCGAATCACTTAGCCTGTCTATGACTCACTATGTTGATCCCCCCTCAGTGCTTTAACTGTATGACTAATACAAAGACTGACCCCATTGCTGTCCATTGAGCTTTGCCTCAGCAGGGCTTTGCAGTCTGCAGGCTCCTCCTCCTCTGAGCGCATGCTCTCCTCGGACCTTTGCTGGGAAAATCCAGGTGGAGGTGTACTCTTGTTCTTCAGAAGGTGTTTTAGTAGTTCATTGCCAGCCTCCCCCTTGTTTGGACTTTCCCCTGCAGGGAAGGGAGACACACTCCCTTTATTACCCTCCTCCTTCACAGAGCTCATTTCTGAGCCGATTGGCCCTTCACGAGGCCCATGACACTCACTGGCATCAGTCTGCTCCAGCTTTATGTTGTTAAGGATCCTGTCATGTTCCTGAGCCTGGGTTCTTGCTGTGTCTGATAAGAGACAAGGGTGTCCAGACTGGCCTCCAGAAAGCTGCCTCTCCAGCTCTGAGTGACTGGGGGTCGAAGATCCCAGTAAGGGAGACCTTGACAAGTCCTGGTCACAGAAAAGATGAGTGTTTCTGGTTGGAGTTGAGGAGGTGTCTGAGACACACGGTGTGAGAGGGGCTGTAAGGTCTGAGTGTGGAGTTGAAGGTGTCTTGACTGAATCTGCATCATCATCCTTCTTTTTTTTGCGGTTCCTCTTCTTTTTCCCCTTCTCGTCTGGGATGATATTCGAGTAGAGTTGGATTAGAGACTGACCTGAGCCTGGAAAGTTAGACGGCAGAGGTGTAGCTGAGTCCCCTCCAAATGGTGGACCCTCACCTGGCACCTGAAGCATCATTCCTGGTCCACTGAACTGACGTGGTCTGGGTTGACCCTTGGGAAAATTAGGTGCTTGTAGGGCAACATTATCAGGCCCAAAACCAGGTCCCATGTCACGTGGCATCATTCCATTGCCCATCATGGCCCTCCTTTCACCTTGCATAAATGTCCCAGGTGGTGAGCCCATCCCAGGCTGCATGCCCTGCTGCTGGGGGAACATTGGTGCAAGTTGTTGCTGTTGTTGCAAAGGAGGCCTCTGAGGCTGCATGAAGTCCTGTGGTAGCTCAGCATTAAAAAATGGCATCTGAGCAAGTGGTGCCATGTTCCCATCTGGCCCCATCATCCCTTGCTGCTCCATTTCCATACGGTGTTTCAGGGCTCTCTGTCGTTCAACTTCCTGCATTAGCTGCACCCGCTGTCTCCTGCTGCTCCCTAAGCCTCTCCCTCCTTTCCCGCTCCTGGAAGCCTTCACTGAATGGGTTGTTGTCATCAAATTTCACACCACCTGCCTGCATGGGTTTTATACCACCTGGTGGAGGTGGTGGTGGTGCCTGAGAATCCACAGGTATTTGTGAGTGTTGAGGTATGTTACCCATTGGTATCTGATGTGGTTGGCCTGAATTTCCCACAGGTACCTGGGGGGGGGCATTATAGGTGGCATTCCTGGTCCCGCCATCGGCATGGGAGCACCAGGATGCCAGCCAGCTGGTGGATTGGGCATACAAGTAGGTGGATTTTGCGGGCCAGGATGAAGTGGCATTTGCATTATGGGATTCATAGGAGGTTGGACAATTGGTGGTCCACTGGGGACCATGCCAGCAGGACCAGGCATTGGGTGCATCACAGGCATTATAGGTGTCATATTATTTTGCTGCTGTTTCACTCGGTACTCTTCAATAAGTTCAGCATGCTCCTTCTGCTGCTTGCGGATCTGAAACAAAACATATTCACAAAAAATGTTATTGAGGTTCTCAAAGACTTTTACAAAAAAATTACTTGCAAGGCATTTTATCACATTTACAAGACAAATTTACCAGGACACAGGTTTCCCCAAGGGAGGGGGATGAATGATTTTAATCTCAAACAGTAAGTGAAGAATTTAACTTTTAAGCAGGAGTTGGAAAGTACAATCAGCCAAGATCATTTTTTGACAGGTGCAGTGCAGACACAGGCCTGTGCGTTTTGAATTCTTCAGTTTGTCAGATATTATTTTTCTACGTCTGCTTGGAAAGAAAATCGATAATGTAGGTTTAAGGTATCTATTTAAAGGTATACATTTTTCTGTTAGATAAATTAGACTAAATGGTCAATTCTTTAATACTTATGAGGTGCTATAAAAAAGGTAAGATACAGTCAGGCAGCACCTCTGCTCTCAAAAGCGTAAATAAAATAATTGAAGATAATGAAAAGCATGTTCTTATATTAACCTTGCACAAATGCTACTGTGTCATTGCAAACAGACTTATAGTTAGAAAGTAATAAGTGTCTTTAGTTAATACTGATTGAATATTTATTCCCCTGTTTGTTTAGTTTTACATTATTTCAGCAACACTCTGTCCATAACATGGTCCTAAGCACGCCAGGCATGTGGGGCAACTACTTCTGTTATTTTCCAATCCATACTTTAAACAATAAACTCTGCTCCATATGACCAATGAAAGGACAATGCTTAGGGCACCCATTGCGCAAAGGAGGGCTGAGATAGAATTCGGTGGTAGAGCTTGACAGGCCTAACATTTACCTGCTCCAGTTGTTTCTGCACTACACCCTGCTGCTCTGTGACATGTTTGAGCTGCTCAGCGTCCTCCTCAGGGAACTCTCTCCCTGCTTTCTTAGCTGTTCTCTGCTTGGCAGACAGGGCTTTCTTAGACTTCCTGTGAGCCCCAATCTTCTCTTCCAGAAACTTCTGCTGCATTTGAAGTAGTTGCTGAGTCTCCTGGAGCCACTCCTCATACTGAGCCCTCTGAGCATTGTCTGAAAGCAGAAAAAGTTAGCAAACTAAAAAACTCAGAAAACAAACAGCTTAACATTTCAGGCCTGACGAACCAAAAAGTTGAAAATGCATATTAATTTTAAGATAACTTACTGACAAATCCTGGTCCAAAATTTGGTGGATTTGGTCTTGCTACTTGTGTCAATTTGCCATCCTAAAAGCAAGGTTACAAATAAGTTACCATATATTTGCAACTTAAGATATTTTTTATTATATAGTTTAAATAGCATCTAAGCAGATGTAATGATTCAATTACCTGACCAACAACTTGTGGAGGAAGCGGTGTGCTTTCAGGACAAGATGGTGCAGGACCAGGAGGAAATCTGTAAAAAAAACAATACCACAAACCATGCACCATTTAGTAATTTAATCAATCACAGTAGCACTTCTTCAAATAGTTGCACAATATCCTAGTGGCTGGGCTATTAAGTTGGTATTACCATTGTTTAAAAACCAAACTAATACAATATAATACTACTTACTTAATACTATAATAATACTCCCACTACCAGTATTACACGCGGCACCAAGCAAACTTTTTACCTGTTCATGACCATTGGGGTCATTCCCATGTTGTTCTGAACCATGACTTTGTTGATGCCTTTCAGGGCAACCATTTTAGCTTTCATGATGGGGTCAGTGATGGCATCAAAATCTGCAAATTACAAATAATGCACTCTTAGAAAAGACTGGTAATCTCAAACAATAACCTATCCTGACAAATTGTGGCCTAAATAATTTACCAATGTTGGGGAAGAAGGAGTCGCTGGAACGATGTCGTATCATAGCTTGCATCTGCCTCTGCTGCTGCTGTTCCTGCCTCTCCTGGTCTAGGAGGTCCTGCAATAGGAGTGGCTGCTCCTCCAGCAGAAGAGGACGGTGTAGCTGGCTGTGCTGACCCAGCGCCTGGTTCAACGCTGCCTGCTGGGCTGGGGTCAGACCGCTCTGGTCCACTTCAGAGGCTAGCCCCACTTGGTGGTCTGCCCCAAAGCCAGTCATAGAAGCTTCTCCGGCAGTTGTGGCATCGGGTATTGCAAGTCCGGAGGTATGCTGAGTGTCAGTGACTTGGTTCTGTTGGGGCATGAGGTTACCTCCTTGACTGACAGATTCACCGATTGGATTTAATGACTGCTCCTCAGGCTGCTGCTTAATGAGTAAACTAGACAGGACTGGGGTGGAGTCAGACATCACTCCCTGCTGGTTTGAGGTTAAGGGGTTCTGGTCTACCAGATCAGAGGGTTTCTGACAGTCCTTGACCTCTGTTTTAATTTCTTGCCCAGGTGCCAAAGAAGCAGATTCCTGGCTCCCAGAGGCCTCCATCTTGACTTCAGCTGAAGACTGCTCACCTGAGGCCTCTGACTTTGCCAGTACTGATGCTGAACTGGATGACGCCTCAGTTCCTGTGCTTGAGTTTTTGTTGATGTCTGTAGTATCTGCATTATCATCCATAGGATCACTGAGATCCAGTTCCTCATTAAACATGTCTTTCTTGATGTCATCTAACTCAGGGTCTGTATAGGCAATGATGTCAAATTTCCCAGATGTTAGGAAGTCATCAAGATGTAGGTCATTTGTCTCGAGATCTAGGTCTTTGCCATCTTCTGGATCCAAATTTAGGTTTTCCAAGTCAGCATCCACCAAGTCTTTCACCTCCACATCCTCCAGATCTTTGACTGCTGATTCTTCTGCATCCAGTTTCTCCTCCACAGCTTCACTGCCAGACACTGAGACCGCCTCTGTCTGCCCAGCAGAGGGTGCAGTCAGGATCATAGATGGTGCCATGTTCTGGGTCTCACTTGAAGCAGGCTGGCTCATGGATCTCATAAAATGAGATTGTTTAAGTGTGTTATTTCCTGACATTTGGGCATGCTGATGAAGATTGTCCATGCTGGCAGATAGATGGCCAGTGTGGCTGGCCATGGGGTCTACCACCCTGGGCCCATGATTTGAAGCAAACCTGGAATCGGGTGTTCCTGGAAAGCCTGGTAGCCTTTGACCCTGAAAGTTGGGATCCATGTTGCTTCCTTGCATGGCACCAGGGGGAAATGGCATACGTGGCCTGTTTTCTACTGCTCTGTGTCGCAGCTCAATGAAAGGCTGGCCCATTATGTTGTGCTGCTGCACTGGCATACCACGTGGTGGAAAGTGCTGGGGCATCCCCATAGGGTTACCTCCCATACTCTTTGCCATTTCGACAGACATTGGCCGTCTCATTTGAGGAGGGATATCCTGCATTGGGTGTTGCCCACGGGGAAAGAACTCTTGGGCCCCATGAGGTCCTAGAAGCCCTGGTGGGAATGCAAACCTAATATAGGATTTAAAAAAATGTTTATGAATAGATAGGAAGGAATTCCTATATTTTTGCAGTGTTCTGTTATTAATTACAGAATATCTGGATCACAGAGGGTTTAATAAAAATAATATCACACAAACCTTGGTCCCTGATGTCTCAAATTAGGATCTCCAGGATGTGGGCCCCTGAGGAGTTGTCCTTCAATAGGGAAAGGGACACGCTGATCGCCTGGAAAAGGTCCAGGAAACCGCATTGGCCCTCTCATGGGTCCTTGTCCGGGATAAGGTGGAGGAGGCCGGTTAAACATTTCCCCCTGTTGCCCAGGGCCCTCCTGGGGCCAGGGCGGTCCTGGGTTTATGTTTCCAGCAGGATCCTGAGCGCCTCTCTCCTGTCGAATAGCACTCCTCTGTTGCTGCTGCTTGAGGATTAGCTCTCTAATTCGTTGTCGCTACAAAACACAACAACAAGCATATAGATATTTAAGCCTTTTTTTTTTTAAAACAAGGTAAATGGGCCATGTAGCCTGCGATCGCAAACTCAAGTTGTCTGGAACCTCAGTTCATTTTTTATTTCCAAGGGGGCGTTATCAACAGCCAAAGAGCAATGCCTCTGGACGCAATTGGGTAGACCAATCATCAACCAATCAGAGCAACAGAACATGTGAAGTAGCGGTGAGCTGATAGACAAATGTGAAAAGACTACAGCATGCAAAGATAAGCTGTGATGGTGTGGCATCAATATGACTGAACGAGTGTTGCCATTTTTGCCATCAGAATTTGAAAATAGTAGTTTGACAGAAAGTTTCACATAAACTGCAGCCATCTTGGTTAGAAAATCCCAGAGTTCCTTCCCGAGACTATTTTCCAGAGGCACCGGCCAAGACGATTGTGATTGCTTTAAAGAAATGCCACTAAACCAGAGCACATGTTTCTCCCATTCCGGAATGCTGTGTAGACTAGCCACACACCCCTCTGTAGCGCTGTGGAGGTTGCTCTGGCTATGCAAGACTACTGAACAGCTAATTAGCTATCTAGCTTGCAAACTAGCAGAGCACCTTTTCCTGGTGAATGTTTGTTTGGTGGCTTGTTTAACAAGCTTTGGTGCAGGACAAGGTGTTTTCATATTTGTAAGTTAGATGGGAAGGAGACTAATGTGATTGTTGTTCAAAGTCTGTGGTTATTGTGTTCATAGCATGATGCTGTCTGGCTGTGACCATCTGCCTATTACAGAATGGAGACGTTACTGCTTTATGCAAATACAGTATAATTGACTGGCTGTATGGATACATCAACAGATGGAAAACAAACTTAATTTTGTAAGTTGTAATTTTGTCATTCCCATTTGATATAAAAAAAAAACATTTTACTTACTACTGCTTGTTTGTTATGTGGTGAATATGCTTTATGTGTATGTTGTAGGCTCAAACCAAGTAACAGCAATGGTCAGATATTGGTTGACCCAAGCCCCCAGTTTCACTACATTTATTTGAAAAAGAAATTTAAGAAAAATGTAACACTCTTACTAAAACTATCTGTTGTAATGGCCTGAGTTACTGAACCAACTTTGACCTACCATTGACAGCTGTGCACTCACACGGTTCTTCTAAGGAATGTGATGTTTCAGGTGTGCTCACTTAAGGTTCTGCCTCCAGATAAATTATTTACATAATATGGCTAAGGGGGGTCAATAACTGACTTTGTCATAATAATAACCAACAACAATTATGGCCAAATTTAAAATATGACCCAGGTTGTTAAACAAAAAAACATAAGTAATAAAATGTCAACAGTAATGTATGAATGATGACATTTAAAATAGAACATAAACAACATGTACCTGTCTCAGTCTTTCCTCACTCTCAGCGAGAGCAACACCCTGTGCCTCAGAGGAAGCGCCAGGTATTTGTGGGTTATTAGATAGTAGGCCTGGGTCTTGAGGGACAGTTCCATTGTTGACCACACATGACTGATCTTTCATTTCCATTTTTTTCTATTGACTGTGGACGAGTGGTCATGGGGACTTGCTCGTATGGGTCATGGCCAGGTGTCTGACTGGGTCTTCTGGAGGGTGACTGAGTATATCCATCATCTGAAACACTATGGTGTTTTGGTGTTTGTGAGCCTGGATGAGAGAAGGGCTCATGAAGTCTACCATGAAGTCTATCCTGGCTTCCCATAAGCCCTAGCCTTGGTCCTTGTCTGCTGAGCACATCAGGACCAGGCCGTGGGGTCCCTGGAGGCTGGGCATAAGGGTCATTAATCATTGGTCTGGGGGCCCCAGGCGGGGAAAACATGTCGCTACTCCCTGGCCGTAATGTCCCAGGTGTACTAGTAAATGTCTCTACTGGCCCCCTCTGACTGCCTGGTGACTTAGAAAACCTCTCTCCCACAGAGGGCCGTGGAGTACCTGGTGGCTGAGCATAAGGGTCCACTGAGTGGGAAGGTGAAATCCTCTGTCCAGGAAGTGACTGATGAGTGAACTGGTTCATCCCACTAGGGCGGGGAGTAGAAGGAGCCTGTGAGTAAGGGTCTGAGGATGGGTTAGGGGTGTTTGAAGGCTGACCATAGTTGTCATGTGGACGTGGGGTGCCGGGAGGTCTGGCATAGGGGTCAAAAAATGAGCAAGGCTGAGCACCAGGTTCATTGATGGATCGCTGGTTGCCTGTAGATTGAGCGAAAGGGTCAGCAGCTGGCTTGTTAGGACCAGAGGGCTGAGCAAAGGGGTCATATGTGAAGTGGTCTGGTCTTGGAGTGGAAGGTGCATGTGCATAAGGATTTCTAGACATCTGAGTCATTGGTCCGGGCTGAGCAAATGAGTGCATCTGAGGGTGATGTTGGCCCATTCTAGGAGGACTGGTAAAGTTGTCATTCCCAGATGGTCTTGGGGTATGTGGAGGCTGAGCATAGGGATCATTCTGTTGATTCTGAGAGAACCTATCAGTAAGATGTGGACCTGGTCGATTGAAAGGATCCTGAGCCTGAGGAGGGGGCATAGGTGTTTTGAACAGAGGGATTGAGCCAGACTCATTACTTCCAGGGATTGGTGTTAGTAAAGGCCTTGAGTAAGGGTCAGACAAGATCATCCTGTTCTGGGCCATGCGCTGATAGGCCTCAGTTCTTATCATGGGCCTTGAGTATGGGTCTCTGCCTGGAGAACCCATTGGGGGCCTTCCCTGAGCAGCTTGACTGGCCCTGGGGGGTCCCATAGGCTTCAGGAAAGGGTCCATTTCCCCAGTTGGCCTTGGGGTGTCGGGCGGTTTGGCATAAGGGTCACTGCTCATGGATGTTGGAGATCCAAAGGATTCATGAGCAGGAGAGGGCCTCCCTCTGTCCTGCTGCTCTATCAAGGACGTGGGGGATTTACCAGATTCCACAGGCATTCTGCGACATGCATTTGGCCCGAGAGTTGGTGGTCTTGGGGTCCCAACCATCTTGGCATATGGGTCCCATGGAGAAGAGGGTCTGGAGCCAGATGAACCTGGTGAGAATACTTGTGGGGACTGAGGTTGGGAGGAAGAGCCAGAAGGAGGGGGAGGAGGGGGTCGTAAGAACACATCCTCTGGGGGACCTGAAGTGGGCGTCCCTGGTAGCTGTGGCCTGGCAAAGCCATCTTTAGAATTGAGCTGCTGCATGGGGGACATGCTGCCATTGCTGGGCTGGGAGGCTGGGCTCTGGTTTCCACTGTTGTTGCCATCTCCCTCTGACTGGCTGTTGGTCTGCTGCTGTTGTTGTTGCTGGAGTTGCTCATTCTTAACTTGCTCCAATTTCTGAGTGGCTTCAATTTTGGCTTGCTGTTTGCTTTTCTGTCTCATTTGCTGTTGAAAGGGCACAGTGAAAAGTGGGATTAGACATCAAAAAGGTCTCAAATATCAGTCTCATGCCAAAAATGAACTGGACCTACTAACCACCAATGTCATCAGGGTTAATGTGGAGGATAGTGCAGTTGTTTAGGGAGCTTTACTAAACCACCACTTCTTAGCTGTCTTAATATAAAGTGGACCTGCCGCTGCATTCCCTGACTTCATTGCATACACTCTTACCTGTCTAAACTTCCACTCTTGTTCATGCTCTGACTCTTTTGGTTTCAAAGGGTCTTTAAACAGCAGTTCTGTGTCTAGTGGTATGTTGGGATCAAACACCTCAGGGGGCTGTTGCTGTGGATGGTGCCTCTTCACCGTCTCATTCGACATCTGGACTTTGTTGATGCGCAGGGCTGCTCGGTTATCTCTTGCCTTTTGCTAAACAGCAAATCAATAGCAAATACAAACACACATCAGACAAAAATACTTCATTAACAAGATCACAAAAAAAGATTACCTATGCAACACTGATTATCTAAAACAAGTGAACTGGAGAAATGTCACCCATACTACTACTACAAAAACTTGTGTGTATGTAACATTAGATTATTTCCAAAAAAACACATGTACAGTATGTGTGGAGGACCTACCAGCATTACTAAGCTAGTACAATAGTGGGAGTTGGAAAAGCCACAACATGCACAAAGAAAAACTACTCTCTGGAGTGGAGGTTCCCTTTTCATTAGCAAAGAGTTGACACTTGGTGGTGACAGTGAGAAAGGGGTCTTTATCTCTCAGGCAAGTGTAACCTTACAATAGGTGCATGGCTGGATGAAGAAGTCCATGGCCCCATGAATGTTTGACTTTTTTTTTTATTTGATTTTGATTGGGTATAACTGGAAATGTTCAAGGGATAGGTGTTACCCATACCATTTAGTAACTTGACATATTTGTACTGTATGCAACACAGAAAGGTCATTCTGTTACTGTAAATCAGGTATCTTAAGAGTTGGGATAATGAAAGATCAAAAAGAAAAATCTCTAAGAGAACTGCCGCCATGTAACGAGTGGCAAAATACCATTACAATCACAAATTCACAGTACATTTTTTAATCAAGACTAGGTCTTTGAAATTGGCCCCTGCCAGATAAAATTACTTCTAGTGAACTTAATTACTGAGACCACAGTGAGTTCTAACACTGAACAGGCCTTCCTATGTTAATTAGTTCATCTGTGAATGGACGGATTTCAAATTGCATTGGCAAGAGGCAAGAGGCCAGATGCGATAAAGGAGTCTGCCTTCTGCATACTAATATGTCAGTGCAACTAGTAGTGACAGTTTGATGTCTGGCATGGTCCAATGTGTTTAGACTGTGAAATACTTCAAGAAAATCTAAAAATTTAACAGTAAGTGATCTTACCACATATGGGGCCCTGTCTTGGGAACTAGCTTTCCTCCAAAGTTTTGCAATTTGCTTTACTCTTGTAGACCAGTCTGTTGAAAGAAAAAGAGGAGTTGTCATGCCAACAGTCTCACAGAGCATACAAGGTATTTTTGTACTGTGTGACTGAGACAGTGCATTGGGCACACCCAAACAAAAAGCCATAGATAATCAGAATTAACAGCAATGATGACAATAACAACATGGACAAAAGGGGAAATATATGTTAATATATGTACAAACCTGGGTATTCTTCTTTGAGGTTGGGGAAATTGACATTGGTATATAGGACAGGCGCTACAGTGGCTAGCTCTCCAAGTGTCTCCTCCTTCTCCCACTTGAGAGTACTCCTTTGGGCATTTGACATGGCTTCAGTCTCCCCCTCAGGCAGAGGTCCAGGTGGTGTAGGGCCGGGGCCATGGGCAGGGGAGGACCATGGACCGACTGCCTCTCTAGGCATCTGATTAAACTTTCTATCCCTGTAACAAAAGAAAACAGCATATTTAATCACAGCATTCAAAAAGCAAAAGAACAGCAAAAAAGAAAATTTGGAATACTTAATAGTTTAAAGGAAGGCAGCAATACATTACCTTGGATTGTCAGTGAAAGGCATACGGTTAAGAGGAGAGAAATTTTCTGGGATGCAGGGCCCTGCTCCTGGATTTGTAGGAAAGCGTTGGTTTGGTCCCATCATACCATTGATCATTGGCATCCTTGGAAACATGGGATTCCCTACACACACAATTTAAGAGGTGAATTGGATGCATAGATTTTCAAAAACAACAGATACAAATGCTACCTCTGACAAGGTGCTTAATAATGTACCTGCATTGGGGTGAGGCATACTAGTGCCAGGTGTGGCAGGGAGGGGCCCTGGACCCTGGGGGTGAGGCACCTGTGGTAGAGGTGGATGGCTCATACTGGGGCTAAGGACTGCTGTGAAGAGATCCTCCACATCTTTGCCCTCCAGCTCTGTAACAGAGGGTAACAGTACAATGATGTGTGTGCATATAATACATATGAAGGCACTGTAGGAGTAAAGGTGGGTCAATTAATAACATTTTCTGAATGTCAGAATTGATTCCTCCTTTTTTTATTATGTGATAGCTGGATACTTCTTTTTCTTTTTGTCTTAAAGAGACCTGGGCAATTTATTTTACCAACCTGTAAAACGTTATTTAACAAAATACTGAACCCTGGTCAAAGTGCCGTAACATAACTACATAGAGCTTTCACTGTCACAATAATAAGGGTAGGACAACAAGCTCCAAGCTTAGTTTTGTAAAAAAAAATAATGAAATTACAAACCTGGAATTTTGTAAAGTTTGCTGAGAATTGATTCTGAAATAACCAAAGAATTAGAGAAAACAGATCATTATGCATCCTGTATAAAGTTGTAAAATAACAGTGTAAAACAAATGAAAGTGTCTGGATGCCTGGTCTCTCGCACTGACCATCAGTGACCATCTTGTCAAGCTCTGGGCTGAGAATGCCGTCCA
Source organism: Etheostoma perlongum (assembly GCA_026937815.1). Classification (NCBI taxonomy): domain Eukaryota; kingdom Metazoa; phylum Chordata; class Actinopteri; order Perciformes; family Percidae; genus Etheostoma; species Etheostoma perlongum. The sequence goes on from CM049382.1 coordinate 17,663,181, forward strand.
GGGGTTCCTCCGGGAGGGCTCGAGGTGTCCTCCGGCCAGCCTGAGAGTGGAGAGCCACTGGGGAACTTTCTGCCAGGGGCCCAATGTCCAGACCAGCTGTGGAAACACACAGACATACAAAAACAAATCATAACACGCACACACACAGACACACACACAAAACAACCAACAAAATACCCAACAAAGAACGTGACCATAAATATAGACATGAAGTGAAAACATATTTATTGTCTTAGCAGCCTGAGGAATGCAATCAAAAAAGGAACAGTATAGGATTACTGCTTCTTGGGGCCCCTGTGTTGTTTAAAAGGAGTGTTTTGGTAACTGAAAAGAGACAGAGACAGTCATACTAATTCTCAGATATTCTCAGAAAAAGTAAACAAACACTTGAATGTTTGTATTTATTGTGTGTGTCTGTGTATGTATGTATGTATACACACACACACACACACACAAATTACAATTATATCAAAATTATGGAATCTCTATCACTGCAATACCATTTTCTGACTCTTTTCTATACATTACATACATTCATTTCTTCCATATTTTCTTCAACACAAAACGTTCTACCAACATAAGGATGGATGTAAGCAATCATTAATTTGGAATATCTGTATTAGAACAAAATATCAGCCCATAAGGCATCTAGGTTGAACAAAGTAGCTTCTACTAAGAATGAAGGACATGTACTGCTGTCTACTTGCCAGAGGATAGAGAACAGAAGACCTTCAGTCTTTAGGAACTGGCAAAACATTCTACAAAGGCCTCCTAATGCAGCATTTCCACTGCAAGGTATGGTACATGACGGATCTTTACCCAATCAACTCACTTTTTTTGGTTTTCCGTTTGCAAAAGTTGCGGATAGTACCTAATGATATCTTTCTTTGGTACTACCGACAAGGTTTCAAGCGAGCTGGGTCGATAGTAGAAGGTGGAGGTAGTGCAGACCACTGACAGGTCAGAGAGTTTTGAGACATCCTGCACAAACCCACCATTTTTAAATAGCCAAGCTACCGTCAACAGCAACCACAATTTTTGACCCAGATTTTTTTTTTAAATGGCAGGCCGCAAAACTACGCTGTACAATTGACAATGCGCAGACGTTCCTTTGTTTGGTTGCGTTAAGGTTTCACGTGGCATTGCTATGGTGACCAACTGAGAATCCCACCTACACTGAGAGGGGGTACTATCTGCAATCTAAAAACATGTAAAGAAAAGGACCGAGCCATGAAGTGGAAATGGGGCATACATTTCTTTGTTCTAAACTGCAGATTTATTTAATGTCAAAATGGCTTTGTCAGCTTGATTCATTGCTATCTTGAGGACATCTTCAGTCAGGCAGCTATGAACTTGTTTTTATTCATTTCATAATTTTAAAAGGGTTTAGGAGGTGCACGAACAAAGACTGACACACCATACGCATTTGAGTGAACATTGTACTGGGTTAGGTAACCACTAAGCAGTTTGTGAGTGTTAAAACAATCTGAAATGGTTGAGAAAAAGCTAAGCATGAAGCAGCATTATTATAATTATTATTATTATTATAGTATGCATGCACACTCAAATAGAGACAAACACTGTAAGAGAGGAAGAATGCACTAAAGCAAGGGATTAGTAGGCCATAGCACCCTTACCAAAAGGAGGAGGTGAGCTGTCAACCTGGAAGGGGCAAAAATCAAGACCTACAAGGACCCAAAACCAGATAAAATGAGTGAAAAAATAGTGAAGACAGAACTAGCACAACACAATTGACAATGCAAACAAACAAAAGATAAAACCAAAGGTAAACAAAAAGTATTGTTAAAGAATGTGACAGTAAAAAAAAAAAACATTAGGGTGGTGAAAGCAAAATAAACTTGCTGTCTGAGGATAATTCTGAACCGGGAGGAAAAGATTTTGTAAACCCACTGCTAGGTGACTATTAATAAATTTGTGCCATTGTGACTGCCTGTGAGATATATGACGCACCAGAGTCACTGCTTGGCTTTCCGAGCATTCCCAAGATGTCTGCATCAGTGTTCAGAACATCAGATAGATCAACTAATGGATCCTCAGACGTCTCTGTAGATGGGGGGAAAAAAAGGAAGAAAGAAAAAAAGAAAGAAAACCAAATGGTCACAAATCATAACTGATGGAGATGTTAAAACGGACATGAGAATGCAATTTGGAACCGTTTGTTTGTACGCCACATAAAGAATTTGCTTTTGAGTAAACAGGAGAAGAAACCGTATCTAACAATAGATTAATTGACTGGCCTCTGAAAGACTTGAAATGCACTACACCAAATCTTCCAAACCTTCCAACAGTATTCTTATAACAGATTAAAGTGAACGTCACAAAAGTGCTGCCAAAGATATGAACTGTAATACAACATACTAAAACATATCGGAGGATGGATAACAGTGTTGTCCCAAGTAAACTTTATGGATTAATTTAATGAAGTTGTTGCAAAATGCTCCACAACCAAGCATGGTGCAGTCAGTTCTATGCTACAGTCGTTTCCCTTTAGAATTTTCTATTTCTTTCTTATTGTCTGAGGGTCATGGTCATCAAGGTCACAGTGTTTTATTTCTTGAAACTGTTAAAACTGGTTTGTCTGAACTGCAATATCTAGTAGTACCACCCGTGATACCCATCTTTTTTTCTTTTTCTATAAACCACACTATTGCATATAAGTTGGTATCTGTCAAACTCATGAAACCTACTTAAAACGTTATCAACGTAACTATGGTTCTATGAATTCTGAATGACTGCCAGAGGGCTCAGTCACACAGGAATCCCTGTGATCCCGCAAGAAGATACCATAGGAACAGATCTGCCGATGACACCGGAACATATGGCCTCTCTCAGGTCATCAATCGGTCCAGTGACATTGTTGGTATACGTACCCAAAGTGAGCATGTGCAAAGGGAATATTCACTGCTTTACACATGAGATGAAAAAGCAGGGATGAAGTAGAAGTAACAGTTTTAATACTTACATTTTCATGACCAAATTCAATGGTTGAATATCAAAGAACTAAAGCGTAAGGGTTGTCCGAGTTTCAGTAATTTTGACTTTTTTTTCTTTGATTTCACTTTTTGACAATATAAGAGGCAGTCAAAGAGTTTCTGGTATTTTAGCACCTTTTAGACCCTATCCCTAATTGCCTGACACTGATTTGATATGCCAAACTAATACCTTACAAATTGGTGTAATTCAAACATTAGGACAATCCCAGTTTACTTCTGATGCAGTTTAGCTACTGGCTATGGAGAGGAAAGCAATAATCAGTCTACAGTAGTTACAATGGTTTTTGGATGTTTATTTACAGTACACATTGGCTTAAGTAATAGATTTTGAGCGTGCATGGACCTTAGTTGAGTGCTGTGTTGACTAACACTTTGATGGTGGTGGCTGTGCTCCACTTGGCAATAAAAACATGTTAAACCACTGTGAGAGTGCATGCATTTTCATTCATTGCAAACTTTGTATTCAATATTTGGACAGCTTTAAAGTGTTGGCAAAAACAGTATGATAAATTTTCAATTTGGAATCAGCCTTGACAAGCCAATGGTACTACTCAGTTTCAGACACGTGGCATTTTTTCTTCTGGCTGCATAACATTACACAACGGATGTCAGGGCAGCACAAGGGACATGTGCCGTTTTATGTAAAATTGAGAGAAAGGTAACATATGAGGGGGCCTGTCACAATAACAGATTTTGCTGGACAATAAATTATCACAGAATTTATTGTGTATTGTGTAATATTGTTGTGGACTGTCTCTGTTAACAAAAAATGCACTGGAATAAAAACCAAACAATCAAAAACATTAAATGAAATGGATGTAAACAAAATTGCACTTCAAAAAATATTAAACATTAGGCTCAAACAGAGTGCCAAAAAGATGAAGCAGGCCATACGTAAAAAGCTTTTTAAAAATAATTTCTCCAGCATTAAGCTCTGATCAAATAAAGTGAATTGCAGTCAAGCAGGGTGTGCACCAAGGATGTGTGTGAGAGAGCGAGAGAGAGAGAGAGAGAGAGAGAGAGAGCGCACATTTGTCAAAATGACGGCTTTTTAACGATACTAAAGAGCAGCATCTCTCTCTTAGTTTGTCGACTAAATGCCCCAGTGATTGTGTACTGTCGGGAAGACAGAGACGCAGCTCTTTTGCTGCACTCTGTAGTAGGCTACGCCTGGAGTCCCGCCTCCCCACACAGAAATCATGTGGCTACAGGGCTCACTCCTCGTTACATTAAGGAACCGAGTGTGGTCATCCAGTCTCTTTGGTAGAGAGAAACAAGGAAAACAAACAACCATGCAAATGGAAATTATTGCAGCTGACAAGATTATCAACCTCATTTTTATTTATCATGCAATTAATTCATTTATTGACTATCGCAACAGGTCTACGTATGACTGGGCAGGCGAGGCAGCGCGTCCTTGCAGAGAAAACTGAAATTTCATTTGATTTGGTATATTTGGAATTCTATGCAAATCTTTGGCTTAGCAGTAAAGTGAATAGAGCTGTAGCTACACAAATGAGTATGTGAACACTTAATGACCAGAGACTAACCTTTGACACTTTGACTTTGTTTGGTATGAATGGGTGAAATGTGGTTTGAACATGTGTTCCACTGAACACATGTCCTGTGTGAAAAAGGTTAATACTCTCATGGGGGAGCGAGCATACATACAGACATTGATATGCAAAATGCCAATAATAAAATACGAGATACCCCTGTTGTGTCAGGCATTTCCAATATCTGCATTGACTCCTCTACAGTTCAAATTTAAACTGCAGTTATTTGGTCAAATCCAATATTTAGTCCAACGCTTTGAATCAATGAATCCTTACATCCTTTGTCCTGGAAAACTAAAGTAATGTGTATACGTACGTGCTGCTGCTGGTCTGGTGGGAAGAGATGTTGCTGAGGCGCTGAGCAGAGGGTCTGATGCAGGGTCCAGGAAGCTGGTGGTGGGGTGCTTCCTCTCCACTTGGCTTTGCCCTTCTTCCAGTAAGCCTGATTCGACCACCTGCTGCCTGCTCTGCTTGCTTTTGTCCAGTAGGTCCTTTCCAAAGAAAGCCTCCTGAACATGAAACACAAAGCATTGGTCAATTCTCTGTGTTGACACTTTTCTTCAAGGACCGTCAGCTTACCTTTCTTGACATCATTCTTGGGAAACACATCACCATGTCGCATTATTCAACACACATTGAAGGCCCATGAGAACTGACCAAAGTGAAACAGATAGGCTCTGAAACTCAAACTCAGTCATGTTGCTGATGACCTCACGCTTGTCAGCACCTACCATCCCCAACCACTTAAACCCACAAGTCATCTACTATCTTTAAAGACATGTAACTGCAGCTCACTGCTGCACCAGGACATTAAAAGCTCAATGTGTTGCTATTTCAATAATTAATGAAATGTGCTTCACTGTGTTGGACCTTTAGGTGGGACTGAACATCCCCCGACTGTGGTGGAATGAAGCAGGACTGACAGCTGCCGGTGTCTTAATGCACATCACATATCTATGTTTTGGCCAACAAACGGTGACACCAAGATACTGGCTAGAGACAGGGAGCCATCTCCGGTTAAGCTTTTGTATGTCAATTTACAACACAGACAGGAGCCATTTAAAAAGCACGATCAGAGACGAGTTTCCTCTACAGTGAGTTCCTTTAGGCTGTTCCTCTTTCAAAAAAGCTCACAGAAGGGTTCTGTAAGTGGTTTCCAGGCAATGTACTTTGGATTCCCAACCTTCCCAAGGGTGAGATAAAAGGTATTTTATGAAGATATGGCATGACAAGACCAGACAATCTGTGCATATAAACAGGAGGCTTGCATTACAATAAAACAAAAACAGGTTTGCAATTAACTGATGAAATAAGACGTTTTGGCTAACGCAATATTTTCACTCGTCATGAAAGGTGCCTTTTAGAAGATGAAATGGTTAATATACTGTATGGCACATGTGTTGGCAAAATGATCTGTATAAAATGAATAAAAAGTTGATTATTGAAGCCAGTTATTTGTAGATACTTGTGTACAAAATTGAGAAAGAATTCCTAATTAAATAGTTACTTTTATCTATATATAATACTCCAACAATCATTGCATAGTGGTTTACTCTGTATGGTTATATACGGATATTAAATTACGTATTATATGCCCATTATGTTTGTACACAGTATTAGAGGTAAGAGTGTGCTATCAAAGGTGACAGACCTGCAGGTAGGCAGGAAAAGCTTCCTCCAGTTTTGTTTTCTTTTTTCGGTAGCGTTTCTTTATTTTTTCTGGGACTTCTGGTCCAGGGGGCATCTCATCCACAGGGGTATCAGGCAGAGCCTCTGTCCATCCTACAAAAAAAGAGAATAGTGACACACAAAAATCACATGAAAACATAAATTGACAGTTTACAGGAAAATCTATTATAATACCAATGTGTGTAGAAAGTAATAGTGTACAGACCCTCATCTTTTCCAAAGGGATTTTCTGACACAGAGCCAGTGGAATCCTTTCTGCAGATGGTTCGTTTGGCTTTGCCTGGACCTTGACCTGGACGACTCCTCTGGCGGACCATGAACCCACCAATGCCTTGAAAGGAGGTTATTCATTTATTATCAATTAATCAATCCATATACTCACAAAAACAATTGCCAAGGTGGGGATTTGAGATATATTGACTTTAATTGTATGGATGGTTCTATTCATTGTCCAGTGTGTTTAGCATGAAGGCTCAGGAACACTAGATAGAGCCCTGTGTACATCAGAGGCCCTGAGATGGCAGTGCTTTGCTACAGCTACAACGTCGGGCATGTACTGCACCATTTTACGCTTCAGAGGAGCTGTCTCCTTCAATCAGGTGCCCTACCCGGCCGGTACGGTTTCCTTTTCCTCTTCTTGCCGCCGTCGGCCCCCTTGGAGTCGTCTTCTGCTGGCTCTCGCTCCAGGCTCGAGTCAGACTTTGCCTCACAATCTAGGAGCTCCGCCTCTGCAAGAGGGAGAGAGCACTGATGATGAGTGACAGCCCTGCGGCAGTGAACACCCCAGCCAGGCCCCTCAACACAGCCACCAGGGTCAATTCTATCTGAACTGCACTCAGTGGCAGGACATTAGCCTGATTGAAGTTAAGTTCCCCAGTTCCATTACTAAGGACCTTCATTATCTTTTTTTTTTTTTTTTTTAAATGGCCAGATATGTTTTTTGAACTCTGACTAAAGAAAGAACTGCATGTTTAAATAATGGGTAAACTAATTGTATTACCACTAATTAGGGGTATCCCGAACAGATCATCTGGATCGTACCAATTAATTGGTATTGATTAAATGAAGGAGGACCCATTTCTGATAAAACATTGAATTGTAGTCGTAAAGCACAGCAAAATAAGAGCAACTAGCAGTTTCAACTAATAATATCCACACTGACTGACAAATCTCTGAGCAAATCTCATCAGTATTTTGTCCATGCTGTGTATATCAGTGTCTTGTCCAAAAGTTCCCACGATAACACTTCCAGACTTCAATCTCCACAGTTGTTAAAGAAAGCAACACAGGAAAATACAGAAAATATAGCTGGGGCACATTAAACGGAATCTGTAATGCAAGCTACATTCTGTTAATGCAGAGCTAAGTGTCAAACATATTAGAATTAGATCAGCTTTAGTAATTCTGTGTGTGAACTGTACAACTGTATAAGGGTGAAAAACATTCAAAGTCAAACTGGGAGAAAACAAGACTAGGTGGAAACCTGGTATATAGCTGGATTGTGTATGTTCAATATGCCAAATTGTGGCCAAACACGTACAGTACAGTCAGCAGTGTCTATAACATGAATTCCTGGATATGAAATGTTCATGTGAAATTTTCTGAGCGATCACACTAATATTTGTTCTTAAAGTGTACTAAAGTAGCATATCATATGACTTTGTTAATCCATGTTTGCATCAAAAAATTGAGGACTGCTTTAATTTCATAAATTCAATTAAATAATCATGCTATTTTCAACAATTTGTGGTTCTGGATTACTCATCTAATGTGGTATTGTTCTATTTCATTCACGTGCCAACACAGAGGGGACAGGCAATGGTATGCGACATGCTCACAGCCTCAAATGTTGAAACATAGCAAGATAACTTTCCCGCTCCAGCTTCTAGACCGTGGTAGGGAGTACAGTGGAGATTTTCTTTACTTAACTTGGGTCTTGAGGAACTGAAACCACTGTACATTAACTACCATTTGACAACTTTACTGCTAATTTTTTCTCTGCTCCGATCGCCAACAGCTGCCTGCTCTGAGCTCATGCACCGCAACCCTCTCTCGACCACACACTCACTACGCACACACTTCGCAGCTATTCCTAAAGCAGCTATGTTACTCTTATAACATGTGCATTAAACTGTCAACCACCACCTATGTATTAAGGAAGTGAATCAGATAATTGATCGTGGAGTCAAAGACGTTACCAGTGGAAACACCAACACTCAACTGACCAATGGTGTAACTTCATCACTTACTCAGTGACTTGGTGACAGACTTTTGTGTTTATAGGGCTGTCCTTGCCTTACTGCGTTCCAGCAAAAAACAACCCAAACAAAAAAGCCAATACCGATAGTCCAAGTCACTATTGTACTAAAGGACTCTAGTTAGCAGTCTGAGATGAAAGAAGAAGCTTGTGCGAGAAGTACCTCTGTTGTCCTCTATGTCTTCATCACGAAAGTGCTCTGAGATTGGGTCTACGGGAGCCTGAAGCACTGCCACACTGTTCTGGTTAATGATCTTCAGCTTTAGCTTCGGCTTGGGTTTCCTGCGCCGGGACGCTGTAGCAGACAAGCTCTGAAGCTGGCAAAGCCCTGACTCTGTCAAACAAACACCATCTTGGGTGTAGGTCCTCGACAGATCTGAAAAGACCAAAAACAAAAATGGCTAAAATGAGCATATACTGTATAAACTAAAGTCAAATGACCATCTTGCAGAGAGAAACATTTTCTTTATGTTGCCATTTGTAATCCATCAATTTTGAAGCTCTGAACTTACCCATTTCTTTAGCCTTGGTGACAATCTGCGTCATAAGTACAGGCTCAATGGCATCTCTGGCCTTGGGCACAACTGTAGCAGCATAGCACAAAAGCCATGGAAAACAAAAAGCAGAAATGGGAGGATGTCAATAGTTGAGTCTATTCATTTACAGCAGACACACACACAGAGGAATACTATGCTTCAAAAAAGAAATTTGTTGCACTCTGCCCTTGATACAGCATCACCATGTATTAAAGAAACTAACGTTTCAACCCTTCTGGAGGTTCGTTAAGAGTATTTTCATTAATCCGGAATACTATGCTCCCACCTTTAGTGGTCTTGAAAGCTCGGCACATTGTGCAGTCGAAGCTACTGTCTACAACTTTTTCAACATCATCGTCTGAATGGAGACCCTGACAAGACGCATGGAACCATCTGTGGATAGAAGAGAAGGTTGAGATAAGAAAATAAATTAAAAAAAGACTAGCTAAAAAAAAAAAAAAAAAAAAAAAAAAGTTCTCCTGAGACAGGTATTGTAGAAACACTGCACACCTGTCACATTGCCGGCACTGCACAATTATGGTGCCTTCACTGTAGTCCAGCAGGCAGATGGGGCATGTTGCAAGGCTGGCACAGGGGGCACACTGGGTATAATTATTCTGCCACTCACACCTTAGGCCTGGGGTAGTGGCACCACACTGGGTACAGGACACACACCTGCAGGAGACAGGGAGGACAGAGGTCATTCTACCCAGGTTACTTCAAAGAGGATAACGCAGATGTAGATTAACTGTAAAGCAAAAACCCTGGCTACTCACTTCATTGTCAACATGCCGCAAATACGCCATTTTTTGCTTTTCATTTGTAATTTTTAACATCTTAAATTATCCCTACCGAAATATGTAAGACTTTCCCTTAACGTGGTTTGTACAATTGAAAGACATGTACTTATATTTACTGATCAGGCCTAAACTGCTTACTATAACAACTAGGGCTGTAATGACACACCAAACTTTGGTTTGATTCGGTTCACGATTTTTGACCCACAAGTCCATACAAACCTCGATTCTTTTTTTTGGTCGTAATACAACCTTTTTTCTGCAACATGGCATCGTTTTGTCACTGATTACATCCCAGTTCGTAACACAGTAATACAACAAATACCTTATTTATTGATATTGATTGATTTCATAGCTGATCGATCCAACACCAAAGATTCTCTTGTACCTTAAAATAATGTTTCCAAAATTGGTTCAGTTCATTAACTCATTGGATCGAGACATAAGAACATTGGTAACAATTTCCCTCCTAACCTGTAGGGGGAACGAAGAGAAAAAGTGCTTTGATGCCTACTGTAAAGGTGCTGCTTGACAAGTAGCAGTAATAGTAGTAGTAATTCTTGGTGGGTAACGTAAAATTACGACACGGTCCAACAAGCAAATTTATTTTTAGTATGATTGTTTTGACCACGGTTAACAACTCTGGGTTAACCCACAAATTCATCAATAACGTTAACTGTATAGATAGACGACTAATCCCTCTGTCTTCTCCCTCAGTCTCCCGGTGCTGCGAGGCTTCAGTCGGGATGAGAGCTGACAACAGCCCCAGGGACACATCCACAGTCAGCCCCCAGCCAGCTAGCAGCCATCCCAGTAAGCACTTAACTCCGGTGCTAAGGACGCTAACGGCAGTTTACTGAACCGTCGGGACCCAGGCACCCGAGTCAAACAGCGGCCACTCATAACTTTACAACTCCGTTAGCATTACCGGTGCCCCCTCTTTAGCTTTTAGCCGTCTGTACAGTTAGCTTAATTTACCAGACAAAACAGGAATAAGGCACCAAAAGGACTACTAGTAAGTTAAAGATGTGGTAGCACTGGATCTGGACGAGAAGGATAACTCTGGGAGTTGAAGGGGTGTGTCGCGATTCTGCCTTCTCCCACCACGACACAGGTTTGTGGAGCTGAGTGTCGCGATTTCAGTTTTATTTTCCATATTGTTACAGCCCTAATAACAACAAACAGCAGTGTTTAATACGTACAATTCTTTCATGCTTTATGCTACTAAACTTAACACAAATTAAATTGTAATTTAAATGATGCCTGTTTGAAGCTAAATTGGCTGAGATGGGCACACATCACTCACCATTTGCACTTCCAGCTGTCCTTGGGCACGTTCTGCAGTGGAGGGTCCAGGCAGTAGGTGTGATAGCTAATGTCACAGTCATCACACAGTAGCAAGCGGCCAGGATCTGTGGCCTGGCCACAGGCCTCGCACACTGTGCACTCCAGACAACGCCAGCCTTTACTCAGCACCACCTTGGTGATCTGTGAAAGCAACAATGAGACATTCACATGTAGGTGTATGATAAGATGGTATTTCTGCTGTGTACTCGTAGTAGAATGTTTATGCAGTGTACAAGCTCAATAGTAAGTGTACCTTAATGCCAACACAGAATGGATGGTAGCACTGGCCACATTGAGCACAAGCCAAAAGACGGCCCTCTGCACCAAGGCCAAAACTCCCACACACCACACACATGTCCTAAAAGGAAATAAGACATCATTACCCTATTTCGCTAAGGCAATTCAGTTCAGACACTGAAATTTAAAAGCTAGAGTTAGAACCCTTTTTTGTAAACCCTATTTACCCAGTTAATATAATTCCTTGTTTAAAAGACAAAATAAAGAAACTAGTCGCTAGTGTCAGTTTCAGTGCTTTTCACCACCCTATCACAGTCATTATCAGAATGTTGCATGCCATCTTAAATACTGAATGAATGAAAATGCTTTCTTTACCCTAAAGCAGCACTGTCAATAAAAACTTGCACTTGTCCTCTACCCTCTAATATAGCTGTGCAAAAAAATACTGAAAGCAGTGTAATAGGAATAGGAACAGGACACTATTGGAAACATTGGCTTTTAAAGGCCTTTTTTAAAACAGAATGATTGAGTGAGCCCTTTTCAGCCAGCATTCACAGCTGAGAGCTAGACAGAACAGAAAGTCTTAAGCCCTGATCGGTTTCACTTGAGGCATTCAGGGGTGGTGCCTTGAAAAGCAGCACCTAATCTGTATTGTTTAATTGCTTAGGCACTTTATATGAGTAGTTATCTAACACTAAAAGATTTTAACATCTGAATTACTCTCCCACACTGCTAACTTTATAGTTATTGCTGTCTCTAAAACGTTGATAGGTGCCAGTCAGGTATTGTTCACAGAATTAAATTGAATTTAGGAACATTGAAGACAGAAAGTGAGAAACAATAAAATTTGAATATGATCCTGCTTTACATAATCAACTGCATTTCCTGCAGGCATTTGGCTTGCATCTCTACAAGAATTAATGATCTCCAGTGGGAGTGGTCTTTAAACACGAATTTGATTTTAGGCCATCTTAAGTGAATGGGGAAATTTACAGATGAGGATTCACAATGAATCAGCAACTCAAGTATTAAAAACAAAAACCTGTTTTAGCGTGAAACTGTCATTGCTGGAGAATATGACCACTGTGTTATGCATGGCGTTCTCTTCCTCCTCCTTGACTGGGTATGCTGTTTCTATTGTGGTGACCTGCATTTCAGGGAAAAATACACAAAATAAACATAACATAGTGTAGGCAGTATCATAATTTTCCACTAGCAAGATCCACAGTTGAGAAGAGTAGTTACTATCAGCTATTAGTATATATTATTCACAACTGCTGAGTCATCATTTGGAGGGATTGAGCAAAGGGGCAGTCTTCACAACAAAAGGCAACTAGCAAACTGTTAACCCCTTCTGTAACAATAATGCTGCTTACAATATATCGTCTATGTCTTCAGTTGGAGGGTAAACAAATATTGCTTTTTAAATAGTGCAATATTTGCCTGAGATGTCACAAATGTTACCTAGCCGACAGCACATACCCCAGGGTTCATGCCGGGAAAACCTCCATTCTTGCCTCTGGCCCTGCCACGTCCAGCTCTACCTGACAGACCAGCCCCTCTGGGCCTCCTCCTCCCAGGGAAGCCCGAGCCTCGACCCTATGGCGAAAAGACAAAAATCTGAAAATGTGTCGTAGGGAAGTAGTAAGGAGTAAATAGACATATTGTACGGGAACACAGTGACAATGACCACTCCCCAAATGAAAATAGTTAGTTTTTTCTTGCGTACGCTGAATCACTAGTAGGTCAGTAGCTACGTTTCCATCCACACATTTTTATCCAAATTAAGTGATATTGAATAAAAAATGCCTTATGGAAATAGAATTTCATGAATATCGACTCAAAAGAAACACGTTTGGTCTCATCAGATTTTATCTTGATTGATATGCAGCATATTCAAAAAACGCTGATAGAATGGATTGCGATTTAGTTGTAGGTAATTTTATGGTTGCAACCCACCACAAAACGAAGAAGAAGAAGTTTTAGTTCATTTTGCCCAGTATTTCCGCTCTGTTTGCACACATGGCGGGTGTCAACAAAGACAGATATAAGTGGACGAACGAGGAGACAAGAGACTTTTTGAATTTAATTTATCAGGAACTCACAAAGGAAATGGCCAACAAAGGTCACAACAAGCCGTGGGACGTCCTCCGAAGTAAATGGAAGGCGCTCAAACAGCGATACGTGTCTCAAAAAAGAGTTGTCTCGCAGCGGTGCTGGAGGAAAAATAAAAGCGAAGTTGCATCTGCATCATCATAGTGATGTGTTGATAGTGTTGTCTTTTTATTATAGCTTGATATGTCGCTATCAGCAGGCACATAAGCGGTATTACAACTTGTGCAATAGGTCTATTGATAATATGTTGGTAGACGGCGCGAAAAACTTTGTTAAATGTTTGCTTGAATGTTGTGCAATTCAGTGTGAAAATGAATGGAAACACCTTAAATGTCGAAAATCAATTCAATAAACCAATTTGATCGCAAAACAGCAGGAGACGTCATTACGCACAGGTTTTAATTTGCTTTAAAGCCGTTGGATGGAAACACACTTTCACCAGCTTAATTTGCATGAGTTCTTTTTACCGAACTTCAGATAATTCGATTGACAAGTAGATGGAAACTTAGCTACTGTTTGCTTAGCGCACGGACACATATTTCAAGGAAACCTTTTGCCACTTTCAGCTTTTAGGTCTGTAATTATATTCTTGTGTACAGACTGCACAACAGGAACATCATTGTTCTTCCAGTTAGAATGGTAATGTAAGTGATGGCGTTCTTTGTACAACCTGCATGATAGGTGATTTACTTAATACAAGTATTTATGTATAAGTCCGGTAAATTTACAAAAAAAGAGTCAAAACTACATCAGAAATCTTAATCTTCAGAATTTGAACATCATCCAAATGCTCAAGAAGAAAAATAATAAATGTGATTCTTGACATTTTGGGTCATGGAAATTGCTGTTATCTGAGAGGTACACTACAATGTCTGCCAGACAGCCAGGAAGTGATTGAGTTGAGAAAAGGCCTCTGTGCTGTTGTTGTAGCAATGTGAGATCCACTGTACCTTTGGCATATTTCTGACAGGAGACCTCTGTCTTATCATAACCGAAACTTAAGTCAGAATATTCCAGCTCCTGCCCCCAAAATCCTTTCCCAGTCCCCCCACATTTGACACTAATCCCAAACCAAGGCCCCCCCCATGCACTGGGCTTTCTGACGGACAAACTGTTCAACGGTGCTTAACCTGGACCGGACCCCTGCCACAGTGCACAAATTAACCCTCGCCCAGCCTTGCCAAGAGTAACGACTGTCACCATAGCAACCAACTGTCGGAAGACTTTTGACTAAGTCAAAATCAAAGAAAAAAAAATATATAAATGACTACTTGAACAGGTCTCTGAATAAGAAGAGAACACAGCCGAGCATGGCTGACAAAGAGGAAACAGGACAGATCCATACATTACTAAAAATGATTAGCCAAATAATTAGACTGTGGAAGGTTTTATTACATCATACTCTTGATCTCTCAATTCAACAGCAAAGCCAGCAAAACCCATGAAGCCATATCATTTAGTTCCACTTCATAAAGTAATTAGCTTAGCCATTGGTCTCTTCTTCTCACTGTAAGGTGGTGGTAATTGTTAGAGTAGGCTACAATATAAATCACAGTGACATTGATAAACACTCGAGGAGTGTGCGTCACTAGGGTAAACAGAGGGCTAACAGAGGGCAACTGCTGCCCTGCTGTCTCTGGTGAGCCACAGTATTTACCACTCTGATGCTCCAGCCGGGACTGCCAGAGGACTGCCTGGTCTTTGGGACGTCCCACCCCTCTGTCTGGTCTGGCGACCAGGACAAGGGGGAGCTCACACTGCTATGGGGGCTCCATGCACCCTAAGGTAAGGAGGGTGGGTGAGAGAGTGAGAGAGAGGGAGGGAGGAGGGCGACAAAATGCAGCAACTTAAAAACAAAGCCAGCAAAGAAACAAAACATATAAAGAAAAAATGTTAGAGAGATGTGGTGAGCTTCTAGTGTGGCCAATTGGGAACTACCCAATACACATCCATCTATGCAGAGCATAGATACATACAGTGTTAGAAAGCATCTGATGTGCCAAAATATTAACAGGATAAGTTATTAGGTTACAGTCTGAGTTAAAGCCAATCCTTAGAGTTCTCATGCATATGAGTTTAAGAGGAATGTTTCTAATAGACTCTTTGAAAATGCAAAACTGTGAAGCACAATTGTGTTAGTTAGTTGTGGAGTTTTACACTGCATAATTTGCCAGGGCATCATACACAGCAGGAAAGAGGCCCTATAACCTCTCGTCATGACAACCGTGTATGTTTGGCATGTTGACAAGACAAGGGGAATTGCGTCAGCACAGCAGGAGGGCTGTAATCTCCCAGTCGACTAGTCCATTTATTGGTCGATACGTTCTGGCTCGACCAAAATTCTGATTGGCCGATTTTTTGCCGTGTTAATTTAATCAGGTGGAAGCATAGACAGTTATGATCTATGGATGGAAAGCACTAATTGCTAATGGGGTGTTTTCAGAGCATCCATGTTTTACAGGTAACAGTCTGTCTCAGATCACACCCCTTGTTTCCACTTTTTTTGGGATTAGCCCAACCCACTGGGGACAGATTGAAGAAAGTACTAGAAAGCCTTGGTCAGTCAGTCCTCCTCTACCATGTCGAAGACATTGGCATTTTACAAAAATAGATAACGAAAAAAAGTCAAATGCAATATCACAGCTCAACTACAAACATGGCAACTAAAAACGGGAAGCTAACTTGTCTGCGTCAGGTTGCCCTGTCTGCTTTGAGTAGGCTATATGAACATGTCAGAATTGGCATATTTCATAGTCTAAATCGTTTTGTAACTGCAGGCGCAGCCACCCGCAACGACGGTAGCGTCCCCCAAACCCCGCTGGATGTTAAGCCTCTATTATCCAAACGCAAAAATAATATCACGGAAGGAATTGTCGACTTTATTGCTCAAGATATGAGACCCATTACTGTTGTGGAGGGCCAAGGTTTTAAGAACTTGTTAAAAGTTTTGGAACCTGGATAGGCCTACACAGCGCCAGCACGACACACAATCATGCATGGACTAACTCCGAAATGTGAGGGACTCAGAGAGTTAGATTCATAGTTAAAACACAGTGAGGCACTGAGCTTGATCACAGATTTGTTTGGGTTTTTATATATATATATATATATATATATATATATATATATATATATATATATATATATATATATATATATATATATATTTTTTTTTTTTTTTTTTTTTTTTTTTATTAAAGTGGGCGTGCCTACTCGTACGTCTATTTGTGTCTCAGCCTATGTTCAGCCGCTCTGTGCGAGGACATGCACAGAGCGGCTGAAATGATAGTGTCTGTCAGTTATTATAACATGACAAAAACAATTGTCTTTCTATTATGTTGCATATTCCTCAGCAGTTCTTGTGCTGATAACAAAGGTTGACATTACTATTTTCAGAAATTATAGGCTATGATATTGCGCATGTGCACGTGATGCATCGCTGTGCATATATATGTATATATGATTTAATATACTGCAAATAGCCTACTAGTTTTTAATGTTTTTAAAATTAATTTAGGCGGACAAGGACTGCAGGACAGTACAGTTAATTAATCTAAATCAGTCGAAATTTCAGGACTTCAGTTGACCAAGATTTTCTTTGGTTGATTACAGCCCTACACAGCAGCACATGAGCACATCAGACAAAAAAGCATGTTGGACTAAAGAGGAGCAACTTTCACATTTCTATAATAGATTTCCCCAGGCCTTGTGTAACAAATTAGTTTGAGCCATATTATGTTTATTTAAGAGATGGGATATATCTGGGGGGAAAAAACACATTTTGCAAACTAAATTAATCTACCCTCACAAGCATCATTCATAATATATTATAGCCATGGGTGTGATTCAACTCCCATTATTTGTCCGTGAGAGTCTACATTCAATGTTTCTATTATAACATATTTGTTTTAACGACACGGGGACACTACTATTAGAAGATTAAAAGTTTTTTCAGTCACAAGTGACCCACTGCAGTTGATGGTGTAATAGGGAGATATTACATGTAGGACATGGTAATGGTAACGGAAATTTGTGACAGGATGAATGCTCTTTCTAAATGGGAAAATACAATGGCACATGATTTTAACAAAAAAAAAAGAGATGAACAGTGATGAATGACAATGCCACTGAGGTGAAATAAGGTGAGGACTCTCAGGAAAAAGGTGTTTTAGCCATAAAAAACATAATTCCCACTGGCAATAATTAACACTTCAACTGAGCTTGGCTTTAACACTGTGACTAACTACTTATGTGGTGCAAAAACATGTGAAAGGGAAGGGAGTTGAGAAAAAGCATCACTCGCCACGCGGGCCTCCTCTATGCTTGCATGGCGTCGTGCGAGGTATAACTGGACTGAGAAAACATTACTGAAGAACATATCCTAAACCATACAAGCTTCAACCAACCCACCAAAAAACCTAATCCACCTTCATAGAGCAAAGCCAACAGGACACTTACACACAGGTCATTTAGGAATACATAAAGTATGAGCACCATATATTAACCTAACATCCAGGGGTATATTACTTGGGCTGGGGCAGTGAGAAAGACATAATGAGCCAGAAAATGAACCAATCAGTGGTCGTCTGTGACATGATATTCAGTTTCCTACCTGTTTTACTCGTGGCCTCCCAGGAGAAAATTTCCTCTTGGTGATGGCTGGCTTTCCCATGCCAATCTTAGGGGTGAGTGGTATAAGGGTGGTGGTGGGTATTACACAGCTGTAGTCACCCAGTGAAGGTAGGATCTGGGCCTGGGACAGTTCTCTGGGAGATGTCCCTCTGCCCAAAGGGGAAGAGTGGCAAGGAGAGGAAACCATTTCTGCCAACCTTTCCACAGATGTTTTGAGTGGTTTCTCCTCTAAAGGTAGGCTGAGAGATGACAGACAGGGCTTGCTCTCTTGTGTAGTGTACATGTCCTCTGATGTATTAGAGGCTGAGGGCTTAACAGTCTCTGCCAGGTTCCTGTGAAAAATAACCTCCATCCTCTCATTGTTAAGTTCTTCTGGAGCAGTTTCCAAGAATGAAGCCCTGACTACATCCATTCTCAAAGGCTGGGGTAGTGAGACTTCCATTGGTTGGTCCGAGAAAGGTACTGATGCAGTACTTGGTTCTTTGGTGGTTGTGATGATGGCCTTAAAATCCTTTGTGCTGGGGTTGGCCATGCCCTGCTCGGGGCAGGCCTCTGTCTTTGCTGGTTTGATTTGTAATGTGGTATCCTGTGTCTGTAATGCCTCCATAGAAAACTGGGCTGGCAAAAACTCAGACTCCTGGCTGGGAGTCGCTGAACATGCAGGACTCTCTGTAGTTGTAAGCTGGGTTATTGCTGCTGGTTTTGTTTCTGTAGGAGGAAATACACATTGGTGAGAAGAACATATTTGGACAGCTTTACATCATGCGCATTAACACATGAAGAGAGAAACAAAGTGTACACCAATACAATGTTATGCTAATGTTTCAAGATCAACATTACTAAAGAAATGGTAAGTAAATAGAATGCAATTTATATAAATGACGTGGAGTGGTGGGGAGACTCAGACTAATACTACCTGTATACAATGTTTATAGAGCATTTTAATAGTTGTTATGCTCACAATTTATTCACACCAACACAAACTTCACCCCAACAATCACGGTTGCAATAATGCAAATCAGTATGAGGTTTCACAATGCAGGTTAGATTGTGTGTACAAACCTAATTTGAATTCTGATAGGATTTTGTTGACAGAAGGTTCAGTAACCCGTTTCTCTACGACATCTGCATCCACTGAGACTTCTAAAAGAGAGAAGATTGATAATAAAAAAAAAAAATATGATATTGATATTTTATATAAAGAAATAGATGAGAACTAATAGTCTGGAGAGATTATGAACACATTAAAGATAAAGTTGTAAGGGAATAAAGAAAAAGGAGCATGGGAAATGTTGGGCTTGAATACCTGGCAGTCAAGCTGATTGAGAGGAAAAACATGTTTCTGCTTGCATCAATATTATCCACCCATTATTTCAAATCTAATGGTAAAACCAACAAGACTGTACAATAATGGGAATCCCCAAGTCGACGAAGGTCTTCTCCCTTTAGAAAAACCACTGAACCACTTAAACATTGTGTTGCAGTCAGATCACCAATTATCTCTTGCGCCAACAAATAGAAAAGGGAATTCTTTATGGTTCAATATATATTATATGTGGATTTAACATTAATTTTAATGCTTGCATTCAATGTTGCATTAGCCTTAAAAAGGATGTGACAGACTGTTATTGAAGAGGAGTGGCTTTCAAGTATTAGCAGTCAAAATGCACATAAAGACAACATGGCATGCCTTTATAAGCTTCATACACTATTTTAGTATTAATCTAGTGTCTTCTACCCTCTCTCTCCATTTGGTTTTGTAGCGTCTCCTATCCTGACTCTCCATTTGGTTTTGTATTTAAACATCAATGCATTTGACTAGTCTGGTATGAATAGAACTAGTCATTCCTGGCTATCAGGCATCCACACATCGAGCCAATATTCTGCCAGACAGCCTCTGACCGTACAGATAGCCTAGTCTTAACGAGGCACCCACCATTTCAATCCACAATTTCCCATGTCACACTGATCCTGACACACACATGCACCTGCTAAGCATCTCTGCCAGGGAAGGGAGTAACCATGACAACCAACATCCCAGGGTCTGTGTGCTCTGGGCTCATGACTGTGCAGCTTGCAGGTGCTCATCCGGTGCTGATGCCAGAAAGTCATTTAGGAGATGGGCCTCCAACTATTGACCAAGCTGAACACACATTCTCATTCATATTAACACCCTGCTTCCTATATCTCCTACAGTGAATAAGGTGATGGTTAAGATAAATACATGGCTTTGATTGCAGCAAAGGCCATAATTCAGGTCTAACTTGCAGTCAAGGAATAGATCTAACAGCATCTGTCAGTTGAGTCACAGTAAGACTGCTGTTAAATGAGTGGTGGAGAATCCTTGCAGGTGATAAACAGCTCTGGTTAATGACTTTAATTACATTACACGTGCACATGGTTGGCAGCATAGTCATGATCTCACATAAAGTCAAAAAGCAAGTAAAAGAAATCTACAAATATTTAAGTAAATTTAATTATTATTAAAATACATTTCCTACTCTTAAAAACAAAGTACATGTTAAACATTAGTCTAAAAGGTTTTGACCCAAAATCAGAGAGTAGAGAGCATTTTGAAATGTGTATTTGAAAAAAAAAAAAAAAAAAAGGTAAAATCTGTCTCATTTTGCTCAACGTAGCCTCCTAAAGCATCTCTTAAATCAATACACAAATCAGTTAACGAATCTTTAAAACTACAATGGGGGAAGCGTCGCCTTGTCATCTAAATCCAACAATGAAGCGGCTCATGACCAAAGGAAATAACTAGTAAAGTAAAACTAGTAAAAC
The DNA here is from genome assembly GCA_026937815.1 of Etheostoma perlongum. Taxonomy (NCBI): domain Eukaryota; kingdom Metazoa; phylum Chordata; class Actinopteri; order Perciformes; family Percidae; genus Etheostoma; species Etheostoma perlongum. Next base: position 17,684,148 of record CM049382.1, read on the forward strand.
TTGTTTGAGCGGTCATGAATGAGCAAGTGTAGCTCCAAGGAAGGTTGTATGTATGTATGTATGTATGTATATATATATATATATATATATATATATATATATATATATATATATATAGTCTGCAGTCTAGACAGAGTGGGCAACATAGGTACCACTGGCATCCCCAGCTCACCCTCATCTTTCCTAAAACTTCACTCCACTGCTGGCAAAACTCACATGGAGTGGAGAAGCTGGCCTGAGCTTCATACAGGCAGATACCAGCATCACGTACAGTGAGGAAAATAAGTATTTGAACACCCTGCTATTTTGCAAGTTCTCCCACTTAGAAATCATGGAGGGGTCTGAAATTGTCATCGTAGATGTATGTCCACTGTGAGAAACATAATCAAAAAATAAACAAAAAAATTTTAATTGATTTTTTAACTTTTTTTGTATGATACAACTGCAAATAAGTATTTGAACACCTGGTTATCAGATACAAACAATCAGTAAGAATCCAACTACTAATCAGTAAGAATCCAACTACTAACATGGCCAAGACCAAAGAGCTGTCCAAAGACACTAGAAAAAAAATTGTACACCTCCACAAGGCTGTAAAGGGCTACAGGGAAATTGCCAAGCAGCTTGGTGAAAAAAGGTCTACTGTTGGAGCAATCATTAGAAAATGAAAGAAGCTAAACATGACTGTCAATCTCCCTCGGACTGGGGCTCCATGCAAGATCTCACCTCGTGGGGTCTCAATGATCCTAAGAAAGGTGAGAAATCAGCCCAGAACTATGCGGGAGGAGCTGGTCAATGACCTGAAAAGAGCTGGGACCACCGTTTCCAAGGTTACTGTTGGTAATACACTAAGACGTCATGGGTTGAAATCATGCATGGCACGGAAGGTTCCCCTGCTTAAACCAGCACATGTCAAGGTCCGTCTTAAGTTTGCCAATGACCATTTGGATGATCCAGAAGAGTCATGGGAGAAAGTCATGTGGTCAGATGAGACCAAAATAGAACTTTTTGGTCATAATTCCACTAACCGTGTTTGGAGGAAGAAGAATGATGAGTACCATCCCTACTGTGAAGCATGGGGGTGGTAGCATCATGCTTTGGGGGTGTTTTTCTGCACATGGGACAGGGCGACTACACTGTATTAAGAAGAGGATGACCGGGGCCATGTATTGCGAGATTTTGGGGAACAACCTCCTTCCCTCAGTTAGAGCATTGAAGATGGGTCGAGGCTGGGTCTTCCAACATGACAATGACCCGAAGCACACAGCCAGGAGAACCAAGGAGTGGCTCTGTAAGAAGCATATCAAGGTTCTGGCGTGGCCTAGCCAGTCTCCAGACCTAAACCCAATAGAGAATCTTTGGCGGTAGCTCAAACTCTGTGTTTCTCAGCGACAGCCCAGAAACCTGACTGATCTAGAGAAGATCTGTGTGGAGGAGTGGGCCAAAATCCCTTCTGCAGTGTGTGCAAACCTGGTGAAAAACTACAGGAAACGTTAGACCTCTGTAATGGAGGCTGACATTTTTTCGGGAATCCCACAGGTCACGGGATTCCCGTGGGATTCCTGCAGGATGGGAGTCATATTTACTATTAATCACGGGATTTGGACGGTACAGGATAAATGGTTAACGGGAGCAGACGGTAGCAGGAATCAACCAATAGCAAAGACGACAAAAAAATCTAAATGCACCTAAATGCAAAAAAGTAAATGCACCATTTTGTAGTTTCCTTTTAATACGCCTACAATGTAACGCAATTAAAAAATAACTACACGACCCAGCCGTCCCAGAAGCCATCAGTGCTTTTTGTCACGGCTTACCGCCGTAATTCAAAGAGCAGTGATGGAGGGAGCTAACAGCCGCGGAGAAGTCGATGTGGCAAAAAATTATTTACAGCGCAAAGTCAGAAGTAATGAAATGTCTATTAAGTTCACAGAACTGGTCGGAAAGTCTGAAATATGAATTAAGTTTATGAGAGTTGAATGTGATGGTGATAGCACGATGTACGCTGCTTGTAAGACATGCTTAGTCTTAGTCAAGTACGCAGAAGAGGCACACTTGCAAGGCAAATTTGGGAAAGAATCAGCCAAGCATCGCTTCGTTCATCAAGCGAAAATTGCCGTCAGGTGTCAAGTCTCGTCTGACCGACAAAATTGCTCGCATGTGCAGCCAAGATCTCTTTTTTCTTATTGAAGAAAAAAAATAAATGGGAGCGGTACAAGAGCGTGAGTCAGTTTAAACAGGAGCGGGATGGGAGTGGGACTCAATTTACCAGGAGCGGGATGGGATGGGATTAGTTTTTAAACTTTGGTCTGGGACTGGGACGGGACAAGATTTCTTTCTATGGGAGTGGGACGGGACAGGAGTGAAAATCCACTCCCGTGTCATCCTCTACTCTGTAATTGCAAAAAAAGGCTACTGTACCAAATATTAACATTGATTTTCTCAGGTGTTCAAATACTTATTTGCAGTTGTATCATACAAATAAATAGTTAAAAAAACAAATTGTGATTTCTGGATTTTTTTAGATTACCTCTCTCACAGTGGACATGCACCTACAATGGCAATTTCAGACCCCTCCATGATTTCTAAGTGGAAGAACTAGCAAAATAGCAGGGTGTTCAAATACTTATTTTCCTCACTGTAACTCAACGTGTTGGTAAAGCTTGTACCACAATGAATCACAGATGTTGCAAAGGAAGGGTTTTACTATGGTGCTTCTTCTACTAAATAGCATCTAGCTAGATAAACTCAAAAAACATTTGGGTTGGAGTTTGAGTCAGGTCCCAAGTCTCCATATTGGTTCTAACTTGAGAAAATGTTGTCACACACACAATGCCAAGTCAAATTTAAGGGTGATTAGCAGTGTGAGTCAGACTCAAGTGCCCATCACTGCCTCAAGTTGCACTATGGAGTTTTACTTAGCTACGCATTAAATAAATCATGTACCAATTTCTCATTTATATAGACTTACAACACAAGCTACAGACTCGGGAGACAGGGAGAAACAAAGTACTTCTAAATTTCAAAACACAAAGTTACCAAGACAAAAGAGTCTCTTTAATCTGTCACTAGTAGGACGCCATCTGGTTATTGGGGAGTCCTCAGAAAATCATCCATATAAAAGAGGGAGTGTTTCACTCTGTTCTTAGTCTAAACAACTCCTAATGCTTTCATCTGCAACAACTCAGACTTTCAAAACTTCATCAGCGCTGACACTAAAGCCCAATTTTGTGTTGCAGGGCCCAACTTTAAACTGCTTCTGCATGGCTAGAGGCTGAGTGAATGAACCCTCAACTACAAAGATTCGCTTTCATTTTTCAATCGTATGACCCTGTGCTTGTGTGTATCATTTTGTATAATCAAAAGCGCTACATTCCTTGGTCTGTCCTTGCAATAACAAGCAATGATTAATATGCTGATAAAACAGATTAGATTCTCAGGAGGGGCACTTGGGGCATTGAGGAAAATAAAGACTTCAAGATTTAAAGATAAAACAAAGAAAAAAATCAGAGCAGTCATCTTTCTGTGTTTAATGTAACCTTTTCGGAACAAAGACCCACCAGGCTTCTGGGCTGACGTGGCCAGCATCTCCTCCTGGACGGTAGCCTGAACAGGCTCTGGATCTGAGTGCAGCGGAACAGCAAGTAATTCCGGTTTGGGGTCATTGTGCATTTCAGGAGGCCGCTGAGTGCCAGGTTCTAGGTCTGTGTGCTTTTGAGCCAGCTGTAGACCAGTCTCAGAGTCTGTGTGCATGGAGGCTGGCTGAGGGCTGAGCTCTGGGCCGGTGTCCATATCCTCTGCCTGTAGCGCCTGCTCTGCAGCAGGAGACTTGCAGTTGGAACAAACATAGTCCTCTCTGGGGTGGATTTCTGCTTGGCCTGAGTTCTGACGCTCGCACTCCAGGTGTAGCCATCTGAAAGGAGGGCAAAGGAATTTTAAGAGATTGTTCGACAAGGATCTCTGTGAAATATTAAAATCTGACATATTTATTACTGAGGTTTTACTAGTGTTTCCTTACTGTTATCAGGGAACATACAATTGCTGCAGGAATAAAACAAGGACAAAAAATGTTGTGTTTTAAGTATTTAAAAGATACAGACAAGTGCTCCTTACCTCTTACAAGTCTGGCAGAAGACTAAGTCTTTGTGATGCTCAGGGTCCAGGATGCAGGCGCACATAGAACAGCACAGAGCAGGGTCCTGGTTTTGGACGCAGTTCTCACACAGCAAGCTGGTGTGGTGCCATTGCACGCTGGTTCGTGTTCCACATTGGATGCATACTCTACAATTCTGAAGAGCAATAGGAGTAAAATGTCTCTAAGTCTCAAGACAAATAAAATACAGTGAATCCAAGCATGGAATCTGTCCAGGCCTACAGCAAATGTGAGTATCTATATGATTGTAACTCTTTTCCAGCTAAACTTATGAGGTAGACCTGGGGAATATGACCCTGGACAGGGGTTGGTGGCAGCCTGAGTCAGATAGTGAAGACCTTTAAATCACCTTCTGGCTCTATTGCCACCACCTTCTCAGACCACTGCAGAAAACTGGTTGGTGTGTTAACCAGTCGCCTGTGTGACAAGCACAACATTTATTCTGCTGGAGGATGATGGCGGGGCTGCACTGAGGGATGTGTGCAATTAACATGCGCACACACATGCGCACACACATCCGCACGCACATGCACACACGCACATGCACACACGCACACACACACACACACACACACTTCTGAACTGAAACCTTCAAAAAGATCAGCTGGTGTGAGTCATTTCTTAACCACACAAAGTACAAATCCAAACCACGAAAAAGTCATATTCTCATGGGTAGTAGACATTTTACTCTGTGCCAGAGCAAAGATTCATATCTTGAATATTTTTCCATTGAACATTAACGCCCACATACATTGGGGATTTTGTGTTGCAGGTTGCTGCAAAATTATACCTGGGGGAAACAATAGGCTGGCACATCAATAGTAAAGTAACTCTAAAATATGTTTACATACCAGTCAGATTAAACCTTTTTTTAAGCCATCCAGAATCATATGAGGTCTTTCCTACCTTACATCTCCATCCATTGGTGGGAAGAGTGTCTATAGCAGGTTGTAGACAGAAGGTATGGTAGCCTTTGTCACACATGTCACAAACCAGCATTTTTGTGTCCTCTCCTGGGTTCCTACAAATAGGGAGAGAGAAGGTTGTATGAAACGGGACACACATCGATGATGTTTTGTCTTGAGGAGGTTTCCTAAACAATTGTTGTTGTTGTTGTTTTTTTTATAATGCTTTAGTTCTCAGTTCTCAAGGACTTGTTTTCCTTTGATTTTCCAAGTTGGGTGTATATTTTTGAGACTTAGTTTGAAGTGATCTGTTGATACTGGATCTCAGAGTTATGGCAAATAACAAATTACATTAATTATCATGTTTATGAAAAAATTAATGAATTAATCAGAATACAAAACCAGCCTGATCCTGCCATAGCTATATGTAATATGTGCTGTCTTTTCTTATTTTTCAGAAAACAGATGGCAAATCCAACTCTGTTGTCTGTGAACAGTTGACGTTAGCTAACCCTGCGGTCCCTCTGCCCCCCCCACTGTAGCAGACGTTTTATTCCCCTGACACGCTGTATTCCCTTACTGTTTAAAACTTTTTCCAGCTGGGTGCATAGGCCTAATGCTCAAACCAACATGAAAAAAACATAGTAATATTCCCTTAGCATTTAGATTTTGTTAAACTGTATGTAAAATGAGTCAACATGAGTCACGTAACGTTATTCTAAGGTGCATCTATGTCCTGGATTTTTCCTTAGGTAGCTAGTAAATAAGCCCACTGATGGCAACATTATTGTTCATATTTTAGCACAATGTTTAATAATGACGTAAGTAGGCTGGTCATATTGAGTGAAAATGTGACATGTGATGCAATATTGTGTTATGTAATTGGAATTGTTCATTAGCTGTGTAAAGTTATGTGAGATATCTGTAGCTGAACCAACTCACAGTAGTAAAACAGATTTTATTGTGATCCAAAGACTTTCTTTGAGATAAAGGACACTAAAAGATGATACCTTGGACACTATCCATTATATCCAAAGGTTACTGAGTAATTGCTTTAAATAATCGTGATTTCGATATTGACCAAAATAATCGTGATTATTATTTTTTCCATTATCGAGCAGCACTAAATGAGTATGTTAAGTATTAGCCCAGCTGATATACAGTAGCTGAGGGCATATAGTTGTGTTTCACAATGTGTTGGTGTGCTAAATCTCTAATTGTATGGTTGGCAAGGAGTAAGGACAATTAGTTGTGGCCTTTTCCTGACCAACTCTGGATGAAATGTAAATTATTTATACCCCTATAAATACAGTCAAGCTTAAAGACTGGTATAACTTCCACAATAAAAGCTATTTTTATGCACAGGCAATGACAAAAGGATTTCTATGTAAGAATTTCTATGTAAATATGTAAGACTCAATGGACAGTGTTCACCTAAGGCAAACAGGCCTGGTTGCTAGCAGAGCTCTAGGGCTGTTTAAATAAGGTCAGATGTTACAAGGCAGAGCTTCAGGGTACAACATCTAGTTAGCTCCTCACAAACCACAGAGGTAAACAAACAAGCAGTAGGCACGATGCATGTTAGCTATAGAGAAAATTAGTAACACAAAACGTGAAAGAGATGATAGAGTGGACAAAAACATTCAGTCTGAGATACATTATATAGGCGAATGGGAAGGTGACTCACTTGCATGTCAGGCAGATTTTGCACTCGGGGCACTGCCAACCTGCCCTCCTTAGAGGGGTCACAGCCATGTCCAAGCACATCCCGTGGTAATGCTGACCACAACTGGTGCAGAAGAGCTGGTCCAGTAGGTCCCCTGGGCTATCACATAGCGTGCAATGTACATCATCTACAACTATGGGCAGAAAAATGAAAGAAAAAGAATTTACATCAGGAAAATAAGCAAGACAATCTTATATCAGACAGTACAGTTGATACAATGTAATTACGTCAAATTTCTAATTTTCACTTAAGTAAATCATTGTACTATTGCTGTCTGTTTTCAAAACTACTTGACTTACATTTGTGAATGGCCAGTTCAATGTGTTCTGGGCAGAGGAGAGAGAGACTCCTGATATCCTGAAAGGTCCCAGCTGCCCCCGCACAGGGGAAATGGTAGAGTTGAGCACATCCTTCAGCACAGCACTTGACGGATGCTCCAAGGCGCTTACAGTATGCACAGTGCTGCAGAGAAAGAAAGATCCCAACATATGTCTAAAATGTCTTAATCCAAAACTTAACTTCATTAATGGTCAAGCCAATAACAAACTCCAAAACATTTTTATGACTGACTAAGCTTGTATAAAGACAGTGCTTGATCCTTTAATGTCCCTTTGGAAAAATAGTCATCTGGCTTAGAGAAGACCAACTGTTTTTAGAACTGTTCAAACTGATCCCATTCATGCCAGAACATCATCCATTCCATATTCCTCTTAGTTCCATGAGTGTGCACTAATAGCCACTCTTGAGATCAAGTGCAAGACTTGCTGATAGGCTACACGTCCAATGGGCAGCAAACGCAATTGGAGAGCTGTTCCACTGCTAACGCTAGGAGCTAAGCTGCCAGGAGAGCTCAGCGCTGTTGAGTGGCGTGACCTTTTCCATTTCACAGCTGAGAGATCCACGCTGCCGGGCCGACCTTTACCAGCCAGTCTGATCCATCAGCTTCGCTGTGCCTCACTGAAGCAGTCCCTCCCTGCTGCCCCAACACATTAAGATGGTGTTAACACCTATTAGTCCACGGATGTTCTCCCCTGACTCACCTTTGTGCTCCCTGAGTCAATGGCTCTGTCCACATTAAGCAGAGATTGTCCCTCGCCCTCACAAACACCTTCGGACCACAAGGCACAACTCTGATGTGCCCAGCATTGCCCTGAAATTTCCAGACATATAAAAAGGTGCTTCTTATTAGGGATGATCTAATTCATATCTGGTGCAGATTATGCATCAACAAACTGAGCTTTTACAGATAATGCATTCATGAAAAATGTTAACTTTCCTTTAAAAGTGCTATCAATACTTTGTAAAAAGGAGTAAAAATGTCAATTGGTCTTACCTGACTCAAAGAGAGACTGGACGTTAAGATCTTCTGGAAGGCCGACATGAGAAAGTTCATCCCAAAATCGACTGGCTGGGTCTGGTTCTTCCTCGCAGCTTTCAGACCCACTGGAACAAAAAGAAGAGAGGTTTGGTCAGCCAATGGTTTTTTTTAATTATTATTATTATAGAAGAGAACAGCTATAATATTTGAGATAGCAGAAGGACAGACAGTCAATTTAGGAATGCATCGAGAGTAGAGACATTGCGGTAGAGAACGATGTTCAGTTTTTACAAAAGCAAAGAGAAGAAGAGAGAGAGAATGAGCTGGGGGAAAAATGTTAGAGAGCAAATAAAAAGCGGTGGGGGAGGAGGGAGAGGAGGAGGAGGAGGAGGAAGAGGGCCATCTTGTTTGGCGTGTGCACAAGAGGCTGGCTGTTCTGTCTCATGAAATCTGTTGAAAAGGATGCGTTTCCCTGAGTCCCTGGCTTGAACTAGTGAGCTGCATAGCATGCGGAAAGTGTGGAGAGGGAGCATTAGCATTTAAAAAGGACCTTAGTTCCAGTAAACAAACCAACGGCCAAAATCAAGAGACTGGTGTCTGGAAGCATGATGGCACCCTCATGACACAGCCTTGACAGCCTATTGTTTTCAGCCAAAGTTTCATCACCTCATTATAAAATTATCTTCTCCTACCTCCTCACATGTTCACAGTATTGCCCTTTGTCCACCCTCTCTGCTTCTCTGACAAATAAATAAAGAATTTATCCTCCTGCCCTGTTCTCCCCCCGTGCCTGTGTGTGGCACAACCAAGTTCTGTCCATAATGACCAATCACACAGCAGTAACACCACCACCACCACAGCTTCTGGTTGACTTGGCATGAGGCCAGACCCATACTGCTCTCACTGCCCATTACGTCACTGGGAACCCAGAGAGACACCCAACTGCTTCCAAAGGACCAAAACAAATTAGGCAGCAGTCAAAAAGAGACCGAAGAGGGTCTTTTGTAGGAACAGTGTGCAAATATGATCCTCTATGGATATAACTCATGTGGACCCTTCACCTGATGTGGCATCCCTGGGGCCTTGGGACACCAACTGCTAAGGCAAAGTAATAATTTAGCCTTCAAATGTAGAACACAACACAACCTGCTAACTGAGAGGAGCCCTTTAGGTTGTCAGGTCTGTGTGTTTGTTTTGTGTGCATGCTCCTTTGTGTGAACTAGTTAGTGTGTAGGTAAATATGCATGTGTGATTATTTATTAACCACCACAATTGTTTTCTTTGACCAGAATAATCCAGTGAGTATCAATACTGCTTTTCAGGGACAGGGTAAAAGGTAATGTCAACCAAAATAAATTTATGAATTTTCGACCAAAAAAACAGCAGAACACCCAAGTCACAATAAATATTTTACTACATTTGTAATTTCTCCATCAGTGTCCAGTTCGAATTTTCTTACTACAGGTACTCATCACAGATGACTGTAGTATCCTGATCAACATTGACAGCCAAACCACTTATGACACCGGTGTTAGCCAGGCCCACTTACTTCGTCTTTTCCCTCTGTCCTGAGGTGGTCTCTCCGGCCATTTTTGGCTGAGTGGTTTTATCACCGTCACTGCATTCGTTCGTTGAGCCTCTACCACCCTTGTGACTGAAGAGTGATTCAAGCTGAGGCGTGGTGCTGAATACTTGCAGATCCCCCTGACCCAGCAGGCTACGGCCACCGCAGTAACAGAAGGCACAGAGACGTTCACTGAAACAAAGAAAACGAGTGGTAAGGGTTGTTTAATTATATATACCTACTGTGACTTAAAACGCATGTCACCATGAATTAAGGCCTTCCTACTCTGGCAGCAGCAGCATACTGCTTACCAGTATAAGCATAATGCCTACATTTGTGAGGCAAGCGCACACATTGGCCACATTTCCACCTGGTATTAAAATCTGATCTAAGTGATTCGATCACAATTGGACAGTTCTAGTTACAAGTGTCCCCACCTGGCAATAAAATGTGTTTTCAAATATGTCTTGAATACCACTTCAGATCCGACTCAGATCTCACTTCCCCGTTCTATATGCAAATAAATATGTACATCATTTCGGTAGGCAGGTTGTGGGTTTGTGTGTGCGTATACATTTCAGTTGTTACTCTCACATAAATTATACATTAGAAACATGCGTTGACTAATGAAAATGCACTGCCTACAATTTGTCAGGCAGGAAAGAAAAAAAAAAGTTATTTTATGTTTCATGTTTGCTTATGCTTCATAATGATAGCTTTTAAATAATAACAGGGAGATTTTGTTGTAAAGAATGTATAGGATATGAAACCGTTCCACCATTCTACTCCACTTTACTATTCAATATTGCCGGCTTCTGAATAGCAAAACGACAAGTTGCAACGTAAGAGGAGGGCTGTCTGTAGTAATATCCTACATATTAGTTAATTCGGGGAAGGTTTATGAAATTAAAAACAGCAACAGCAGGGCACAGAGCTCCAGACAGCTGCGGATATAAGAGCAGGCAGCACCGGAACAAAAACAGCGACACGTCGCCTGTGGATGTATGGTGGGGGGGGAAAAAAAAAGAGCTGTTGAGAACTTTAACAATGTTTATCACATTTTTAGAGGACTTGTTAATAAGATCCCAGGAGATTCTGTTGGTGTGCCCTCCATCACCAACATCGATAGCAGAGACAGACCACAAGATCGATTACAACCTTTAACAGTGGCACCTGGGAGGAGAGTGTTGGCTCTACCAACTGATGACTCCATTTCAATTCACCCATGCATGTGCACACAGCAAGGCAAACGGCATGTCACATTGCTGGACACAAATGCTTATACATGTACACATTCATATAAACCCTTTGAGAAATGAACATACGTGCGTGTGTGTGACTTACTAAACAGTTATGGTCAAATTGTAATGTTTCGAACCTGCTATTGACTTCTCTACTAGCTGGGACAGATGGCCCTGCTGAATTCTCAGCTGGAGGGCTCTGTGGCAGAGGGGAAGAGGGCTTGTCCTCCTCTGGAACCTCAGTGACCACCACTTCCACAGTTTCCACTGGCTGGATTGGGGTTTCTGATGGTAACAAAAACATAAAAGAATCAGTTAGTCGGTAAGAAACAACTAAGCATTAAATCTCTCGACAGTATTTATGAGCATCGCAGCCTATTCAACATTGGCCTCAATGCTATTAGCTGCTATTCAATTCATTGCCAATTATGACTGTAAATTCAGCATGCAGCTTTTGAAAGGTGCAAGCTGTCTTAGGGCAGGGTCTTAGGTTTATTGTATTATAGTCCAATCCTCCGGGCCAAAAACGCAGGCTTTATTAGTGAGAAGGGTGGTAAAATATGGGGACGATATGCTCAAACATTAATTACAGTGAACCCACAAACAAGACTTACAGATGCCAAAATGTTTTAAGAAGTGGGGTTTAATATTAATGGGAAAATATCATGCCTGAAATACAACTAAACTCAATTGTCTTACTATTATGAGTGCTTTTGATCTAAATTATAAAAAAGGGCTCAATTCCCTGTGCTAATCATACAAAACAACTCCCAAAAGTATCTCTCACTGAGACTTTGGGCCATGCAGAATTTTTATTAACATTTCATTGAAATGTAATTAGGTTAATACTGCAATGATTCATTGTCATCCAATGGAATTAGACAAGGAGATATTCAAGCTCATTACCTCCAAATAACTGAATGCAAACTTCTTTCTATGAGCGAGACACCTTTGTTCTTTTATTAATAAACAATGACATTGTTATTCTGATAAGCACATAATATGTCACTATGAAACCCAATTCCCGACCCTTTAAAAGCACATACAGACATACAGATTGATCTCAGCTGCATACACATCACTTTTGGGACAAAACTGTTAGAAATGTTGGCGCCTAGAGGTAGAGAAAGCCGCTGAGAGAACCACTGGAGTTTTAGTGGACATTGGAGTAGACTGAAAAGGGAAAAGTCAAGTGCGAGTCGTTTTTCCAAAAGAAATAACACAAGGAATATTGTTAATGTTTTAAAACTCCTACTGATTGGCTATTTTTTGTGTAACATCAACTACAGCTAATAAAAGTAAAGCTAGCCACTGGCAGAATATCTCCAGCACAGCAACAGGGCAGCACTGAGATGTATGAGAATGGGAGGCATGGGCATGTGATGTGATGTACACACATAAAAAAGCACATAAATGGGTCTGGAGAGACTGATGGGATTTTAAAAAGCTTTTAGAGGGCATTAGCCTAGGGCTCTTTCCCACTGCACCTCAATACCAATCTCGGCGCAGGAGGAAAGATGGAAGCAGTAAGGGGAGGAAAAAAAAATACACACCCACTGCAGCTTCACAGCTCAAGCTAAACCCTTTCAATTATAGCCCTGAAGTAGAAGCATGGGATGCCAAGAAAAAGCTCTCATCTATCCTTCTCCAGGAGAGGGAGACTTTTCTTCTACCTTTACTGAAATACCCTATCAGAGCACACTCTGCAGGAGGCTGCCTTGATGTGCAAGTTCAAGTCTTATATTACTACCAACGTAACCAACGTTTACATAATGGATCAAAAAAGTGGATTGCAAAGTCTCACCTGTGTCCTGAGGGCCTATGGACTCTGTTATCTCAGTCCCATCCATGCTGTCCTCCTCATCCACAACAACCCTTCCTCTGGTGCGACCCCTAGGGTAAGGAAGAGACACAAACAAATAAACAGAGGCAGTAAAAAAAGAAAAAAAGAAGACATGAAAAAGTGCCTTGCTTTGTGTCAGGAGGGGGGTGGCGGTCATGAATTAGTTAAATATAGTCACAGCTGTCACTGATTTTTAATGGAGGCACTCAATGCGCTGGGCGGAAGAGTGGTAGTGGGGGGTGTACAATACAGACTGGTAGTCAGGTTTAAAGATGGAGGTTGGCCATTCTAGATAAGGATGCTAAAGATTCAGGTTAAGAGATTGGGTATTAAAACAAAAAGGCACCAGGCATTAAATGACTAGGCGACATGGTTATAATAAATCAAAACGTAATGTTGCTCATACACAACAATTTATATGTGTGTGTTCATCTTCAAAGCAGCATGGAACAAATACCTTTATCATTTACAGACACTAGAGGGATGGCGACTCATTAAGAGTCTAACTAAACACGCTCCCGTTGAAATTCAAATCAGAGAACAGACATGACTTATTAAATGTTAATAGCTATGTAATTAAATACAGAAAAAAACAATTATCTAATCATGAATGTGCACAAATTGACCTGCAAAATCATCATATTCAACACATTTTTAGTTTATAGCCTAGCTGTGTCACAATTTTGTCTCTGAAGACTAAATTTATTGAAATCAAAGAAGTATGTTCATCAAAACCCCAACACCATACATACAAAAATCATTGCTGGTGTTCTATTGAGTTTTTAAGGCAAATAAGCAAAAGATTTATTGTAGATAGGGGGTGTATATTTTTTCAAAGCAGTATGTGTTGAGCCAAATAATAACCGTGTTATTAGTAGAACAAAGCTTACAGCTGCCTATAAACAGGCACATGCAAAACATCATTTTCTAACCTTATCAGCACTGACCAAAATGTGTCGCACCCAACGTTCCAATTTAGACTATTTTATTGAAGCAATTTCATTTGAGAACTTTGTTTTTTTTTTTGGTTTAATTTGCAAAAAATAGATATCTTTGTTTTTATTTATTTACTTAAATCATGTTTTTTATTGTGCAATCCGGGGATTATCAAACTGGTGTTAGTTTATTCATTTTAAGAAGGGCTTTGATTTCTTTTTGCCAATTCACGCATATGTTAAATAATAAAAAGGGTTATGTTGGGGGAAAAAAAAATCTTTTTTTTCTTTTTTTTTTTTAAAAAAGGAATCCAAAACAATTGCTGTGTTTATAACAGTACCAAATGCCAGTCATACTCATACTGAAACACTTATGTGATGAACCTGGTGCAATACTGACCTTTTGCATAATGTGCTCTGTCTATGGTATTCCTAACACAGTGTAGCAGTAGGTTAACCACAGCACAGTCAGAGGAAACAAACTTGTGGTTTGGTGTAATTAAGACTGCTCATTAATTGAAATATTATTGAAATTACAATATGGACTAGTGTAATATCCAAATCGCAGGAGGGCGCAATATCCAAATTGCAAAATGTGTCAAGATACCATTCTAAATTAGGTATTGTGTTGCTGCCAATGTTCCCGGCCTCTAAAAGAAATTTGTTTTTGGAACAGATCGCCGCATAAAATCCCACCATCATTTAAATTTTAATTTCATGGAAAATGAGAATCATGCAAAAATGATTATTCCCTCCAATATAGTGAATATCTGTCAATATAAAGCAAATAAATATTTTCCTCATAGTGCAAACCCTGGTTGAAAACTGGACTCAAACCTGAGCATTTATGGGCGCTCAGATAGCTCAGTTGGTAAAGCAGGCGCCCATATATAGAGGTTTACTCCTTGACGCAGCAGGCCCGGGTTCGCTGACTTTCATTCCCCCTCTCCCCCCCCTTTCATGTCTTCGGCCGTCCTGTCGAATAGAGGCCTAAAATGCCCAAAAAATAATCTTTAAACAAAATAAATGTTAACATTAGTTAATTCAGAGGACCAATAGAAGCTGCCTGAATCCCATCCAATACTACTGGCCACAACAGCTACATACTGACACTCCTTTCTATAGGACAAAATGCTAAAAAGAAAAATTTTGAACACTATCGAGGAAAGCATTGACAATAATTACATATTTTAATTCAGTTGTCAAACATATTGTGCTGTAGTAAATTTAATTGCACTGTCTAGCTTTAGTTTGTATGAAAGTACTGGCTCAGAACAGTGTACTAGCAAATACTCATTAAAAAAAGGACTTGGACTGAGATCCAAAGCAAAACAACTTGATTAGGATATCCCTTCTCATGTGTCTACCTCCTGTTGAGTGACCCAAAAATATCTCATTACTGCTTCTGTTCAACATTTCCTCTCATGTGTCATGGTAAATGTAATCTTAGCCTCTTTCTTACTCCTCCATGTCATCTCTTAAAAGACGTCGTCATAATTTTAAAACATGAAATTTAAAATGTTGCCATTATAATGACAATGCAACCCTTCCCATATCTTCCTGAATGTGCAATGTCAGCAAATCAGACTGTCATGTCTACACTTCCAACCATATGCCTGTTTGCTGCCAACTCATACAGATTAGAGGATGGATACCCGACCCGAGCCCGACGGGACCCGACCCGAGCCCGACGGGACCCGACGGTACCCGACGGGTCGGGCCGGGTTCGGACAGATTTTTAGAAAGGATGCTCGGGTTCGGGTCGGGCTCGGTCACATCAGCGCGATAAGGCATTGAACATTTTGAATTTAAAACAGCTTAAAATAAATGTCAAATATTACCCTAATATCCGTCTTCCTGTGTGCTGTGACAACGAAAGACGTGCGTATTAAGCTACATGTGGCAGCGCAACGATGGAAGATGTTAAAAAGAAGTTGGCCGCAGGAGATTTTAAAACTATTGAAAACGAAGGAAAGTCAGCTGTGCATTGATGCGCTCATCTGTTGACATTTCCGAATGCTTTCCTACAATTGCTTAATAAAAACGGCTTTCCACACAAACAAACGTACATGTGTCATTAGTATGAGAAACAAATGCGATTTTAACTGTGTCGGGCTCGGGTCGGGCTCGGACATAAATATCTTAATGACTGTCGGGCTCGGGTCGGGCTCGGTTACTGCTCTGTCGGACGCGGGCCGGGCTCGGACAGAAAAATCCGGCCCGATCCGCACTCTAATACAGATGCGCACACACACACCAGCACATAACCGCATTTACATACAATATGGAAAGATGTGTCAGCATCCTCCAATGGAAGCTCTGTTAAACTAATCTTGGAAGTGATGTGTGGAGGGAATAATTGTCATGGATACAAATTAAATAGCAACATCAATTGTTAGCATGATAAGTGGGGAGAGAAACACAGGCCAAATGAAAGCAGCATGTCTCATGGGTACTCAGGAGCATATAGGGGGTTGGAAGTGAGGGAGGAGATAGAGGGATGGGGGGTGGGCTAATTTTCGGTGCCACTGGAGAGAGAAATCACAAATGGCTGGATGCCAAATCAACCCCTCCCTCTAAATGACTTCCGTGTCAAGATAAGGAACAACCCTAAAAACGCAAGAATGACAGAAGAGCCCTCTAGCAAACTTTGGCTACCAACTGCTCGAGTCAAACTTCAATATCTTAATGAGGTTAAAACTAACCCAACTAACAAAGAGCTATTGTAACGGCACACAGTAGTTGCTGGGGCAAAGATGGGCCGTCTTGGTGTAGTTTTGGTTTGGCAAAATCTGATCTTATATCTTAGATCTTATAACTCTCAAGAGGAACAAGATTTTTCAAATAATAATTAATGACTAAATGTGATAATAAAAAAAATAAACCTATGAAAACAACTGCAACAACTTAGTATGTGTAGCATCTGCACTGACAAACCAACAAATCAATAATGACAACTGATCAATATGCAGTTACTTTATAATTTATATACAACTATAATATATAATTAGGGATGGGCCTGTATAAGACTCTGACGGTATGATAACCTTCCTTTCCATTATCCAGTGTTTCCTCTATGTTGATGACGGTAAAATATCTGCCGCCATGGTATGGGGCAGACACACAACGTGGTTTCCGGTATGTACGCCATGCTCGCCGCTCCTTCAGCTGTTCATAAAAAGAAATAATGTCGCAATTACATGAATCAGAGCTGTCTGCTCTACTGAACTCAAGCGAACTGTCATCCGTTCTCTCTCCCCGAGCAACTAGAACAGTGACAGGACGTCATCACTTTTGAAGTCATGGCGACCAAGTAAACAACAGGGGGAATACTGACTACTTGTCACTCAATCTTAGGCAAAGTGACAAACCGCGACGAAAGCCGCGACATGAAATACGCACTCACACGGGTCCCGTAAAATATGACAGCTGCAGATTATTGGAAATAGCATTGTGGACACTGAATTTACTGAATTTATCAGACCCCAGATGAGACAAGAAGCTAATGTTAGCAAACAGTGCGACCCCTCTGCCCCCCCGCTGCAGGAGACGCTGTATTCCTCCTATGGGTGCATACTGTTAAAAACCAACATGAAAAGGTAGCTAGTGATGTTCACTCAGCGTTTTGTTTTGATGTTAAACTGTGTGTAAAATGAGCAGTGACGTTAAATCACCGGTTTCAGGTAACTACGGTCCCGTCTATTTGCTATTCTATCTACACTGGTATTGCAAATACAGCTTTGAAATGTATTATTTTGAAATGTCTGGGTAAAAAAAAAAGAAAAAAAAAGCATTTTTCCCATTAAACACAATGTATTTCAATTTTTTTTTTTTTTTTTAAAACACTGCACACTGACAGGGAAACTGCACTTTTTGTCCTTGACAACTCATAAAAAAACAGCTCATACCTCAGAAACGGTATGACGGAAATCTTTTTGTGGTTTTGAAATCGTGACTTTTTTCAAACCGCGGTATAGCTTGAAACCGGTAACCGGCCCAGCTTATACATAATACATAACTTCATAATAAGTCTTTGATGCAATTTATCTAT
Source organism: Etheostoma perlongum (assembly GCA_026937815.1). NCBI lineage: Eukaryota > Metazoa > Chordata > Actinopteri > Perciformes > Percidae > Etheostoma > Etheostoma perlongum. The sequence goes on from CM049382.1 coordinate 17,701,884, forward strand.
TTGCTAAACATACTGTAGGTCTAGACAGACAAAGCTGTAATTATATACATTTCCGAAACTATACTTCAGCTGATCAGCACGACACAAGAGGACAAAGATATTTTAAGTTGCAGACAGCTAAGGCACCAGGATCAAGATAACCGTGTTTACACCAGCATCAGAGCAGCAAACCATTTACATCTTTCTGTCATATATCATGCTCATGTTTTGAGTATCACATATTCTGTCTCATAGGTTCTTCTTTACATGTTCACAGCAAACACTTTACCTGCCTATAGCTAATGACATTTAAGTGGGTTTTGATTCCAGAAGGCAAATCCTAATGCAGAAATTATCTGTGTGTGACATTTTCATCTATGACCACAATCTGATGTTTTACACACAAAGTAGTTGGTGGTTGTGACGTCTTTACATAGACTGCAACTTAACATTCAACTGTAATTATACAACTACGCTAGAGGGATCAAATTACAGCACTGAGACAGCCAGTTATTTCACTCACAACGCTCCAGACTAACATTCAACCCCATACCCTGCACAACTTATCCCCCCCACAGTCCCACCACAGGGAGAAAGAGATGAAAAAAGAAAAGGTGAAAATAATGCTGTGGTAAGTAGTTCCAGCTAGCAGCATGCTGCCTGGAAAACCTGAAAAGGATCATGCTGTTCCGAAATGGACTGACTAGCAGATGGAGCGTGGGCAAATCTAGTAAATTCCAACTACCATGTCTACAAGAGCGCTTTCTGACACATCCTCCTTTGTCACAAGCAAATTGGCTTTTATCATCACTTGACATTGGTAATTTTAATATTTATACACACACTGCTTTTGTACATTAGAAGAGGAAGCCAGTTGTTCTGAACACAAGATTGTGCTGTGAGGATAATTCCCAGCTCTGTGATGTTGTTTCACTCTCAAGTGTATGCAACTGATCATAGTGTCAATCAAATTGTACTTGTCACTTATCATCTGATTACAGTTGGCACAGTTTAGTCTCTACACTGCAAAACAGGTAGTTTTAAGCCAAGAGGACCAGCCACCCACCAGTCTATTGTTTTTATGAATAATAGTGAGATAAGAAATTAGTTAGCATTGAAATGGCTGAAAGGCAGTACAACCTGAGGTCTATCGACAAAGCTCTGATCATTGCTCAGAGTTGGCGGAGGGGAACATTTTATGGTACATGAACTCACTGGAGGTGTTCTGGATGTAATTAAATAAAATCTTAGATGGGATAATTGTGGTATTAATACTAAGCTATATACCTCTCTACAACCTTACAAAAAACATTTTTACACAAGCAATGACCATGACAACACAGACCATTACAAAAATATAAATAACAAAAAATAAAAAAACATTTTTGCTGAATGTTTGCTGTGTAAGCGTGTACCAGGTTATCATTCCACTGTGGCATTAACGCATTGTCTGGATGCTGGCAGATTAAACAATCTATTGGGAGCAGAGTATTAAGATTGATTGAGAGGACGAACTAAGTAGAGAGTTCCAAACCTTGCGGGCATTATATTACAGAGCAGCTCTAAGCTGCACTGTATGTTACTACAGAAGTCACAAAGAAGCCAGGCACCTTGTAACATGCTTCATAAGACATTTCACAAGTGGCCTTACCCTAAATCAAGCTTTTAGTCCATTCAACCTATGGTTAGTCTAGTTTTACCTATTAGAGTTAATTAGTAACATAGCGTCAAGCAAGTATTGTTGCTATGGGTAACCAGTTTGATATTCAATTTGTTGTAAGCTGATTTAGAATGGCGGATAAAAGACAGACCTGAACCATCTTTTCTCATTCTGGGTTATGTACCAGATTCAGTGGGATTTTTATGCCTTATTTATGGTTCTGTGTTGAATCTATGCGGTAGGTACAGTATGTAAGCATAGATACAACCCCTACGTTCAGGGTTTCCCCCAGAAAAGTTTTTAGGCCTTTCAGATATAATCAAATAATATGCAAAATTAAGAATTTAAAAAAGCATAGAGCATTAAGACCATCCGGTAAGAAACAGTGCTTGCAATACACTGGGGGAAACCCTGACCCCGAAATGTAACTTCACATTGGACTGTATATCGCATAACAACTACTCAAAGCACTTTTTACATAGTACAGGAACCATTCACACACATTCATACACTGTGGTTCAGTGTCTTGCCCTTCAACATGAGCCACAGTCTTTGTGATTGGTTTACTTAGCGTCATATTTCCTCATTTCAGGATTCTCCAACAACATGAGTGGAAGAGAGGGTTAACTTTCTCTGCTACAACTTTCCAACCATGGTCAGGGAACACAGGGGAGACACTTTGTTTCTCCATCACCACCACCGGAGTCGGTAATGGCTCCAGAGGTAATCCCCATCACTCGCTCTCCCACACTCTCCCCACGCACACCAACTCTGCTATTCTCTTAAAGCCAAATGCTAAATATAAATAAGTATAAAATAAATCCTCACAACGACTTAGACCACTTACGTAGGCTACAGCGTAGACTCTGCGTTGAGTCAACGTACTACTAAAGATCAGCCTTTAGGAAGAATAACTTTCAAGTGTTATTCCAAAAGGATGTCTTTATTGATGACTCCAAATATGAATGGGCCATCCCTGTGTGTCAAGATGCACCACTGCCTTCTCCGATATCAATAACAACAACCATAAATGTGGGTACAAAGTGTAGTGAACCAGGCACCTGGCCGCTGGACCATTACTGAAAAAGGTCTTTTTTATAAGTAATAATCTTGTTTTAAGTCTATATTATATCAGCAGCACCACCAAGTTGCATCTTTTTCAAGGAATGAGTGAATTATCTATGGCATAAAAATAAAAAGAAGATTCATTTGAATAGCCAAAAACAAAAAACCTACTTCTTTCTGTTCTTAGATGTGGATGAAGGTGGCGCTTGGGGTAGGATGGCAGCAGCATCCTTGCGCGGCCTGCCACGTGGTCGCTTGTCTGAGTGGGCAGGACTTCCTGTGGATGTGGCCCCTACACTGCTGGAGGGCGGTGAGGGTCCCTGGTCAGAGGGTTCCACAGTCTTATCCTCTGATGACATTCTGAAAAAAAGATTTAATAAAAAAAAAGATGGGATCATGATGTGTTATACGGCAGGTATACTTTGATAACTTTTTAAACGGAGAATAGACAGAACAGTTTACAGACTTTTAAGAAGTGTAAGGTGGATAGAAAAAAAACTAGATATGTCATGGGAAGTACTCTAAATCACCCCGCATCAAGTGGCTCCAGGTTTTCTATTTGCTGCAACCCAGCCACTGAAAGAAAACCCACTACAAACAGCTCAGTGCTAATAATGGTGAATGCTAGGGGTGTAAATAAAAAGTTTGGTGCAATATTATATTGGGTCTTTAGACAACGATACAATATATCAAAAACTTGATACACACAGACATAAGATTCTGATTTGATTCTATTTCGGTGCGAGCAATCAATATACGACAATATCATGTGCCCATTAAACACAATCAGTTACATTTATATCAACTCACCAAAAGCCACTAAAATAGGATTTGACAATTGTATTACTGAGTTCTTCCAGATATTTAAACCAAAAACAATTTTTAATAAAAATAATGAAAATATCTTAATGATGAAACTGAAAAAAAAGAGATTAAAAACAATTCACTGAAAAAAGAGTGACATGACATTTCTGAATATCTTCGAGTTGTGGACAAAACAAGACATGTGAGTGATGCATTCAAGTTAATTCTGATAAGTAAAGGCCCTTTCACAGGCCCTCAGAGGTATCAGGAGACCGGGAACTTCGGTACCAAAATTCTGAAAATGTGACAATACTCGTTAGGGGTGGGGGGAAATAAAATAAATAAATAAATTGATTTTTAAATGAATCGGTGCCCAAAGATTCCCAACCCTAGTACTCGTTTATATAAAGTAGCAGAGGTATCAGGGGATGCAATTCTTGTGGACCTGACGGGAGCAGTTTACACCTACAAGTGTTCTAGTCTCTCCCACAAATGGCACTTTTCCACTACATGGTACCTCCTCGGCTTGCCCCTACTTGCCTTTTTTGGTTTTCCATTACAAAAAAAAAGTCCCTGGTACCTGCTAACAGGGACATTTTTTTTTTAGTACCACCTCAGTCGAGGTTCCAAGCGAGCTGAGGCGATACCAAAAGATGATGTGAAAACCTGCAGACTACTGATTGGTCGGAGAGAATCGTCACTAATCACTGAATCATCATTGCTAGTGACAGACGGGGGTGTTCTGAACAAACCTGCCATGTTTAAATAGTTTAGCCAGCTGTTTTTTGCTGCCTCCAGCTTCTTTTGAAACTAATTTGTCTTCTGGCTGTGGCAACAGCCACATTTCAAGAAAAGCAACACACCTTTGACGTTTTGTGTGTGTGTCGCGTTAGGTACGGCAGTTTCCTGCTATGACGACCAGCCATGCTCGCCTCACGCATGAGGCGGTACTAATCTCTGAGACGAGCAGGTAACGTGTAATGGAAAAACGCTATAATAACCCCCCTCAGGATCTAGTAACATTCCAGGGAAAGTGCTGGTTTGGCGGTGGTGTGAATGTAAGCAGGAACGTTGCAGGGATACGCTTTGTATGGCTATCCCTTACCCCGTCGATTCTGGCATTGACATGGCCCTTCCCCCGTCTATTATGGCTATGACAAGTGTAAAAAGGCACAAGGCAGAAATTTTCCTGAATGCGGTTGTGTGAATAGTAAAAAGAACTAGCAGAGCCTGAAATGTTATCCCAGAAATGAACGGGAACTATGTGTGAGAGGCTTTATTTAGTCTATCTATGTTCTTAACACAACGCTGTCAATCTTGGAGACCCAGCTCTTTAAATAAGTTAGTAAGCTAGTAAGGATAGCTATAAGTTAATGTTATAATACAGCTCATATACGTATTATTATTATTTTTTTTTTTTTTAAGTATGGACGTGCCTCCTTACGTGCACCATTCAAACTACCGGCAGGGCAGTCATAGGCCCATTTAAGAAAAGGAAGTATGAATGTATCTACTTAAAGGTAACTAAAGAGAAAAGGAGTTTCTCATAGCAGCACTTTTTTCTAAAAGAGGAACTTTCTATATATTTATACAATTTGATATATATTTATTGCATCATTTATTTATTTCAGATAACACGTTATTGCGATAACACGACAAGTGGCGTGTATGTCCGGTCTATACAGCGTAGACAAAAACGCAGATAGCTCAAAAAGCGCACAGATAACACGCCACTTAGCTTAAGAAAGTTGGAGTGTACATTTACGCAAAGTCATGATGCCATGTTGATTATTTTGCTAAGAGGAAACGCAATAAAATGCGTTTTGCCAACACTATAGTATTAAGTTGCTGTGAGCTATGGCTGGGCAATATATCGATGTATCGATATTGAGATATGGGACTAGATATCATCTTAGATTTTGGATATACACTCACCGGCCACATTAGTAGGTACACCCGTCCAACTGCTCGTTAACACTTAATTTCTAAGCAGCCAATCACATGGCGGCAACTCAGTGCATTTAGGCATGTAGACATGGTCAAGACAATCTCCTGCAGTTCAAACAGAGCATCAGTATGGGGAAGAAAGGTGATTTGAGTGACTTTGAACGTGGCATGATTGTTGGTGCCAGAAGGGCTGGTCTGAGTATTTCAGAAACTGCTAATCTACTGGGATTTTCACGCACAACCATCTCTAGGGTTTACAGAGAATGGAAAAAAAAAAACATCCAGTGAGCGGCAGTTCTGTGGGCGGAAATGCCTTGTTGATGCCAGAGGTCAGAGGAGAATGGCCAGACTGGTTCGAGCTGATAGAAGGGCAACAGTGACTCAAATTACCACCCGTTACAACCAAGGTGGGCAGAAGAGCATCTCTGAGCACGCATAGTACGTCGAACTTTGAGGCAGATGGGCTACAGCAGCAGAAGACCACACCTGGTGCCACTCCTTTCAGCTAAGAACAGGAAACTGAGGCTACAATTTGCACAAGCTCATCAAAATTGGACAATAGAAGATTGGAAAAACGTTGCCTGGTCTGATGAGTCTCGATTTCTGCTGCGACGTTCGGATGGTAGGGTCAGAATTTGGCGTCTACAACATGAAAGCATGGATCCATCCTGCCTTGTATCAACGGTTCAGGCTGGTGGTGTTGGTGTCATGGTGTGGGGAATATTTTCTTGGCACTCTTTGGGCCCCTTGGTACCAATTGACCATCGTTGCAACGCCACAGCCTACCTGAGTATTGTTGCTGACCATGTCCATCCCTTTATGACCACAATGTACCCAACTTCTGATGGCTACTTTCAGCAGGATAATGCGCCATGTCATAAAGCTGGAATCATCTCAGACTGGTTTCTTGAACATGACAATGAGTTCGCTGTACTCAAATGGCCTCCACAGTCACCAGATCTCAATCCAATAGAGCATCTTTGGGATGTGGTGGAACGGGAGATTCGCATCATGGATGTGCAGCCGACAAATCTGCGGCAACTGTGTGATGCCGTCATGTCAATATGGACCAAACTCCCTGAGGAATGCTTCCAGCACCTTGTTGAATCTATGCCACGAAAAATTGAGGCAGTTCTGAAGGCAAAAGGGGGTCCAACCCGTTACTAGCATGGGGTACCTAATAAAGTGGCCGGTGAGTGTATATCGTAATATGGTATACAAGTGTCTTTACAAGCTGCATTAGAGTGAAGTGATTTTCTGAACTTACCAGACTGTTCTAGCTGTTCTATTATTTACCTTTACCCACTAAGTTATTAATCATTAAAGCACCAATAGTCAACCATATAATATCAACTAAGTTATTTGGTCAAGAATATCGTAATATTTAATTTTCTCTATATCGCCCAGCCCTACAGTGAGCTATACCATTTCTAAACAAAGGCAGAACATAACGTAATCAGAGATTATTCCTTCACAGCGCTGTACAATGCAAGAAATTCTCAATTGGGCAAACATCAGTTTTCATCAGACTGACCCTGGGGCGGGTTAATTAAGTCTACTGTTAACAACGTTACTGTCAGCAAAATACCCCAGCACATCAAATCCCCTGCTTCACCGCTATCACGCCACTAAACCTGTATGGAAACTAAGACCTCTGCTGGTTAACGATCATACGACACAAGACAACACCGTCGCTCTCTCTTAGTCTCTCTGCGCACACACACACACACAAACAGTCCGGTTCTGGTGGATGATGAGTGCAGATATGTGCTAATTAGCTGAGTACATGACGCTATTGTCGGATTATTCCACATTTCCATTGCGATATTTTGTGATTACATTCTGAATCGACAACGTTCTCTGTCAGGTAAATCAGTAAGTCAGTAGCAGTACGGTGGAGTTATAGGTTAAGTGGTTCGCAGTCCTTCTGTAAGGAATTTTGGGGTACAATTTGGTGTTGAAGAATTCTACAAGCAGCAATACCACAGGCCAAGCAATCAAACTGTTCCAAACAGGCACATTTTCAACGGGCACCGTAATAGTTTATTAAATATTGAATAAAAAGGCATTTCATAGAGTCGACTGTGTCCAGTTACAAGTTGAATAAACAAGGGTACGGGCAGGTAAGCCCTTGTTAGCGATACTATAACAATGCATGTTGTGGTATTTTGCACATGCAAACACATCAGCAACATGTCAACAAGATAGTATGACAGTACTATATACAGCTGATTTAATGAGACACTAATCAGACAGAAGTGCTAAAAACAGTATATTCATACAGAGTTCACTACTGTTGAGTGTACTGTACTGGTCAGAGGAGCCATGTTGGATTGTAAGGTCAGGGCTGGGGCGGTTCTTTCCATGTGGGAAATCAGACATCTAAAAAGGGGGCTTTTTAGATGTCATTTCCAACTAACTTGGATATTTTTGACTTCTCAGTTCAACCTAACACAGCATCGTAGCCACAGACTGTAAAAATAATGGTCCCATTTATTTTAAAAATGAAGATAAAGCAGTGAATGCTTTAGGGCATGGTTACACGCCGAGCTGTCAATCAGGACAGATGCTTAACAATGCGTATCCATGGCATGGTGTAGGGCTGGGCAATATATCAATATTATATTGATATCAGGATATGAGATTAGATAGTCTTACATTTTGGAAATTGTAATATTGTAAATGGTTTAATTGTTGTCTTTTCCTGGTTTTATATGCCGCTTTACAGTAAAGTGATGTAATTTCCTGTGTTACCAGAGTGTTCTAGCTCTTCTCTTATACCACTGAGTGATTATACCTAAATTACTGAAGATTAGTTATCTTAAATCTCATTGTGAAGATTTTTGTTAAAAGCACCAATTGTCAACCCTATAATATTGCCGCAATATTGTCATTGAGGTACTAGGACAAGAAAATTGCGATATCAGATTTTCTTTATCGCCCTGCCCTAGCATGGTGTACATTTAAACAGCTGTTACTTATACTGGTTTATACTTGTTTTTGGGTGCTGTCCGGGATTTTTTGTCTTAAACTTTGACCCTCTCACTGTGGGTTTTCACTTCAAAGTTAGTTAGTTAGGTTGTGTTGTTAAGCCCACCAAGCTAGCTAGCATTAGAGATTTCCTGTGTACTGCCATACATGCAGACTCCAATACCTGGTGGTCTGTGTCCACTTGATGACTCGCTTCAGAAGGGTTTAGCTGTGTATCGCCATTGCAACAATAAACAATACCAGCTTTCCGCTTCAGCCTCTCGTCAAAAATCGTCACCAGGTTTAAAAAAAAAAAAAAAAAGATTGTGACGGCAAAATTACCAACCTTAAGGCTTCAAAATGGCTGCCCTCAAACCAATAGGTGACATCACTGATGCTCATCCACTATTTTTACAGCCTATGATAAAGTGTGAGAGAAAACCCCACATTATACTCAAGGCAAAGTCATGCCATTCTGCACCTCTCATGAAACTTGGTCCAATCAGACGTCCAAAAACAGGGACAGACCTTTTTTCCATGTGTCTTTTGGGGGAAAAGGAAACTTGAGGAAAGGTTTGAGTTTTTTCTTCATACCCTGTTTTGTTAGTGCTTAACACAAGTTAATGTGATGAAGTGTTGTTTTTGACCAAATGACTCACTCACATACTGCTTTACTTTTCCAGCCAACAATAGACAATCTATAGATGGTAGGGTAACATCCTTTTATTTTCACAGGGGATTTCACCCAGTATAACGTTGGCTCATCTCCAAAAGTTACCTTACCTTTGGACTATTAAGTACTGAATGCAGAATATTATGCAGATTTAGATCAACAGGATGGCACACCTTACTTCGACTTGTGAGTGTTCATGCATTACTCTAAGTTGCTAACATTGTAGTCACACTAGAGTCTAGCTACTGTAACTAGCTACTTTTATTGGGTTACGCATTTACGTAACCAAACGTAGGTCACCAAATTACACCAGATACAAACAAATCTTATAAAACTATGTACATATATTGAATTTGTGTTAATATGGGATTTTATTTTGATGTAACTGCCAGCAGTGGTGCTTTGCAGTCATTTTGCCAATAGTTTGTTGACATTGATGTATTTCAATTTACAAGTGAGTGATATTGTCAGTGTCAGAAATTCCAAATATCACCGACTCAGAATTATAAGGCTGATGTGAATTGTTTTTCCCCATCACAATTACGGAATTTTGACCGTTTTCTGACAGTTTATGCAATTTCATTCTAAAAAACTTCAATCCTCCTTGGCATATGTCTCTGGAACTCTACTGGAGGAATGAACACTATTCTTCCAAAAGATATTCCTTCATGTGGAGTTTTGATTGCATTCAACTGGCAACAAGACATCATGACTTTGCGTAAACATACATGCCAACTTTCTTAAGCCAAGTGTATGCATTTTGAGCTATCCAGGTACATATGTCTACGCTGTATACAGCGGGCGTAAACATACACGCCACTTGCTGTGTTATTGCAAGAAGAAAGACGGTTGAGTTTAGGAAACGTGACACGCAAGTCGGCTTTAGGAAAAGAAGAATCGGTAAGGCTTTAGTAAAAAAAGAAACCAACGGTTGAGCTTAGCAAACGTGACGTGCGGGACACAAAGGAAATGTGACACGTGGGACACTATCCCCAGTCTACTGGGTGAAAGTTCTGTGTTTTACCCATCCACCACCCTGCCTAACCTCCCTACGCAGATTCGCCCTTTCATACTACTCACAACGGCGTAAATTCACACGCTATCGCAAGGTAATGTAAGTCAATGGAGGCCAAACAGCATTGATAAACACGCTAAAAAGTGAGTATGCATCTTGATAACACGCCAACATTCAGCCTTTTCCTTTTAATTTGTCACTTGCACGTATGGTGTCTGTTCATGTGCCGCACTGATTTGAAGGTGTTTTCCTTCACGTGTCGTGAACATCAACAAGTCTCTCTCAGCAAGGCAGTGCAGTTAAGGCTTGCAATGTGCTGCAGGCAAGTAATGCAGAACAGCCAGTGTTTTGTTCATCACAGAGCTAAATTGTTGCAGGATAAAAGTTGCACTGACTTTTTAGTTTTTGGGGCTGAAAGCACTGTCAAAATGCTAAATTTCACAGCAAACCTGTGGCTGAGCACATCTAGTGTAGACAGTGATGGCTGACTGCAGCTGCTGCTGCTGCTGTTGTGCAAGATAAGGACAAAATTAACAAGTGGCTGGTCAAGAGATTTGAGCATCTAGTAAGCTAATAACTCATTTATAAACGGGGCTGAAAATGTGCATACACCACTTCCTACATAACGGTTGTGATTTATAAAAAAAACAAACTTGATGGGAAAATGTGCGGTCCTCTACGCAAACGTACACATTTTGGAGACAATGGGAATTGGTGACGCAGATGGTGAGGTGGTGAACTGAAGTCGGACTGCAGAAAGTAAATGTGGGAATAACGATTACGTCTCATCATGAACATTTCTTTACTCCATATCATCCACATTATGACTCCATGGAATACAGGATAGCATCAAATACCCTATCATTGGATAATTGCAGAACAGTGTAAATAACTAAATATCTGTCTATAATTCTGTGCATATATAATCAAATGTCAAAGTCTCGCACTACAGCCGTTAAGCTCTCGCGCAATAGTAACGCTTAATGTCCTTGTTATTGGTCCAAACTTTAATACTGTTTGTGGCAAGACCTGTGTGAAGAAACGTGAGTTTGCCTTATACTTTGTCTTCAAATTGTATCTCTGGGTGGGGGATATAGTTGATTTAGTAAAGATCCTAAGCATCAGTTTTTTAAATGAGACCCCAGATCACATTCTTAGCAGATAGTGGAAAAAACAAGAAGTCAGTTACGTTGAATGAGATGCTCAGGTTGGTTTGAGAAGCCCATAGCACTGTATATCTAGCTAAACATAGGCTAGATATACATATAAAGTAAATAATGTAATAATAAGGCCCATGATTTCCATGCATGATTATACAGTAACATGAAAGGTTTGTGGTTTATGGAGTCTTGTGACTAGGCAGGGATGCAGTATGATATTAGAAAATATAATGAAACCCTAGTACAGCCTAACTGGGTTGTACCAGTAATACATTTGTTTCAATAAATAATTAATAATTAGAGAAGACAACAAAAAATCTAACTGAGATCAAATATATATTGTCCATGTTTACTGAAACCTAGGTTTAATGTAGGGTAATCCAAGTATTTTTTTAACAAAGAATCACCCCTTGACCTTTCCAGAATTAACCTGATAAGGAAGAGTATCAGTTTTTGCACATCATCCTTTACAAAAGCAAACTTGTTCCAAACAGCAAATGTGGCATCTTTTCACCCACTAGTAATAATTTCAGAAAGATAAATGCAAAAATCAACATGTCTCTAATCTGTTTTTTTGTACCAAAATACAATTACAGACATCATTATGACTAACCTTTAGGATGAGTCATGAGAAAGTCAACTTCGCTGGTTTTTGTTTTCTGTAAAATGGTGTACATCATATTGGGCCTAATTTGACATTACATTTCTTTGCAATGCAACTTAATTTGTACAATTAAAAGTCAGATTTGGGACCACATTATATAAATTTGCTTTTAGCACATTTTTTTTGTCCTCAACATGTATTTATTTTTAATTACAGCTGGAAAGGGACATTGTATGGCCTAAAATTATTAATTAAATAGAAATTAGAGAGGCAGGAGAGGTCTAAATTTGAGCTGCTAGATATTGTGGAACTGACACCATCTTTTACTGCAGATCTGTGGTAATTCTCTCTCTCTTGTGCCTATATTGGCCTCAAGGCTCTGGACAGATGGTGATCCAATAACACCAAACTCTATAAAAAAAATATTAGTAATTACAATGGTTAGACGGTCAAAACACATTCAGAAATTATGAAGGTGAGCCTAAATCCTTAGACAAGAAACAGGAGTACACCGTTTCCATAAAAAACTAAGTGGTGATGTAAGAAAAATTAGTTGGATAATGACTTATTATTAAATATTAACCAGATTTACTAGGTAAATCATAAACGAAAGTTATGAGAATAACATTGACTGTTGGGAATCTGAGGTTAGGATCTGGTGACTACGAGGCAGTCACGACCACCCTAGGTACAACTGGAGACATGCTAACGTTAGCTTTTGTTAACTCAAGCTTAGGCACAAAGCAGTTGCATATAGCTAGCGATAGCTAGCCTGTTGTGTTCAACTCTGTCGCCTTTTCTTTGGCGACCATAGACAAAAGTAACATTTACATAGTCTAAATGTGACTGAAGATGCAGAGAAAAATGAAGCTATATTTCGTGTTTAACTGGCAATATCAGACTGAATTCGGCTTTGAGAGACATTAGTCAGGAAGATAACTTTAAAAGAGGTTCACATAGCAAACAGGTTACCTATGGTTGCAGTTAGTTGGCCAACTCATCGTACTAGCTTGTAACTAACGCCTACGCCGAAACACAACAATAATGTTTCAGCCTTGTGTTGTCCCAAGTCTTATTTACATATAATGGTCTGGGGATAATGGCAAACTTAACGGGTAACATTAACTACGCTTAACTCGCCAACTTACAACTGGGTACGGGGCAAGGATGAGCATTTGTGCCCAACACACACAAAGGCTTGGTCTATTCAGTGAAACGGAACTGCTCTGGGGAACTACAATGCTACACAAAAAGTGAAAATGATACGTTATACAATGACGTAAGCTTCAATTTCTGCTCTTCGGTTTAAACTAGCGTTGGTTGTGTGTGAATGATGATCGTATATATTGTGTTAAACTGTAAACATAACGTTACCTCTCTATTTCTGATTATATAGCAACCATGAACCGTTTCTATTGAATGTTCCGTTCCGTTGAATAGTCTGAGTCATGAAAGCCAAGGCGGCGACAAACCCCCAACATCAGACTGGAGGTGGATACTGTTGGCTCAGTTTTACTTCACAAGGTGAATGCCAAACAAATCTAGCTTGCATTAACAATAATGTAACATCTCAATGTGGCTTACCTTCCAGCCCTATGAATAGCGAATTATCCTCTTCATATCCAAAATACTGGGGGATGAAACGTCGCACTTTTATCACCCAGCTAGCAAGCAAGCTAATTGAGCTAGCTAGCCTCTCTCCAATGAAGCAACACCGCAGTTCTCAAAAATGCATACCGCGTATCATTATATTCCAATGTTGCAATGTCATTCCCAACTTTGCCCATTTGATGGAAAGGCAGATGATTTTAATCCAACAGAAAACCTCTTCACTTCCACTCGCATTTGTGGGGATCACTTTCCTTTCTCCAATGACAGCTGTCGTCGCACGAGTTCGGGTTATATAGCTAACGTTAGTTGGTGTTAGCCACCCAAGTCTACAGCCAACAATTTTACCATTAACGTATTAACAAACCAAAGCTGAAATCCAAGCGGCTGCAAACTGGAACACCCTGTAAATGAAACTTTAAATGTGAAACATCAGCGAATACAGCGACGTGCAAAGCAAATGTTGGGTGCCGACCGCTTGGTTGGCAACTGGTTCTATTTTCTTCAGCATCGACAAGCTGCGGGACCAAGCGGCTAGGAGACTCTCGCAGCCCGCCTGCCACGCAATAACAACTGCCTCCAAAGACATGTAAAAACAAACATTAGCTTGCCAAAAATAACATTTCGCCTTCCACAGTGCCCGAACTGCAAAATTACAATGAAATTTGACTAAATTAAGTTGAATATGACGCTTCGGTGTACTCTATAACGGTGGCCATATCTAATGATAAGTGGCACCGAAGCACAGCCCCTCTAGGCTCCTCATAAATTAGATCCACCTCCCCCTACCACAACTACGGTACATATCTTTCCAAATCGTTGTAGACCGTCGATAAAGGGATGTTTCGTGAGTGTGGCAAATGTTTAATAACATCGATGCGAATATATGTTATAAATACCACGCAAACCATTTGACAATTTCTTCAAAATACTCTCTGACCCTGCGGATGGATATGGGCATTTAGTAAATAAAATAATGGCTGCGAATGGCTGGAAAAGATGGTGCATGGATTCGAGCTGGCTCGGAGATGGATTGGCAACTGTTGGTGCTCAAGCTCATGCAAATATTTGCCAGCGGCAGTAGCAGTAGTGACTCAAACTGACTCGAGATGAATTAACTTCAATACGCGAATGTGCGGGTTCTCTCGTCCAGCTAACGTTAGCATCCATTTAGACCATCTCCACTGGCTGACGCACGACACGAAAGGGTCTCCTTTACTGCTTTCTTTCTCTCTCACACACACGCACACTGATGCAGGCATTGCATCGGGTGTTTGGTAGCGGTAGCCTGCAAATGGGCAGACATACACGCAGGGGTTAAATTTTGTAAAAGCCCCCAGGGGTCGGCTTCCAGCCGCTACACATATTGCAGTAAATAGAGCCAGTGGGTGTGTATGTACGTGCATGTTGTTTTTTGGGCGCTTTAAGATATAACTTACAGAGTTTCTTTTGAGAGAGGACTCAATAAATGGAAATGGAAATAAACACATCCCTCTTCCTTTAAATGATAATTGGCACATCTTTCCTAGTCTATGAGCTCCCCCTGCTGGCTAACAAAACGGACACCATTTTACAAGTTTTTTTTTAAATATTGAATCAATTGGAGACAATTCAAATCAATGAAACAAATCAAATAGCAGTATGCACTGAGTGACACATTTAAAAGGGAATATCTGAATAATTAACCTAGTACAGAAACGTATTCCATTAATGGCAGGAGAGGTCACTGTTTAGACATAATATGAATGCTTGCTATGGCCTTTACATTTATGCAGCACTGCAGTTGTTTTGATAAGGCATGGTGGACAACTAATGAGACATTTTATGTTGGGAGTTTATGTGTCACTCATCTGTGGCTCAATGGAGTCAGATTGCATAAAAGGGTCAGAAATGTATGGTATATGGTCAAAACAGCACAATCAGATTTGTATCAGTTACAAGATAAGACAACACTTTACAAAGACAATTTATGTTGTTTTTTCTTTTAATCTGTCACCAAAATGTACAGTATATGTCATGCCCAGTATTACACATGGTATGACACATAGATGAGACAGCTACATTTGGAAACCTACCAATCTAGAATGTGATAATAACAACAAAACAAGTACATTTCATTGAGAATAAAGAAAAAGGGAAGTAAACCGAACCCTACCAGAACTACTCAAACATTGAAAAGAAAAACAGGAAAGGAAGGATAGATGAGGTGCAATCAAGTCGTTAAGTAAGTGTATACAGGTTAATTATAGAGGCCTTACTTACAGCATAATCTTTCATACACACATCAAGAATCATTTTCCAAGTTCTGAAAAATATACATTCTTTAAGTACAAATCATATATTATTACCAAGCACTGAAAAAGAGAACAACCATTAGTTACAAGTACAGATTAGTTTCTGTCAGCAGAAGTAACCACCAACATGTTACCCATTGAGATGAGACAGAAATCCTCACATGCACGTTGATGGGAATAATGTCAGTGAAAAAAAAACATTTATATACACCATAAACAAAGTACTACAGTGAGGAAAAACACCCTGCTATTTTGCAAGTTCTCCCACTTAGAAATCATGGAGTCTGAAATTGTCATCGTAATGTGCATGTCCACTGTGAGAGACATAATATAAAAAAAAATCCAGAAATCACAATGTATGATTTATTTATTTGTATGATACAGCTGCAAATAAGTATTTGAACACCTGAGAAAATCAGTGTTAATATTTGGTACAGTAGCCTTGGTTTGCAATTACAGAGGTCAAACGTTTCCTGTAGTTTTCCACCAGGTTTGCACACACTGCAGAAGAGATTTTGGCCCACTCCTCCACACAGATCTTCTCTAGATCAGTCAGGTTTCTGGGCTGTCGCTGAGAAACACGGAGTTTGAGGTCCCTCCAAAGATCCTCTATTGGGTTTAGGTCTGGAGACTGGCCACACCAGAACCTTGATATGCTTCTTCCAGAGCCACTCCTTGGTTATCCTGGCTGTGTGCTTCGGGTCATTGTCATGTTGGAAGACCCAGCCTCGACCCATCTTCAATGCTCTAACTGAGGGAAGGTGGTTGTTCCCCAAAATCTCGCAACACATGGCCCCGGTCATCCTCTCCAGTGCAGTCGCCCTGTCCCATGTGCAGAAAAACACCCCCAAAGCATGATGCTACCACCCCCATGCTTCACAGTAGGGATGGTGTTCTTGGGATGGTACTCATCATTCTTCTTCCTCCAAACACGGTTAGTGGAATTATGACCAAAAAGTTCTATTTTGGTCTCATCTGACCACATGACTTTCTCCCATGACTCCTCAGGATCATCCAAATGGTCATTGGCAAACTTAAGACGGGCCTTGCCATGTGCTGGTTTAAGCAGGGGAACCTTCCGTGTCATGCATGATTTCAAACCATGACGTCTTAGTGTATTACCAACAGTAACTTTCGAAACGGTGGTCCCAGCTCTTTTCAGGTCTTTGACCAGCTCCTCCCGTTTAGTTCTTAGCTGATTTCTCACCTTTCTTAGGATCATTGAGGTGGACATTTTGAAAGCAGA
Organism: Etheostoma perlongum; assembly: GCA_026937815.1. Lineage (NCBI taxonomy): Eukaryota > Metazoa > Chordata > Actinopteri > Perciformes > Percidae > Etheostoma > Etheostoma perlongum. Next base: position 17,718,909 of record CM049382.1, read on the forward strand.
CTAACAGGTCTTTGAGGGTCAGAATTCTAGCTGATAGACAGGTGTGCAAATACTTATTTGCAGCTGTAACATACAAATAAATAGTAAAAAAAAATCATACATTGTGATTTCTGGATATTTTTTTTAGATTATGTCTCTCACAGTGGACATGCACCTACGATGACAATTTCAGACCCCTCCATGATTTCTAAGTGGGAGAACTTGCAAAATAGCAGGGTGTTCAAATACTTATTTTCCTCACTGTATATATTAAGCTATTTACCTGTCTTTAACCGTGAGCAGGAATGACCTTTGGATATATGGTTGGCTAATGTAGCTTTTAATTTCAGCTATTTTGCTTAAAACAATGGTTTATGCACAAAAATGTGGTTTTAGATTTGCATTCATCAAAGCATTCATCATCAGCTGCATTCATTCACCATATGAAAATAATGTCTACAGAAACTATTTATTCAGACTTCACAGATGTATCTAGGTTGTACATTGCAGGCAATAAATGAAGCCACACATACAGGTGTCACTTTGTAAAGTATGACTTTTGATCCTGTGTGCGTTTACCACTAACCACCATTGACTAATCTTGAAAACACAATTACCTTGAAACACATAGAGCTGCTGTATATGTTGTATCCATGAAACTCTAGTGGCCCTTATTCTAGTGGCCCTAATTTCTGCACATGCAAAGCTGATACAGATGTACAGACTTAGAACAAGACTGTAATTACAATCAAAGATGGCTTTATACTTAATATTGAGTTGAAGGGACTGAATGCTTATGCAAAAAAATAGTTTTATATTTTATGCTGGAACTTAGATGCCATTGATTCAGTTTTACAAATGTGTTTCACCTTCTGTTAAAGTCTTCATCTTTGTACATTTTAATTTGTCATAGTAGGGAAAGCACAGGTTCCTTTCCCAGTTATCAATGGGGTTAGATAAGGTGGAATATTGTCTTTTAAATCTGTACATGGATGATTTTTCTAAGTGTGTATGACTGACTGTATGGTGGGGGATAGGTGTATTAATCATCTGATGTATGCAGATGACTTAATTGTTACGTCTCCATATGGTGCTGGCCTACAGCAACTGTTTAGAGTCTGCTTAAACTACGGACTATAGTATGACATCAAAGCAAAAAAGAGTGTTGTAATGATTGCCAGAACTAAGGAGGACAGAAAGCTATGCTTTCCCTCTTTTTACTTGACAGGGCAAGAGCTAAACATAGTCACTAATGCAAAATACCTGGGCCACATCATCAGGGATGATCTTTGTGACGATGATGATATACAGCACCAGTGTTGTAAATTATATGGACAAGCAAATATGCTGGCACGCAAATTTTATATGTGTACTGAAGAAGTTAAAGCATATCTTTTCAAAACATACAGTACTCCACTTTATACAGCTCACCTATGGTGCAGCTACAGTAAAGCAAAGATAAATAAGATAAAAATGGCACGCAAGGAGGCACTTAGAATCCTGTTGAAGTGTCCAAGATGGACCAGTGCTAGCCATTTGTTTGTGACGAGTAATGGACCCACCTTCCATGCTGTGACGAGGAATTTTATGTACAGATTCATGTGCCAAGTAACAGAGTCAAAGAATATAATTCAACTGTCTTAACCAACCCTGCACCAGATATACCTCCTAACTCTGGAAACAATGGAACAAGCATCTGTACCTGTTTTAATTATATATACAGTATATATATATATATATATATATGTGTGTGTATGCATGCGTGTGTGCTTCAAGATACCTTCCTCCACACAGTTGCTACGTAGCCAAGGAAGAAACAGAGGATTAAAAAACATGATGGGGTGCCTGGATAGCTCAGTTGGTAGAGCGGGCACCCATATATAGAGGAGGTTTACTCCTCGATGCAGCGGGCCGGTGTTCAACTCCAAACTGCGGCCTTTTGGTGCATGTCATTCCCCCCCTCTCTCTCCCCTTTCACTTTTTTGTCTTGTCATTAAAGGCCTAAAATGCCCCAAAGAATAATCTTTAAAAAAAATGATGGACTCTTCATAAGAGGTAATTATCTTCACTTGATTTTCTGCTTGTGAAAGTCGCCGGGTGACACCAATTTCTAAACGCACACAGCCATGATGAGATATACAGAGACAGTTTTGTGGACCCAATTTTACGTCTTAATAAGCTTTGCATCAACTTATTTGGCAATGGCTTGAATGTAACGAACATTATTATATAAAAGTTACGCACTAAAGTCTTAATGTCATACAATAAAACATGACCATTTCCAAAAAAGCATTTCTATGTTACAAGAACTTCCCAATTTGTATTTGGTTGCAGTTGATTTAGAAATTTCCATATATTATGTTTATATAATAATGGATCTCTTTTACCACTACAATGCGAGACTAACAGCATCTAATTTAATTCACAGACATGGAAATGAAGACTTAATCAGAATTCCCTTCTGAAATAATATTTTAAAAAAATGTTTGGGTGGATATGAGCAATTCTGGTATATTACAGACAGAGGGCAGCATGGCTCTATTCTAAACAACACTGGGAATAGTGATCAGATCCAATTCTCAAAGTGCAATTGAACATGAAAAATGCAGTCCTGCTGTTTCTCTGCCCGTATAACATCCCTCTTTTTGTAAATCTCTTTTGCCATTGTTCACGTTCATCTTGTTCAAGTGATAAACAGTACAGTCAATGAGTAAAATATTCTTTATTGTGGGAGATCTCCCCATTAGAGATGAGATGAGCAGTAATCCCTGGGTTGTTGAGCTGGGCGAGCAACAGTAAACCTTGTGAAAGGTGAAAAATGCAAATGCCTTTACTGATCTGACGCAGTGTGCTATTACACCACTAAAAACTCACAATTATCCATAAGTTTAGCATTTCTTTAATGTGGCATCTAGAGGAAGATAAACCCATCTACGCACACATTTCTAAATGAGACTCTCCACAACTTTTCATGCTTATCTAAATCTCTGTGATGTACATTTATAATGATAGGTTTATATAATTATTAGCAGACAAATGTGTTAAAATACCTTAAGTAATTTCAGCAAAATAAAACATAATTACACGCTGAGTGGTTAAATGCTCAAAAAGCTCTTTTCTGGTTGTTTAGCTTAATTGATGCCCTTCGGCTATCAGCATTAAAGACTAATTTTCAAGACAATACAAAGGCCCTGTGACTGGGAGATAAAATAGGCTTTTTCAAGGCTAATGACCTACACTTTGCTAGCAATGCGAGCCATCATGTGGGTGTGTTAGGTCTTGAAATGCAGTAGATCTGCTCCACTATTCCTACAAAATAATTGGCATCTGTTTATGTTGGTGGTTGTTTTCCTTATAATTATTTCAATTCATGCAATTAACTGATCATTATATGCAGACTTTGACATTTTTATGTTATGCATTTGTAAAGCAGTGGACACAAGGATATGTAAATTACTGAGACGTGATGTAAACCACGTAGTCGGACTCAAAGATGTCCAAGAAACAGATCATTATTTAGCTCCTGCAACAAGAAATAAAAGTGCTGATAACATAAGTTTCAGGTTGACATCCATGTTACTTTCCCCTTGCCCTGTATATTTCTTATAGGAGGCTCAAAGACAAAGCACTGATGTTGTCCAAGGTAGTGCAAAATGCAGCTGCACCGACAGTTGCTGAATGGTGGGACAGACAGCTGCCAGGTGAGCAGATGGATCATATTAATATAACAAAAGAGTCAAGAAACATGAAACCAAACGCTGGCTTGGCTCTTTATCTGCAGAAGAACAGGTATTGTAGAATTCTGCTTATATTAATTCACTGCACAGCCAGACAATTATTTTCCATAGTTATATTCAGAACACATTTCAAAACTTTAGTGTGTTGGGAAAAAAAAAACAGGCTCAGTGTGAGTACCGAAAAACCACAGACAGTACACAAACTTCAAAAGGCTCCAGGACACAGGGACTTTGTTTTAATCTTTTATTTCAAAGTGATACAATGTTTAAATATGTCAGGGACAAATTTGCATCATTTCATAATTTCCTCTGACAACTGGGAGTTTAAACTATTGGGAATGACTACTTACCTTTAAATAGAGAGGGGATTTTTTTTATCACAGTCTAATTAAAGAACAAAAATGTGAACTTTAAAGAACAAAACTTCTCTAGGGACTTGCTTGATTAGGGTGCATTAAACAGACAAAATTGGAAAAGTGGACATGAGAGCGAAAGAATAAGTCTTGTGTCATTTTTTGGCCATATCGTAGAAATCAAGTCTTTGGTCTGGACACGCTTTGGATAATGTGGAAAGAAGTGTGAATTGAAAGTTTTAGGTGAAATCAGGGAAATTAGAGTTAGAGTTAGCTTAGTAGTAAGCTACATAAAGGAGAAAAGATCAATCTATCCAGTATCAGTTGATTTATGAAGACACTGGGTGGAATGAGGGTAAAATTTTTTTTCTAAATTCCTAAAAAACATTTAGATATTTGACTGCATGTATTCTTAAAACCGTGAGTATTGTACTTCATTACTTTTTTAAACTTCAGTGCCCTCTTATTTCGTTTGACTTTCAACCACAATGTTGGGTTGATCTCCCTTAGTCCTTTTGAACCATAAAAGAAATTGATTGCACCACAGAATTATTTTTGAACTGATTAAATACAGGAAAATTAATCCCTGCTTTACAGAGAAAAAATTGAATTAAGGAAAAGGGGATTTGCTTTTCTTCTGACTTTTGCACAAGCTTTAATGTAGAAAGGCCTCTGAGTGCAGTCTTTACTTGATGAACAATTCTATTGCCCATGGCTGGAGGAGCTAATTAGAATCTATTTATAATCATAGGGGAATATATCCAAAGAGCTAAGAGAGTGGGTAGTATAGAGAAAGAGAGAGGGGGCTAAAGGGGTATTGGGTGACATAAAATCAGTCTGCATGCTGTGATATCTGAAACCGAGATCTTCACATCCAAGAAGCCAGACAACACCAAATTAACAGCTTTGCAAGACAGAGTGACTTTATTTTCTCTTCAGGGTGAAGAAGAAAAGGAGTGGAACAGCAGTTAACAGGGACATAAGGTTATCTGGTATCGGGTTGTGGGGGGAGCAGCTCCAGCAGGGGACCCCAGAGGTCCCTTTCTCAAACCACATTAACTCTGGTATAATATTAAAATGTCACTGATGATGATGCACCTCACTATTGATGGTGAAAGGACTTTACTATTTTATAATGTAGAGATAGTTAGTTTTGTGTATTGTTGTTGTTGTTGTGGGGGGGGGGGGGGGGTTAGTGATCCTGTTGTTGTGCGTTGTCTGTCTATCTGATGAGCTGTATGTTGCAATAATACAATAAATGTCTATCGATCTAACACAAGAGCATAAGCAGAGTGATGAGGAGGTATCACTTGATCTTAAAGTTTTAAAAACTTCTCATATGACCTTTCAGTACTCACGTCTTATGTACAGTAAATCTCTCAGTGGCCAGTACAGAGAGATCTCTCTCAACAGGACATGAAGAAGAGAAAGTGAAGAGGAAAAATGTGTTAGCCCCCATGATCAAACTTTCACAACCCTTTTTTTCAAAAAATAATATTAAGATATTTTTGCATTTTAAACAGGAAATATTGTTATTCTCTGTTCTGTACATCCCTGGCTCTTTGCACTGAGCAGTTGCATCATCAAAGTTTCCAATCAGCAGGCTCTGCTTCGCTACTTTGTGCAAACAACAGGACCATGCTGTCAGCTCTAGTCAGCCAGCCACTTATGTTTATGCAATGATGTGACCCACAGCAGATGCAAACCATGGAGGTCAATGTGGACCGCCCCATTATCTACTTACATGGGGCATTAATACTGTCTGACTGGACTTGTGAATCACGGAAACACCCAGTCCCATGCACATGGACAAAGTGGGACACAGGCATGAGCAGATAGGTCGATACACTATACGTAAATTGCTATCTTTGAGGTGTTTATCTCACACTATCTTAGATTAGCAACAAATTGGTCCTTTTCCAGTGTTTATTTAAAGACACGGAAACAAAAATAGTACAAACTGAAATAGCATTTGATCCAATCGTTTCATGTGACAGGATGAAAACATCTGACCAGCTTATAAAATGTGACTTTTTTGTCTATTAAATATTGTCACATCGCCTCCATTTTACCAGCTGTTTCTCCCTCACTCAACTAGGTCTCTGTGGTATAACTGTCCTTTCCTCCCCTGTTACATTCCACTGAGGAAACTCGGCTACCCTCCTCTTTCTTTTTTTTTGAATTCACCAAAGTGCTGCATGACAGTGCTCTCTTACTGGCACACCCAAGAGGCCTTATTAAAGCCAAGGTTAAACCCCACTCTGCTCTGTTTTACACTTTGTATTAGTATCCACTCTCAGAAATCTTTAATATTCTGGATTCTCTGGTGCACTCCACTCATCAGAGATGCCCAGAGCACTGTACAGGATGGTGCAGTAATCCCGGTAGTGTTACAATGAACCATGAGATGCTTCTTTGTTTTTTTTTCTGTGAATACCCCAAGGTAAGAGAACAATAGGTTATCTCAAGCCTGTCTGGCTTTGGTCAGGAATAATTTCACCTTATTATATATTATTAGTAGTTGTTTTTCCATTTTATGCAGATTTTTGATAGAAATAGGTAAACAATGTTGTTGCAATCCCATGTGAGCCTTGAACACTGTCACCTTTCATGCAGTGATTTGCTCACTCATGAAAAACGGCACTAGACACCTTCCATGTGAAATAGTGTTGTTGTAGCATTATCTCCTGTATCTCAGAAAATTTCATTTGCTCGTGTGGCACCATAAAGCAGGCTCTTTGCCGCATGAATCACTAGTCTGACTCTGATAATGCCGTATGAAATTTCCCAAGCAATAGAGGAGATGAATTCATGGGGCCCGAGATCTCAAATAAACCCGGGAGAAAGAGTAGTGGGGCGTGAGACGCCAGAACTGATGCTCTGCCCTCAAGCCATATCCGGGGAGTGAAGTGAATGTGAAAGAGAAGATTGAGGTGGGCTTTGCTCCTGAGATCCCACACTTATTGACACACAGGGCTGTTAGTCACTCCTCAGTACGGGGGAGGAGAGGGGTTGAGCATGAGGGTGCGTGTTGTTTGGGGCACCATATCCTGTTATTCACCAAAAATTATCTTTGAGGTCTTTTTTTCATTACTTTAACCTAAGGATTTTAGTATATAGTCACAATTTTATGTCTGACAAAACCCTTACAATAAAGACTTTTTTGAAGGAATTCCCAATAACGGTATATTTTACACTCCTTCAGCTAAGTTGTCACATTTGTGCCTCCAGTTTTTATGCTAAACTAGGCAATTTACATCATGGCTTTAGAATGCATAGACATAAGAGAGGTCTCATCCAGCACTTAAATAATTAAAGATCACTTGGATTCATCTTAGTGTGTATTATCTTATATTAAGGTAAAATAAATGATAAATTCAGACACAGTATAACAGGGTCCATTTGTATACACAGTCTGTGTTTGCATGTTTCTCTTTCCTACTTTCTATTATTCTGTCTTTCCTTTAGAATATTGTTTATTTTGTCACACTTCCCTAAGGTTAGGAGGGAACTTTCATGCTCAAAACTGCAGCTTTATATAATAAAGCTTATTCAAAGTTTGCCTGTAGGACTTTTAATCCTTTAACTCAAGATAACATATGATGACAGCCAACTAAGAAATATAAGAGGAAAATTGAATATATTTGTGTTTACAGTTTCTGTTTTCCATGACAATGCAGTCCAAATGCATTGCATATTCACTGCACAGATGCTTGTCAAAGCTATTGGAACAAGGCTATAACATTACTGCACAGATCACAATAACTCCAATGTCAGTGTGCCAAAAAAGTCAAACCATCCTTCAATTCACTTGTGTTATATTTATTTTTTCTCTACCCAGAAATATGAATACTGGTAATAAAGGGGAAAAATATATGACAGTTTGTTGCAGGTGTGATACTGAATACTAGACAGGAAATACAGCTAGTCTTACTTTGTGTTATCAATCTGTCATGTTGTTTGTTTACATAGCTATGATGACGTGTGGGTGTTGTATTGGAAGTGATTTACAGGCATTCAATAGTCCTCATTTCTGCTCTAGACTGGACAGTGTCAGAAATCAGAAAAGATGAATAACAAACTCAATTAGGGAGGAGTGAGAACAAACTGATTCAACAATCAATTGGTGTATGACCATCCATTTCTGTTTTAGGTAATGTGTGCAGAATATGGAAATGAGTTTTGTGGTTAGGACAAGCAGTTAAACAGAAAATATCTCAGTATCCAGCCACCCATCTGCTTATGGAAGCTATCCCAGCACACACTGGGTGAGAGATGGGGCTAAATCCTGGGCAGGTTGCCAGTCTACCACAGGGCTAACATAGACCTCAGTAACGCCAATTAATACTGGGTGTGTTAGTGTTCCACCAAACCTCTACTGAGAGCTGTAGTCACAGTTTTAAGATGGCTTTTTATTTTTGAATAATCTGCAATTGTCCACACAGCTTTTGCTTTCATTGTATTTAATGTCATTTATGTATAAGAACATTTTGATTCAAGATTGTAAAGTACTCTGTAGCTGTTCCAAGTAATAGAATAGCCAGAGCTCAACTGATTCACGTCATAGTGAACTCAGGTTAAGGGGCGGCTCAGGTGGTGGAGCGGTTGTCTACTAATTGGAAGGTCGACAGTTCAATCCCTGGCCCTGCAGTCCCATGTCGATGTGACAGGACATGGAACCCCAAAATGTAATTGTGTGTGAATAAATGTGTGATGAGCAGGTGGCACCTGGTGAATGTTTCTGTTGTACGTAAAAGCACTTTGAGGAGTAGTAGTAGTAAGACTAGATAAAGTCTATTTACAGATAAATGAAATGAGTAATGATATGAAGCTAAAGCAAGTCCTATATGTGATCACATTGAAGGCCAAGGATGTGGGAACTTGTGATGGCAAGCAGTAGCAATCCAAGTATGTATTTACTGCAGGTTTTTACCCACGCTAACCACAGGGCTCTTGGTATGGGTCACCACCTTCAATGTGTTTTGTACTTCAGTTTTTGACCTAATACCTGCAAAACTAAAGACATTCTCATTAGCCTCAGTTGTACTTTAGGACTTTGTAAAATGCTAAATTACAAATGATCAAAAAAAAAATCAAAGCTTTTGTGAGCATGTTAGCATGCTGACATTAGCATTTAGCTCAAAGCACCACTGTGCCCTTGAGTATGGCCTTGCAAAGGCACTAGTGTGGCGTCTATTTATACACTACAGTGAGTTGAGTGAAAAGTTCCTCTTGTTATCAAAGATGTGCCAATCACTGAAAGATTTTGGTTGCACCCAGACCCTTGGACATTCCCGGCATGACTCAATGCCCTGCGGGTTGTTGAAACATTTCTGTATGTGAGGTAATAAAATTAAGTAAGGCAGACATTTTGAGGGCATTTATGTTATGTTTTGATACTGTTGCTGGGCAACAGTCTGGTTACACTGATCCTTTTTGACTGTGGTTCAGAGCACACTAATTAGCCTTTTTATCAATCTCTTGTTAATATTTCCTCTCCTTTACTGTCAGGGTTAAAGGTCCAGATGGGTTGTATCCATGAAATATAGTCCCAAATAGACCAGTTTCTTGAAGCAGATGCATTCTGTCCTAAATCTCTGTTGGCCAAGAGAGTGAGGAGCATATCTGTCAATAATTAAGTATGTACTCATAGGAAATCAAGTTTGCATTTTGTTTTTGGGTTATGAATAATTAATTCGGCATCACATCCTTCCTGTTACTGTAATCTAGTTATAGAAAATCACATGACATTAAATTCATGCACAGTAAAATAATTTAGTGGGCTTAGTGAATTCCCAGTTTTAGTGTTTATGGTTTGTTATACAAAGCTAATTTCAAAGTTGGTCGGGGAGAAAGTGCTGAGGTCAGCAGCTTATCTCAGAAATCCTTCTAAAAGGAGTAGACGTATTAGGACAATATACAAGCTGTCTAAATTAGGTCACTTCGGATTTTTGCACAACCCATCTAAACACACAGCCAGAGGACCACAGCCCAGACCCTTCACCCTATAATGTATTTTAGAACAGGGTCCTTGTCAGTCCAGGCAAAGATGAAGTGAACCAACATGAAATGGGTGAAATATCCCAAATTCAGGTGCTGGGCTGAATGTCAGGCTGCTGAATAAGTCATGGCGTCCAAGTCCATTAGTAAATTGCCAGAATTCTCTTTCTTGGCTACCAAGGGATCACTTCAAAGTTTGATGAGGCTGGCAATGAGACTGCACGCGTCACAAACCTAACCTAAGGTTTTTCTAGGCGTGGTGAAGTTATCTGAGACCACAAGTAAAAAAAAATTAATTGTTTTCTGTTCTGTTTTTATTGACATATTGACCCCATGTATGTTTTTATTGACGTGTTTACCCCATGTGTTGAAGGACGTAGTTAAAGTTAGGTGTAATAAACAAGGTGTTGAAAGACGGCATGTTACCTGTGTGGGCAGTGGTTACCCAGACAGAGAAATAGATTGGGCTTTTCAGATTGTCCCGGAGGTTCATGTTGTTTGGAGGCAGGCAGGAAAAACCCTGTAGTTTGGCAGATTTGTTTGGCTCTTTGTAATGTTAAAAATAATCTCAGATGTAAAACAATAAAGGTCTTCTCTAATGCTCAGCCAAAAGGTGGTTATCAGGTCCAAAATAGAGCAGAGTAGGGAACAGTCTGTGGCTGAGGCGTAATGCAAAACCCCAGACAACTGATTCTGGGAAATATCTTTTTTCAGCTATAATTTTATGTGCAAACAATATGCATTAGAAGAGGTGCGGATGTGAGTAAAAAACAGGGAGATTTAGAGGGAGGCATTCTGGATTTCTAAATTGAGCACTCTAAATTGGAGAGGGTTAAATGAGATATTAGGTTTACAGACATATTTTCAGTCAACAAAATTACATTTGGTCTCAAAGAGCATATTTTTTGAGAATAATAGGAAATGTAGTTAAGGGTTGGATGTGCTACGGTCAGCCGTAGATTGATGTTGAAATTAGTTAGGGTTATCCAAAAATATTGAGACATGGTTTTGAATATACTGTGCTCTGAAAAAGTTGAAAAAATTAGGTTGAAAATTTGTTTTGAAAATGGATGTTCACGCATTGTATTTGTTAATGAAAATTCTGAAAAAAGATAGTGTTTTTTTATCATATACTGTATTTTGTACTTGTGCTTATTTGTATTTCTCTGTATTCCAAAGAGTTAACATTTTGTAAATATTATATATATATTAAAGGCAAGTGATATATAAGGAACTAGTACACACCACTGATAAAGACAAAATGTTGGCTAAAAAAACATGGTGTTCGGGAGTTGTGTTTTAGTTTTGATGGCCTTCCCACGAGTCTTCACTTCACTGTGTATGTGTTCTCAAATGTAAACACTGTGGATTCCTGAAGAAGTAAGTAGTATCCAATAATCACAAGAGATAAATCAGCGATCAGAGGAACGTGAGAAAATAGGCATAGGTTTGTACAGCAAAAAATGTTTTTTCTACTTTCCCCCAAGTAAACATTTTGCGACCTTTCAGATTTGTCTTGAAACCCCCAAAACTTGTTCGCTTACACAAAGTGTGAGTGTGACTGATATAATATAACAGGAGTAAAATATGATGTGTGGGGTGCTGACCTGTTAAACTAACTCAGTGGTAGAGAGCACCAACCTATTTTCTCACAGTGAAATATTTACACATGCAGAACAGGTATGTTTTCCAAGCCCAAAGAACCCTACACCAATAATCGCCGTCTCAAAGCCAAAGATCCAGCAGCGCTGACTGTGGCTGAATATGCTGAAGTACATTACAGTGAAAATTCACAGTGCCTCCCTCCATTTATAGTGATAAATAGACCCTTTTTCTTTGTCAAAACAAAGCACATGGAGACAAAAGATTTTGATGATGAGTAATTGTTTTTGAGCAGGAATATGTAGACCTTTGTGTGTGCAGAGTATGTATGTCAATGTGAGATATTTGACTGCACTTTTCCCTTTTAAATCCTTTTTCATAAAGCATATAATGCTTAATTTGCTGCCAAGGCTGATGTATTATAGTTGTGTCCGCAGAATATTGTGATGAAGCAATAGTATCACTGGTTGTTTCCTTTCAATGTGGATTCATACTAGAGTGTAGATAGAATCAAACATCTTGACCGCTTGACATCTATAGTGAAGCAAATGTTAGAGGTGTTGTAGCTATGGAAAATTACTGGTAATGCAGCTCAAATGAGAAATTAGAAAGTATCTGTGCTTCATGTACCTTACAAGACAGCCTCTTACTCAGAGTGTGCGCACGTAATATTGTTTGCTAAGCTCTTCAGCACAAAACACAATGTTGTGAGCCCACACAAATCTGTCCAAATTAAATCTCTTGCAGGCTTATTTTGTGTACTATCTGTCTCCTCTCATCCTGTTGACAAATTCTATAATAACAAATGACGGTTTGCACATGGCCGTGGAGATTATTGAATTGTGGGCTCGTTTCGAAGATTAATCTGGGCCAACATATTCCTTGTGGCATTGTGAAACGGCATAGCCACTAATGGCACGTTCATCCCTCTAAAACAGCCACAACACTGAATGAATTTCTTACACCAATGTAAGTTATATAATATAATATATAATAGTTGCACACTATGTGAGGAATGTTTACCATGCGGAGCACCCAAGCTCTGATCAAATCACACAAACAAATTTGAATGTGCCTCACATTAAAGGCCCATTATGCATGTAGTCTATATTGACAGTGTTCCACTTCTGGGATTGCTTTGTTACCGCTCATATTTCTGTGGGATGTCTCTCCTTTTCGGCCGGACGTCCCACACCTTCCGCTGTATTTGTGTTGGCGTTCTCAACTCCAGTTGATTTATGAGGACTACATGTCCTCAAGCCGGGACTCTTGTTGATTGTGGGAAAAATTCAAGGAGATATGACAATGTACACTGTAGTTACAGCCACTTTCTTTTGCCAGAAGAAAGAAAGAAAAAAGAAAAAAGAAAGAAAAGAATAATTCCTTCAGTTTCAATAGGGCCTTCGCCGCTGTTGGTGCTTGGGCCCTAATTATAATGTTGCCCTGTTAGGGTCAGTTGTAATTACTTATGTATGACAGCGGAGTAGTAAACAGGAGATACTTGGAACTACATGGCTGAGGCAATCTGGCAGGATTGACCACAACCTGTGATAAAGTTTCTTGAAGTCTGAGACCTGCCCCTGAAAGCTGATACAGTGTTGCAGCTGATGCAAAGTCTTTGTCTGTGTGTGTGTGTGTGTGTGTGTGTGTGTGTGTGTGTGTGTGTGTGTGTGTGTGTGTGTGTGAGTAGTCTGGTATATCTATCTATGTGAGGACCAATATGAATTTTACATCTTAGGAGTAAGGACAATTTAGCAAAGTGAGGATATTTTGGTTGTTACTGACCGTTTTTAAGACTTAGTTAAAGGGGCAAAAAGTAGCAACCATTATGGGCCCCATGTTGTAGTTGTGATAGGGTTAGGGGCTAGGGAATGCATTGTATCAATGACTCATTTTTGTCATTGATTAAAGGAATAGTTCAACAATTGGGGAAATGTGCTCATTTGTTTTCTTGGCCAGGAGCAGTGACTTCCTGAAGTCTCCGCTGGTTGCTTGGCAACAGGGCATGAAGTTAACTTTTTTGTCCACCTGCCACAGTGGTTGGTGGATTTAAAAATCCCACCCGCCACTGTCACTTTTTACCAGCCTCTTTTTTTGCCACATAAAGGTGAAAAACAGGAATTGCTGTGTCTCTATGAGCCGACTCGTGGACATTGCACCGTCGCTGTAGTAGGGGGGCCGGGCTGGGGCACACAATGATACAGTTTGATAAAGTACTTATTGGGACTTTACCTTATCATTGCACCTTCAGTAATGTAGCTGTCCTCAATTTAGGTCATCCTTCACATCTCATCTGCGTTTTTTCCTGCATCCACCGTCTGTGATTGTGTGTGTGCGCCTCAGTCGCAGGGGGAACGGAGCAGCTGCCCCTCTCGCTGCAGCGAGACGACAGGATTGAAACAGCAGCAACTTTCAGCGACTTTATAGTGAAAAAAAATTACAGCATTACATTACATTGATGTTAAAATGTTTACAGGTTGACAGGACGTCTTTTGCTGTATGTTTTGTTGGTGAGATTTTCGAGTCACACATGTCTTGTCTTCATACCAGAAACAAGGAAATAAATTTGACCCGTTCTCACTCCTGATTGGTCAGTGGCTGCACATGGGACTGCTCGGGTTTGTCGCGAGTAATGAAAATGTGATAGGGGGCCTCGGGTGTCAATCAGTGTCTAAAATTTGCCCGCATTTGGCGGGTGGGTGGGTGTTAATTAAAGAATACGGCAGGAAGGCATTGCTCCCCAGCAAGAAATAGTCTGCACATAACCCCCTGTAAAACCAAAACTTATAATTTGTACATGGATTAAACAAATTAGAAATTGTGTGTTAGTGAGCTCTACAGGTGCTGGTAGATTTATTTTATGTTTTTACACTCTTAATAGACAGAGCCAGGTTAGTTGTTTCCCTCTGTTTTCTGTATTTATGCTAAGCTAAGCTAACCATCTACTGGATGTAGCTTCATACTGAACAGACAGCTATGAGACTGGTATCAAGTTTCTCATCTAACTCTCAGCAAAAAAAGCGAATGAGTATATTTCCTAAAATGTAAAACTATTACTACTTTAATTAGTATTTGTTTAAAGGATAAATCTGGTTATATTTTATAAAGACCTCGAAAAGACCAAAACCAACAAGAATGAGACATGTTGTTGGTTTGAGATTTGTTGACAAAAACAAAATATATAAAATCTCCAGCCCCTTAATCTAATTCAGGTACTGTATATTCTTGTTTCTTATTCTTGTGGGTTTTGTTGTTGATGTTGTTGCAAATTACGCATTTCAACAGTCCCAACATGACCTTTTAAAGTAATATAGCTCTATTGGCTTTGCAAATGTTCTGCTTGCGCTCTGAAGTGGTCCTCACCAAGTCAGGCACTAATATATTGTAGAGCCAATGGTGAAGGTTGTGTGAGCCATGTTCCTGCAGGCAACTGTATTAAGTAATACTAGGCAAAGTGGAAGAGTGGAAATAAATGTAAAGGGTAATTGATGCTGCTGCTGTCTGTATGCAGTCTTATGTCACTCCAACTTCATGTCACCTCTTAAGCAGCCCACATGTCATTAAGTGGAGGAGGTTTTTAAGCTGATAGTGCTTCCCCTGGTAATTCAGTTCATTATCACAACAGTGCTTGGCTTTTTACATGTTGCCAGTGATCCCCAAAACTTCCAACCCCTGAGATGATTAGGTCCATTAGATTAGTGGTGGAGGTTTATCTATCGCTTCACAAACCATGTGGTCAACTTTGTTGATATTCTAATGAGGAAATGGGAAGGCCAGCCGGGGAGAAAAACTGGATTTCCAGCAAGACGTTTATGATTTATTTTGCATATAGAAAGCGGTTTCAGGGGTGGTGATGGAATAAATAAGTTATATGCAAATCCATGAAGCCCATATTGAAATAAACTCTTGCTTTAGCAGACATTTAGAATTCTTGCCTTTTCATTATTAAAAAACTGTAGGAACCTTGGATGCTTTCTCCAAAAGCTAAAATTAATTTCCCAAGCATATTTCGCTTCATCTAAATAAAGTGGTAATAGACCACAGGGACTGATACAAGATCTGGAAATGCATCACAGGATTCACAGCACTCTCGCATACCATCAGACAGGAACACTGATACTTTGCATTGGTTTGTTATGATAAAACTACAAAGCTGGGTCATAACACAGACACAGAAAGACAACAAGAGAGGAGCATTATGCATTATATTATATATTATATTTGTTATGCAGATTTTCCTCATTCATTCTCCCCCACTCTATTCCAGCTGGTCGATTTCCAATTCATTTGGGTTCAGTGTAACTTGGTTCCTGGTCTAAAACCTCCAATCCACTTGAGCATTTCCACAACACTACAGTATAACAACTGTAATTGGTCTCCTGTGGCTTTAGAGCCCCTTGCCTGTTCTTCCATTAACACCGATGCAGAGCTGCCTGGCTGCTGTCCATGGTGCTGATCTGTAAATGATGGCTTTGTGATGAAGGATGCCTCCATGCTGCTCAGCCCTCTGTCACACACACACACACACACACACACACACACACACACACACACACACACACACACACACACACACACACACACACACTTCCCCTGCATGATAGCTTTTCTGGAATACACAAAGGCATGTTACAAAACCACCATGAAGTGTCCTTTTTGACATTATAAGATAGTAGAAAGCAAACTTCGCCTGAAGGTGATGCGCCAACATAGCAAACAACAATGATTTTGGCATGGTTTTCACATAAAAAACAAAAACATGACTTATTTTCATTTTATTATCAAATGTGAATTTAAATTAAATTGTAATACAGTCTTCACACATAATATATCTAACAAAGAGCACACATTGTGCCTGGCTTTGTGTTTCGTCTTTATTATCTGCCTTACAGGGGAGGAGATATGTGTTTTTGTTGCCTTGTTAATATTTCGCCAACACAGCCCAACTGGGAATTGTTACACCTAAACTGCGTATCTTTGGGTATATATATATATATATATAATCACCAGTGCAATGCAGCAAAAGATAACAGCAAGAAAAAAGTTGGGGGCAACACCACAGACTTCCTCATTTCTCCACAGAGAGAAGTCTTAAGGTTGTATTTCCTGACGACTGACTGTAATTACACATGTACCTCAGTTTGATTTGTGATCGCAACATCACACGAGTCTGCAGAAGAAAAACAGAAATGTATCAAACAGTCCCCTCATAGGATTTACACAAATATCCTTAAATAAATATGAATCATATCTTTCTTGTTAACAAAAGAAAAGTATGTCCTTTGTTCCCTCTAATTAGCTGCAGCTGAAGTTAGAGAAAACTCCCCAGACACGCATCATTAGTGGGCCTGTTTTCAGAGTGCGTCGCCATTTAGCTCCCTGTGGTTTCACTAAATTCACACTTCGCTCTCTGTAATGAACTCTTTTGCATCCCTTTCTCATTAGACCTATGGAAAAATAGAAATCGCTCAGGGGCTCGCTCAGTTTCGCCTTTGACCACCATCCTCCGCTAAAAGCTTGTAATTGCGGAAGTGTCTGCCCTGAAACAGCGGTGCACGGCAAATGTCAGTTTTCCAACTCATATGCAGCATCGAAGACAAACAAATCATTAACGAGTTGTGAAAGCAGATGTCTAAACCTCTCCAGAGCCCTCTCAAGCTATCGATGCAGCTGTTTACCCCTGCGCCCCAAAAAGGCGCTCTTAAGTTGTTACAGCATCTGATCTGACTGCTATGTGGCGTGAACATTTTCAAAAAGGTAGGCCAACATATGAGGCGGCAAATACAGACTCCTATTCAACTAAGTGGATTCAAACTGCACAGTTAAACGGACACTTTGAGGAATGTAGCGGCTCCTCGCTCCTGGGAACAGAGACGCATGCAATTTGCTGATAAAGCGGTTTAGCATCACTTCTCCTTTTCTTTTCTAAATCGGAACGTCAAACTGGCCGCGGATCAGCTCATTTTAAGCAACACCTCTGCAAAAAAAACTATAAAAGAAACTCCAATTGCTGACTAAAAATCGTGGTGACTAGACATCGTGAGGAATCTGTCGGCGCGCCGGCAGAAAGTGCACACTGTGCAGCTCGAGGCTGCGCCTATCAGCGCTTTGATTTACCATTGGACAACACTTTTTAATAGCATTACTACAGGTGGGTGGCGTTTAAGCTCGCTCGTTGCTGGAATAGCTGGAGCTCAACGGCATGCAATTATCAGTGTCGCCATATTAGGCTTTTTAACTTGCAGAGAGAGAGAGAGAGAGCAAGAGAGAGAGAGAGAGAGAGAGATATTCAGGTGATTTTTTGTATTGCAGATTATTGCTATATGGGACCATGAACTCATCAGCAGGTGCAGGAAACTACCGCAGGGGATCCACCAAGGGAGAGAAGGTAATTTATATTATAAGCCTCCTCTTTCCACTTCTTGCTCTCATTCAGTCGGCATTTCTTTTCGAACCATCAGGCTTAAAATCCACCATCGCCACAGCATTGTTGAAGTAGCCTATACTTTTGAAGGCGCACTGGTGCGCGAGGAGACGGGTGTGTGTCTTTTGCTGCGGACTTGCCCTCAACAGTATAAGACGTGCAGAGTCGTGTTACGTGTTGGTGAGATGTTGTGGCGTTGCTGGCTTCTGCGTATTGTGTCTTTATATAAGATGTTTTCCGATCAGATTCAGTTTCCTTTCTGCGCATCACTTCAGTGTCATATTCAGTTGTCTTATTTGACACTCTTTTATTAAAGTGTCGGATCATTTATATCAGTCATTTTCTGGAAACAATAGGTGCCACTGTTTTGAATAAATCCCTCTGCTGGTATCAAGGCAAAGGCACTCCATAAAATGTCCCCTCAGTTTTCCATTTGCTTGTAGCACTTACGACTCGATAGACCACATCGTGTGATAAGATACTTTTCGCAAAGTTCATGATCTAGAATAGAATGTCTGTCCACAGCTTCTCCATGTGCAGCCAAGCTAATTAGGTTGTCCTGATAAGAGTCTGGTTGTTTTCTATTCCCTCTCAGCTCTGAATTGATGTTATACCAGTTTTTACTCTGTAGTCTACATCTGTCAGATTGTGCATTACCTTCTCAGGTTAGCTGAATTGATTGATCTTTTTACGATATTCTCACCAAGTCACAAATCAACCTTTTTTTAGCAATGCCCAGCAAGAGCACTGCCATAATGCCATTTCCCAGCAACACTCACATAAAAGCTCCAAAGTTAACTTGAATTACACAGGGGGATGCATCGATTGTGCTTTCAATAAGGGACACAAATATGTTGAAACATGAATCAGGTTCCCTGCATGTGCTACTCTGAGGAGAAGCTGTGAAATATTTAAATTGACAAATCTGTCTGCCTGTAGGGGGCATTTCGTCCCTAAAAATATTTCCAGATCACAGGCTGTAGTAGGCTATTTTAAGGTGTATATGTAAGCTGAAGACAGTGCCACATGAATTCACTCTTTCAAACACATGATGGTAGTTTTAGATTAAAGATAGCTCACTTGTCACTAACAGTATATGCTATACTCGAGAAACCCTGAGAACAAGTTAATAGGATGTGGAAAACTCAGTGTTTGTGCCCCATTGATTGATGAGTTTATTTAATCACATTTCTCACAGTTCTGCATGTTTGGTTTGTTACCATGCAGTTTCATTTTCTCTTTTTAAATGTTGATGTCTCTGTTTTCTGCCCTGCGGTTCACTAACTTGTCAGTACTACTGGATTGTAATACTTGAGACTTTGACTGATACCTGATTCCCATGTGTTCTGTTCAATCAATGCTGGTGTTAGTTTGCCCTCTGCTGGAGGCACAAAGTCACACACTGACTCCAGATCAAGCTTCCTTTACAAGTTTTAATCCAATTTGTCACGTCTTGACAGGTTGTTCTCTTATTATTTGGGCTTTACAAGCCCCCAGTCAGTTTATTTCGAACAATTTCACCACATGCGATGAGAAACTCTACCTCTGTACATTCCACATTGGGTGTGGGAGTGAAGAGAAAAGTTCTCCCAGGCACAGCCTAATACATTCTACCATAATCTGCTGTCAATTTGCATAGAAAATAAGTCATTAAGTCTGGTCATGGATAGCTGAGCTGCCCATCAGAGGATAGAGAAAATTTGGAAAAAATGTAGACATGTCTTTACTAAAACTCATTATGCTGGTTTTGGAAATACTTTCCATAACTGGATCCAACTATTTCATCTCAACCTTATAGCTGAGGTACTGACAAATGAAGTGTCGTCTGAGCCCTTCAATATTACAAGAGGTTGCCCCCAAGGTTCACCTATCACCACTTCTGTTCATGCTTGCTATTGTACCACTAGCAATAGCAATTAGATTCTCATTCTTAGAAAAAAATTAAACAATTGCAATGAGAGGGGTTTGATTTCATCAAAATATAACTAGCTCCTTGCATCTGGCTCTAAAGAAACATCAATAGTTTAGGAATTGAAAGGACCTTTTAGAAAACAATTGGAAGAAAACTTCCAATATAATTGGCTGATGCAGACATACACAACTACTGTTAAATTAAAAAAATACAACAGTAATATACCTGACCTGTTTTAAATGCAATGAGGCAAAAGCAGGAGTTGTCAACGTTTTTTAAGCCAAGGACCCATAGGGACCCCCTACTGCATATACTGTGTAAAACTAAGTTGCATAACAAACTGGGTCTATAATAACGTATAAAACCTATAAAAGGCCTAAAACCTTTATACACACCTTTTTTTGCGTAGAAAACTAAACTAAACTAAATAGCCTCATAATTGTTGGCATGGTTTTATGAATCATGTTTTAACCTTAAATGTATGGGTTGCCTTAGTGACCACGTAGGCCAGTAAGCAATGGGGATTTATATTTGCTTATCATATGCTTGATTCATGTTAAGACTTTTTAATTTCTGAAAATTGTCTCTGAGGGCCCTCCAGGGGTCCCGGACCCCCTGTTGAAGATCCCTGTGCTAAAGGAACATTTATGCACTGTGTCTGGGAGTGTGACGACATTAAAATATTGTGAAGGGAGGTGATCAATATAACTATGTTCATCTTGTCTGTGAACATTTCACTTACCCCTAAGATGATATTGCTGCATCTCTATCCAACAAATCTGAATCTGAAACCCCAAGAACATAAATGTATTGATTTTGCTATACTACAGGCAAAAAGGACTATAGCTCTCATCTGGAAGAAAATGGAAGCACCTACAATTGGTGCTAGATCAAGTTGTAATGTGTAATATACGGACGTATATTAAGAGGAAAATTGGGGTGTATAAGAAAATCTGGAGGCCAATTGACCGGTTTGTAAAAGAAGAAGACATAGGGGAGCTGCTACTGTGATACTGTCATATAATTTACTTTTTGATTGTTTTAGTACGGCAGAGGTTGAGACACTTTGTGGGTTGGGACAGGTTTGATTGTAATTGCAATGAAAAATTAAAAAAATAAATAAAATCATTATGGGTATGATCCTGCTCTGAGAATGAGAGAACTCAGGTGCCCAGATGGCTCAGTTGGTGGGGCTGGCGCCTATGTGTAGAGGTTGGTTCCTTGATGCAGCAGACTCGGGTTTGACTCCGACCTGCCGCCCTTTGTTGCGTGACGTTCCCCCCTCACGTCTTCAGCTGTCCTTTCAAAACTGAAGGCTGAAAATGTCACCCCAAAAAAAGAATGAGAGAACTCTGACTTACAGAGACTTACTGTATATGGATACCAAATAAAAATTTTATCTTGACTCTTTTCTCCCATTTTTTGTATTTAGTAATTTCAGCAATTTTGACATGTCTTTGTTAGGATATTAACTATGAACAAGTCACAGCCAGAAACGAAGCCGCTGCTCTTCACAGCCAAGTGTCAACATCGCAGATCAGTCATTGCAGTTATGGTGTTTCAAGCTTCTTTTTTTCAAGTCAAGAGTTAATAGGAAGTTCTGGTAATTTCTTATTAGAAAGAAAATGTAGTTTTTGTTGGGAGATGCACTAATCAAAGCACTAACTGTTACGATTAAGGTAAAGAGGTTAAATACAAGAGGTAACAAGCAATCAAGCAACAGGTGATACATTAGGTGAATCAGTGTGGGGATGACAATCACAGAGGCGGAAGAACCGAAGACAGGTAGTAAAACTAGACAGGACGAGACAGAGGCTCAGACTATCAATATAAAACAGAAAACCGAACATACAGACACTCAAGGGAACACAAGACAGGCACAACACAAGACCAGGGAGGAAATAAGGACATAAGCACGAGAAGACAAGACAGAACCAAAAAAACAGAGAAGGAGGAACAGAAAACAAAGCAATATAGCAAAATCATAACAACTAACAACTATTTTAGGTTAGTGACTTTTACCAGAATTTAACATTTAGCATACTATGCAGTAAAATGCATTTATTCTATATGCAAAATATTTCTACAATTTATTTCTGAGCCCTCTGAAAGTTCAAAGTTCACCACGGTACGTTGTTGATAACAGCTGTCCACAACTGTACTGCATTAAGCTTTTTGCCGTGCTTGCTTTCAGCTGCTGCTGCTGCGACTGCTTCTGTGGTGAAGTGTGTTTGAAATTTACTGTGGAGATTATGTTCCAAACTATGTTCATAATGAAAAGACACTCAAGAAGATTCACAAATCCCAACATCCAAAACTGCTGCATCTAGTGTGTTGTAGTGTTTAGGACAATTTAATCATATTTCGACATGGCCCAGATGGAATCATTGGCATCCGTACCTCCTGCTTCACAGAGCATAAAATACACTTTATACTGTATTTTGCCTTATGGTGTCTTGTCTCATCTGTTGTGCTGGGTGCCTTTGTTGCCTGATGTTTCCAAGGCCAGTACCTTTTTTCCTGATTCTAGACTGTCATCATTTGCATTTGCTTACAGCGCTCTCTGTTTCCAAGATAAGAATGGTATTGTTTCAAAAAGGTTTTTTTCTGTGGGGCCATGTTTTATGTTATTATTCACGTAGATTTTCAGGGAACATGATCACAACTTTAATCTGTTTGATCAAGTTAGTTTTGAGTGCAACTGTATCAGAGCTGTTTTAAGTGTGTCAAGGATTTACTGGCACTCCGAGCTGAATGTTAAGGTTCCCTGGAGTAAAATCCTACAGACAAACTTTCACTGAAATGATTTGTATGCAGCAGGAATATGTACGGACAAAATGTCTTTCAAAAGCATTCAGTATTCATCCAGTGAGCCCTCTCTATTTCTGCATTGAACCATTGCACTTTAAATCACCTGCTTAACATGTTTGTATTGCTGCCCACAGCCACAATTAACGCTACAAAATGACTTTCATTTTCCTGATGTGCACATACAGACACATGCTACTCGCCCATCTCAATTCAATCTGTTTATTTTATCCAATGACTGCATTGAGAGTGATAATGCAGTGGCGAACAATAGCACATTGTTCAAAGAAATGAAATTCAGAGACGGGGAAACAACCAGGGACGGCCCGCAGCAAGGGACAACACCATTCAACTGCCGTCATTTGTCACCACTAACTGCTGTGCCATATGTTTGGCTCTCCAGGGAAGGTTTGCTGTAGATGAAAACCATATTTATGAAAGTTTCCAGGTTGTGCGACCCCTGGCCACCGGCGAGCACCGCAATCTCAAATCCTGGACACAATCATGCTCTTGCATTGCTCCCTAGTGTGCAGGGTTCATCTGTAGATTCACATGTAACAGATGACCTGATCAAGCTCTCTCTGCAGTAGAAGCCGATTGCATCTCGCAGATAAAGACACACAGAAATGAGTCCAGAAATACGATATGCACGTAGTTCTGGACTCATTCCTATTCTGACAAACGGCGGTGTGTTCTCTATTTGTATCTTTGCACCACTGCCCTTTCCTGAGCTCAAAGAGGAGCTGGTCTGAGAAGCATACCAAGTACAGCAATGTGAATCTTTGGGATCCACAGGGTGGAGCACAGGTGGGGTATGCTTGGGGCCTTTGAGTTGGTTAGCCAGGATAAGTGCTGTGGTCTGGCGGAAGGTCAAGATCAGAGCTGGGATAAGGACGTAAAGCTTTGACTGCATCATGGGACGTAAAGTTGTGAGGTGAGTTTAGATTATAGCTTTTTACGGTGCACAGAAGCACACACAAAGTAACATTAATGCACATTTCTAAACACATGTGCACCTTTCATTTAGATCTCAGTTCTACAAGGTTATCAAGCCTCATTTTCCAGCTGTGTTGAAAAGATTGCATACTTACAGAAAAAAGATCAAAACGAATACCCTTTTAGGGATTATCTTCTTTTGATTCACATAAAGCTGTTTGGTATTTATTTATCATGATGTATCAGTTTAATTCAGCAGCTGTAGATACCAGTTAGGTCGATACTTTTTAGATAAGCCCAAACCGGAACTGATGATTTTATTATCTCTATGGTGTCTGGGAATAAATCCAGCTCTCTCTCTGGATCTAGCCATATGTGCTTTAAGTGTTTGCCTTAAACATGCTCTTATCTGTGATGTAATACATATAACTAAAAATGCACATCAATGCATGTCATTGGTATTTTTGAGTTGTAATATAAACTAATATGTCTTCAATTTGTCAGTGCCATTGCTAGATTGCACAGACTTTGGTAATGATTTTGTTTTGACATCAGCTCAATGCTTTAATACTCACTTTCTGCAAAATCAGCAAGAGGTGACAAGTGGAAGAAATTAGTAAATGATTGTAAGTAAATAAGTAAAGAAAGTCAAGCTGTACACTGTTAATCTTCATCACTATGATAAAACACCACATCACTTTTGTACTCTACAGCAATAACGGCGCTGACCTTTTACACTAATTGCAATTACAGTGACTTACTGTGAGCCAGTAATGTTCATAATCAGAGTGTATGTCATGGCTATAAATGTGACAAAAATTAATATAGGAGATGACCAATCAGGAGGATGTTCAAAGGACCCTGGAGAAATGTCAGGGCACAAAATCAGCCTGTTAGCAGCAATGGCTAGAACTATAACCACCATGTCTTGTATTAACTCAAAGGACTTTATTATTCCTTGATAAAGTCACCGGAGCAATTTTATTCTGATGATGAAACCTTATCTCCTGTAGTGTGCGCAAATATGAACTGTAGCTATAATCTTTATCCTTGTATCCCATTTAGAGTGAGGGTTTTAATATGTTGGCCTGATTAACATGTCTACCTTTAACTAAATGCAGCCCTTTACCAACTTCTACTGTCATCTTGGGTTTGGTGTCTGCGAACAAATCAAACGTGTAAAATCTGAGCTGAAGCCAGGCAGTCATTAGGTGATAAACTGCTGCAGCTGCAGGGGGAAGAGTCTTGTTTTAAACGAGTCCATGAGTCACAGTCATAAAAATTCAGCTGACTTTGAATATAGGTATTTATGAAGCGCTGTCAAACCTCCCACCAGTTCCCACCACTGGGTATAAAATATGCCGTTGTTCGTGATATAAAAACATAGGCAATCCTAACTTTATTAACTTTACCAGCGAATAATTGTCAAGGTCATATTAGAATAGTACACAATTTGCTCAAACGTTTTAAATTAAATATTAACCTCCGTAGCTGTGGAGTGTAAACACTGAGGCCCAGTTTTGTGATGGTGCCTTAATGACCCTGTGACACATAGGCTACGTCTTCAATGTTCACATCGCCTCAGCATCTTCATTTCACACACAAGCAAAATGCTGAACAGCAGCGTCAATACAAGCCATGATTCAGCTCCTGAGTCCATATCTGAACGGGGATTGACTGTGTGTAGCCTTGTGACCCGCTGCTCTTGAATGAGCTATGAATGCTTTGCTATACGTGCTGTCTCCGCTGGTCTCCGCAGGTATGGTGCTTCTGGCCTCCGGCTTTTGTCAAATTCACCTAAGCAGATTAGATTCAAGAAGTGAAGGGGGCTTGGATTTTCATTGAAAAATATGACTGCTTCTACTTTCATAAAAGCCATTTTATTCCATCTTTCTCATGACTCTGTGCTATGGATTGCTTGAATAAACAGGTGTATGCAGTCTCAGCCCTGGGATTTAATACACAATTCACAAACAGTACATAAATAAAGCAGCAGTGTGGTTTGTGCCAGACTTCTGTCCTATTAGCATGGCTTGATGTGTGTGTGTGTGTGTGTGTGTGTGTGTGTGTGTGGGGGGGGTGTTGTATTTTATGATGTGGAAGACAGGCAGCATAAATATTACTTGGGTTTAATCACAAAACCCAACAGCAAAGAGGACAAAATTGATCCATTTCTTGTTAATGCTAATAACTCAGATTGGAAACACACACACACACACACACACACACACACACTGGAAGGAAAAAATGCCTCGCATGCAGTATTGGTGTTGATATGTTGAGAAACTATTTGTTTTTATTGTTTATATATACAGTCTGTGTGTGTCTAATTTACTTTCACTGTTGAACTCTCCACCTTCGCTAAAAAAAGTCTTGTTAGGAAGGTTTAAGTGTGTGTGA
This sequence comes from Etheostoma perlongum, assembly GCA_026937815.1. Lineage (NCBI taxonomy): Eukaryota > Metazoa > Chordata > Actinopteri > Perciformes > Percidae > Etheostoma > Etheostoma perlongum. The sequence continues at coordinate 17,745,060 of CM049382.1, forward strand.
GAGACGGAGTGAACGAGCGTGGGAGTGAGCCAGGGAGTGAGAGAGGGAGGGAGTAAGGACGAGAGAGATAAGTAACATTTCGAGCAGCCTGAGCAGAGGAGATGCGCACCCCAACCCCTGGACGCCTGGGTCATCCAATCTCCCTTAGATGGAGAGGAGGGGAGTGAGAGAGGGAAAGGTGGGTGGGAGAACTTCTCAGGCACCTATAGCAGCCTCAACTTCACAGCACAAAGGTGTGAGCAAAGCAAGGGTGGAAGGCAAGTGGCACTTTTCACCATGTCTGTCCTTATAGCCACTCAGCTGAAGATAGACACCAGCACTGCTTTCAGAAGGGTAAGGGGCCTTTTTAGCATGCATGGCACGCTGTGTGGGAATGTCTGTGTTTATGGGTGAGTCTCCTGCTCCTGACAGAAAAGACTGCTGACTGTTTTTGATAACAACTGGACAGGCAGGAAGGGGGCGGCGAATCTCAATGTCCCTTCTGAGGATCTTGCTAGACAAACGCTTCCAGTTTAATTTTCTTTTAATTGCCAAATTCTAATGAATGGTTGGTTACATATTTTGTGGAGAATGCTTAGTGCCTTATTGTTATTCTTTGTGATGTGTTGCCCATCATGGGGAACAGATGGATAGAAGTATATATGCATTGCATTTGAGATATTTGGATATTTCTAATGATTGGTTTGCATTCCTTGTTAGCATGTTCTGAATTTAAACATGTTGTTTACTCTTTGTTTATGTGAGATCAGCTAAATGCGCAGCTTCGACTAAATTCTAACTTTATGCTGCTCTCCTTGCATGCAAATAGGCTGTAAGGGAGATTAAAGAGTAGATAACTTTTGTTGTTCTCAGGCAATTAAACTGATGTAAAATGTAAGAACAGGCACAATCTGATGGTGATTGTTAGTGTTTTGTTGTTGTTGTTGTTGTTGTTAGATTAATGAATCTCCAGCAGAGAAACACTTAAAGGTCCCATGACATAGTGCTCATTGGATGCTTTTATATAGACCTTAGTGGTCCCCTAATACCATATCTGAGGTCTCTTTCCCAAAATTCAGCCTTGGTGCAGAATTACAGCCACTAGAGCCAGTCCCACACTGAGCTTTCCTTAGTATGTGCCATTTCTGAGTCTGTAGCTTTTGAAGAGGAAAAAGGGGGGGCAAGGTGGAGGCTGGGGGTGTGGCCTTGACCAACGTTTGAAAGCCATGATGTTTCTTTCTCTCACGGGGGGACCAAATTCTCTGGGCGGGCAAATCAGAGAAAGGGGAGGTAACATTGCCCCTTATGACCTCATAAGGAGCAAGATTCCAGATCGGCCCATCTGAGCTTTCATTTTCTCAAAGGCAGAGCAAGATACCCAGGGCTTGCCATTTCTAGCCACTGGGGGGCCATAGGCAGGCTGGGGGAGAGCATATTAATGTTAAAAAGCCTCATAAATTGACATTTTCATGCCATGGGACTTTTAAGTATACTCTAAATGCAAATACTTAAGTATTTCAGGTTGAGATAGTCTATATCAACGATGTTCCATTTCCTTGAGTGTTCAAGTGCCCCCGGAAATGTCCCTTAGGCTGGATGTCCCACACCTTCCACCTTCCTTTGTGTTGGCATTCTAAACCCAGGGCAATTTGTGAGAACTATGGTTAACTGCTCCTCAGATCTCTGCAGGGTAAATTGAGACAGCTAGCTAGACTATCTGTCCAATTTGAGTTTTCTGTTGCACGACTAAAACAAATTTTGATCATACTTATTTCAGCCAAAATAAGTTCCTTCCCGAGGCTATTTTGCGGAGGCGCTGTCATTGTGTCCAGGGCTGAGTACCGCCCAAGGCGACTGTAATTGGTTTATAGAAATGCCAACAAACCAGAGCATGTTTTTCTCCCATCACAGAGTGTTGTGTTGACTAGCCAGACCCTCCTCCACAGCACTGTGGAGGAAGGTCTGGCAAAGCAACACTAGGTAGAGATGTCTAAGAATGCATGTAATTAGAGACATATGAAATATTAAAGTTGCAGTGGGTAGAATGCAAAACAAACGCCAAAATTTGAAGTAGGGTGGGACCTCTTCCTGCAGCTCGCTCTTCCTTCTTTGTCTCACAGACAACATGCACAGAACAGCCAATAGGAAAGCTCTTTCTCTCTGAAATGACCTGGGATTGTGACCTAGTTTTTTCTTAGACCACTTGAATTACAGTATGTTGAAAGATTATTATGAAATGTTTTCCCAATTATGGCAAAAATGAAGTGCTTATCACAGTTTTAAATGACCAAAGGGCTGTTATGTTATAATTTGTAACACCAGAAAAATCATGCAACCAATATCTAAAGAAAAAGAAAGTGGGAGAAGCAGGGTAGTTTAGATTATATTTCACACTACTCATGTGATAAGCTCCCTCATTTCATTCATTGCAACCCCTGGGTTCTGCTACACACACTATCTATCCACACACAAGCACACATGTAAAGATAAATTCTTAGTGACACTCACTCTTGGTCGATTTCTCTGCTCCGTATCTACCTCTTCTCCTGCTCATCATCTGCTCCAGTTTCAATCCACGACTGTAGTCTGTTGATCCCCTCCAATGTAGCCACAGTATTTTACAACACCACAGCATTAAACACCATTTCCCCTGTTACTTATCTGCTGTCATTTCATTTTGGGCTCAATACATAGCTTCCCTTCATCTGTAATATACTGGAAGATTCAGCACTTATTCTCCACAGATGATAATAATATGGCAGTTCCAACAGGCAATATGCTTTGCTGGTTTCAGTCCTGGAAAGCAGTTAACAAAGTTGAATTTTACACACGGCTCAGTAAAAAAGGAGTTATGAAGAAATGAGCACTTACCAGAATATTAAGCTGAAAGGGATTTTCATGAAAATTTTGCATGAATTGTGGAATCTACATGAGACTCTGTACGTGTTTATGCTGATTTTTACACTGTATATTTAAGTTAATATGAACCAAACTAAATTCAGCGACTTACTCAGTGATAGCAGCGGGCTACAATTGTAATAAAATGTTGTCACTTACAAGAAACAGTAATTGAATTCACGGCTGTTACATGGCCCCAAATGAGAAAAGAGTTGTAATGTAGTGTTAGGGTGTAATTCAATGATAATGTATTCCACTGCACATTTCTTTGACTTTGTCCTTCATAGAGACATAATTAAATTTTGATTAACACTTACAAAGGGAGATGTTTCTACCCTGGGTAGTGTGTTGTGATCCTAATTGGAAATCCATTGTATGACACACATACATTTAATGCAGACTTTTGTTCTGTTCAGTTTTCATTTATCCACTTTGATGGCATCTGTCTATCTGTCTGTCTGTCTGTCTGTCTATCTATCTATCTATCTATCTATCTATCTATCTATCTATCTATCTATCTATCTATCTATCTATCTATCTATCTATCTATCTAACTACTGTATTTATCTATCTAACTATCTAGACCAGGGATTTTTTAAAGCCCCCCAAGTGCAACATAAAATATAATAATGTATTTTGTCACTCCTACTATTATTGCTTGTCTTAATACTATTTATTCATGCTCTAGAATTGTAACTACATTTCCCATAATTTGGGGTCTCTTGAAACAGGAAGTACAATGCTGCCTCGTATGAGAGACAGATGGGCTGAGTCCAACTTTTTAGCATTTGTTTTTCATATTGGCAAATTTGCACCATTTAAAGTATGCAGAATAAGATAATAGCACTTCACGTTTGCAGTACAGACAGCTATTACTGGTTTACTTTGATACTCAATTAAAAAATTTAAAAACCAGCTTCAGGGAAGTTCTGCAGCATCTTTTTTGTTTTGATTTGGTTTTTAAGATGTTTATTCAGTGGTAGACATCTGAGATAATATCCTTGGGAATGGTAAGTCACACTGAATCTAAAATGATACCTTTACGCCTCTGGTGTGTGTGTTCAAATGTCACAGAGTTATGACTCCAAGATAGAGTAAGATTTTTGACACAAAGTAATTAACGGCAAAACGGCGCTAAGAACTTGAAAGTAATTAAAAGCAAAGCAACTCAACAATAGAGAATATAGAATATAATTAATCATACTATACAGTGCTGTGAGGGTTCTGGTCCTCCCTCTCTCTGCATTTGGCTATTGCAATCAGCTGTGTTTGGAATGATTATTATTTCATTCTATTGTACATATTCTGCTAGGATTTTCTATTTCAATATAGTTGCTGCAGAAGTACAGGAAATTTGCCATTGTTCTGTTTTGAATGTGTTTCAAACTGCTGTAGTGTGTTTGCATTACAAATATGTGCTGCAGATGTTTTGCAGGTGGTTGAGTATGAATGAGAAAAGTCTTTCCCCTCACACTTCACAGCTTTGAATATTCTGTATTCTAGAACTAGTTTGATAATTTATAATGTGTAATTCCTGCTTGAATGCTGGTTCCTCTAATAATTGAAACAATTTGATGTGTAGGTCTGCAACTCTGTTTAATCAGTGTGATAGTAAACTACGACCCATGCTGTTTTGAGGCAAGATTTAAGATTAAATGCATCCTGGATAGCAAAGCAGGGGCATGTAATCCGAACCAGGCAGCAGGAGGATAAAAATAAAAAAAAAAAAGCCTTTTGCTGTGGTAGGCTCAGCTCAGCATCAAGGGGGATCATTAGGGTCTGGCTAATACCAAATAGAAAATCTTGTGATTATGGCAGGCTGTAAATAAATCCATTCTGTGACATGCATGTAGAGAGGCACAGTAATTTCCTTATTCAGCTGAGTGATGTTCGGAGGAAATTAGATATTACTGCACTCCCACCAGACATTGATTGATTGATCTGTTTGCTCTTCCATTGAATTACTTTTTGAGTAGTGTGTGGCATGCTGATGAAAACTTTAGCCTGTGGTTCCTCACCCCACTTAACTCAGTTTTACACATTTTTGAATAAGGAAATACTATAAATGGGCTTAAAACAAGTCCAGTCAATTTTCATTTATATATTTTAAATTTGCCTCAGGGGGCTTTACAGTCTGTACATCTGTACATCAGTCTGTTGAAACTGGCGCTAAAGATGAAACACCACATATCTCCCTTAATTAGAAAACACAAACATGTCACTCAGCAGTGCATGTCTAATCTTCTTAAAGTGTTACTTAAGCAGAATTTAAAGTGTTTTCTACTGTTGTCTTTTAGTAGAACATTACAAGGGCATAGAGAGCATGAACTTACCCTTATTTTGTTTTTCTGAACAGTAACCTTTAGATTAATTTATCTGAATGATTAATAATGCTTAATATCAGGGTTATTACAAAAAACACATGAAAAGTGGAATATCGGAAGTTCATTCACTACATTTGTGCTTATTGAGGTTATCACAACTGAAGGTCCTTAGTCTGTTGTGGTGCTCTTCTTTCTTCGGTTGAAAAATTATCTTTTGAATTGACGAACATCATATTTGTAATCCATGGCTCAATTCAAAAGGGATCAAAAAATAATTTCACTCCTGTTCATATTTTTTGGGAATTAAAGTCCCATGAGGTCCACCGGAAGGGGTGTTACTTTGGCTTTCTATTCTTCTTGTCACACCCCAATGTAAGGCGAGTGCAGATTTGAGTTGCGCATGCGTCACTTTGCGACAAGTAGCATACAAGATGCTAACGAGAGACTTCTGTAATGTCAATACAGTAAAAATAAACCTACTTAACGAAGTTTGTTCACTGCTGGCTACAAGTTAGCAATCAAACACAACAAAGGTTGTCACTTGAATGGCGTTTTGAGCTAATGTTAGCAATCAAACAATCATAGATAGCTAAAAGGTTTTTGAAATAATTCCCATCTTCTGTTATTGTTTGTAATGACAAAAGTTTATTATTTGTTTAACCGACTTACATTGGGGAGTGACACTTCTCCTCTACCCATTTAGTTCTTCTACTCTAAACTGGATTCATTGTGCACAAGCCACCTAGCACTAAGGATGAAACACCACAAACACACAACCTCTCCACCATGTCATCTGGAAAGAGGACAGGTTACACAAACTTACAAAAAATGAAACAGAAGCAACATGCTTTATGCAATTTACTTAAGGTGTGATAGCTAAAACAGAAAAGAACAGAACATTAAAAAGCCTTATTTGTTACAGTATTACACTTTGTACTATTTATTTCCCATGCTGAAAAACTTGCTAACAAAACTAAAGTGACTGTATCTTTTACACAGTGGTGGGATTTTACCTGCAGTCCTGAACTGAACTGAGGTCCCTTCTCGCTCTTATTTACTAAGATAACACCTGTGCATTTTCAGTTAAATTATGTGGTAACTTTTGTGTAATAAATCCAAAACTGAAATCAAAAGCAAACTCACCAGGGGAGTTTATTGAATCCCATAAAGCCCTCACTCACACCATCATAAAGTGCTCAGAAGTGCATCATGTCATTACGATGAAAATGCATCTGTTATGAGCTTGAAATATAAGTAACTTTAGTAACTTTTAAATCCTACTAGCTCCAACAGTGCCATTAGCTCCCTGCAGAGGCATAAGGTATGCTGCAGCTATCCTAATTACATATGTTATTATATGCATCTCCACATGTTTGCCTCTAATAACACAGAGCTTGACTGCAGTGATTTGTGTGAGAGCGGGGGAAGGCAAAGCTCCAGTCAGCTGCTGTACCGAATCTGCGAGGAAGCGATATGGGAGTCAAGCTGAGCCCATGCTCCGGGCACGGTCCTGAGGGGAGTGTTAAAGCAGCCAGGCAGTTCACAATGGCTCTCCAACACAGTGAGGTGGATTGGAAGACATCTATCACAGAGGCTGGGATGGATGTCAAGTGACTCAGACCTATTTCCCCAGGTGTGCGCAGACCCAGGAAAGGAATTTATGAACTAGAGAAACAAATGATGACAGGGACAGAAGCCAGCCACTGTGGAAGATGAGGCAGCCAGAAGCCCAGATGTGTAGCCCAACATCATAAATCTCTGCTGCAATTAGAAAGCATGCAAAAGTTTTAAACAAAGTTCAAAATTCAGGTAATTATGAATCATACTCAAAGTGAAAGGACAATTGATTCAAAGTGAAGAGAAAGTGAGGGATAGGGACTATAGTCATATAGTCAATATAGTTATAAAATGGCAGTAATGTCCTATGTGTGCTTGTTTTTAAATAAATGCCCCAACATTTGAAATCAATATTCTGTATTCTACATAAATCCTATTTAGGAGGTCACATTCATAATTCAAGTCATGAATCGATGAGCCTCCAGCAGTTCTTTTCAGAGCTGGGGATGACTCACATTTATCAAAAAAAAGAATTAACTGAAAGCTCTATGTTCAAAGTTGAATATAGAATATTTTCATATCTACTGTTTTAGTCAGTCCGCTTTGAGTACCCTTTACAAAATGAACTTGATTTCACTTAGGAACCGTTCTGTATTTATGGAATGAACCACCGAGGAAAACAGAGGAGGGTCATGTCTTTTTATTCTTTGTTGAGGGGAGGGTCATCCAATTTATTTTGTCTAGGGGATAGGGTCACCCGACTTTTGTATGAATGAAAACAGCAAAACTGCAAAGTGGCTTGTTTGGTACATTTTCTTCCATGTAGCTTCATGTCCCCATAGCTAGCAGATGGGTCCCTCCCGGTTGAATCTGCAGACAGTTTGAGCTGTAGCTTTGTAGAGACCGTAGGATTTCCCAAACTGAATAAATCTCACGCGCACTATAAACACAAAACTGCTTTGCTAGTTCCATCGTGCTATGACATCTGCTGAAAAATATTGTAATCATTAGCCTGATTTCCGTAGGCTACTGTTTAGACGCAAGCTTTTATTTTGAAAGGTCGAAGCTCGCGGACAGCACGCAGTCGGGAGGATATGAGACAAGAGGTCTCCAGCCTGCAGCCATACCATCCTTTCGGCCCCGGTGATTATTTGTGAAATTGTGCGAACGACAGCCTTTTCAAGTCATTTAAGAAGAAAGAAGTGGTAGCATGCAAGCTCCCAAATTGACTCTCGTCTGAGAAATGGAGTTTTGGATAATGTTCAGCTTCGGCAGCTTTACCCATAGACATATAAATAGACATATGTCTATGGCTTTACCTATGCTAAAATATACAAGGACTGAAGAAGCATGGTGACGAGTCCATAGCAACCAGTTCACGTGTTGAATTTGTTATTACCCATAGTGCTTTGCTGAATGGTCTCAGTGTTTTATTGTTTTATTTCACGTGACTACTAGATTACTACAACTTAGTATTTGAAGTAATGCAGTAATATAGGAAGCGTGCATTTAGTTTCCATAGGCCTACTTATTGTGTTTCCACAACAACGTTAGTGAGTAAATCTACTGAAATGGCCACCATAACAGTGGAGTGTGATGTGGAAGATGAGAAGGCAGAGGTTAGCCATACATGATGTGGTAGTGAAAGATAGAACCTAAACCAACCATCCATATCTGTGCAACTTTGACAAGCGCAAACCGGCACATAGTCCTCAACTAAACTGGTTCCAAGATTAATGTTTCAAACCGAGGATTTTGTATTGTCATGAATTAATGTAATTTTGTGAAGGTGAAGTCTTTTCTTTACGTTAGATCTCCTTCGGTTGACACATAAACAAAAACCAACATTACCATAATGGGAGTTGCCTGTATGAGTTGATTTTTTGAGCCGTGCTTTATCGCTGCTTTGAAGTTGTACCCATGTGAGGATGACCTATTTCCCCTAAATGCGGCTCGGTGCTGCTGGAGTGATAGGTTGAGCTGTCACAGTGAGAGGCTGAGGGGTGTTCGCCCGTGGCATTCATGGCAGGGATGGCAGTGATTTTAATACTTTGACTCAAGAGCTTTTTCCTCCCTCCACCACATATAAGCCAATATTCTGCATTACCCAGAGAGCTGCACTGGCCTCCGTGAACAGTTCAAGCATTAAATGTAGTGAGAGCTGAATAACACTTGTGGATGTGAACTGAAAAATTATCATAGGAGAGAAACTGCATACATTAGGGGAGAGACAATTTCATGGTTCAAATTATTACTGTAAGGGATTTTAAGGAAAGCATTTATAAGACTTGAATATGCTGCAGGGGAGGGAGTTTTCTTGTTTTTTTCTTTTGTTGCAGGACATTGGTGATAATTGCTGCATGTGACTTTCTAGTTTCTGGACAACGGGAAAATGTATAGATTTGTTGATCTCAACTTTAGTTTTTCAAAACTCAAGATTTGTGCAAGCAGAATTTTCTGAGTAAACGAGCAAAAACAGGAAGATGTGTTATTTTACACCTGAAGTAGGTGTGTGGTCAGCCTGCTCTAATCCAGTGCGCCACAGAGAGGCAGTCGATCTCCGTCCTGGCACTAAATACATTCATTTGGGTGAAGATGTTATGACCCCGTTCATGAAATCATAAAAGAGTCCGACTTGATAATCAGAGGTTTTAAATGAAGGTAGGCTACATTCAGGTGAAACTTGCGCAGTGCCGGAGCATGTTTGTGCGTAAAACAGCAGCCAGAGAAGTGCAGTGACAGTAGCACTACAGTAAGTGCTCTCTCAGAGCTGGTCACTTCTTATGCAGAGCGCGTCTGCGGAGAGTACCGCCGGGCTCTGTGTGTCCTTCATGCGTGAGGACTGTCTGCCAAAAACAGAGCCGAAAGTGTCGAAACATTCACCTTTTGCTCTTTTATTTTGTGGACAATCACCCGGAGTCGGATGAGGATCGACTATCTGATCGGAAACTGAGCGCATCCGCCTGCTGTCTCGCTATAAGGAGGCATCAGGAAACTGAAGAGGGGAGACAACGTGTTGTGAATACTGATGAGAGCAACTATTGACACCTTCAGCCCACCAGTCTGCCGTGCGCCTGGACATAGCTAACAGGACATCGGCTTTATTTCGGGCTATCACTTCAGACTGTGAGTCATCCACTATCCACTTATTTACTAGGTCGGTATCTTCGCCTTATCTTTTTTGCTCCATCCCGGATGTGAAAACTGGCTGCCTGCCATCGGTTCTCCTCGAAGCGCACAGTAAACCAATAGATCTGACCCAAAAAAAACGACCCAGGCGAGACTCGTCTGTGGCTCTGACATGCTGTAAGTTCTTTTATCTGGACTGGACCTATAATATGGCTTTGCTGTATCAGAGATTCACCGGGAAGATTAATACGGCCAATTCCTTCCCGCACCCACCTGAGGCCAGTCACCTTCTCGGTGGACAGGTTGCAGATGAGGACAACGCAGGGAAGACCCTTCAGCAACTCGCAGATGGCAGACCTCACATCCAGTACCGCAAGAAATGCTCGAGGGAGGATGAGGATGTAAGACACTTTTACTTTATTAGCCAACATAGCCCTCCCTTACGGAAAATCTCCAGATGTTCAGTTGAGATTGGATACACACTCAGACAGGAATGCATATATAAATACACACACAGTCATAGGGCAAGAGTATATCCCTGGAAAGTTGTAAAAGGTTGTTATTTATTCTATGGCAGCTTAACTCTTGCTATAATTGTTTTTTTGTTTTTTTTGGTTTGGCATTATAATGTTTTTCTTTTGTCAAGCTGTCGTCAGATTGGATAATAGAGCCTGTGAGCTGGCCTGGTCCCTGTGTGGCTTTTGTCAAATATGAAATCAAAGGTGATACATTCTCTCTGGTGTTTTTAGAGCATCCACCTCATTGACATGTGTTGAACAGATTAGGATGATGTGATTCTCTATAGATTTTGTGTGTCTGTAGGGAGAGCCTGCGCTTTCATCGGGCGCTGTCTGTGGTGCTGAAATTGCAAAGCAAACTCATTCGGTCAACATGGATGTAGTCTGTGATGTCAACCCCAGCGTTTTGAATTGATGATATTGATTTTTGTGCTGGTCACCATCTTGGCAGTTAATGCACTGGAGCCAGAAATTCTAAATTTAGTCAGAGGGAAATACGTCTATGGGAACATTGGGCCTCTTGGAGGAGTTGTAAAATTGACTTCAAGACCAAACATCAGCTTCAGGAGAGTTTGACCCGCTACTGCTAGTTATTCAGCTTGTGTTTTTAAAGATAAGTTGCACTTTTTTGGATAAGAATCTTATCCAGTTTGGAGCTATCAAACTGTATCAACAATGAGAGGATGAATGGCTTAAGATGCTGATTTGGTTTGGTCCATTACATTTGGTCATGTTGTTGTAGGTACATCATTGCCATTATTATAGTTTTAACATACAGTATATCTTCAAATGTCATACATTGAATTAGTATCCCTCCTATAAGATATGTGGCCTATAATTTACACTTTTAGCCTCCTAACTATTAGATGTGCCTAATGAAAATAAAGGTTTGCTTTTGTCTACTGGATGGACACATAGTATGTAGAACTTTATCCCACTTTGTGCAGGTTGTATTTCCAACAGTATTTCTCTAAGAATGTACACAGAAAATACAAATAGTTAAAGTCTTATCAAAATGAAACCTCTTGCAGAACTCATCTCCAACCGACAATGCTTTATTCTGCAAACCTTTTTGGCTATCTTGCCTTCATCACGATGCTTGTTTCTGGTTTGTTTGTATAGTCTTTTCCCCTAACTAAATAACTCAGAGGCACATATTCACTGGTTAGCACTCCTTCGACCAAAGATGAGAAACCAACAAGTGAACACAGCTGCTTGAGTATTTGGTTTGACTGAAAGATTGTACACGCTGGGCCTGGATAGCTCAGTTGTTAGAGCGGGGGCCCATTTATAGAGGTTTACACCTTAATGCAGCTGGCATGGGTTCAACTCCACCCTGTGGCCCTTTGTCACATGTCACCCCCCCTTTCATGTCTTCAGCTGTCCTGTCAATAAAGGCCTAAAATGCCCAAAAGTAATCTTTAAAAAAACAAATTGTATACTCTCTGCCTCTAATAGCAAGCAAGGCCTTATGAAGTGACTTGTTAACTTAGCACCTGTTTGGAGATGACACTAGTTCAGACCTACAGCTAACTGACTGGCCTTTTATCTTTAAATAGCTGAACCTCTAAATTATTGATGTCTGTCACATCAAGAATCAAGTGATAAGGATGGCAACAGCCAAGCAGTGCCACTGCTTGGGCTGTCAACAACAACACGTAGGCTGGACCATGTAATATACAGTCTACCCCTGTTTTCTTTAAGAGCCTCTATGTTCATTATATGAGATACTGTGCTGTAAAATTCAAATTCATGATTCATGATTCATGATGGGATTAGATTTTATGAGTGTGACCACAAGCTTTTTGTGCTGCTTTCCAACATATTTATTAGGTTTGCAACGTTAACCTTGAGGTCACCTTTAGCCCTGATGTTCCGCTGAGTCGTTCTAGAGCATGAAATTGCTTTTAGCCTCAGGAGATGAGGAGACCATTTCAAGGAGTCCCCTCCTCAGAAAAAGTTTTAATGGCTATTGTTGTTTCCATTTATTTTGCAGAGAGAAAGGGCACAAATTGACTTGGAAATGTCATTAATTTAATTGAAATGTATCCAAATATTTACCTGCACAATTGTTCAGCCTTTTTCTAAAATCTTTCAGTTCCAGATTGGAAAAATGGAAATAATTAGATTTTTTTTTTAGAACTGTTCAATTTGTGAAATGCAGCGTTCATGGCCCGTGTGTGTTTTGTGGGATTGACTAATTATTGCTGTGTGTAATCATTAGTGCTTTGTGGTCCAGTCACCTAGGGAGACATCTGCAATAGTTATTTTCCCTCGTCAGTACCATTTACTGCAAATAGAAACCCACACCCAAGGGTCTTTAATTAAGGGTTGTTGTATATAAAGGTGAAAAACTGATTTTTTTATATTCAGACTGAAACCCTGGGACACTTTTATGACCCGGCATGTATTGACTTTTTCTTTACGCACAGACAAAAGCAAAGAAAATGTAAGCATTTCTCTCGGTTTGTGTCTCACATTGAAAGAGGACATGTGACTCTACAAGCGTCTGGGTATCTGTGCACATAAAAGTAGTCAATACCAATAAAATAAGACAAACCAATAAACATAAACAATACAATGGAATACAATATACATACAACATTTAAATAAAAATGATTAGTCCTTACAATCAGAGATTCAAAGGGGGTAGTAATCCTCTTCAGTAAATCAATGTCCATCTGACTCTTTCTATGGCAGACCACAATTTTTAAAATTGTTTTGTGTTTTTCAGTTCAAACTTCCTTCATCTCAGCTTCTATTTTTTTTTTGATTTAGGGATCTAAACAGTCTCTATGTGCTTTTAGTGTTTTGGGATTCATTTTTCTAGATGAGTTTAACATTTAAATGATTATAATTGAGGCACATCACAGGTTCCTGCCTCAAGCTAGATCTCAGAACACTTGCTGTGCTTTAGTCACTGATTTCAGCTACTGGCTTGTATCATAATTCCATTGATGAGTTTACACTTAATCATGTTAAATATATTTGTATACTGTTAACCATCACAGAAATTTATTATAAGCAAACATAACATTTTTACTTACAATACCTAAACTTTGCTGCTTGTTTATTGTGATTGTATGATGTCAACTGTAAATGTATGTTTAACTAAGCACTAGTCATTAGTTGAAAGCTCATTTCCCACAGGACTATCTGTAATTGGCAAACTGCTCTATAATGCATTCATATTTTTTCTCTCCTAGGCTACAGATGTTTGATAAAAAGTATACTAGAAAATGTGTTTTAATATTACTTTTATGGGCTTGTCTTGCTTGAAATGTATGTATCACAGAAAGGGAGGCTGGTACCAAACATTGAGGTTACATGTTCGGGGGATGAACACAAAGAGCTCTAAGCTATGAGATTTCTCTTTTTCAAGAGATTACTGGATTTTTTATATAGTGTAACCATTGAACGTATTAGCTGGGCATTGTAGAGTTCATCCTGTACTGGCTTGACTGTCGTCTTTAAACTTTTTTGATTAAAGGTCCCATGACATGGTGCTTTTTGGATGCTTTAATATAGACCGTAGTAGTCCCTTATACCATATCTGAAGTCTCTCAAAAGTCAGCCTTGGTGCAGAATTACAACCACTAGAGTCAATCCCACAATGAGCTTGCTTTTCTCAAGAGATTAACTCACTCCACAGATGTAACTTCACTGTGGATCTTAAAAAAATGTCTTTTTAACTTTATATATGTGTGTGTGTTTGTGTGTTTGACACACACACACACACACACACACACACACACACACACACACACACACACACACACACACTTTGTCTTCTACTCACAGATACTCCAGATCTGAGTAAGTCAGCTTGGCCCAGTTCCCAAGTCTTAGTTTAGCTCTGTGCTTCCTTCGAGGTCCAGAAGCTCAGATATATCAGCCAGACGGAGCTCAACAAGAGCAGCCAGATAAAAAAAAGAAAAAGACAGCAGCGAGCTGTGATAGGATGTCCTCATTATCTCTGTGGCTGAACTAACTCTGTATGCAGTTGACGACTGCTAACTGATGGCCGCCACTGGCTTAGTTACCCGCTGCACTCATCCAGAAATGATGATGGTGTCCTGAGATGACCCGCTCTTACACACTACAGTGCACTGCAAAAAGCCTGATGTGAAGTCAAAGCCATGTGCTTTATCAACACATGCTAGTGTTCAAATCTCAACAGGTTATTATGTTTTAAGTATTTTTTGGAAAATCTAATGCTTTTATCAGAGTCAATGTTTAGTTAATGCCAGGAAATTAAGGTAGAGAGTGAGATGGAGAATGACATGAAACAACAGTTGCCTGTCCAGTCCAGTTCATGGTGAGCACCCTGAACCCCTTGGCCACCAGAAAACCCAGTTACTTTGTGTTGTAAAGTCACAACTGGCAGTTTTTACTTGTGGCATGACAGTCGTAAGTGAGGTGTTGTGATCACATTTTTGCCTACTGTTTTATCTGACAATGGCACATGCATATTAAAAACATGTTATAAATCATGGAAAAAATGAAATACCTCATTACCGTATATAAAAAAGCCATAAATGGTCATTTTTGTCTCTTTACTGAATGCTTACATAGATAGATACATAGATAGATAGATATACATGAAAAATAATAATAATAGGACTAAAATAAAATAAAAGCACAAATATTTAAATACATACAGGATGGGAAAACAAAATGTGCAACTGCTTAAATAACATGCTAAAATGTATGCTAAATGTAAATAAACCAATTGTAAAGGTTGGACTTAGTGCAGTATTAGTATAGTATAATATATAGTATAGTGCAGTAGTGTGGTGTCCAAAAGTCTTATCTAGCACTGTGATGATGTGTTAAAAAGTGTTATTGCCTGTCGTAGGAAGGATTTCCTGTAGCGGTCCGTGCGGCATCGAAGCTGTCGGAGCCTCTTAGAGAAGCTGCTCCTCTGTTGGACCAATGGGGGGTGGAGAGGGTGGTCTGGGTTATCCATGATAGATAACAGTTTGTTCAGTGACCTCCTCTCCACCACAGCTTCAAATGTGTCCTGTTTGCAGCCGATCACGGAGCCAGCCTTTCTGATCAGTTTGTTCAGTCTGTTTGTGTCGCTGGCTCCGATGCTGCTGCCCCAGCAGATGGCGGAGGAGAACAGAGCGCTGGCCACAACAGACTGGTAGAACATCTCCAACATTCTGCTGCACACATTGAAGGATCTCAGCTTCCTCAGGAAATAGAGTCTGCTCATCCCCTTCTTATAAACAGCAGTGCTGTTGATCATCCAGTTCAGCCTGCTGTCAATGTTGACACCCAGGTATCTGTACTCCTCCACCATGTCCACGTCACTTCCCACTATGCAAAGGGGCTGCGGAGCCGTTCCCTTCCTCCTGAAGTCAATCACCATCTCTCTGGTCTTATCCACGTTCAGCAGCAGGTGATTCTTACCAGACCACCCCACAAAGTCATCCACTAGTGCCCTGTACTCTCCCTTCTCTCCCAGAAAAGAACTCACCTGCGGCCTCAGGTAGGCCAAGACAAGCCTCTCCAGCACCTTCATCACATGGGATGTGAGAGCCACTGGGCGGTAGTCCTTAAGGCCAGATGGAGTCGACTTCTTGGGGACCGGGACAAGGCACGATGTCTTCCACAACAGCGGCACCCTCTGCAGGCTAAGGCTCAGGTTGAAGAGGTACTGGAGTTGTTGTTCACCAATCGGTCGCTTACATTGTCTATGTGCTGTTTGGTGGTAAGCAGGTAGCACAATGTAATCAAGGTGGTGAGAGTAAACCAAAACAGTGAGCTGAGGGATACTGAAACGCTGAGAGGAGGGGAACTGCAGAGTTGGTGATGCAGGAATTATTATCTCTTCTTATGTGATGCATTGTCAATATAGAAATATTGATGATAACAGCTGTAAGATCTTAAGCTTAAACTTCATTACAAATTTGGGCCTAAATACAAGATGCAATAGTATTTATTTTTAAGAGCACTTTTTAAAAGCCACATTACGAGGTGCCTCACACAAGGCAAAAAAATAATAATAATAAAATCTATTTACAAGTAAATCAAAACAAACCTAATATGTTTCATCATAAAATATGGTAAAACTAAATCAAATGAATGACAATTAAAATAGAAACTCAATGCAATGTCGCTGACCATTTAAACCTGCACAGAGGAAAGGGCACACAAGGCAAACGTGCTGTCACCCAGGCTCCTCCCTAAGGACAGCACAGCATCCTCAGCAGGACCTTTTTCTCGGCGTTGCCATGGTTGCAAAGGTGGATAGGGTGAGGCTGTATAAGCTCTGGGAAAACACACGCCACTGCTCGCTGGATACTCTGACTGCCATCTGGAGATGGCGCAATTCTCACATTGCACACTGATCGCCCTGTGGTGGTCATGCAACATGCTACGTCCACCGTAATGAGAATGTTTTTTTTCCTCTCCTCCTTTCTGAAAACAGTCATTCCCGTTTGGCCTCCAATGAAGCCTCTCCTGTTTCAGGGGCTTGGATGCTGCTGACAGACATATTCACTATCGACCTGTTTTTGTTTTTTATGCTTCTCAGTTCTCAGAGGCATTTCAACAGGTCCTCCATCCCCCACCCGAGCACCTCAACGCTCTGTTGACAAGCCATCGATCATCCCCGGCCACACTGCCCTTCCCCCGCCACCTCCACGGACCTGTCAACAGTGCGTCAGCAGGCAGCTGCCTCGCTGGCAGGCTGTGCCTCTTCATGATTTACTGTATTATTACACAAGCTGACAGTGGATATTAGTCAGTGTTTAAATACAGAGGAGCCTTATTACTCCCTGATGAGATGAGGATCCTGCAGAATGGATGACGCTGACTGAGTTTCAGTCCTGTGGTAGATCTTCTGCTCTAAAGATCATGTGAAGTAACAAACAAATCATCGGCTGTCATCAAGCCTCCACGCAGGCAGTTTTATTCACATCACATTCGAAATCCTCTTCACTTATCACTGATAACAGGTTAAATATTTATGCAGTAATAAAATCACTCCTTTTTTGTCATGTTCTGCTTCTTGGTGGCAGTCACATCCTTTCTCTGCTTTTCTCAAGAGATTAGCTCACTCCACAGATGTAACTTCACTGTGGATCTTAAAAAAATGTCTTTTTAACTTTATATATGTGTGTGTGTTTGTGTGTTTCTAAATATAGCTGTCTTTTAATTCAGCTTGTTCCTATTGCCTTATCTTTGTGTTCATGTCTGTTTAATGTGTATAAAGTGCTTTCCTTTTGAGGATTAGCTTTATTTGTTGGGTGGTTGATTAACGGCAGTGTAGCTATTTTGGAGGGAGGAATGAAGGAAGTAGGAAAGTATTGTAGATCAACCGTTAGTTTTTTCCTTTTTCTGCCAAATAGTTTTAATCCAGTGGATTGGGATTTCATATTTCATTGATGTTTAAAATGCCAAGCACATGCAGGAAATATGCTTCTGTTTTACCACTAGAGACTGTTGTGTTCCAGTCAATGCACCAACTCTACACTGTACTGTAACCTTTGACATACAGTACAGTAGACAAGCTCAGGCCTTGGCTCTGGTTCATACAGACACAGAGTATTTGCCCCTGCTGTACCGTCAGTACTGATAAAGCCTTAAATCATACTTGAATTAAAAAAACTGAAAGTTGCTCTGGTTTCCTACACAGCTTCTGTAACTAAAACTAACCAGCTGCCCCAGCTAAACATGTCTCACCCAGATCCAGGAACATAATGGGATTGGAAAGGTTATATGGTCGCCTTGCAACATCAGCCACATTGAGGGATTTCTGAAATGCACACACACTGGCATAGACAGACAAGAGAGCATCAGTGCAATACCTAACTGGCACATTTAATTCGTTTGGTTTTGCTGTGAAACCAAACATTTACTGTGTAGCAACACTTCATGTTTACAAATGTTCCTTTATCTAATCAAAAAAAGAAAATAATCTGGAGCAGATCAGTAATAATGGAGAGAGAACTTTAAAGCAACTTAAGGAAATTTCTGTCGGTTAGAATTAGAGCAGCAGAGTAGAGCTGCCATCTCTCCCAAGCGTTCTCACTGTCTTTTCTCTGGGCTGAGACTGGGCAGCAGTAATCCGTTGTGTCACACGGGCAAATTCACTTATCGACCATGCCATGATACAGCAGCAACACACACCTGGGACTGGGAGACACGCACACACTCAGACAAACATGCACGCGCATAATTGAAATGGTACATAAACACACAGAATGACAAACCAGAAACAGGGAGCCACAGATAGCTTGCCTTTGTCGAAAGTTAAAGCTCAACATGTAATATATATCTTTTTATATTCATACAATTAATAATCCATTCAAATAACAGTTGCCAAGTTACATCAATCCCAAAAAAGAAATAACTAATTTTAATTTGAATGTATCTTTAAATCTAAATATATTCAATGATCGTGCCTGGTGGAATGTTGTTTACTTGGTGTGCAACTCTTGCAGATACTATATTACTGTGATTGCAGGATAGCAGGTGCAACTAATAAAATGTAATGATAGCTGTGTTCCATTGAGGTGTGTCAGTAACCCATGTAATTCAGTAAATATGCACTACACCAAGGCTCTGGCACCGGGAACACATGAAATGAAAAGCAGCTATTATGGATGTAGTTACCTGTGTTTAAGAAGTCAAAATGTCTGCTGCAACAAAAGCCTGTTGGCATTAGTTCGGCCCTCTTCTGCCTCCGGGCTCTGATTTAGTCTTCTGATGAATAACACATGAGATTGGTTTTCATGTTGTGTCCTCGACCAGACTTTTCTGTGTATTCTAGTCATGTCAAGGAGTGACAGGAGAGAAAAGTTTTATTTCACCAGCCATGGGTTTATAGCTTGTTACATTATATATGTGTGTGTGTGTGTGTGTGTGTGTGTGTGTGTGTGTGTGTGTGTGTGTGTGTGTGTGTGTGTGTGTGTGTGTGTGTGTGGTCTTGTTTAACTATATTTGTGGGGTCCAAAAACCAGGAGTCCATTATACTTGTGGGGATCAGACAGCTTTGTGGGGCCAAAAAGCTGGACCCCACAACTTTAAAGGGCTGTTTGAGGGTTAAGACTTGGTTTTAGGGTTAGGGTTAGACTTAGGTTATGGTTAGGCTGAGGGTAAGGGTTAAGGTTAGCCATTTAGTTGTGATGCTTAAGGTTAGGATAAGGGGCTACAGAATTTATTATGTCAATGACGGGACCCCACAAAGATTGTGTGTTTGTGTGTGTGTGTGTGTGTGTGTGTGTGTGCTAACTTACTTCTTGTGTACAGGCACATGTAGGCCAGTGTGAGACCTACAGTACATGAGAGTTTTTTTTCTATTTGGCAAATTCTGTATTGCACAGCTTTTCCTACATCATCATCTCCAGTCAAAATGTATCTCCTGTTCCTCTATGCCAAGAGTCAGGACTCTGAATGAGACCCAGAGCTCCAGGAACGAGAGGAAAAAAATTGCTTTTCCTTGAGCTGGGAGTCAAGGGCTGACTTGACTGTGATGATGTTCATTGTGGAGCACACATGGAGCAGAACAGAGATGCGGAAGATAATGATTGTTTGGTTTAGCAGAGGTGGAGAGAACGGGAGCACTATTGAGTGGTTTGCTATTCTGGAGCTGGAAGCCTGTCAAGTTGTATCCAATCAAAGACAGGAAAGCCAAACCGGGATGACTGATGTTCCTCCCCTCAGCAGATTGGCTGTTGCATCATGGGAATAGAGAAACTTTATTGCTGAATGTGTTGAGGAAGGCATCTTGCTGCGCTGACATTATGGCTCATGTGAGACAAACACACACACCTAAACAGCTTCACAGAGAAAATTATATTTCTGTCCTTATGTCTGACTTTCAGCTTGATCTTATAAATTGGTATCCAATATGTTTTATTGTTGGATAGACCTCAACCTGAACAACTTTTCGATTGTTAACATACTGATATGAATCTGGAAATCCCACTTTTTGACCCTTGAACAGAAATCATGTAGATTTAGTATTTTATGCCACTGGCATATTTTAGGGTAAAGAAAGCAGACATGGAACAACATTAGCATTAATTTGGAGTCGTGTTTCTGGCCACCTGATGAAGGTCAAAGATGCTCTCTTTTCTAGTTATTTTTGGCCGTTTACCACCTCCAGAGGGAACCATCAGGTTACTTAGCGGTGGGCAAGTCAAGTACAGTGGGTTTCAGAGTATTTTCACTGTAAAACCACTGCTGAGGAAACTGCAGAGTCAGGTGACCATTATCTGTGGGTTCGGCATTACAGGAACGTGTAACGTGGTTCCAGTTACATGTAAAACACATTGGTTAGGGCTGCTTTAAATTATGTGGTTCCTGGGTGTTTCTAGTTTACAGATACAAGCATATTCTGTCTGCATTGGGTTTTTTATATCATTTATGAGCAAAGAAGCTCATCAGATTCCAGCAGCAGCCACATTTAACATTTCTGCAAAGCCTCGAGGGAACAGATAGTATGTGTGCTTGGTAACACCTTACAGGTATTAGCTTCACTGGGTCACAGTCTTTGTCTCTTTGACGTCTCGTGTTCATGGAATCATAGCCTGTATAAGTATGTAGCTGTAGGAGAAATGCTTTTATCAACCCAGAAAGGTGGTGTTGTGGGTAAATTGCTCCTGAGAGAAAAGTACAGGGAAGACAAGATAAATAACCCTGGGTAAAAAAAAAACGCCATAAAGTGGCCTAGGTCTGTGTGTGGTGTGTAATGCTGATCTGTGCTGAATGGCAAGATACAGCTAATGGCTCAGGTAAGTGGTTCAGTGCTGATTGTTGTGAAGGGGCCGAGAGCTTTGGCTCATCCTTCCTCGCTAGCCTCCTCTGGAGTTGTGTTTCAGAGATTAGAAAGATGTTGACGGCTGTCGGGCTCCCTGTTCTGCCTGGTTCTCCCTTGCGGCTCTGACGTGACTTCCTCTGGTGTGACGGCATCTGTGTCAAGTTCTCGTTGGCATTCTGGGGTTTCTCCTTGATCACATGGTCTTTACTTGAGAAAGCAGGGAGGTGTTTCAGTTAGAAAAAGTCCATGCAAGCCACCACACACACACACACACACACACACACACACACACACACACACACACACACACACAACCACGTGGGCACTCACTTGAATTTAATGTGTGGAACTTAGTGCTGAGATGCTGACTGTGGAATTACTCTTCACTGAGCGTCGAGGTGTGTCTCGTTTATGACCAGGTCATTATTCACTTCTCTCTCCGCATCAACATCACTCCGCCTTCGCCCTTTCCATATGCAGCCACTCCGTCACAATGAAATCACGCAAGTTGTCCAGGGTGGAGAGACTGTGGAAGGTGAGTGTGTTGAATCTTTTCAGGGACAAGTTTAACTTGTGTTGGCATTTGTTCAATGTTTACCATGCAATGCATTTTAGGGTCTTCTTTCTAATGATGCTTTTAATTAATCTGTTGTTGAGCACTTGAAGAAAATTTTGAAAGAAAGTAATTACAAGCTGTTTCAATGCATGATGAAGTATAAGAGCTGTTTATTTCTTTAGCTTTCAAACCGTCTGATGGTATAATGAGCAGTTCCAAAGACAGCCCCTGTTGAAAGTTGTGGTTTTTAAGAGTTTGCTGCAAAATCATAGACATTACATCTAGAAACGTATCATTAGCTGGAAAATGTAAACACCAGGCTCTCTGGGGACATCCTCAAGGGCAACTTGGTGTAAAAAAACAAGTATTATATGGTACTACATTGCAGTTTATATAAAGTATTATGGAGTGAAATTGAATTGTGAATGTTTCAGAATTATAGTTGTTTTTACAGCATCATCCCTTGCGTTTAAATGAAATCCAAAATGTTTTTCCTAAATGTCTAGTTCCATTGCTGCAGTGAGATGTGAAAATCTCAAACCAGACACACAGGATCCAGCTTAGAAATACCTTAATGCACTTTCCCTATAGGAATTGTGGTTAAGCAAAGGCTGCACTGTACTGCACAGAGTGCTTCCCCAGTCCCATCATGCAATATCAGCTTTTTTAGTGAGATACATATTTAATATGTTCACTCCACTGGACAAAGTTGGACCTTGACAGCACAAACATTTACAGTAGTATGAAGCAACTGATGATGGGAAGATTTTTGATGTTTGATGTTTCTTATGAAAATAAACTTTTCTAGTTTATTTTTCTAAAAGGAAGTTTTTCCTCGCCACTGTCCCACTGTTGCTTGCTCTGGAGGAAACTACTAGAACTGTTGGGTCCTTGTAAATTATGGAGTGTGGTCTAGACCTGCTCTATCTGTAAAGTGTCTCGAGATAACACTTGTTATGAATTGTTATTATAAATAAAATTTAATTTAATTGAAATAGTGTACCAAGGCTCAGTCCTTACTGCAGTGGCCGGGGTTCGATCCCCCCATTGTGGCTTTCTTGTCCTATCAATTAAAGGCAAAAAAACATCCTAAAAATAAAAAATGTGTTGAATCTTAAAGCATCAGTTTACAGTATTTAAACTTGTGGCAAGCTTTGCCCTAGTTCATAAATCTTGTTTCTAAATACAGTATATACTTGCGAAAGTCAAAAGTTGAATTGCAGAGGGCTTTAAGAAACCGACCATGAAATCGCAACATTGTCAATGTGAGTCCAGCCAGGGACCTTTGTAGCAACCATTTCTCTCTCTCTCTTCTCATTTACTGTCACCTCTATACTGTCTGCTCTCCAAATGAACGGGAAATGCCCCACAAAAAATACCTAAAGACAGTAAAATGAAAAGAACATCTTTAAATTCGGTGTCACTGTGTCCATTTTTAATTGTTTTTCTTGTTACATGCTAAATATGTGTTAAAAAAACATATTGGAGTATGTTTATGTCAAAATCCCTCTATTTACCTGTAAAATGTAAAGTGAAGTGTTAGCATCTTTTTGATGACTCATCTTGAACTCAGGGGCAGTTACAAAAATGTATCCAATCAAATTTGGATTTGATTTAGGGTGTCTAATTAACCATATAAAACCATCATTGACTGGGGTGAAGGAGTTGTGTGTGGAGGTCAAGAGTCATACATCTCCACAGTTCTTGACCCCACCCACTGCCATTTCACTGTGACTTTGATAAAAGTAAAACAAATGTCTACAAATATTACGTTTTTTTGCAGTGCAATTGTGATTGATTTACAATAGCTGGATCTCGGTGTTGGTAGACACTTATGAGCTCAGCAGGGCAAGATGTTTTACTTGATGCTGTCAGCGTCACACAGGGAGCACGAGGCAACAATGAGATGCTGTCTGGTTTTAATAGACTCAGGCTACAGCTTAGCAGCTGATACTGATCTAGCTGGGTATCCTGGGGGGTTTTGTCCTTGTGGCTGCCTTGATGCCTATAATATGCTTATTGCTATTTGTTTTGACATGATACAAGTTTAACATGAGTGTTTTAAAAACTGCATCCAAATCCTCTGAGAGGCTTAGCTCTGGCAGAGAGCTGATGGTGTACAAGCTGTCACAATATATTCATATTTTCTGTGTTTCAAGGACATTACTGACAATACATATTACTACTACTCCTACTGCTACTAATAATATATTATATTATAATATATCACTTTGGGAATCAACTGGCTTTTTTTTAGTGCTAGCATGAAATTGACATATGGTGTCGAGTTAAATGTCTCAATACAAATTAGATGATGAATTCATGAAGTACTTTTGGTGCCTAAACATAAGCAAGTAGTTTTTTTTGTACCTAAACTTAACCAAAATGTGACCGTTTCACAACGTTAACGACGGGTTTAATACTGTGCCGTTACGTTCACTGGTTTAGCTACAAGGACGGAAAACGGTATTTCCTGCCAACTCTAGGGGTGCTAATTTCTGCTCTTAGGGTTGTATGACTGGGTAGGAATAAACCTAACAACAACCTATATCGTTGTAGGGTTTGGAGGAGTTGGGTAATCATTTAGATGCTTCTAATTAGCTTTTAATCACTCCCCTCAGTGTCTTTACTAATCCATTCTTAAGAAGAATAGAACAGCACGGCTATATTAATTTTCCTGTGCTTGTATGTGATTCATTATCACTTTATTTGGAGCCCCTGAATTGCTTTTTTATTTTAATGTTTTTACACCTGTGTATTTTGTTTATTTGATGATTTGTAACTCCCTGATCTGAATATACAGCGCACGCTGCTGCTAATTCCTTGTTTATTGCCCCTGTGACTGTGCTTTATCTCCAACAAATTTGCATAACAACTTGCCAAAATGCAGTGTTAACTCTAAACTTTGTTCGTCTTTTCATTTTACGACCCTCTTGCAAGCCATTGATGAGCACACATAAAGTTCATGAGGCTCGTAACTCTGTTTTACGAGAACTAGATCAGCAGATGGGTTAATGCTCTTTAAATGCATGCTGACTCACCCTGCTCCTCTCTTTCTATATATATATATGTCCATGTGCCATACTTAATGAGCAACTTTACTGTGTCCTTGTTGACTTCATTTTCTGTTGTCTTTTATTATCTCAGTCATATTCATTCAGTAGAGCTGCACTCAACTTCTGTTACAGTTGCATGTATATTACTGCAATCTTCAAAAGACTCTTTGATTCTTTTAAAGTTGCTATAACCAAGATTAAGATCCCTATGCTCTGTGGCATGTCCCAAATACCTTAAAAAACTGTGATAGCCATAAAATTACTTATAATAATAATTTATTATTTAACTCAGAAATAACTTTAAAAATTGCAAGTCCCCCTCCATTCCTGTTTTGCTTATTGTGTCGTCCCTTGGATGTTTGACCTTTACTGTGCAGAATGATTTATGTGAAGAGACTAGAATGCTGTTTTCACATTTATCTGCCAAGGAGAGAAAGCTTCTTTGTGTTTACCATAAATTATTTGAGTTAAGCGTTTTGATATTGCAAGCTTGAAAGCCAATTGAAGTCCGATATGCAACCTACGAGTGTAGTCTATATATCCAAGACGTTCCATTTCCGGGATTGCTTCCATAACGCTGGAAATTCTGCCGGATGTCTCTCTTTTTGGCAGGATGTCTGTTACCTCAGGCTTTCTTTGTGTTGGCATTCTAAACTTCTAAACCTTATGAGGATTATGGTTAACCTTTCCTCAGATCTCTATGACTAGCCAGACCCTCTTCCGCAACGCTGTGGAGGAAGGTCTGGCAAAGTGAGACTAACACAAGTGTAATGTTGAAACTTGAAGCCTCCATATAGAGGTTAAAGGGGTATACATTATTGTTTAAATCAAAGTATTTTTGAATGTCTTATAATAATTGTCAATAATAATTCAAAATAAGCAAGGCATGAAGTGTGAAATCAGTGGTGGGCGATGAGGTGTGAGTGTAGCATACTCTGAAAACTGTGTGTGCTAACTGGTGAAAACCTAGTGGTGCATGTTACCTGAACAAAGGATAAACCCAACCCAGTCAAACCCAGTAAAAGAGAAAATAATTTAAGTATTTCAAGTGTTGGCTTAAATGAACTAAAGGATCAGTCACTGTCATGGCTACAGATTTTCTTCTTCTTCTTCTCTCTTTCTCTCTCGCTCTCTCTCTCTTCTGAGCCCTTGCACAATTAAATAATTATCTTCATAGCTTTATAATGCCCCAAAAAGCTTGTAAGTCATGTAAGCATTGAGACTCTTTTGGATCTTGCCTGTCTTCTACGTTTTTGAGACAGCATTATCCTGAAAATATTGCAGCCTAGGTTGTGGCAGTGTTGGATTTTGCGCCTTGTTATCAGGCTGCGGAGTAAATGTGTATATGTCCATTGG
This sequence comes from Etheostoma perlongum, assembly GCA_026937815.1. Lineage (NCBI taxonomy): Eukaryota > Metazoa > Chordata > Actinopteri > Perciformes > Percidae > Etheostoma > Etheostoma perlongum. The sequence goes on from CM049382.1 coordinate 17,771,210, forward strand.
AACCTCTTGTAACACTAGGATTAAATGAAGGGTTGTGAATTTGGATGTCCTATAAACAGACTGCTGAGATTTACATGTGGAGACGAAACTAGGACTCCACTGTGAGCCTCCGTTTTTGGCAACTTTAGCATTGTAATACAGTTTCCCTCACAGTTATTTTTTTCGAAACATGGGGTTTTCCTTTGGAAGAGTCACAATTTGGTCCCCAAGGCTGTTATTTTTGCCAGACAATGATCTGTATGGATCTTGAGTTTGAAGGCAGTCACTGAGAAGCCTGTTTACAGTCAAGATAATCTTTATCCTCAGGAGAGAATTTGTGAGTGCAGTTAGTGGAGAGCTAGTGGGATGTTGTTGTTTAGGGTTCACAGGAGCAAATATTTGAGTTACCACATACGACGGCACAGGGCAACATAGACTGTAGAGCGTAAAGACCTACAGTCATGAGCCTGAGTCAGTCAGAGGAGGCAATGTGAAACTGATACAATTCAAAGTAAATAATAAAACTGAAAAAAGATATGTCGGTGGTCTCTTTTTTTCTACAGACATCATTCAATGCTGTTTGAATGATAAAAATATTTTGTGCAAAGGGTCTTTACCAAATGCAACTCAAATACTGATTGAGTGAATGTATTTCCTTTATTAATCATGATAAGAAAAGTGCAAACTGACAAGAAATTATACTTTACATGAAAAAAGTCATCTTAAAAATGAATTATACATGCCCCACCACCTCGCAAGATTTAAAACTTGACTTTTTCATCATCAGTTGGGAATTAAGTTGGCAATGGGAGTACATAATTGCCTTGTTTACATCATATAGAATTCAGTGGAATAGTCAGAAATTCAACATGTTCACTTTTTGTTTTAGCTATTTTGTTCTAAAAGCAAGGCAAATTTATAACGGGATGTAGAATAAATTGATAAATAGATAATAATTGAATAAAAGAACAGACTCACAAAGTAAACCAAAAAAACTAAATAAAATAAAAATCCACACATTTTGTTCTGTTGTTATTACTTAACAAGCAAGATGACCACTGGGGCACTCAGTGAGGTTCAGAGGCTAGAAAATCATTCAGAGTTAATGTCATGTTTTATAGCTCGCACACGTGTGTGTGTGTGTGTGTGTGTGTGTGTGTGTGTGTGTGTGTGTGTGTATATGTGGTACATTAATTGTTTTCCCCTGAAAGTACTTTCTTGATAAAAAACAATAATTAGTCTGATTAAAGACTTGTGGACTTGGTAATTACCCCTCTGTAACGTCCAGATAGTAAAAACCTGCCTTTGCCTGCAATCTGAAAACATCTCTGCCTTTTGTCTCTCTGCAACACACGTAAGCATGTTTTGTAAGGGTCCAATTGATTGAAGTACAGTAATGATCTCTGATGAAGCGCGGCCCCACACAGCTCAGCAGACGGGGAGTGGAGATGCATGCAGCAGTGTTTACACTGTGTGAGGCGGGTGTGCTGCTAGTTGGACAGCTGAAGGTGTCACGGCAGGCCAGAGGGTGAAAGGGACGTGACTGATGATTGAGTTGGCTGGGCTGACTGTAGGCAGTACAGCTGAATGGAAACAGCTTGTTCCTAAATCAGCAGCCATCGATGATTGATAGGGTTGTATTGGCATTTTGCACAAGAACAATCTAAAATCACAGTCATGCTGTTTTAGGTCCATTTATTAATATTCCTGAGTTTCATTTGCATCATTTTAGTGGTATGCTGTATGCTGAGAGGTAGGGCTGTAGGAAATGTATTTAAAATGCTGAGGTCCAAGTCCCCTAACACATACCCTACATACCTCCCCCTTCAGAAACTTTAGTGTGAGATGTTGTAGTGATTTTCATGTTTTATGAGTTGTAATCCCTCAGGTTTAAGTTGACATGCAGTTTGATGCTACATTAAACACTCATTACATTTGTCTTAATACAACACAAAAGCAACTGATATGTTTGCTCAAAGTCCAAGCAGAAAAATGTATGTTATTTTAATAAAGTCAGTTTATAATGATTCTAACTGTGATGTTTCATGCTGAAAGTAGTTATTTCCACATAACAGCATGGCAGAGTAAAGTTGGTTACCTCACTGAGGAGTTGGAGGTGTGCAGCCTGTTTTTATCTAACAGTTCAATGTGGCTGCTTATGACTATTTCATTACTTCTTGCAATGTTTTTTTTTGCCAACAAAGGGGTAGTTAGCACCAACAACAATTACAAATACATTGTGTTTCTGCTTCACAATAAAAACCCCTTGAGGAATTAGGAAATGGCGGACTCCACCATTACCAATTAAAACTACAATATGAAAAAAATATTGTGGAATGTATTTGGTCAAGTATAGTAGAAAAGTGCCAAGGATGCTAACTTTAAACTGCTTAATTACATTTTGTGTTGTTGACATGGTTTAACGCTGATTCAGAGCATTCTCCACTCTGCCACTAATGAAATACTGGTGGGGAAATGCTGAATGCTTAAAATTGTAGTGTGTATTTGTCTTAGGCTGCTAAAATATTGGGAATTGTGGGGAAGATTGGACCCAAATGCAGAGATGAGTGACTAGGTGCTGGGCTTGCTTCTTTATTTCAACAAAAAGCCATAAAACAAGGTGCCCAAAAAAAAAACAGGTTAGGTTATCCCAAAAAAAACAAGAAAGAAAGATGAACTGGAACCGAGGAAATGAACAGAAAACAGGCAGGGAAACACACAGCACGGTGACGCAGGGACATGCTACAAATAAACAATGAGGCAACTAAAGACAAAGGAAGCACAAAGACTAAATACACAGGGTAACAAAGTAATGAGAGACAGGTGACACTAGGAACAGGTGAAACACATCAGGGTGGGACAGACAATAGTTGTGAAAAGGTGGGAAAACGCAAGGCAGGAAGTAAAACAATACAAGACAGAAAAACAGACTATCAAAATAAAACAGGAAACAGACCATACAGACACTCACGGGAAAAACACAAGACAGGAAGTATAACCAGACAACAAGGGAGGAAACACAGATTTCAACAAAAAATCAGGAAACAGAACAAACAGTAAGCAATAACAGAACCTCAAAACCAACAGAAACTCAAACTCAATACCAGGAAACCACAACAGAACCCCCCCCCCCTTAAGGGACTGATCCCAGACATCCCAAAAAAGTCAAACCAGGGCGGAGGGCAAAAAAAAAAAAAACAGGCAACCGCATGTCACAAAGGGATAGGACAGAGGGAACTCTGGAATTGGGGAACCAAGGGCAGAGGAACTTAAGGAATGGGGAACTGAGGACCGTGGGTCCAGCGAAGGCAGGACCCCTCCAGCGACTGAGTGGGACATCAAAGACTCCCCAGAGACCGGCACGGAGGACGGAACCCCCCTGGCAGCCTAGCAGGATGGCGAAGGCGTAGTCTCTCTGGAGGCCAAGCAGGACGGTGAAGGCGAGACCCCTCAGGAGGCCAAGCAGAACGCTGGAGGGCAGACAGGACAGTGAAGACCCTCTGGGGGACGAGCAAGATGGCAAGGGCAAAACCCCTCTAAAGGCTGGCTGTGAAGGGCTTCTGGAGGGTGGACATGACCGCGACAGGACAGGACAGCGCCGAAGGTGAGACCCCTCAGGCAAGACCCCTCAGGCAAGACCCCTCTGGCGAGACCCCTCTTGCGAGACCCCTCTGCAAGCCGTCAGGTGACAGGATAAACGGAACAGAAGTTGTTGGACCCACCAACCAGGCAACAGGGTTAGGAATTGGTCGGACTACCGACAAAACATGTGGGGGCAAGAGGCGGTCCGACCTTCAACAAAACACGGAGGACAGGAGTCGGTCGGGCAGACTATAAAACACGGGGGGACATAAAATCCCTAAAATCCCAGCCAAAATGCTAAGGGAATGACTTCAGTGTCCTCAATTGTAGCTCTGCTAAGAGGTGTTCACTGCTAAGTATAAAATCCACTAAATACTATAATGGAAAAAGGTCAGATTTAAACATGCTGACTGTCAGTGCATAATATGGACCATTAGAAGTCCAATAAAAAAACATGGGATCCTGAAACATCACTACAAAGCAACAACTACACACCATTTAGACTAAATGTGAAAATTATAACCTTTGCACTGGTGCATTACACTAGATTGCACAGGTATTGATGATATTATGTTTATTATCAATGATGAGATTAAGTTTATCATCATAGCGATAATGTGCTCTCTGTACGCTGGAAAAAGCCTCAGGGTTGCATTTATAGAAGATCATGGAGGATAATGGTGTGTTGCCTGGAATTGTTGGTTTTAAGGGGCTTTGGCTGTGTGAGTCTTTCTGCTCGTCTGTCTGAGGAGAGAGCGTGGCTGATAATGATCAGTTATCAAACAAAACTGTCCAGGCCTTTGTTAGGCGTCCTCATTTCTCTCTTACTCTTTTTCTCTTTATCTTCAGTCTGAACTGACAGACAGATGGCCACAGCTGCAGGCAGAGCTGGTCGGGGATTAAGATTTTTATATTCTCTAACCACAATCTCCTCCATAAAAGAAAACATTTCCTGTTTACTTTATTCAAGTGAAATGATTTGCATTTTTATTAACTGCATGGTCCCTACCAACCAAATCTGTTAACTTCTTCATAATAAACTCTAATATGTATCTGTGTTTTTGTAATAAAATAAACCTAAGCCCTGGTGTAAAAACAATTAACAGAGGAATTGTCCTGAGAGAAATTTGAGGAATATTTATTTATTTTTGACCAGAATAAAGATGTCAGGCAACTAGTGATCACTGGGGGGAGCTAGTATGCAGTTGAAGATTTTCACATTGTTTATTGACAGCTAAATAAATGACTGTTTGTTGCTCCCCCAAACAGAAAGAAATAACCAAAGCCACTGTCAATAACTTCAACAACACTGCACATTCATTGCTTGGTGCAAAGTGCTTGTTAGAGGGCTTTGGATTTATTTGACAGGGCTGCCTAGAGATGCTGTCTCAGGCAGCACATAAACCACTGAATGATAAAACATGCTATAAATGAAAATTATGTCAATTAGCTGATAAAAATGTGGTTTAAAGGAGCACATCAAAGGCTCTGCTGGCTTGTCCTGACCCCACATGGCTGCTTTTTCATTACGCCTGATTGTCTCTTGTTTCCTTTTTTGTTGTTGTTTCCAGGAACCTATGTGTAATGTGTTGTAATGATCCATTTTTGAATCCCTCATTGTGTTTGAGTTTCTTCTCTTGTTTATTAGAGCTTGGCTGGAAGTGTTTGCCATGTTTGCCTTTTGTTTAATGCAGTGTTTATCTTGTAAATGCTGTCCTGTTACATTTCAACTCCCTTTGTTCAAATGTCTGTGTGGCTAATTGTCAGGAGCTCACATTCTCTGGCAGTGTAATCTGTCACCTAGGGGGTGAGCCTCTCCTCTCTAAGCGTAGCTCCCATGGCGCCATTTTAATGCTACGAAGCATCACCTGCAGTTATCATCCCATTCACTGCCATTCATTTTGGTGCCACTTTGACAGTGAATAACTTTACATGAAGTGTTTCAAGACTCTATTTGTGCATTGTTTATTTCTAAAGAAAAAGGACAATGTATAAAAGGCTCCATTACCTTATGCCTCACGTTATGGCTCCGTAGCAGATGGTTTTTGTAGAAATAGGCTAACAATTGTGTCATAGCCACACGATTTGCTGTCGCATAGTCGACAAATCACATTATTGTCAGGAGAATCTCGCAGACAGTTTCGACTTACATCAGCTGTTTAGGTTTAACTACTAATGTTAACTAACATGTTAGTCAGCAATAATTAACCTTTGTCTATGTTATCTCCTAACATACAGTATACCCACGCTCTCCGTCTCTGCTGATTGGGAATGACTGAGATTTCTCTTGGCACAACTACCAGAAGAATTATAACTTTCAGACAGGTTGTCCACATCACAACTACGTTGTCAAGCTCAGTTGGAGGCTGCGCAGTAACACCTAGCCATCATCGAAAAAGTGTTTCTATTTTCCTTCACTGGTCTCCGTCTAGAACAATGGGATCTGTTGGTCCATTTCTTTAACTGTCTATGTCTGTCACTTAACGACTGTGGACAGCACATACATTATATGTGTGAACAGATAATAGGGAGAGGAGAGTGTCTGTCACACATTTTAGGATTAAATTGTGATCTTAAATGAATTGCTATTAATTAATGTGATTATATATTATAGACTGTTTTTTATTTATTGTGCTATCAGTGCGGAACAGACCCAATTACACATGCTTTATATCCAAATTAAATTATTTGAATGTATTTTGGTGAAAGGCTTGCTGCTCATGTGTCAGTGGAGCTGTCCACAGCAGTGGTGCTGAAATGAGACCTGGCTGTGAGCTTGCTGTGCAGCTCCCTCAGGCCTTGTGTGGGTCTGTGCAGTGACAGCGTACCAAATGTTGTTTGGTACGCTGTATGGCCTTTTCAAAGTCCACTGTCAGAATTGTCCTGCCACCGAAATGTGTGTGTTTCATCTGCGACATTGGGAAATGTTTTTTTGCATCCAGCTAATTTCTTTCTATATTTCTTTCTACGTGGTTATCTGTTTGTTAATTTTTTTCTATTAAATCATTTATTTCTATTCTTTCTTTCTTTTTCCCCTTTTATCCTGACCCTGTGATGGTCAGAGGCACCACAGAATTGGGCTTAATAAACCTAACAGACCACTGTTGGTGATGGAATATGCTGCATTGTCTTATCTATAACCTTTTTTGTGTTACTGTTAATTCTCTGTTATTTTGATTGTGCTATTCCATGGGCACATACTATGCTATATTTACAGGTAATGCACACATCTGATTGTTTCTCTCTGGTACTGATTTCATTACCTCAGCTCAGGATATCTCAGTGCTCTTGTTTTTGCAATTTTTAAATCTGTATACCTCACTGCAAGGGGTTTTCACAAGGACAGGGATTGTTGTGACGTTAGAAACTGAGTAAGGTTCCCCTAGTGACTGAATGAATAGATGGAAATGAATGGATGGAATGAACAGTGGAAAATATGGATTCTTCGCTTAATAATATCTGTTATTGGTACAGAGACCGACCTGCCACATTGGATCGGTACCTCTGTACTTACATGGGTGTCTGCACGTTGGGCATCTCTGTATGTTACTACTTTTTAAATTACTTAAAAATGTATTGTAGAAAACCCAATTATCGGACAGTCTGGCGAGGTCGGTGACTCAAGTCTTAATGACCAATCTGATTGGTGGAGTGCTACCCCTTGACTAACGAATCAGTGCACTTATGTTAAAACACTTACCGGAAATTCAATAAAAAAAACAGACAGATTCAGCTACTCTATGGCCTATTTCTTGCCTAAAATGTTTTCAGAAACAAGTTTTGGTCAACTATTTTTGTGAAAAACGAGATTGTATTCCGAACGAGCCGCCATTATGGTTGGTTTAGAAATTCGGGAGAAGCCAGACTCATGTGACGCGTTCAGCATTTCCAGTTTTCATTTTTGGAGTGACAATGCAGATTAGCATCCTGCTGTTATGGAGACGTATTAAGGCTTGCGCACACGCAGAACGTAAGCTCAGGTCGGCGTCGCTTCGGTGTGTTCCGAGGTACTTTTTGGACCGACGGATGCCAATGCTCGGCCTTTCATGTTGGTGTGTCAGAGCCTTAACAGTGATGGTGATGTTCAGAACATGAGAGCACAGAGGTTTTGAACAAATTGAAGAAACCTTTCGATAAAGAAGAAGAAGAACTACATTTGTATTTTTCCATGTGCAACCTGGGCTGATAACATTTTAACATACTTTTGACTCATGACTAGGAATGTGGCAGCACTTCATGTCTTCATGTTCTTAATTTCAAAGTAAGTAATGAACGATGGTTTGATCTGAGAATAAGCTTGAGTGCACATTTCCTGTTTCCTGAGCAATCAAAAGGTTTTTTGATTTACTGTATCCATTATGATAACCATTACATACACAAGTGATTTTAAGACAAATTGACAATTTTACTTTGAAGTTCAGAGTCTGCTTTGTTAATACCCGTTCATTATTAGATCTGCTATCACTATGCTGTCTGTGAAAACAAGAATTACCTCTTAAAATGATAATAAAGGCACTGCTACAAATCGTAACAGGGACATCTATTCCTCGTACTAATGCAAAAAACCTTTTTCTGTCTGCCTTTGACAGAGATTCCTTCTTTCTCATCTGAAGTTGTTCAGCTCCTTCCTTCCAACAGGTTCAAAAAAGTTCTGCAGAGACTGCATTCTGAATAAAAACTCTCTTCACAACGAGAGGGCTGCGTGTGTATGTGTGCATGTGTGTGCATGCATGAAGCACAAATAGGCAGACAAGCTGTGCTAACAAGAATGTGGATTGTGTGTGCACAGAGATGTGACACGGTGAGAGAGTAACAGCACAAAGGAACTGGAACTATTTCTGCTTCATGTGGGAGGACGGTTGCACTGTTTCTCAAGTGCTAGGCCAGTAGCAGCAGCCCTTTGTTTTATTGGCAGAGAACACAGCAGCATTAGTGGACTGAATATGATTTTATGGTTATAGATATGCAAATCTTTCCTGCTCCCTAAACTGCAATGCACAGAGCAGTGTCAGTCATGAATATATAATATACTCTTTACTTAAGCAAGATAATACTAAAATACACCCCCGAAAAGAAATCTACTGATACCCGAAAGTATTTTGTTCTTCTTGCATTGATTCCGGTTTCCATTTCCTGTGTGATGGATTCGACAGTAATTAGTGCGCACTGTGATCTGATATTACCAGTTGCTGCAAGCTGGGAGCCGAGGACAGGGAAGTGGTGCCTGCAACTAAATATAGGTCCAGGTGGAAGGACAAGAGCTTGAGCTTCTTTATATTACAGTGAAGAGGGCAGAATAAAACAAGCAGAAATGTAAATGTTTGCGCTTTCAGATTGGACTGCTGAGAAGACTTTTGCACCACCTGGAACTGCTAAATGTTAAAGTAATTTCACTTAAATGTGTGTTTTTTTGCAGCTTCTATTTTTTGTGTAATTATTTCACGTTGATGTCAAAACTGAATCGGCCTACACATTTTTTTAGATAATGATGAAAAAAGATCTTGGTAGCATTCAGTTTTGTTTTTTTTTTTTTTTTTACTGCTTAAATTATGTTTAATCATGCTGTCGATTGTCCAAATAAGTGCTTCTCAGTTCTAATATTCAGCAATAAGCCGTAGGTGTGAGTTTTAGGAGCCCATAGTGCTGTGGATGATGACAATACATCTATGAAAGTCAAACCCAACCTCCGACATCGCAGCCGTCCACAGTTTCCTACATCAGCTGAACCCTGCGCTGTGCACCCACGGTCTCTCCATTACTCTGGCAAATCACTTGAAATCCTTGAACACTTCGTTCGCCTCTCTCTCTCTCTCTCTCTCTCTCTCTCTTTCTCTCTCTCTCTCTCTCTCGCTCGCTGTTTCTCTTTGTATGCATCTCCTCTTCATTATTCTGCACCTGTCAACAGCAGACGCCGGCGTGCGCTTTTCTTTTTCCCTCCTTCCTCTCTCCCCTTTTTATTTACCGTCATGACTTCTGGAAAAGACGCCAACGGGCCAGTGAAAGCGGCTCAGCAGCAAGATCAGGTAGGACTTAAGACGAGCTGCTGTTTTAAGTCTGTGCTCATATAGTTCCATGCGCTTTCTTGGCAAGATTGTATCTCTGTTCTGGCTAGAAATAGTTGAAAGGAGCAGTTTGAATGTACTTCTAAAGTTCTGCCTTAATATTGAATGAGCCCCTATTGTAACCTCAGCTCGCAGCTGTATAGCATCTATGGCTACCATAGCAGCCTGTGTGTGTTGTCCTGTTTTCGTTTTTTTTTTGGTTCAATTTGACTTTGTAAAGCATTGAACACTGGTGTTTCGATACAGAGGTTTCTTTTTTGTTTTGTTTCAGGGACACATTTTCATTTTTGTTTCTGAAACCAAAAATAGAAGTTAACAAGTGGGTGTTAATTGCTCTGCCTCGTTGTTTAGTTTAGTCTCAGCCTTTTAGAAATGTGCCCTGTATGAGGCCATAACGTTGTGAAGTGATGTGATTATAGATTTACATAACTGAGCTTCTGGCAGTGAAACCATAGTTTAGGTTGAAAGGTGCTTCACAGAGATAAACTCATCTTGACAATTAATTAGTTGCATAACATGTGTTATTATGCACATATGCGCATGCTGTAATACACAAAATAATACACAGTTATCATTATGCACATGCACCAATCACCTTTAAGATCTTTATTCGCTCCTCTTTTATAATTTTTCAGTGTGCAGTTTTTACAAACACCAACTATCTCCTGTTGAATGGGGAGCTTGGTAGAACCCCCCATCCCCCTTATCATTGAAGCTGTAACTTCAACAGTGACCTTGCTAGTTGGGAGAGAGAGTATCAGAGCACAGGAAGTAGCTAAGCTAAGAAGCAAATGTGATCTCCAGCCCTCTGGCTGCAACCTTACTGCTGCTGACAGTGGAGGTTTTTATGCACTTGGCTCTTTATCTAGCTTTTGAATCTGACTATATATGGAAAATTCACTCAAGCTATCTTATCTTCCTCTCCATTTAAAAATGCTGATGTCTTTATTAGGGCAGTCATTACAGGCTCAGTAAAAGCACCTCTATTTTTTATCAGATACAGCATCACTGTCAGTCTCTTTTGTCGAGCACCGCGCACCCTGATCATGATGCTTTAAAGGCTTACAGAAACTGCCATTACACAATGATTTCTTGCTTTTAGTTATTTGGTTATGATCATATCTCCTCTATTACTGTACCCATTGCATTTCAACTCTAGCATCCATTTTTACTGTATCCCATTTCCAGCAGTGGGGTAGAGCTACTGTACTGTCATTTTAAACAATCACCTATCCAGACTAAGGGGATCAAATGTGACTCATGCGGTATAAGAAGACCTGTTATATAATTGACGAGATGGGTAGACTATGCTGCTTGGTCTGCATATAATTATTCTGAAAGAATAATAAGCTCTCTTATCTTCCTTTGACTCAAAATGGATTTCATTTTCAGGGACATTTTTAGGGAAACATTCAATTAAAAAAAAAAACTTCAGTCACATTGTTGTGTGCTACCGCTCTGTTGATGATTAAAAGATACTGTGCCAGTTTTGTCCAGAGGCAGACAGTAATTCAAATCCTCTGAGGAAACACTTCCCTCAGTCTTGCCTTTTTCCTGTCCATAGAGTCAGCACACTGCCTCATTTTTACTTTTCTCATCACCCTCCCAGTTTCACACACTCAGAATGACAGTAATTCTCACAAAGACCAATAAAAATCCATACAAACATCTACTGGTAACTCCACGTTTTGTCATTTTTGTCAAGATCACTCACATTTCCCACTTTTATGGATTTCTTCCCGCAGATTTTCACTTCTAATCTCTGAAGCATACTTTATCAAATATGTATTTGTTCTACACAGATTGGGATAGATTTCCTCCCCATCTGTTTAGTCAATTCCTTTGAACAAATAACTGCAGAAAGCATCACCCAGAAAATGGACACACTTTCAGTTATGGCAACACACTGAGTCTCGTCATCATTAGTGACTCAATCATCACCTAACTAAACAGCAACATTTCAGGATTGTCAAACTTGATCCCGTTTTGGAAAAAGGACTCTTGGAAGATAAACTCTACATCCATCACCCCCATCTGCTGCTAAATGTTGGAGGACAGTTCTGCTGTACAAATTGGCAAGAGACTGGAAAACATTTTGCTTTCATGCCACAGTAGAAAATTAAAAAGCCATACTATCATTGAATTAATTTGCATAGTGCTTGTGTTCACTTAACTAATTGTTTTTTTGGCTCTGCTATAAGTATTTATTCTAAAAAAGTGTTTTATAAAATATTTTATTTTATAAAATATTTTGAATGTCAAGCAAAGGATCTGTTAGGCAGCCTTTACTATCATTTTAGCTGCTTCCTTTTTTATGTACAGTATATTTCAATGTAAGTTCTTGTAGAAGAAGTGTGTGTGTGTTTTAGTGTGTTTTGGTGATCCCCTGATTTTTTTGATATTTTATTATTTCCTATACTTGACCAAGTACAGTATCTTCAAAACAAATGACTTTATCAGCCTCAGCTGTACTTTGTGTTTAGTGCTAGTTAGCACACTGAACTAACAGAGTGAACATGTTAAACATATACCATACCAGCATGTTAGCATGTTGATGGAAGCATTTACCACAAAGCACTGTAGCAGGGCTGTTGACTCATATGGGCGAAATCACAAAGATTGTAGACTGATGTGACTGATAGCACCATGAGCTGCGCATCTCTTGCAACCATTGTCTGTCCCGTCTCAAGGTACGATTTACAAAGATAGTTAATGATATTACAGCCTAAACACGGCAATAAAATTCTGCCCTTCTTCTTTTGCAGTCTGATAGCAGTTATCCATGTGGCAAAGTATAAATGTTCAACACGCTCTCATGAACGTGTCCGTATGATATAATACGAAGTTGCATGCACACCAAGATATATAATATCCTACAAAATTAGCTGGTCATGTGATGGCGGGTGGTCACGTGATGCCTGCTGGCTATGACCTCCATTACGCCAATCGGCAGTTGCTAGTTGTTTAAGCCGCTACAGAGCTTTGTGACGCTGGCTACAAACCTCCGTTGAATCAGTGGTAGTTGATGGTTGAGTTACCCGAAAATAGGAGACTCTGAGCCAGGTACAAACACATGCCGGTCGTTTTAGCTGACTTTACGGTTAAGTTTAGTCCACAAAATGTGACTGTTTTGCTGCAACAAAAGTTAAGGTTAGGCACCAAAATAACTAGTTAAGATAAGGAAAAAGACTGTGGTTTGGATTTAAAAACTTCTAAGGAATACACATTTCCTGGGTGAAAGGCTTTAGTTTTCACCAGGAAGTGAACTTCGCTCTCTGACTTTAAAGCCCTATTAAAGTCGCGGTCAGTCACGTTCTTATACAGTGGCCGTCGATGTAGTGAATACAGAAAATAAAAACACATGAAATGCTTACGAATGACTGTGGTTAACTTTTTGTAACGTTTTGAATGAATGGTTCACAAGAACAGGCTGCAATGTTGTCTTTGTGCCAAGAACACAATAGGCAGAACAATGGCACAGAGAAAAAGAAAAATTACATTTTCAGACCGCAAGCTGGAGGTCCTTGGCCCTGTTGTGTGTTTTTAGATTTCTGTCAGTATGTACATTGTTATGTGTCCACTTTAATGCCTTCATGTATGTAAATGTTTTATGTCTTACTAAAAACATTAGGGTCTATGTTAGAGATTTCCACTTGCTTCTAAGTCAAATGTAGAATAGTAAACACGCACACACACACACACACACACACACACACACACACACACACACACACACACACACACTTATGAGGTCTACAATTGATCCCTTGGAGTGCCTCCCTCTCCAGTCTGGTAATGTATCCTCTCTGACTATAAGACGAGTGCATCTAAAAATTACGGTATTTTTAAATGAGACACGCTGACTGGGTGTAATTCAATTTAACATTGTCAACATACAGATTACTGTAGCTGACTGGAAGAATTTAAGTGTCTGAGCCATGGAAGAGAAGAAGCATTTCTTTCTTCAGATAATAATTCCCAGGTGAAATCAAATAGTGGTATTAAAGGCAGCGGTCTAAATCATTTTATGTAATTTTGACTTGTTGTGAAAGAACAACATAATGCACTTCTTCTTATGTACCTTACCAATATATCAGTGGTGCCACATTTAATCCTATTGCTACCTCTACTGCTACTACCACCACTACTATTACTGCTATTTATTCAAATAAGTACATGCACAATTTAAGGAAGTAAATGTTAAAAACTGCACTAATCCACAGATTTATTTTAACAAAAGGATGATAGGAAGGATTGCTGTGTGATATGACAGTTGTCCATTATTCTCAAGGTTGGTGGTTTGATTCCCAAATTCTTCTGTTTGCATCTTGAAGTGTCCTTGAGCAAGGTAAAAAGTGCTACAAATGCAGTGCATTTACCATTTTACAATTGCATTGCAGAGTTGCTTACTACTTGTTAGCCAGTGATGGTAGTTTACTGTAAGAACAAACTTTACTTGCAGGTGTTAATGTTCCTTAGCTCTGTCATTTCCTTTTATGTTAGATAACACCACTGGGTTTAAAGATGATCTATAACATAACACTTTTCTAAATTTACACATTTTCTTCAATTTGGCAATTGGCTGTTACAGAGAATACATGCTACAATATTATGTACTTAAAAAAAAGTCATATGTATTGATGTATGTGATGTGATTTGGTTTACACTCCACAGTTTGTAGAGGTGGCTTCATTCGAGAATTTCCTCATTTCCCAATGTTGTGCTTCCCATATTTTAGAGATGATCTATTATCAGCAAATATATCCGCTGGTCACAATATTTCATACAACATTTTTTTTTTTTTTTGTCTCGTCTCAGTTGAGTCTAATGGCCTACTATCCATGGACCAAGAGCCAGCTGGCATAAATTCTTAATCTCACTCATGAATGCCCATCATTTATTAATGTTGTTCCAGAGGAAAAGTTTACCCCCATGTCTAAAGGCTACTACTTCACTCTCGAGTATGACTTGTACTCCAACAGCGACTACATTACAGTGGAGCGATATATCCCGTTTCCAGTGTCCAGTGTCTTTAGACAGTTAAAGCTTACTTTCTATTCAAATGTCTATATTTGTTAGTTAATTCTGGAAGCGCCCGGTCACATTTCCAACATGACACTTAGCAGTAATATTAGTCCCCACTGTAAGGTACATAAGCCAGCACCATCTTCACTGCAAATCTGACTCAAATGACTCTCTTGGTTACCTTGGAAACCAGGTGCTAGGAGATCAAGAAAGATCCATTTCACACTTCAGCATTGTGTGTGTGTGTGTGTGTGTGTGTGTGTGTGGGGGGGTTGTCTGTATGTGTGTACTCTTTTACATTTGGTTTCGAACCAAGTCACAATCTCTAACATAGACCTTAATGTTTTTTTGTGTGTGGGCTTCACCTTTAAAATATATTTTTTTCTTATAGCCCCTTTGTTGCAAAATAGAATGAAAATAGCAACAAATAGATTAAAAAAATGTGTTTCATGTGTTACTACTACTTGGGATTTTCTACCCTTTAGAGTCGTCAGTGCTGAAATGCACAGGGTTTGTTTAGATGTGGAGTCTGTAGAGAAGAGGGAGAAAATGGCTCCGGTCCTCATTTATTGATGCAGCTTTTGTTGTTATCAGCTATATGGCATACATGCCAGCTCTTCACACAGCAGACTAAAAGAAGGAGAGAGCTTAAAGCAGACATCCAGTAATATCTCAGCCTGTCTGAAAACGCTGCCAAAGGTCAAGATTTCCTTTTTCGCACACATTTGCCTTGTTAAGAGCTCTTTAGAAAGGTCAACATCCAGGGAATAAATACGTTTACAGCTGCTTAGTTTGTTACTTTAACATATCGAACATCAGAGAAATCAATTGTTCTGAAGTTACATGTATCTGTCTTTGGAGATGTTGATGGTTTCCATACATTTCATGTGAGTGATTTCAGGCTGAGTATGTATAATATATCAGTTGTTGTTGAGTAGGTGGGCGAAATGTTTCACATTGCACAAAAGGATAAAGCAGTCTGCAAGGATTAAGCCATCGGAATTAAGGCTCTTAAATTACAGTGGATTGTAAAAGAGAACAGTACTCTTTAAAATAAATGTATTAAAGTATACGTTTTGAATCAGCCCATCCTCACCCAGAAAACAACCACATGGGTCAATTATGCAAGCATCTATACCGGACAATTACATTTCTCGTTAGGCAGCGACCTTTTGTGACAGTAGTAATTATCACAAAGAGCAAACAAGGAAGTGACATGACAAAGTCTAAGAGCACCAAATGATGCATAAGGAGGTAGGTTGGGGTGGTGGAAACAGGACTTTCACTCAGGAGACCATGGTGAAACTAAAAGTCAACTGTCATTTTGAAATTAACCGAGTTTAACCTATGAGTGACGCAATCAGGTCTGTGGCGTCATGTTACGTCTTAATTTTAGTAGGTTGTGACTCATTTTAAGCCAATCTTTGACGTTTTACTAACCCTAACTAAGTATTTGTGTTAGCTAATCATTTACTACGTGTATAAAACTGCGCCTGTTATGTTGAATAGAACGGTCACATGTTTATCGTCACATGATTAAACCGCCACTGTGCGGTGGTAAATAAAACCGTCGTATGTGTTGTTTTGTGAGTCTTTGAAAATTAATCTGCTCTTTAGGTATGAGGAAGTGTTGTTTTGGATACATGGATTCAGCATGGGAAAATGTTGTTGGGTCTGTAACAAGAGAGGGCACAAAGAAAGGCCTGCTCACTGTTAGGCTCCAAATAAGCAGTTTATTTCACTTTTTCTTTTTTTCAAGGCATTATTATTTGGAACAGTGTGCAGACTTCCTTTGTGCACCGCAGTGAAACATTTTATGTCTGGCACCTGAGTATTTCTGCCTGGATCCACACACACTTGGTTCCTCTTTTTTACAAGAGCGACAATAAATAAAGTAAATAATGAAAAGAGAATTGCTTCTACCTAAATCTATGTACTTGGCAGATGCTAGTTTATAAAGAGGTTTAACCAGTGGAGAGTCCAAAAGATGGTACTGAAATGAATGGGGTGTTTCATCATATAACCTTTCCACATATGGCTCTCACTATTTGAAAATTATTACCTTTACCTTTTCTTTACCAAGCCAGTCTGTGATGTTAAGGCAGAAGTCTATGGGCTACATAAAAATTATCACATTGAGCCTGGAAATGATGTCAAAGTATGGTCTTTCACTCCTTGGTCTTAACAATATGCATGCAGATATGCACGCAGTGGTAGGGAGAGAAATAATGTTCTTGTTACTTCACTACATTTATTTGACAGGTTTAGTTACTAGAAGTCTCACTTTGTCAAACCCTCCTCCAAAGCATACTGAAGGAGGGTCTGGCTACTCCACATAGCATTTGGGGATGGGAGGAAAATGCATATGCATATGAAGTGCTTTTACTTTTGGCAGGTACATTTTACTGCTAATACTTTTGAAATTCTATTCAATTAAAATCTTGACTGCAGGACGTTTAATTGTTACAGAGCATTTCTATACTGTTGTATTGGTGCGCTTAAGCAAAAGGTCTGAGTACTTATTCCACCACTGCACATGCAAACACACAAAACACACCATTTCTACAGTTATTTTGATACTTTGGATTTAGCTCTTTTTAGCTATCAGTGAGTCTTGTGGTGGAGTTGCATGTGTTTTAAAGCAGAGCAAATTCTCCACAAATATCAGTTGACACAAACGTTGACGTATTTTCACTGTACAACCACAACTGGGAGCTCAAAGTAGATACCGGAGCAAATGTAACTGTGCTGCCAGAAAGGAAGTATCAAGCCACAGTTGAAACTTATACAGATTAAACTTCATAGCTACAGTGAGTATAGTCAGCAGCATTGTGGTGAAATGTGTGTATGTTGCAGCATCACTCAGCCGTTCAGCAATTGTCTGGATTGGTAGCGAAAGTGGAAACCTTGTCGCTGAACTCCATAAGTATGTTAAAAGCAGTTTCCAAAACTATCCAATGGCATTGGTAAATTGAAAGGGGATTATTAGATTGAGCTAAAACCAAGACAAGCCATTTTCTCTATCAACTTCTAGACATGATTCATTACCTCTACTACAAAAAGTCAAGAGAGAACTATAGCCTGCATGGAAGAGTTTGGAGTGATGTCCAAAGTGGAGGCGCCTAACAGATGGGTGTGCAGAATTAATTCCAGTACCAAAACGTGATGATACAAAAGTCAAAACAGAGAGACACATGCTTCCATCAGTGGAGCACACTCTTGGACAACTTGAAGGTTCAAAAGTATTCTCAAAACGGGATGCAAATTTGCCATTTTGGCGAATCCCCTTCACAAATGAGTCTGCTTACCATATTCATTACTCCATTTGGGAGATTTTGCTTTAACAGACTGTTTTGGCACCTCTGCTGCACCAAAACATTTCCAAAAGTGAATGTCAGAACTACAGGAAAGCCAAGGCAGAGTAGTTTGCCAGATCTCTCTATGCAGAGACTCAGAATTGATGGCAGTGTTTAAATGTCTGGAACAAGCAAGTGTGACGCTGGAATGTGAATGTGTGAATTCTCCAAAACCTCTGTCAAGTGGCGAGTTGTGTGAAAAGGCTTCTGAGGATGTTAAATCATTTAGGCAAAAAAATACTCACATAATATAGAAGACAGTTGTTGAGAAAGTGCAAAGAACGTGTGGACCTAGAAATTCACAACAGCATCAAATGAGAATTGAGCCAACTACCAGGATTGGCACTTTACAGTCCCAGGGTACAAACAATAGTCTAAGCTGATACATGACTATTGACTCAGAGCTGAAATGCTCTAGAAACAAGAGGATGACACAACACAACCAGGTGTCTATGCTTCAACAAAACTAAACAGAGATAGGCTGGAAACAAAATGGAGGCTTTATTCATCACATTACCATCTGTGCAATTCTCAGACTTCCTGATTGACATTGCATTTGACATAAAACACAAACCACTGGTATCCGTTATGGGATCAAAAAACTTGGACAAGACTAAGATGAGACTGATGAGATCATTCTCTGTTTCACACGTTCCAGGCAAGAACATAGCAACCGCAGATGTGCTGTCCTGAATGCCAGAAAAGGCTGCAGGTGACAAAATCCCACACCAAGTGATGTCATGTCATGCAGCCACAGAGTAAACACTGCAACAAATCAACAAGCACCAAGACAAAGGTGATGAAACAGGTGAAGCCGCACTTTATTAAAGGCCTGACAAATTTAGCAAAACCGGACCGTTATCCTTACCTTCTGCATGCAGGGGATCTTGGTGTGCTTACACGTGTGCAAAAGAACGACAGAACCACACCACTGCTTACTGAATTTCCAAGCATACCATGGGAAATGGTTGGTGCTTGATTTGTTTGACTCAAACAATAGCAAGTATTTAGTGGCAATACATAACCACAATGTAACAGTTTGAGCTTCTCTCTTCAGCTCTCTTTTTTAAAATTATTGACACAACTATTTCTGTTACTTTAAACGTGAACACAGAAGGCCTTTTGAGAAGAGAATGTAGCCCATTATCCCCATTTAAACTATATTGTGTCTCCCCCCTTTTCCATGATGGCCTTGGTCCGACAACACGTCGTACGAACTGGTTCATACACTAACCTCCAGACAGTTCGAGCGCAGACAGAGGTGTTTCAAACAGTCTCTCTTGGAGATTAAGCAGTGTAACCTACAGGACAGTTTTCCCCTTACATTTTGAACTGTGACGTCTTTTGGAAACATTTGGAAACATCTTCATGTAACACCAGAATGAAATAATAAATAAGGTAATACACATATCTGAATATCAGTGAATTATTGCGTTTTATTATGCGTTTTTTTAATTGTAAATTAAATGGGTGGTTGAAATAGCAGGGTCAGCTGTCCCGACTGTCCTGACAGCTCTGCTGGACACCGCTTAACTTGTCACAGGACTAACAATTAACATCAATCACATCTTTCTCAAGTCTGTGTTATTTAAGGATTATTGACAATGAAGGTTAATGGCCGTATCAATTTCAACTGAATGCTGTTTTATTGAAGACTTTACTGTGAAAAAGGCAAATGTCCAAAGGTATTTGATTTTCTAACGATTTGAATGGCAGAAAAGCTCTCTGACCTCTGATTGAATAATTGGGTTTCTGTTTACAGAAATGCCAAGCACTGGAGGGAAACTGCTCCTGCTCGTCAAGTTGTCTGCATCCTACATTTCCACAGCCTGAATTAGCCCACAGGGCCTGTGGGAGATATATATAAGATTCAAAAAGTTTTCTGAAATGATTGTACCTTGTGCTAAAGTACAATGAGCATGCTGGATTTGTTGTAGGTGGGAAAAAAAGATGAACTAAATATGTACTCAAACGCCTCCCAGGCTGGCATCAAAGTGTCTGGAAATATTTTGCTGAGGGACACTTTTCCTCTGTTATGTGGCGTAGATCCAGCTATCACATTTAGAAATCTGGTACCTCTCCATCGGGTTCAGGCTACACTCAACTGGATACCAGACTTGGCTGCATTCAAATAACCTGCCTGCACTAAATGCTTTGCCATGTTCAGTGCGGATATACAGAAAGTAAGCAGATGCAGAAACAAGGCTGTTATCTGCATGCATGTCAAAGCCTCATATTGTTTCATATCTGGCTTGGGTCAGAGGTCTGAAGTGATCGTTGACATCAAAGATAACTTCAACAGCATGTCTTTCAAGGACATTAACATTTTATGAATCCAGTATACACATGAATTATATCGTGAAAACACTTATCTCTGCAGCAATAAATCAGCGTATTGCCGTTCTTCTTCTGTGTACTCACCCCTTTCAGTATTGATTTGCTTCACTGTAAGACAAACTGTGCTGAGACAATTGGTGCACAGACAGTGTAAATGCACACAAACACACACGGGTACACTTTAAACATTTCAATGGAAAGTAACTTTTTTTGTAGTAATTTAAAGTCTTGAAATATATAAAAAGCATCATCTCTGCCCGAGAGTCGAGCCTTCTGTTTTACTCTCACGTGTATGCACACACCCCTCATTAACTTGCTGATGGTTCACTGAGCTGATTCATACTGTATAACCACTCACTGTGGGCAGACAGAGGCCGGGTCTAATTGGTTACAAGGATATCAACAGCTGGACTGATACGGGTGGCTGGGTGCTCACCTACCTTACTGACTGTGACCAAAGTGATTTATGTGCAGATCATTAACAAGAAACTCTGATTTCTTTTTTTGGGGGGTATTCTAGGCCTTTAACAGGACAGCTGAAGACATGAAAGGGGAGGGAGAGGGGGGAATGACATGCAGCAAAAGGCCGCAGGTCAGAGTTGAACCCTGAAAATCAATGGGTGCCCAGAAACACTGATTTCTGACCTTAACCCTGCAACAGTCTGGATGGAGTGCCTGGAGTTCATGAGGTTACCTTACATCTAGTTATTCCAGAAAACCTGCCTGTTCCTGTTGCTTTTTAATGGACACAGTATGTTAAGGAGTGGATGATAGTGTGTGTTTGTACAAAGCCTATCTGTTATTTCACACAAAACCCCTAGAAATGGTCTTCTAGATCAAAATAGTTTAAGATCTGTGTGTAGGAGTATTGGTCTTCAGAGGCCACTTGATTGCTACCTCCCGCACTTAAAATGTTTTGTATGTCCTGTGGATTTTTGCAGTGTATGTGTTTCGGACAGCACTGATTAGCCATCTACCATCTGCTGGGCTGGGTGAGGAAAGCAGCTCATTATTTTCCATGTTGTGTCTGTGTTGAAGTTGTAGCTCCTCTACAGCTATCAGGCAAAGCTGCAGGGACTCTTTGTGTTTGAGCAGCGGGGAGCAGCTGGTGGATGCAGTGTTACTGCACACAAGTGGCTGAGCTGTCAGCATCTGTTTGACAGAGAATGAGCTGTCCTCTTGCCAATCTCTGGCTCCAAACTGTGTACAAAATACATCTGCCTTGTGTATGATAAAATCATCTCTGAAATGCTGTGTGTCCATTGTGAAATAAAACCCAGTTTCATCAGTAGATCCAGCCTATGGTGACAAATCATTTTATCTGTTGCTTAAATGCTTAGCCGTTAATATGTTTGCTCTTTGTGTGTGCGGCAATGTAATGTTTGATATTGTTTTTCAGGACCTGGTGGGCAATGCTCCGCCGCAAAGGAACTGGAAAGGAATAGCCATCGCCCTGATGGTCATCCTCATCATCTGTTCCCTGATTGTCACCTCCGTCATCCTGCTGACCCCTCGTATGTACAATACACATACACACACACACACACACACACACACCAGCACACCACCACTACCACTAAGGATGCACAATCCTCTTATCTTTATTAGTAGATAATGCTTAGAAAATGTTTAGTTTGTTATGTTCGTTACACTCATGGCTGAGAACGCCTCCTGGGCTTTGCCAGTGAGCACACACTGAAGCAGTAGAGTGCATTCAGTGTCAGACCAACTTTGGCCCTCTGCTAAACATTCAACCAACACAAAGAAAATGTCAGGGTCCCTTTCATTAAATTTTGGAACCAAACACAAATTGACAAACATCAAATGACGGATTTGGAGGGGTAAGCCATAATGACTTTCCCTTACGTACACATCATTATTTCCCTGGCAAAGGTAACGTCACACTCAATATTCACTCCCTTACACTTACTGTACAATAAACAAACAATGCACACAGCAGTTCAAGCTATAATGTGAACTCAACTCAGATGAAACCTCTTTTATCTCTTCTTCTGTTTTTCCTCTCAGCATAGGCAGCTATTTTATTTGATAACCTTGTATCAGGGGGCAAAGTTTATAGATGATATGCTTTCTCCAGTTTATAATTGTGAACTGGATTTACACAGAGGCGGGGTCACCGCCTCTCTAGCTAATGGGACTTTTAATGTGTAATGCCATTCAGGCCTGTTAAATGGAGATGATTATGCAGTAATAGCTCCAGCCATTTGTCAGATTGGCTCAGCATCGGAGATACCATTTGCCTTGTGTTAGAAATTAGCTTTCTCCTCTCTCTCTGCAGCTTTTTGCCAGGATTTCTTCGATGTTTCAAGGCGATAAACACTTTACAATGTCTGACATGGTATTTACACACTCAGATCTCTGCGCTAAGTCACATTGCGCAGCCTGCTGAAGAATCTGTCAACGTACTGTTTTGTGCAGTAACACTGGGCTGTCAACCATCTTGACAACTTGTATCTGACAGTTGTTTCCTGACTGAGTAAAGGTGTGGTAGGACACAGTTATGGGGCTCACACACACTCTCTTGTCTCATATCCTCACTAACTCACTTGTGTACCCCTGTTGTCTGCTCCACCTACAGTTCAGCTGTCAGCTTCAGATCTCATTTGGAGTTTGGGGGATGGAAGGAGTCGTCTCCCACGCTGCTGAAAAACAAAGCAAGCAGATGTGAACTGATGCTCTCAGATCAATAGTGCAATACCAGAGGCTTCTTTCTTGTTTGTGCCTTGTTCTAAATTGTTCTATCTATAGTGGGGAATTGTTGTTGGAGGTGCTATCTCGAGAGACAAGAAGAGTATAATATAGTGAGACGATGACAGTCTCTGGTATCAGGTTCCCTGAGCAAAGCAGCACACTGACAAAAAAGTCAAAGGGTTTGATTCAGTTATTCCTCTGAAACTAGCAAACTCAGTTGCTTGAAATGCAAATTAATCTCACAAGACTCAAGGACCATTTGAAGTTTACTTCAAGAAACTCCACATCCAGACATTTGCCGCTATACAAGTGAGCTGCTGTACGTCACATTCAATTCACGCATGTTTGTTTGTCTTCTGGTGATGCACTCGACAGGTGAAGATGACAGCCTCGCCCTTAAGAAGAAAGTGACTATAGAGGATGTTTTTGGTCCAGACCTTCACATCCATGATCCAGATGCCAAATGGCTCAGCGGTGAGTGGACAGTTTGGCATTCAGCATCTGCCTCTGGTGTCAAAACTCTAAACAACTAACAAGCACATTATGACAGGCATCGTTGTTCTCCATGATTCAGAATATACTGTCTGTATTAAAAACTGACCCACTGTCTTGATTTGTCCATATAGTAATTTATTGTCCCATGCACATACAAGTGCCTAGCCTACATGGGGTTATAAATGAAACATTTGTCAGAACCGAACATAACTTATTATAGTACATATATTGCAAACAAATAACTTTATCTCCTTTCTAAACTCTAGAAATAGTGCTACATTCTGTTGTCTTGTTTTTTGTTTTTTGCCTTGAAGAAGGTCTCTGACCAAAGCTTGCTTAATTAAACAAGACTTTTGCACAGACTTCAGTGTGCAGATGCTTTTTTCAAATTAGTTTTATAGTTTTAGTTTCAGCACCTTAGCTAAGCCTGATACTCGGTGAAATAATCCAAAAGGGCAGTTTGCAGTTTATACCATCAAAACTACTTCTAACCATTGTACATTTGGGATATCTAAGGAGAAGTAGTCATTGGATCGTGTACTGTACTGTGTAAGATTGAAATGAGAGAAGAGTTGTGAGGTATTTTGGAAGATTTAACAGTGGAGCTTTATGGATGAAAAATGAGCAATAAAATATAAAATTCACTTTGTATTCAGTCTTACTGAAATCACATAAATGTTTCTATACAGGGAACCCAATAAACTTGCCTGTGTCTATAGCAACTGGTAGTGTACCTGAATGTAATTGTAAACACATGAACATCAGTTTCCATCAAATATAGAATATATTACAGTTCATGACAACTCTTTCTGTTTCCTTGGCAAACACATGCTGCAGTGTGTTCTATGCACTATAAATTCTGCATGTGGTGTACTAGGCGTACAGTAAGATGGTCTAACTTGAACAGATGTACTGTACAGTAGAGCAGGTCTGCTGTGACCCCTCTCTGTGTAAGGAGCATAGCTGCCACCTGTGCTCAGAAATGTTGGCTCAGATCTCTCAATGCCCTGCTCAAATAACCTGAAATATTTCTCAGTTTCTGCATGATGAACTGAAGCAGTGATACTTTATTTTTAGGTTAATACTTTTTGGATTAGTTGTTTTTTTTGTGCACTGTGCAACAGTCTGAAACAGTGGTATTCTGAGTTGGTAGTAACATACAGCAACTACTACTAATTAATAACACTCTTTAATCTTTAAGTATTGTTATTGTATCTCTTATTACTTATTATAACTATATATTTTAAAAGTCTGGTTGTCATACGGGGGAAGGGGAGGAAAGGGGACCACTCAAGCAGTTACATAAAGTATCATAAGTATTGTATGGAAAGGTGTACATAAGTCGTTTAACTTCTGGATTTGACATAGAGATTGGAAAGATAAATTTAAGACTATAAATCAAATAATAAATATCGGAGGTGTTAACAATCCCCTCTGTTCTAAATCAATCAATTATGTTTTATCAATTTGCCTTGAAAACACTAAACATTATAGACCCAGTTCATACTGTATAAATATATATATATATATATATATATATATATATATATATATATATATATATATATATATATATTCACATTATCACCTGCAAGTATGCAAACTCACATCTCCCAATTGTGTGACAGACACATTGCGACCTTACATCTGTCCTTTTGTTTTACTGTTCAGACTATTCCGCCAATTACTTACATTACCGGCCCATTAACGTATAATTAGTTAGGTTCCTGTGTTTCTGTGTCCTTCATTCACGACCAAGATTAAAACGTCCTTAGCACCTGATGAAACCCCGGCAATCAATTTGTGTGACATTGTATCTTGTCAGTTAACTTAATGCAATCGACTCCCATTTGGTGCTAATGACCTTCTGATAAGAAACCCAATGGGAAATCCTCACACTTCAGTAGTCCTCATCAATATTTTGTGGCCCTCTTTCACAGCAGTGCGTTATTGATCTCTGTTGCTCTTTGATCACCGCTTGCCTCAGTAGTCTTTGGACTCACCTCTGAGTTTCTCACACAGACTCTGATCCAAAGACAAAGGAAATCAACCTTCAGGGTGATCTCTAAAACAAAGAACTTCTGCCGTCCATCTGACGCATTTATATTTTTGAGATATAAAACAATATAATATCATCCAACGATGAAAACAAGGTAATAACAAGAAACATCTGTGGCTAAATCTACTCGTGGAAGTCTACATTGAGGAAACTAAAGCATCATCTTTGGCAACTATTGGCAAAAGTCACTATCACATGTCTTTATGATTCCAAACCAAATGAAATTGATTTGGCGTAATTACATTTCCCATCCCGGACCAATTATTCACTGACATTTTCACATTCCCAAATTAATTTGGCTAGGGTGTAATGGCCTAAGCCAGACACCTCAGCTATTCCATTTGTTGTGCATTTTGTTTGCCGTTTTCCTTTTAAATGTTTGTTTGTCACAAGACAACAGATTTGAGATATTTCTGCAGAAATCTTTCAATTATAAAATTCTATCTGATGCGAAAAATACATTTTAGAAGAGAGTGTTTGTGTTCCAGAGAGTTTAATACCATCTGAGGACAAGCTTCAAATTCATACACAGCAGTGTTAAATATTTCAAAACACTCTTTTTTATTGCAAAGGTAACCAGAGAAAGCAATTCTGGCATTTATTGGGGTTTTCTTATAAAAGGGGAGACTTTTCTACAGAGCAGGATTGACAAGGACAACAGCATTATAGCAGTCCACGAAGAAAGACACGCTGTGCTGAGTGCTACAGCCTGCACATACCATGCACTTACAGCCTTTTTTAAGACTTGTTTTTCAACAGGAGATATTTTGACAATAAAAAATAAAAAGTGAGTATGCAAATTATCCACCATTAAACATAACAGCAGGAATTTGTAATGACTGTTTGCACACTTTATGGGAATTTAAATAAAAAAACAATTTTCAGTGAAAATGTTAAGAAACAACTATATGCTACCTGCCCAGCATTAAACAGTGCACAGACAACAATTAGCGACTATAGCTGGTGTACATTGCGGAGCATTTAACAGCTAAAGAGTCAGATATTGACCAGTCAGAGCTAAAAGGGAAGGAATAATGGACTTACACCCATCACATGACTCACATGTATTGCTGATGTTGCTCTATATGTCTCAGGTTGGGTCAATAACCAACTGTTTTCCAAATCAAAAGCAACATCTTGTATGTAGAGTTGTCCAACCTTAAAAAGAAGCCTGCTTGTACATGTCAAACATTTGAAAGATAACGAAATGCAAACAACAATAGTTACATAAAAGTAATAATTCAATTATCAATTCATTAATTCCTAAATAAAATAAAAAATAAAAGGCATTATATTGTAGATTTAACAGCAATTTGGCTTACTTGAGATTATTGATGAATGTTAAAGAGGAGGACAAGATGCTATAAAGACAATATATAGCAATCTGAATGTCAAAATCATTATATTCTTCTTCTATGCCCCTCTCTCTGATAATTGACTTTTATTTACAGACAATGAGCTGCTGTATCGTACAAGGGAAGGGGATGTTGTCAAACTTAAAGTTGACACCCAGGAGAGAACTGTTATTGTCCTGAACCAGTTGTTTGTGAGTATCATCTTAGGCCCCCTTACTTTTTACGTTTACTTGAAGAACAGTCAGTATTCTCTCTACTGTTGCTGTAGTGAGTGTGTTACTGCGAATGTACTTTGAACCCATCCAGGACAGGTCCAGAGCTGCCAGGTACCAGGTGTCTCCAGACATGCAACATGTGTTGTTCGCCTTTGAAGTGAAACCGGTGAGAAACCCTCAATGTTTCACACCAACCCATTTCTTCCAGAAGCTGTCCTTCTTTAACTGTGAGACCGTTTGTCTCTGCAGATCTATCAACACTCCTATGTGGCCAAGTACATTATTTACAGCCTTGTGACACAGTAAGACCCACTTCTGTTGTGTCTTTTATTGTCTGTCGCCTTTTGGTCCTTTTTCTGTCTGTCTACTGCTCATAGATCTGTGACTGGACACTAATCTGCCCCGAGCTTGACCTCATGTATGTTGTCTACTGCATCAACTTTATTTACCTGCTTTTGCTACCTTTGTGGGAATGCATTTAAGTTCCATTTAGTTTGCTGCGCCGTGTTCAGCCTGGCCTGTTTTTAGCCTTTCATCCATCTCTGTCTGCTTATGTACTTACACTCTGCAGTTGTAGTGAGCCAAGCAAAGTCAGCTTGTGCTAAAAAAAAAGATGTGGATGATTGATGAAGCCTACTGTGAGGGTACAAGCCAAAAAAAAACATGACTTCTTTGCTCTGACTGTGCATTTATATTGAGATGCACACTGTGCAATTGGCATGTAGCGTTCATACAGACAAATACGGTATTGTTTTTTTAATATGTTGTCTCCACAGGGAAACCTGGCCTCTGAATCCCCCTGAAGTGTTTGAAGCTGTCCTGCAGTTTGCTGGATGGGGACCCCGAGGCCAGCAGCTGGTAAGGAGTCCAGACCCTTGTGATTACACTTTGTGAATACTGGCACCTTAAAGGAAATATGTCAGAATCGGCCTGTAGTGATGAACGGTTTATAACAGTCAGTCAGACAAATGTAGCAATAAGAGGTTTATGTGCATGTACAGTGCCTTGCGAAAGTATCCGGTCCCCTTGAACTTTTCAACCTTTTGACACATTTCAGGCTTCAAACATAAAGATATAAAAATTTTATTTTTTGTGAAGAATCACCAACAAGTGGGACACAATTGTGAAGTGGAACGAAATCTATTGGATATTTTAAACTTTTTTAGCAAATAAAAAACTGAAAAGTGGTGCGTGCAAAATTATTCGGCCCCTTTACTTTCAGTGCAGCAAACTCACTCCAGAAGTTCAGCGAGGATCTCTGAATGATCCAATGTTGTCCTAAATGACTGATGGTGATAAATAGAATCCACCTGTGTGTGATCAAGTCTCTGTATAAATGCACCTGCTCTGTGATAGTCTCAGGGTTCTGTTGAAAGCGCAGAGAGCATACTGTAATACTGTTGTGGAGAAGTTTAAAGCAGGATTTGGATACAAAAAAGATTTCCCAAGCTTTAAACATCCCAAGGAGCACTGTGCAAGCGATCATTTTGAAATGGAAGGAGTATCAGACCACTGCAAATCTACCAAGACCTGGCTGTCCCTCTAAACTTTCAGCTCAGACAAGGAGAAGACTGATCAGAGATGCAGCCAAGAGGCCCATGATCACTCTGGATGAACTGCAGAGAACTACAGCTGAGGTGGGAGAGTCTGTCCATAGGACAACAATCAGTCGTACACTGGACAAATCTGGCCTTTATGGAAGAGTGGCAAGAAGAAAGCCATTTCTCAAAGATATCCATAAAAAGTCTCGTCTAAAGTTTGCCACAAGCCACGTGGGAGACACACCACACATGTGGAAGAAGGTGCTCTGGTCAGATGAAACCAAAATCAAACTTTTTGGCCACAATGCAAAACGATATGTTTGGCGTAAAAGCAACACAGCTCATCACCCTCAACACACCATCCCCACTGTCAAACATGGTGGTGGCAGCATCATGGTTTGGGCCTGCTTTTCTTCAGCAGGGACAGGGAAGATGGTTAAAATTGAGAGGAAGATGGATGCAGCCAAATACAGGACCATTCTGGATGAAAAGACCGGAGACGGAGATTTATCTTCCAACAAGACAATGATCCCAAACATACAGCAAAGTCTACAAAGGAATGGTTCACAAATAAACGTATCCAGGTGTTAGAATGGCCAAGTCAAAGTCCAGACCTGAATCCAATCGAGAATCTGTGGAAAGAGCTGAAAACTGCTGTTCACAAACGCTCTCCATCCAACCTCACTGAGCTCCAGCTGTTTTGCAAGGAAGAATGGGCAAGAATGTCAGTCTCTCGATGTGTAAAACTGATAGAGACATACCCCAAGCAACTTGCAGCTGTAATCGCAGCAAAAGGTGGCTCTACAAAGTATTAACGCAAGGGGGCCCAATAATTTTGCACGCACCACTTTTCAGTTTTTTATTTGCTAAAAAAGTTTAAAATATTCAATAGATTTCGTTCCACTTCACAATTGTGTCCCACTTGTTGGTGATTCTTCATAAAAAATAAAATTTTTATATCTTTATGTTTGAAGCCTGAAATGTGTCAAAAGGTTGAAAAGTTCAAGGGGACCGGATACTTTCACAAGGCACTGTATATGTAATGACCACTTTTAGTATTTTTAGGGTGAACTCTCCTTTTTCTCCTTCTTTGGCATCCATCAATGTCTATGTGAAGCCAAATCATGTTTACTTTCACAACTTAATGACAACACATTAGCTGGTGAGAGGCACAGTGGCAGATGGCATTTAGGTGGCACAACCCAGGGCTTGGACAGTCTGGGGTTGCTGTGTGTGTGCGTGTGTGTGTGTGTGTGTATGTGTGTGTTTGTGGGTCGGTTTGGTGTGGGTGTTTCCACATTTGGGGACAGATTTTGTAAAATGCACCAGTTGATTGGAGGTAGCTTGTCCAATTGGGCAAGCAAAATTAGTGTCTTCATTTTGGAATTCATTGCAGTTCTATTTGGCATTTCCATTCATTGATTTTTCATTGCCTCTATGACAAAAGGAGTGCGTTTTAAAAATAATCTTAATGAGAGCTGAAATAGTTAAAGAATAAAGCCTGAACTCCTTGAATTCAACACATTTCCAAAAAGGGACCTATTTTTGTTTATTTTCAAACTTTCATCCCAAACTTTCACAAGCTGCACATGAAAATGTGTTAAAGATATTATTCAACAGTAGCAGTAGAGTGGCACATGTTTCTGTAAATTCAATTAAAGATAATTTAAAGTGTTTAATGACTGGTGAATTTGTGATGGTTCTGACCATGGAGAGTACTGTATGTTCACATGAGCCGTGATTCAGAGATGGAAAAAAAAGCAAATTTTCGACATATTATAAGTGACTGTAAAGATGTTTCACTTTTGTGTTTATAACCTTTTAGATGCAAACAAACTCTTAACTGCGTCAGAAAAACAAATAGCTGATTTGTTGTCTAGTGTACAATATATGTATCAAAGAACATATCAGTTCATTTGGGAGTAAGAGACAGCATCTCTTGCTGGGGTCGATAGGTTGACTTTATTACTATTATTGACTCAGATCAAAAAATAGTGTTATTTCATGCAACCATAAAAGAAAAGGCATAGACTATTATATTTGTTGTTCTGTTCCTATCTAAATTGATTAGTGTTTCTAATATAACACCAAAACCACCAATAACTTTATACTTTGTAGCTAGACATTGTCCTGTGTAGCCAAAGCTTGATGTGTCTTAGTCCTATGTGCCATCAACCTCCATTGTTGTTCAAAAACTATTAAAACACATCAACGAGCCACATGGCATGTTTCTCCATTAGGATGCACTAGTGCACCAAATGTGTATTAATCCGCAGCTGAAAATAGTGCCCAACCAGATGTAAAACGTACGACTTTTTGTGACATTGGCTAAAAGTTACATTGCCCTGCTTTTTCAGCAAATTACTTAGTCTTTAAAAAAAATGTTTCTGAAGATTTACATCTTCTGTAGAAACCAATGGGCTTGGAACTAGATGCCTCAGATCCTTATCAGATAAAGTAAAGACAGGCAACAAAAACATTGTTACTTTTGGTCTTTTCATGTGATTTGTTGGCAATGAAAAATTATGAATGACAGACTTATCCTTTGATGAGCTTAAAAGGGTCATTGACCCAAGCACCTGTTAAACTTTTGTTTTATTCTCTTGTCTACTGCACGACTCCACTTTTTTTTTACTTTGACTTTAAATTTGTTTCTGTTTGGATTGCGGTGATTAGACAACAGACGCCATGTGTCATCCGCTATTACTTCAAAGCTCTCTCTTCCTTTATAATTGCTGGTATCATTTGCTTTAAATCACAGATACATTGCTGTGAGAAAAAGATGTTGCCTGCTGAGGGAAAAAATAAGATTAATGTGCATATGGTAATAGTGTACCTGATTGTTTCTTTCACAATCCTGTTACTGTAGCTCTGGGTTTGATTTAATGAACAGCTGAGGTCATGCAAAATAAATTAAATGAGCTTTCGTCTTTTGTCTCTGTCTGACCTGGCGAAGTTGGACATGTTTCCTTTTTATGCACCATTTCTGAATATAATGATTTTCTAAGTTTATCAGAATTGGGGAGATTTTTTGATTTAGTGCTTCATCAGGACATAAAGATGTGTTTGTGGCAGTATGGCTGTGTGCAGTGATGCATCAGATGTAGTGAGAGGAGCAGGGAGATGAATCCTGCTATACTTCCCTCATTAAGCCGCAAGCAATTACTCTACCGTGACAGAGCAATCAGCAAGGCTGGGTCGTCTCACACACACACACACATACACACACACGCGCACACACATACACACACACACACACACACAAATGAAGAAGACAGGTTGTATTGTCACAAAAGATAATATGGAAGATGTGGCCGATGGATTTAAGAGAAAAATTAAATCAAATAAAAGTATCATGTAACAAAATAGGGCAATATTTCACAACTAAAAACACATACACACACTCACATGTACAGTGCATAGGTACATGTGAGTGTGTCAAACACAAAGAAAGAAACCCTGCTATTCGAGCTCCCCAGGTATCTTTGATGTTGCTACTTTCATCTCTACATCCTTTTGTAGTCCCCTATACTCTTTTCTAGCCATTTGCTTATTCTCTCTATTCTCTATCTAAATACCTTGAAAATTAAAAAGCCATTGAATGAGAGATAACTGCTTTTCAGAAACTATTAAGGATAATGTATGACTAAATGTTACAATGGGTTCTGTGCTGACAATAAGAGACTTACAGTGGGGCTTGAAAGTTTGTGCAACCCAGGTTAAAATTTGTATTAATGTGCTTAAAGAAGCCAAGAAAAGATGGAAAAATCTCCAAAAGGCATCAAATGACAGATTAGACATTCGTATACACAGAAAAGAAAAAAAGTTTCACAGAAAGTCACATTTTATTTCCATCCTTTACACTTTCAAAATAACAGTAAACCTTTGGAAAGCTGAGACCTGACAGTGTCGTGGATTGTTCTCAATCATCGTCTGGAAAGACCAGGTGATGTCAATCTTAAGGTTTTAAATGCCCAGACTCATCTGACCTTGCCCCAACAATCAGCACCATGGGTTCTTCTAAGCAGTTGTCTAGAAAACTGAAACTGAAAATAGTTGACGCTCACAAAGCAGGAGAAGGCTATAAGAAAGATAGCAAAGCGTTTTCAGATGGCAATATCCTCTTTTCGGAAGGTAGTTAAGAAATGGCAGTCATCACGAACAGTGGAAGTTAAAGCAACATCTGGAAGACCAAGAAAAATATCAGACAGAACAGATTGCAGGATTGTGAAAAAAGCAAACCCAAAACCCACGTTTGACTGCACGATCCATCCAGAAAGACCTGGCAGACACTGGAGTTGTGGTACACCATTCCACTATAAAGAGATACTCGTACAGATATGGTCTTCATGGAAGAGTCATCAGAAGCAAACCTCTACTACGTCCTCACCACAAAAATCAGCGTTTGAAGTTTGCAAATGAACATATAGATAAGCCTGATGCATTGTGGAAACAAGTTCTGTTGACCGATGAGGTTAAAATAGAACTTTTTGGCTGAAATTTGGGATTGTATTGCAGCCAGTGGCACAGGGAACATTTTACAAGTAGAAGGAAAAATGGATTCAATAAAATTTCAGCAAATTTTGGACGCTAACTTGATGCCATCTGTGAAAAAGCTAAAGTTAAGGAGAGGATGGCTTCTACAAATGGATAATGATCCTAAACACACTTCAAAATCCACGGTGGATTACATCAAGAGGCGTAAACTGAAGGTTTTGCCATGGCCTTCACAATCTCCTGACCTCAACATAATTGAAAATCTATGGATAGACCTTAAAAGAGCAGTGCGTGACAGACAGTCCAGAAGTCTCACAGAACTGGAAGACTTTTGGAAGGAGGAATGGGCAAAGATACCTCAAACAGGAATTGAAAGACTCTTGGGTGGCTACAAGAAGCGTTTCCAAGTTGTGATACTTGCCAAAGGGGGCAGTACAAGGTATTAACTCTGAAGGGTGCCCAAACTTTTGCAGATGCCATTTTTTTGTTTTCTGTTATTTTGAAAGTGTAAATGATGGAAATAAAATCTAACTTTTTGTGACATATTATATGAATGTCGAATCTGTCATTTGATGCCTTTTGGAGATTATTCCATCTTTTCTTGGCTTCTTTATGCATATTAATACAAATTTGCCCAAACTTTCGAGCCCCACTGTAGTTTCTCCTTTATATTGGTGTTAATATTGAATAATGAAGTTGAATCAAGGTTCGGAGGTTGAGTTTGAGGCAGCTTTGGCCAAGATATAATTCATAATAAAGAGAATGTTGAGAATTACTGTATATCCTGTGGCGCTTTTACAACTTTCGCCAACCACTGGCTTGCTTTGCTTTACACAGCCCTGCATTGATCAGTTTTCCTCAGATGTTGATCCCACAGTATAAATCTTTGATTTTCTCAACGGCGCCAACAGATCAGAGCAAAAGGAGCCATATCTTTTTCTTTTTGGATTCTTGTGCTGGCGATTTGAGGCTTAGATTTAACTGAAGAGGTTTCAGCTGACAGCCCAGTTACACCAACACGGCCTGTGTTTCAGACATCAATCAATCCAACATTCATCTCCCTTATACTGGCACCAGACGAAGAAGCAAAAACACTGAAGTGGATTGACAGAGGGTGTGTCACACATTCATCTGCCCGAGGTCTGTCTTTTTTCCTTCAGGCGATGCCATCGTTGCTGCTTAATTCAGTCCTGCAATTTAACCTTCAGAAGACAGCTTCATGTCTCAATAAACACGGGGAAAAAAAGATGTGTGTACTGTATGTGCCTGTGGGGCCTCAGCCAGCTCCAGCTCCTTGATTAGCAACAGAAAGAATTTCCTACTGCTTTGGAGAAGAATCTAGCTCAAACTTTAATTAGGCAAATATCCGTTAATAAAGTGCTTAAGGCAG
This sequence comes from Etheostoma perlongum, assembly GCA_026937815.1. Taxonomy (NCBI): domain Eukaryota; kingdom Metazoa; phylum Chordata; class Actinopteri; order Perciformes; family Percidae; genus Etheostoma; species Etheostoma perlongum. Next base: position 17,805,815 of record CM049382.1, read on the forward strand.
GTGTTGTCTGACACTGTATTAGCTTGTAAGTGTCATTGAGTGGGTGTTTCTATCTGGATTAAGATAAAGTGGTTTTAGCATAAAGGCTCCTGCTGTGGAAAGATAGATGTGAGACGAAGAGGCAGAGAAAAAGTAGTACCAGCTATGCACCACAGGATGCAGGTTCAAGCCTAGCTGTTAAATAGGTGATGGGTTGGTAAATATGTTAGGACTGTATTAGGAATGATGAATATAAGATGGGTGTCTCACTGGGGTGTCGGTCAGAACACAAAGGAGTCGATGGAGTTCAATCCAAACCAGAACTTTACTTGAGGTGTTGAAGGATTTACACAGCACAGCATAGCACAATAGGGTACAATGTTTGGCAGATAATGGCTATATGCGCATATATCTACTGTATCTATCTATCACATCTTACACATAGCATACATCGTGAGGAACAGCTATAGTAAGGCAAATGTGGCGAATGTCACATCTAAATGTTAACATAGATCAAATATAAACCAGGTTACTGTTTAAGTGGATGCCAACATCAATCACGAACTATAAGGATTTACAAAAGTGAAAGTAATTGGCGTAAATGCGAGGTTATATTGACTGGCGCTAAACATGTATCTAACCAAACTACGTGACAAAACTTAAGCATATCTCTCATACAATGCTCAAAAGCATCTAAACATAAAGGGATTACACTAAACAACTCACTTCTCAGCAATGACGCACACATCGCACCCACAGCCGCTGTCTCCCTCCGGATCGCTGCGTATCCACCTCGTGGTGATGGCTGGACATGTTCCCACTGACGCATGCGCACACGCACGGTCTTTCCAACACTGGCATTACAGTGAAACACCATAGGTTGTCTATGTAATACGCATGTAACAATTCTAGGCTACATACCGTGATGCAGTAGATCAAAACAGATACTAATGATGGTTCTGCTTTTCTCTGTTCAGATCTTCATATTTGAAAACAACATTTACTACAGATCGACAGTAGATAACCGATCGATCCGCTTGGTTTCGACTGGTAAAGAGGGAGTCATCTTCAATGGCCTTGCTGACTGGCTGTATGAGGGTAAGACAACTGCAAACACACTTTCAGCAAAACACAACAAAGCCAAGGATGATATTACATCCCCTTGTTTCCATTTAGCAAATAGTGAACTTTCTCCAAAGTTCAAAGACAGATAGGGTTTTCTGTCCAGAATTGACAGAACTACATGGCCAAAAGAATGTGGACACCTTGTATATGATGTGAATGTATCATTACAAAAAACCATGGCCATTAACATGCTATTATCTTACTCTCTCGTTCTCCTTGGATGTCTTCCTCAAGATTTTGGAACCTGATATGTATTTGCTAATATTTAGTAGAGCATAAGATCATTAATGGTCAGACGCTGATGTTGGGTGATGAGACCTGGTCGCTGTTACTGGTGTTGGATGGGGTTGAGGTTCTGCGCATGCCATTCTGTGCAAGTTCTTTCACACTAAACTCAGAAAACCATAGCTTTGCATAAAGGCATTGTTACATTGAAAAATAAAAGCCTTTTCCAAACTGTTGTCTAAAATATCAGTTTGAAGTGTGTGTTACTACACTAGTATGTTATCACTTAAGTTTATATACCACATGTGTTAGCATTACAATTTATTTGAAGTTTGGTCTACTAATATTCACTCTGTTTTAGCCGGTTTTTGGTTTCCTGACGTTCCTTTAGCTGCTAATGTTCACCAGCTACACTATGTTCATCATCTTTGTCTGTCTGCTGTTAAAAGGGGAAATATATAATTGGGTGATAATGGTGGGTTTGTCGCTACAACCAACCCCTTTCATATACAAATAGCCGTGTGATGCATTGGTAAAATGATGATATTAATTACAGGCTCTTTAACTGGATCTAAGGAGACCAAACCATGAACAACAGGGGTGTTCACAAACTTTAGGAAATATGTTTTTACCTAGCTAAATTATAATCACATTTTGATCCATTGTTGTGACACATGCCCCCCACCCAGAAGCGTGTTGTGTGTCTGTGTGCATACTTCCATTTGGAAGAGCACGTCTGGATACGTTCTATTGCCCCTCCTTCTCTAGACTTCCCATAGTATTGTCTTTTTGTTCAGGCAGTTTTAAATATTCATGTCTGCAGCGCAGCAGTCTCACTCAGCAGATGTTTAAAAGCCAGGATATTTTAATATGAGGCATTTTCTGATTACTGCGTAATTGAGACAGACATTGCAATTACACACCATTTGAATATAGCTTTGCTTACAGATGCGCTGCCATGTGTGAGACAAGGTTTCCCACTGTGCATTCATTGATAATAAAATGTTTAGTTTTAAGTGATGACTTCTGTTTCTGGCATGGTTATAATTATTCATTTTTAATTTATTCAGGGAGTGGATTTGGAAAAAGATTGCAGTGTAATTATATAATTGAACTGCAAAAGGCCAGTTACTATGATATCAATTATATTATAGTGAATGAATTGCTTCAGGGTCAGCTCTAATCGGATTTTCACTAATGGGATTATTTCTTTGTTGTGGACACAGAACACAACATGAAAGAAGTAATACATTTTTAATACTAAAGAAAGATTTGTCAGCAGATAACAGCAGAGATCACGTAGCTTTCGTCTTTTACAACACAGTGTGTACTCTATTATTCAGGTGAGATAGGTTTGGAAAAAGTAGTCTGAATGAGGTTCAAGGTGAGGCTGCCTTATTTTTCTCTGGTATTTAGTGTTCCCCAGTCTTCAACCTTCAGTGAGAGATACAAAACTTTTTTGTGAGCTGCAAATGCTCTCATCATAGAAAGGCTCCACAAAATTGCCATTTATTGCCCTCTAATTTCCACTTTTAAACTTTTACACATGAAAGTGCCATATATTTAGAATCTGCTTGTTGCAGTCACTGAAGTTGCAGTATATCATGCAGATATTGTTGAAATACTCAAAGATAATGTTCCACTTCTATGGCTGCTCTATTACATCCAATTTTCTGAAACATTGGGATCATAACTCAAATCTGAAATGCAGTCCTATGGGGTTTAAACAATGCCAAAACATATTTTTTTGCAAGGCTTTGATGTTGGTTAGAGTTAATAATTATACCTTGGTTGTCATAATAACGCATCAACAAACAGCTCTATCTTTGATCGAGAAATTAAAGATAAAGAAGTCATGGGAATGAAATTGGGACAACTTGTAGTGTTTTCCTGTAGAGCATTTGGTTTGGGAGATGAAAGAAATTATTTTTTTTACAAGAATATTACAGGAGTTAACATTTATTATTATTTCAGTGGATTTCAGTCTGTGAATTTGCCCTTTCCAAAGCTGATGGAGGTTTAGACAGCTGTGCGTTTGTCTCTAAAAGCAGTTATTGTCATGCACAGACTGTATTGCATTGACCTCACAGCTGATCCACAGCACTCAACACTGATAGTGTGGGAGGACAAAAACACAAAAACATGGGATGTTTTTGTGGCACCGTTACAGGAAATATTCATATTTTTGTCTTTTGTATGAGTTGCAGATACAGTATGTATACTATAGTTGATGTAAAATGCCAGGAATCTTATTTAATGCTCGGACCTTCATGAAATAATGGATGAAATATATGTTGTGCTCCTCCTGGGTTATAGAGGAATTTGTGTTGACTAAGGCCTTGAACGTCCTGTTGCACTGTAACACACAAGTCAGTCTTAGAGTAAGAACTCAATTCAAATGTTGAGAATTCAACACTCTAGTGTTGTGTCCTCAATCTGCCCCTGTTACAACAGACTTCCTGTGCATTCAGGATGTGAAAAAAAATATATTAATTTAGCATATACATATATAACAAAATTGCAAAGTCCTCATCCTCAAAAGGTTGAGCTGGTCATTTTTACCAAGAAAGGCTGTTGTTTAGATCTCCACATATAGGTACAGTAGAATGTGTACTGTAAGTTCTTTTGATAGAGCTCTTCTGCCCCCTGCTGGATGAAAATCACTCATCAGGAAACTGCTAAATAAAGGAAACTGTAATCAGAAAAGCTCAAGTATTTAAACTGCCAGCATGTAAGAGTAATTGGTTTGTTTTCCTCAGCATAGTGAATGGGCCATAAATCACACATGCTACACGTATTAAACTAGTGTCTGTTCATAATGGTGATATACTGGAAATGTCTTTATCAGTGTCAAAATATAATAATTACATAAACACCAGCTAACAGAAAAGCTGCAGATATAGCATTGCAAACATTTCATATGAAGCATTTTAGGGATATGGTGTTGCAGCCAAATACTTTTAGCTTTAAAGAGGCAAACATTACATTTCTTACTGTATTTTTACATGGATTTGACTTATTTTTCTAGAATAACCTTTGGACAGTTTCCAAAGTAAATCTGGTCTTTGGAAAACATAATTTTGTTCCACATCTTCAAAACTTGTATTCTGGTCTTCATTTTCATGCATGCTTCAAAATGCATGTTTAGTTAGTAAAGTAGTTAGTTTAGTTTTTTGGTTTACACAAATACTACAGATCAATATACACATAATCAATAAAAGAGTTGATGGAAGAGATGAGAGAACCCCTCAGATGGGCTTAATTTGGGCACTCTCCAATACATACTCCAATTAAAAAAGAAAGAAACAAAGAATCTGTTTTGTTTTTACAGAGGAGATCCTGCAGACTCACATAGCCCACTGGTGGTCTCCAGACGGGCTGCGTCTGGCCTACATGACCATCAATGACACGCTGGTGCCAAAGATGGAAGTTCCCTTCTTCACAGGAACGCCGTACCCCGCCACCTTGGAGTATCACTACCCAAAGGCAAGTCTGCAGCCACAATCTCACTCTACATTGTGTTTAGAGTCTCATTTGTTTGTTACTTGTGTGACCTTTTCTTTCTTATACTTTATTAGCATTGTTGGAGGGAGCCTGAGACCTAAGCTTTTAATTGCTAACGATCTAATTGCTGTGCACATGATGAATAAAAACCTTGAACAGTTATTAAAAGAGAGTTAGTTGAGTGCAACAAAAGTGTTTTGACATGATTAGGTTAAAAATAATAATAATAATAGAGTTTTCGAATGTGTCAAATAGCCAGTCCAATATAAAACCAACTTTACCACGCTGCTGGGGACAGAGCACCGCAAGCTACTGGTCATTTCAGTGCAGATTACGGTTAAGTTTAGGCAAGAAAATGTGACAATGTGACTGTGAATATGTGTTAATGTGGTGAAAGTTAAGTTTTAGGCACCAAAATGACTCGTTAAGTTTAGAAAAGGATTGTTATTTGTATTAAATCACGCATTTCGTGGGTGAAAGTCTTTTGTTTTTTCCGGGAAGCGAACTCCGCTGCCTGGCTTGTAAATCCTGTATGTTAATGCCCACTCCCACCCATCCTCATTCCTCCTCGACCTCTTCCCTATATGCGGCCAGAATCGTTCTTATACAGCAGTAGTCAATGTGATGCGCACAGCAAGAAAAACCATTTAAATCATACAAATTGAAGTAACTTTCGAACGAATGGTTCAGAACAGGCTGGGCTATACTATTAACTGCACATGAGGCAAGGAACAGAGGTTACTGAATGTCTAAAATGTTTGCCATATCAACCTAAAAGGTGCCCCAAAGTGCCCATAAAAAAACAACATATTGATGTTGTTATGCATACAGGACTTTGATAGATAGATAGATTGTGTAAGGACAAAAGAACAGAACAAAAGAAAATTCCTTATTGTCTGCAACTGAAATCCAGTCTGACCTATCTATTGTCCTCTTGGACCTTGCAGGCTGGGGAGGAAAACCCTGTAGTGCACCTGTCAGTGGTGAGCCTCAATGGTCCTCTGCACACTGTTGTGATGAAGAAACCTGATGACCCCCGAATAGGGTGAGTGACAGCCCAACGGTGCCTTATTATATGAAGGAACAAGCATCAAAAATAGCCTAAAGTATTAGCCACCTACTACATAGAGTATTTCCTTAAGGTAGTTGAGACAGAGGTTGTCAGTGGCGGTGATGTAATCTCACCTTCTGTGTTTCCAGGAGGGAATATTATATCACTATGGTAAAATGGGCTACCAGCACCAAACTGGCTGTCAACTGGCTAAACAGAGGCCAGAACAACTCTATCCTGACACTGTGTGAGGCTACAACTGGAGTGTGCATTAAGGTGAAACAGTATGCAAATGTTCTTTGACAAAGTGTGAAATTTGTGTATTTTCATTTCATAGATTCAGAAAAAAATTTTTAAAGTCCTACTCCTTTTGTTTCAGAAACATGAGGATGAGAGTGAGAGCTGGTTGCACAGACAGGTGCGTGATGAAAACACTGATTCCCTGTTGTTCCTGTGTAGTAGTTAGTAACAAAACACAGACAGTGTTTGTTTCCTGTGTTGAAGCTTGAACAGGTAAATAACAGGTTGTGCTGCCTACGACAGAATCACAGCTGTGATGATATTAAGTACAACAGCACTCCCTGTTGTGTGACATTGCTTAAATACAAAAGCCCTGCAGACACTTTTCCTTATTTCGGCAGAACGAAGCACCGCTCTTTTCCCATGACGCACACAAGTTCTTCTTCACCAGAGCAATCCCTCAGGGTGGGAGAGGAAGGTTTTTCCACATTTCTATGTCCACCTCTCTGGTAAAAGTATTATCCTTATGATATTTGTGTTGAAGGTTTGGTACAGTTTGCTTAACGTCCCTTTACTTTATTCTAGCCTAACACAAGCACAGACATACTTCAGTCCCTGACTTCTGGAGACTGGGACGTCACCAGCATCTTGGCCTACAATCATAAAAGGAACCTCATGTAAGATATGTTGATGTATTTATAACAGCCAGTTCTGTAAAATCAGGGCTTTTCTGTTACTTGATGGTAATGTTTGGATGTTTTCCAGATACTTTCTAAGCACAGAGGACAACCCCAAACGACGGCACTTGTACAGGTTAGATTTTCCCACAAATTATATTTCTGTTTTCGGCAAGTGCCATTTAAGGTATACAATGATACTCACTCAGTGCCATCCCACAGTGCTGACACCATTCCTCCATTCAACCGCTGCTGCCTGTCTTGTGAGTTCAAGTGCGGCTATGTGGACGTTTCATTCAGCCCCAACATGCAGTACTTCTTACTCAACTGTAAAGGTGAGCATCCTGGACTTTGAATCTCTTGTCAAAGCAGTTTTTAGACTGAGAGCGCTTTACATCCTAACACTCATGAGAATGAAAGTTGTCTGGGGAAGGCAGAAAGCCACAGTTAGTAGAAAGCATAACTAAATTAGTGTTACATGTCAGGTTTAGAGCTTATATCGAACTGGACATTAGCAGATTACCGCAAACCTCTGCTGGATCCCTATAATTAGCCACAGAAATACCTCTGCAGGCCAAGAGTATGTTTGTTGTTGTTTTTTTTACTATTTGTCAAATGGAAATACAGTGGGTGGTTGTTTGCTAGATATTCATTGTGTTCCTTAGAGATACTCTGCCATTGTTTTTTGTGTTTTTTTTTGCTCTTGTGGCTTCAACACAGGGGCAAAAAATCACAGTTTCCATAGAGGCTGATTTGTTTAGGAGGTCACCCCAGAGAGAAAAAGTGCCAGTGGCTTTCTTCATTAATTGGATCTTTGGAGAGCAGCTCAATTGTGAAATAATAAGCTACTTCCTCATGGGACGGAAGTAGATTATTAACTGAATTTAAGATGAGACAGGGAGATGTTTCTGTTGCAGAGACGGATTAGGTTTCAGATGCTTGATTACTGGTGTGGTGGCCTTTTCTCAGTGCTTTGTTAAAGCAAATGAACTTATATCATTGCATTCCTCTTAACTGATTTTCTCTGAATTGCTTGGTGCAGGTCCAGATATACCGAGTGTGGCTATCTATAGCACAGAGGACAAACAGAGTAAGTGTCGTCTCAGTAGTAATGTCCTCTTACTTCACCATTACTGTACTGAATTATATGAATATGTTTTAACTGACTAGATTTGTCATTAAGAGAGTCATCTGTTTAAACTGCTTAACTGCAGAGGTGTTTGACGTGGAGACAAACGAAAGCGTAAACAACACGTACAACAGCATGCAGATGCCCAGAGTGGAGTATGAGAACATCACCATAGACGATTACAGTATGTACTCATGTGGAATTAGCAAATACAGTACACAATTACCAATGTTTACATCTTAATGAAATTACAACCAGTCTTCTTGTATTATACAATTCCCAGTAACCTTATCTGTTAACCCTATCTGTTGTAGCTCTGACAATGCAGATTCTGAAGCCAGCTGGATTCATAGCTACAGCCCATTACCCCTTACTGCTGCTAGTGTAAGTATGAATATGTCTAGCTGTCTTAATTCCAAAAAGACATCTTTATGAAACTGTGCACAGAATATTATCAACACTTGAATGCAGCAATTGCTTTACTTAACATTGAAAAAGTTGAAAAATACTACAGCAATTTAGTATGAGCTTCAACAAATTTGGGAGACTCACACGAATTGTATTAAAAACCAGCAGAATTGTCAAAAAGGTTTAATATCCTGACTTTTAGGCCCTAGCAGGATCCAAAAATGCTGGATCCTACATTTCCCACAATGCAACTCAAAAGTGTCTTTTGTTGGGCTCTGGTAAGGCCTTTCAAGCTACTGCCCCCAATTTGCAATGCAGCCTTTCTGTCATTTCTTTTTGATTGTTTGGTCTAGAGCCTGACCGATATAAATTAAAAAATGTAAATAACCAAATATTCGTATCGGTATTGGCCTCAGAAATCTATCGGTCAGGGTCTAGTTTGGTCTATTAACCTTTAAAAAAGTACAATTCCTCAGGGCTCAAGGTGAAGTTGTCACATTTCTTATGTTTCAATGTGTTACATTGTTATTAGTTGTTTCATCAGCACGTTGTGCTATAATATAATAAAAAATACTTAACTAAATACTACATTTGTGAAAATCGCTTTGCCAGACCTTTCTAGTATTGAACTGCCTGGTAAGGTGGTGTTGTACTGGACTACATTTCCTTGCAAGGTTTTCTAGTCGTGAATCTGTCCTTTGTTCTTATTTGTACATATTTCATTTTGATGTTGAACCCTCTATTAAAATACAATAAAATCTGTCTTCCTCTTAACAAGATCCCAATATAATATTAATCTCTGAGAAATGTGTCAGTCCTTAAAATGACCAACACATGGTTGTGGCTTTTGTACAGTGACGGGACGCCCGGCGGGCAGATGGTGTCGGAGCAGTTCCGAGTGGACTGGGCCACGGTTTTGGTCAGCAGCTTCAGCACTATCGTCATCCGCTTTGACGGCCACGGCAGCGGCTTCCAGGGCACCAACTTTCTCCACAAAGTCAGGAGGAAACTTGGGAGACTAGAGGAGAGGGACCAGCTAGAGGCACTCAGGTAAAAGCATGACAGTAACCAAGGCCTTGGTAGTCTTTGCGTCCCAGAACACTGAAAGTTTAACCAGTTTTCTTTCATTTTTAGGTTCATATCCAAAGAGAATTATATTGATCAGAGTCGAATGGGAGTTTATGGAAAGGTAAGGACAAGAGAACACACTCAAAGAGGCTCTTGGTATACAGCAACTGCTTCACATTGAAATTATTATCATGAATTATAATTGATTAGACTTCTTCTGTGTCTCCGCTACCTTTGTTCAGGCCTATGGAGGATATTTAGCCACATTGCTTCTGAGCTCTGATGAGTTTAACCAACTTAAATGTGGAACAGCAGTTTCCCCCATTACAGATTTCGAGCTCTATGGTATAACTTTTCACATATTTTTTTTTTTTTCTATGGATGTGTTAAATATGTCATGCTCTTGGGACAGTGTCTGAAGGGGCTCAACCTTTCTAACTCAGTTTTTCTTCTTTTTTAAATGGCAGCATCTGCATTTTCAGAACGATACCTCGGCTCAAAGACAGATTCCCGTGTTTATACGGTAAAGCTTTAACGTTTCAGTCTCCTTCTCCAAATAACGCACCAAGATGTTTAGCCACAATATACAGGGATGGAGTTAAGGGTTATTATTGATGACATATATGCTGGATTTCCCTCTCTCTTTACTTCAGATGGCAAATTTAGCACACAGAGCAGGTCAACTTCTGCAAAAGCAATACTTGATAATTCACCCAACTGCTGATGGTAACAGACATGTGTTTTATATATTATTTCTCAATACTGCAGTGAGTAAAACACCAACAATTTAACTGTGCTCAAACCCTAATGTGTTATCTCCAATCTTATTTTCTCCACTACCACAGAGAAGGTTCACTTTCAGCACACGGCCAAATTTATCAATCATTTAATCAGCGAGAAGGCCAATTACACTCTACAGGTGAGTTTCTGGAATCCCTGTTACACCTGAGAAATGGACGTGTGTAACTTTTTTATGATTTTGTTATGACCTACTGTACGTACATTTTTCATTATTTTTATGACATCCTATACCATGACTTTTTATTTACTTTTAAGAACATCTTATACTATGACTGTTTATGAAATTGTTATGACATACTGACTTCTTTTGACTTTTTGATGACACACTATGCTATGAATTTTTATGAAATGTTTTGGCATACTGTATTATGACTTTTTATGATTTTTGTGACATACTGTACTTAGATTTGTTATGATTTTTTATGACATACAGTAGGTGACTATACCATTACCTTTTATTAACTTTTTATGACATGTTATGACGTTTTGGGGCATTCTATACTATAACTTTTTTATGACTTTATTGTCATACAGTGAGGAAAATAAGTATTTGAACACCCTGCTATTTTGCAAGTTCTCCAACTTAGAAATCATGGAGGGGTCTGAAATTGTCATCGTAGGTGCATGTCCACTGTGAGAGACATAATCTAAAAAAAAATATCCAGAAATCACAATGTATGATTTTTTTAACTATTTATTTATATGATACAGCTGCAAATAAGTATTTGAACACCTGAGAAAATCAATTTTAATATTTGGTACAGTAGCCTTGGTTTGCAATCAAACGTTTCCTGTAGTTTTTCACCAGGTTTGCTTACACTGCAGAAGGAATTTTGGCCCACTCCTCCACACAGATCATCTCTAGATCAGTCAGGTTTCTGGGCTGTGTTGGAGCTAAATCCTGCTCCATTCTCAGGGTTCATTCAATTAGTAGTCAAAATCTCAGATGTTGAAATGTGAATCCATTTTATTACATAGGATATCCTAGAGACAAAGTTACCTGGATCAAGCTCTCGCAGCTCTCCCCTTCCTTTGTCTGACTCTTTTTCTCTCAGACCCCCAGTATTATCTCACAAAGGGTGGGGTCTTGTGCTTATTCCTTATCTTTTAGTTGGGATGTGACTGAGGGTTTATGACCCTCAGAGACTTGCAAAGCAACAGAGCAGTTGGGCCATAAAGGGTGACTGAAACCAGAGACAGGATGTCTCTAACATCATCAATTCAACTTCTAACACATTTGTAGAGCTGGGTTATAACAAAATGTACCAGAACATCTTATATTATAAAACAAAAGTATTGCTAAACAACTTAATGCAACAAACAACAAACTATAAACTTATAACAACAAACTTAATGCATGACCCACATGTCTTCATTTATGTTGAAATAATGCTTTTACCTTTTAGCTTGAATGTATAATGCAAATCACCCACAATGTTTAAGCACATATAAAATTTTAAATTCCAACAGCTGTCGCTGAGAAACACAGAGTTTGACCTCCTTCCAAATATTCTCTATTGGGTTTAGGTCTGGAGACTGGTTAGGCCATGCCAGAACCTTGATATGCTTCTTACAGAGCCACTCCTTGGTTCTCCTGGCTGTGTGCTTCGGGTCATTGTCATGTTGGAAGACCCAGCCTCGACCCATCTTCAATGCTCTAACTGAGGGAAGGAGGTTGTTCCCCAAAATCTCGCCATACATGGCCCCGGTCATCCTCTTCTTAATACAGTGCAGTCACCCTGTCCCATGTGCAGAAAAACACCCCCAAAGCATGATGCTACCACCCCCATGCTTCACAGTAGGGATGGTGTTCTTGTGATGGTACTCATCATTCTTCTTCCTCCAAACACGGTTAGTGGAATTATGACCAAAAAGTTCTATTTTGGTGTCATCTGACCACATGACTTTCTCCCATGACTCCTCAGGATCATCAAATGGTCATTGGTAAACTTTAGACAGGCCTTGACATGTGCTGGTTTAAGCAGGGGAACCTTCCGTGTCATGCATGATTTCAAACCATGATGTCTTAGTGTATTATCAACAGTAACCTTGGAAACGGTGGTCCCAGCTCTTTTCAGGTCATTGACCAGCTCTTCCCGTGTAGTTCTGGGCTGATTTCTCACCTTTCTTAGGATCATTGAGACCCCATGAGGTGAGATCTTGCATGGAGCCCCAGTCCGAGGGAGATTGACAGTCATGTTTAGCTTCTTCCATTTTCTAAAGATTGCTCCAACAGTGGATCTTTTTTCACCAAGCTGCTTGAACATGTTTGCTTACACTGCAGAAGGGATTTTGGCCCACTCCTCCACACAGATCTTCTCTAGATCAGTCAGGTTTCTGGGCTGTCGCTGAGAAACACAGAGTTTGACCTCCTTCCAAAGATTCTCTATTGGGTTTAGGTCTGGAGACTGGCCACACCAGAACCTTGATATGCTTCTTCCAAAGCCACTCCTTGGTTATCCTGGCTGTGTGCTTCGGGTCATTGTCATGTTGGAAGAGCCAGCCTCGACCCATCTTCAATGCTCTAACTGAGGGAAGGAGGTTGTTCAACAAAATCTCGCAATACATGGCCCCGGTCATCCTCTCCTTAATACAGTGCAGTCACCCTGTCCCATGTGCAGAAAAACACCCCCAAAGCATGATGCTACCACCCCCATGCATCACAGTAGGGATGGTGTTCTTGGGATGGTACTCATCATTCTTCTTCCTCCAAACACGGTTAGTGGAATTATGACCAAAAAGTTCTATTTTGGTGTCATCTGACCACATGATTTTCTCCCATGACTCCTCAGGATCATCCAAATGGTCATTGGTAAACTTAAGACGGGCCTTGACATGTGCTGGTTTAAGCAGGGGAACCATCCGTGTCATGCATGATTTCAAACCATGATACCGTGTATTATCAACAGTAACCTTGGAAACAGTGGTCCTAGCTCTTTTCAGGTCATTGACCAGCTCCTCCTGTGTAGTTCTGGGCTGATTTCTCACCTTTCTTAGGATCATTGAGACACCACGAGGTGAGAGCTTGCATGGAGCCCCAGTCCGAGGGAGATTGACAATCATGTTTAGCTTCTTCCATTTTCTAATGATTGCTCCAACAGTGGATCTTTTTTCACCAAGCTGCTTGAACATGTCCCCGTAGCCCTTTCCAGCCTTGTGGAGATGTACAATTTAGTCTCTAGTGTCTTTGGACAGCTCTTTGGTCTTGGCCATGTTAGTAGTTGGATTCTTACTGATTGTATGGGGTGGACAGGTGTCTTTATGCAGCTAACAACCTCAAACAGGCGCATCTAATTTAGGATAATAAATGGCGTGGAAGTGGACATTTTGAAGGCAAACTAACAGGTCTTTGAGGATCAGAATTGTAGCTGATAGACAGGTGTTCAAATACTTATTTGCAGCTGTATCATACAAATAAATAGTTAGAAAATCATACATTGTGATTTCTGGATTTTTTTTTAGATTATGTCTCTCACAGTGGACATGCACCTACGATGACAATTTCAGACCCCTCCATGATTTCTAAGTGGGAGAACTTGCAAAATAACAGGGTGTTCAAATACTTATTTTCCTCACTGTAGCATGACTTATTTATGACATTTTTATGACCTTCTATACTATGACTTTTTATGACATACTGACTTTGTCATGACTTTTTCATAACACACAATGCTATGATTTTTGACATGACATTTTTTTTAATATTTTTGACGTTTTATGACATAGACTTTTTTATAACATACTATACTATAACACAGTAAATTAATCCATTCTTGGCTATTTATCTACAGATTTACCCAGATGAGGGACACTTCCTACACAGTGACGGGACGCAACAGCATCTAAGCCAATCCTTGGTCAACTTCTTCGAGGTGTGCTTCAGAGTGCCGGAGATACTGACGGACGAGCAGCAGGAAGATGACGAGGACAACAGTTAAACCTACCCCTCCGAGCAGCGAACAGCCACCTATTACAGCACAATATGCAACAGGACTTTCTAAAACCAGTCAACCCACACCACCTGCTGTCCATCCATTTTAGTTTGACTCTGAAGCACAGCACTTGCATGTGCAAAAGGGGCCTCAGCCTACAGCCCCTCTCCTCACCTGTGCTGGATGCTGGCCAGAAAGACAAAATTAATCTCAGATGTGAACAGTCACCTCTCTCCCTGCTATTAAAATATATGGACTAATACACCCTCTGGTGGACAAATAGAGGATCAACATAACATCCATTGATCCAAACCATCTCCAATCCAAACCAGGCATATTTATTAGGCGCTTTGCAGCACAAAATATCCCCTGTGAAGGTTCATTATGTTGAGATTTAACTTTGGAAAGGCCACCAGTTTCTGATAACCTTGCCAACCAACTTACTGATTATTGTGTTCATGAGAATGATTACTGTTACTCGTTTCTCAGAATGTATCTGTTCAGTGTCGTCTGAGTGGGTGTCTGGCTGCATCAGTCCGTAGTTGCTTTACAGAACAAAGGCACAATGTTTTTTTTGTGTTTTGTGTCTATACAGAAATGGTATGAAATCTTATTTTCCTCATAATTCTGAATTGAACACTTCTTTTAGTCACTGTGCCTTACTGTGGGTGAAATGCTAATGATGGGAGCCCACATGACACTGAAAATGAGTAAATATGGATAGGCCTTGTCTGAACTGTGGGCTCAAAACAAAAGTTAATTTTCCTCAAATAGTAGCAAGTTATTAGTATAGGAAGTTCAAATTACAAGGTATGGCACTGTTATCTTAAAACATGGAAAGAACTGAATACTAAATCATTGTATGTCTTCTTAAAAGATGGCATTATACAGAGAAATGTAAAGAGTATTTAGTTTGCAAATAAAGTTCTTGATATTTACCTTCCAAACTAGCATACCGGAAAGTTAACTATGCTGAATTTTCCTTATTTTGTGAATTACTTTGACTTGTGTTTAATGGCTTGACTCTCTCATGTTCCGTTAGTATTCAGTGGTTTCTAGTCAGCTGATGTACAAAGTGTATAAATTCTTATATTGTTTAAGTCTTTATGTTCTATGTGAAACTTGTATATAAAGCATTTTGAAATGTATCTTTGGTTGGCTTTATTCATCATTTTAGTGTGTAAACCAACAAAGTATGTGACTGCTGCCTGTATGCCTTCTCGTGTGCAGTAGCCTACAAGTATTGCAGTACAACAGAGGGCTGAAAAGCTTTCCCTGTGGAAGCAAAGGGCTGCATATTTTGCAGTAACGTTACTTTAAAGAAATCTCAGTCATACTGAAAAATGTAACGCAGTAATGTTTGCTCAAAGGGAAGGAGGAATGATAAAGAAATGTATGATATCAGATAAAACCATTAAACACAAAGTGAAAACAGATCAATATAAATAAAACAAAATTATCAACATAAATTAAACAAAATAACAAAAAAGTGTCAAAAAAGCCACATTACATCTAATTTGATTCAGCGGATTCTATTATGACCTTTCTTTGCTTACATATACCACTTTGATGCTTTTCTACATTGTGGTCAAAAAATAAACACACAAGACCATCTGCCATTGACAATTTATTTCCAGTGTTTCAGGAGACTGTGCACACACACCTCTAACAATCAGAGGAACACCGCATTGTTACAAACGGTCCAGCTCAATGAAGCGATTCCTCATGCAGGGACCTCTCTTGTCAAAGAAGTACCAAACTGCCCACAACACCCACACTGGCCTCATCATCATCTCACAATACTGTATTTTAATCCTGCAATTTGATGGAAATTTAAAAGTAAAGCAGCTAAAACATGGCATGTATATGTACATTTAAGTTACTTATTTTACAAGGAATATTTAAAATTCAAGTTCTGTTAAAATCAAAAAATGATAAACAGGAAAAAAAAAATGTATAAAACATTGTATGTATAAAACATGTTAAGACCAGAGTGGAATGCCTAAGGAATGGAAGCTCGGCATTTTGTTACAACCTGTAGAATGACTGAGAGTCGACAATAAAAATGTCATTCACAGTAACATCTTTGTGTATTTCAACAAAGACAAAATGGCACCCTTAACAATTCATTGAGAGGCACTTTCTAGCGTGAAAAACCATTATTTTCTGATTCGAACACCCATTTTTTTTTCGTCCAAAAGTTTTCTTCCTCATTGCAATCTACCGCCAGCCATTGACATGTGTGAACCACGAACACTAAAACCACAGCATAACATTTGCATTCGAGGGATTTTGTTCACTGCTCTTTAACCACATAACTGGGATGAATAAGAACTATGACCATTTGCATAAGTCCAGTGTCTCCTCGTCACCTTTGTACCTTTGGAAAGGCCCCTTTGACAGCAGAAAGCTTGTAGGCCGTCCAAACACAGGCTGTACCAAAAACACAATTCAAGTACACAGAAAAATAGGCATATGTACACTTTAGAGTGAAACACAAGCATCTAAAGCTTTTAGTCAATATTACAGCAAGCATGTCTGTACATTCTTCATTTGGTTACTTAGAGACTCGCTGACTTTGAACATCATAACTTTCTTTACACAAAAATAGTTCCTCTGCAATACTTAAAAGTTTTTAAACTTTACTACTTCCTATTCATTCTAAAAGACAGTTCATCCTTAAAGCCACTAAGCTAAACCTTGTAACAATCTTAACTTGAGTGTCACTGTTCACACTTCCTTGCACAGACGTCACAGGCTCATTGTTTCATGAGCAACAGGTCCTCTCGATCTTCAGCACAACAGGGATTTGTATTAGGAGGGAGGATATCCTCCTGCTACGCAATCCCAAAGTCATTTGTCATTTAAAAAAATAATGAAATAAAAGGGTATAAACACCATTTTTTTTCATGCCTTATACATGAGCAAGATCATCGATCCCTGTGTGCAGTAATTATCTTTTCACAAGCAAGCACACCAGTTACAGACACACACTCCAAACAATTTTGTACAACATGCTCATTCACTAACATTGGTCACACAACAGACATTACACTGACAGACTCCCAAGTACGTACACATCTCACAGACGAAGAACATACAGAGTCAAACACATCCAACACTTCTTACAGGTACTGATAGAAGCGCGAATGGACCACCTGGGAATTAGTGAGTTTATGTGGGTGAGCGGTGGCCGAAAGGCTCAGATTCTTACTCTGGGGAACATCCCCGTTGAACACTTCAGCTGGACTATGTGGGAGTTCAGAAGAGGACGAGGCTCCGAGGTTCTGGGACATTGCGCTGCACAGCCCCCCCTGCTGTTCAAAGAGGTCCACGCTGACCTCTGGATTGCTTGTGCGGTGGCGCTCGCGGGCAATCCAGTCCCTAATTGAAAAGTCCTGAGAGCTGCACTTAGGCTTCAGCTGGTCCACAGCTGACAGCTCCGACCGAGAGCCTGAACCGATGCCAACATGCTGCGACCAGTCTCCCAAAACAGACAGCTCTGCAAAGTCCCTCTGACCGCCCATGGTGTGTCTGCGTCTGATGTTCTTCTTCTTCTTACTGCGGCCCTCCGGGGACCGACTCCTCTGGCTGCCCACGCCAAACATGTCATCCACAGACATTCGCAGACGCACCTTCAGTCTGTCGTGATCTTCAGCTTCCATGCAGGCTCTGCCTTATCTAATTCGCTCCGTGACGAGGAGCTGAGGCTGCCTGTGGAGCGGCCTTTGACTGACCCCATCACACACGACAGTCTGTTGGAATCTTTATCGCTCCAAGCTCCATCCAGTGAAGTCTCGCTAACAGTTTTCTGTTGAGCAGCTTTCTTTCTGGAGAGTGTATCACATTCGATGAGTCTGTGGGAGGGGAGGGGTCGAGGAGCTTCCTGCAGTTCGCGCTGATCATTTTTTCCGACCGTAAACACCGACAGGTCGCTCTCACTGTCTGTCTCCATCGGCCTTCCCTCGCTGATGAGCTCACTTCTCTCGTCGTCTGCATCGTCTCCACCCCTGCTTTCCGCCACAGACTGCACTTCAGGACTGAGGGTGCTGAGCTCTACTCCAGTCAGGAACGTCATGGAGGAAGTGGTGGAGTAGTCAGAGGTGATGGAGCAAACCTCCGCTCCCAACCCACTGGGGCCAGCTTCTGGACCCAAAGCCAGAGTCCTGCCTCGCCTCACTCTGGGTACTGACGCCTGGGAGCTGGTGCTGTTCATCGTACCGAGGTCGGACACTGTGTCGTCGTAGTTGGAAGGCGGGTCCGACAGAGAGGACTGGTGAGTCATCTGCATGCGGTAGCTGAGGTTCGGGGAATGGGGGGGTGAGATGTACGGGGAGCCACTTTGAAGGGTGGAGGAAATGTGTTCTGGAGGCAGGGGGGTAAAGGGCTTTGTCAGACTGCTGGATAGATTCTGCTTCCTGTTTGTTTTGTCAAGCTGCTCCTCAGAGCTGTTCCTGCGCTCGTCTTTCTCACTGGTTTCATCCGTTTCCCCCTCCTCCTCAGTTTGGCTGTCCGGGGGCCACAGAGGCTGTTGCTGGGTCTCCTCCGGGAGCTCCTTCTTGGGGAACACAGCGTCCAGGTCGTCGTCTGAACTGCTGGGATGAGCTTTGTCCTTGGGCTTCTTACGTTTGCGGCTGGCAAAGAAGGAGGAGCGCAGCATCTCTTTGCTACACTGATCCTTCCCTGACCCCCACAAGCCCTGTTGATACAGAACCAAGACTTGTCAAAACCAGACTGAAGAATATAAAAACAGATTTATGTTACGAAATAAGAGGACATTACCTTTGATTTGGAGGAGTCACTACATGCTGAATCTGTATCAAAGAGAAGAAAGTCATTACTAAGAGTCTGCCAACCCTCGGACTTGCTTAAGACAGTCAACAAGATAAAGAAAGAGAAAAGGCAGATTAAGAGTTTGTTTTAGAGGGAAACTGACAGATATGATGAGTATAATGAGAGCAGCTGAATGAAAGCAGACGACACATTTTCGGCTCAAAGAGAGAGACAAGAGAACGAGTAACCACACTAAGCAGTATATGGATAAGTGGATCAAGCAGCAGAAGAGGCCTGAGATGAACGGTGAGAGGAAACAAAGTCAAAACCCAGAAGTAAACCAAGACAAAAAAAAAGCAGCTCATGCTCATGTATTGATGGAACGACGGCACATCACGGACAAACACGTCAGTCACAGAGCATCACATGTAGCCACCAACCAGCTGTAGGCATTCTTTCCCAACTCAGACATCACAGAGGAGAGAGAGTGATGAGTATGCTCTGACTTAATGGGCCTGAGCTGAACAGATCAGTGAGTGTATGTCGTGGTTGATACAGATGGCGCAGGCAAGCCTTAGAATAACCTTAATATAAGAAAGATTGCTCTTACTCCAAGCTAGATTAACTCCTGAGGGGGGCCTTTAACATGTCATATAACCTGTCATCCTCAACAACATAAAAGGCAAATCAAAGAGTACACAAACGTTTCTTGTCTCACTTTGCAAAAGCAGAAAAAACGCAAACTGCAGCTAACAAAGATAAACAGACTAATAGCCCTTTTCGACCAAATAGTTACAGGAACCATGGAGCCACAAGAAACTCAGGAAGTGAAAGTGCCTTTCATTTTCATTGCATCTAAAAAACCCTGAAGATTAGGCAGATTCGGTCCTTGATGAATATAAATAACGCTGTAGGGAAGTTTTACAAGCCGAGGTTGGCAAATAATCAACATTCGGCACTGATAGTTCCAGGGTCATCAGACAGTACTACTCCTGGAGCAGAGACCTTTTTTGACACCAAAAACTACAACAAAGTAACACAATTTAGTCACTGTATCCTCTGGTCAAAAGTTCCTGGGCTCCTGAAAGAGTTCCTACGGTGGAATCGGGCTATTAATGATCCAATTTAGGTTAGGCTGTGTGTGTCAGGGTTGAATAGTGGAACAATGTAAGGGGAGAGGAGTATGTGGGAATAATTGTCTGTACTTGAATGAAGACAAATATTTTGAAATAAAAGGCATCACAGACAACAAATCAAACAAAAAGACACAAGAGGCGGCACCTGAAACTAAAAACTACCTTTTGCGGCAAATAGCACTACATCTACATGCTTGGAGTCCCATCCACTGCTATATGACTGCATGTGTACCTCTGCATCAACAAGTCAATACGTATTCATTGGTTGTATGTGTGCGTTTGTTTTGAGTGAAATCGCGTGTGTGCTGGGGAACATCCAGCTCAGTCCCACCACTACGACCCCACCCTCAGACATCATGACAGATTATGCCACATGACCGGGAGAGAACCTGAGGTTGACCGTACCATGCTACTTGTCCTTGCGATCAGCTTTAGAGACAAGAGACAGCAGAAGGGCTTTCAGAGAAAGTACAGCAGCATTGCTCTGTATCCCTCAATTTAGGGTATTGGTTTAAATATGAGACGTGCACACCACAGGAAAAATGACAAACATCGACTTCTCTTTCTTTCTTTTTTATCTTTTTTCCTCCTTTCGCCCAAATTTAAAAGAGCTGCGGGTTTCTGCAGACTAGGCAGCTACACTGGGCACAACATTCGTCCTTCTTCCTACAGTCCCAGCTGTCCATCACTGACATAACAGAGTCCATCAGTGACATCATCGAGTGATAGACGCCGCCCACTTGGCCTGTGTCAAGATTGGGTAATGTGTGAGTGCTGGACAGGAATGGTGGAGAAAAACACACTACACACAGAAGGGCAGAGGTCAGAAGGGTTAAAACTTCCATCTTTTCTTTATTTTTCTTTGTTAGATTTTCTTTGGGAAAGAACATGCCGGGATTATGTGAGAGACGAGGAGGAGGGGAAGAAAAGAACTGAAAGAAAAGGAGTCGCCTCAACACAGGTAAAGCACAGGGAGAAAAAATGACTTGAGCAGGAGAAAATAAAGAGTAAAGAAATGAAATGAACGAAAATAAAACTTGGACAATTTATCGCTTTGGGCCAATTTTCTACAATTTTCCAATGGTTAAACCACGAACTGTATTAATTGAAAATGTACTGAAAACGCGTGCTTTAACGGAAAAAAAGGAATTTGGCAGACTATTTTGTTCTTGCTCAAAACACTGCAATTTATGGAAAATAGGCAGGATGTTTATTATTTTAGCATTAACAATTGACACAATGATAACATTTCCAACAACTCTGCTGCACAATTATTTTAAACTTTTCTACTTTAATAATATGACTGAAACATGTTATTGCTGCCATAATAATATATTTGCTGT
The DNA here is from genome assembly GCA_026937815.1 of Etheostoma perlongum. NCBI lineage: Eukaryota > Metazoa > Chordata > Actinopteri > Perciformes > Percidae > Etheostoma > Etheostoma perlongum. The sequence continues at coordinate 17,827,206 of CM049382.1, forward strand.
GGCGATGCTGGAGTGCGTCTCCTAAGAGACAACCCTCTCAGACTTACCTGAAACTTCGCCCGGTGAAGCTGCAGTCCGTCCAATGTTGGAGAGCAGGTGGTCGATATTGGGCACAGGCTGAGACTGCACGGTGCTTTCCTGCTCAGCTGTGGTCTGCAGCCGCACATGGAGGGAATGTGCACAGTTTAAAAAAAAGAACAGAAGAGAAAGCCGAGAGAAGATAAGTTACTGAACACAACATATCATTGGGGAAAAAAGAAAGATAACCACAAAAAAAGGCATGAGATATGCATTTTATCTAAAGCTGCATTAATTCATTGAATTAACTCTGTTCTGTCTCTACCAATATAGTCATTTGAGCCATTTCTCATATTGATTAGTGCAGCTTTAAATACCTATATGTGTAAAATAAACAGCATTAAGAGTATTATCTATGATATGAATTGTTTATCCATGACAAACAAACAACAAAATGGAAGAAGAAGAAAAAAAAGATTTGGCACATACAACAGGGTCCTCATCACCGTCATCAGTGAAGAACCAGTCATATTGTTGGATGAGGTTCTCAACTATCTTGCACTGATCGGGCATGTGATTAACCATATTGGTCATGTTGTCCTCAGAGGTTCTGACCAGTGTAGGACCAAACACAATTGCCAGGTTACGAGGCTCCATCTAAACAGATAAGGTTAGGATAAATCAGGTTTAATGTAATAATCCTCAAAAGGACACTGGATTTGCAAAGGATTGGAGGGTGTTACCTAACGACATTAACACCGACAGATCTGGTTAACCGCCTTACCTTGTTCTTTTCACAGTTGTCAGAAACCTTCTTGAGGTGAGCACAAAGGAATTTTAGAGTTTCAAAGTGATGATCAGGTAATTCTTGTATCTGCAAGAATTGACAAAAAAATTAAAGAGTTTCAGGATTAATGGTATGCTTAAATATAATGCTATTCAAATGAACGCGTCTCACATTCAAATTTTCACTCACCAGCCTTTTGAGCTCCTTTAATCTTTCAACTGAGTCCTCCGTTCTGTTGGCTTCAATAAAATCAGCATACTTTTCTGTGAATAGAGGAAAAACTTTTCTTAGAATAGCAAAAGTAAAAGCAGCACAGAAAATCCGGCGTAACTCAATGTTCTGTATGCAATTTCTGGGTCGTGACTTTCAGTGTATTTACAAGATCTCACCATTCGTAAACAGAGGTTCTGGAAGTTTTCGGAAAAAAAGACTTAAGTAAACTACTGATGACGTTGAGGTCCCGCCATTTCTGCAGAAAAGTAGCGAGAAAGCATTGTGTTAGAGCTTACAGTACAAATCTGTCACTGCTAAGAGATGTCAGTAAAGTGGCACACTGTACTATGCAAGCCGGCTGTCAGTCACTCACATCTTCGTGGACGTCAATGTCAGTCATGCCTTTGCTGTTGAGCTCCTCCTGCATGCTGGAGATTGCAGCATTGTTCCCAGGCACTCTGTAGATTCCTGTGTACTCCAGACCTCTCTCCTCCACCACATTACAGCACACCTCCACGATCAAAGGAACAAACTGCACAAGACACAACAGGGAAACATTAGATACAACATATTACTGATAACTGCATGTTGAATCTGAACAATTTAAGAAAAAATTACAAACTGTTTGGACAAGCACATGTGATGCAGTTATACACATCAGCCTTTTCAACAGCCAGCCAAAGTGAGCTAGCAAGAATTAGTGGCCGCTCTATATTTTTGTGTATGGATGCAATATGCCATTTACATCATTTGAATGCTAAACTACTGGAGCATTTTCTCTCAAATAAATGAAGAGAGATTGAGACACACCCTGTTGGTCTGTGCAGCTGGACAGTCATCAAGCCGCACCCCAAACGTGACCCCAGCTGGAGTCTTTTTTTCAAAGGGCTTCCTCATAATCCCTGCAATGCCAATTTTCCAAGCAGCTCTGTCCCTTGGTGGACTGGAGTCATCTAAACACAAATAAATGCACATAAATTAGACGTCTGAGATTAGAAATGCCCTTAAAGCACACTAAATGAAGCTGGCGCCTTTACCTCTCAACGCCCTCCGATCCTCTCCTGTTTTGGGCGAATGAGGGCTGTGGGTCTTGCCGTCTGTTTTACCTCCCAGGAAGGCTTGTTTGATACTGAGGGATTGGCGTGAGCTTTTAGGGGAGGGTTCAGACCTGCTGCTGGGCGTACTGATTGCAAAAATACACAAATAACATCATTAGGTTCGCAAATAACTAAAATGGGTAGATATTTGCCCGAGTACTATGACTGAGCCCCAGGGGGCAATGTGGAGTCCTGCATACCTCATCATGTTGTATTCTTTGATCTTTCGACTGATCAAGTCCTGACTTGTTACAGCAGCATTCTGTAATGTCAGCAGAAATACATAAAGGATAGTAATTAAATAAAGTTAAAACTTAAAAAATAAAGTTTCTTCTACATTAAATGCAGGTTGATTTCGATTTTATTTCCAATTTAACTTACAAATGGTTAATTACTTGATATTTCTTGTAAATCCAACAAAATAATTTCCTAAAGTGGGCCTTTAAAAGGCATTGGTGCATAAATGCAAATCTATATAAAAATGTCAGTTCAAAGAGGCAAATGACTGACAGAAATGGCACGAAATGACAGAAGTGACACATGTTTGCCCTTTGAGCCAGCAATGTACTGAACCTAAGAATTAAAAAAAGAATTAAAAAAACAACAAAAAAACGCAATAACGACAAAATGAAATTTATAATGCTTGATGTTAACAAGACTGCAGTCTGATTACAGATATTATCAGTAAACATGCCTTACAGCAGACGCACGTCTCGGGCTGTGAGAGAGAGAGAAAGAAAGAGAAGGGGGGTGAGAGAGCAAGAGAGAGAGACGTACTTTCTAATGTTGTAATACTGGGTTTTACAGGCAGCTTTTTTCTTCCACTATTGCTCTGCCAAAGTAAACTCAGAGTCAACTTTAGATAACAGGCGGGGGATCTTCGATGCTAATTTTAAAAATTAAAGTCAGACTCATTTGTCATGCTGGATGCTGCTCTGCACTTGCGTACCGATATCACCAGACACTTTTTACCTCAACAAGAAATCACGTCACGTTTAATCTTGCACACCTCTACTATTGACTATAGAGTGACACGATTTACAAAAGGAGTTTATTTGTAAAAGGCATCGTTTAGCCTATTTCAATCTAAAACTCTCAATCTCAATCTAAAAAATAAACTTTTCCAGACCAGACTAGGTGTGCAGCATAAGTTGCCATGTGATCTAGCCAATTTAAAAGAGCCACCTTAGTAACATCAAGAATTCCGGCATTAGGCTATACCGCTATGTGGTACACCCCTCAGGTGACCGTAATCTTGATTTTGGCCATTCAACATGAGTCTTGCCTAAACACACCTCTTCATCTGGGTTGCTGTTTTCCTGAATGACTCTGATCCAAGACAACATGTCATCCCTCCCTTCTGCCTGGAACAAATACTCGCAGTCTGAGGTGGTGAGTCGCAGCACATTCTTGCGTCTTGTATCACTATAGGAGATGTCAATCAGACAGGCCTTAATGCTGATTTGCAGTGGGACCTCGTCAGATGGCGTGGAAGCATTAGATAGTGCATCCTTCCTGTCTTTGTAGAAGGTTAGGCTGTGACCTTGTAAAACAGCATACATAGGCTTCCATGATCTCATTCCTCCACCAACACGCTACAGAGATGTGGAGACAAGAGAGAAATACTTACACATCAAAAGACTAGTGATATATACGGTTTAAAATGAAGGTATGATTGTACAGGCATACCTTATTTTTATCTGTACTAAATTGCCTAAAATTGAGCAACCCTTCTTTGGAAGAATCAGCAAAGATATCCGAAGAAGAATCCCTTCGAGATCCAGAATCCCCAGAGGATTTATGTCCGTCCAAAGCCTGCAAATGTGAACGTAAAAGAAATTTCTGGCATTACTAGAGGATTGTAGAGTGTGACATGAAACATGGAGAGATTGAGAGAGGAAGATGGCATGCAACAAGATCTCTAGGCAAATCAAACTGGGGATGCACATTTACATGGTCACCAGGACATGCCGATATGAAAAGGAAGCCAGAGAAAGTAAATTGAGAGAGCATCAAAGCCTGTCTAAAAAAAAATAACCACTAAATAAAAACTGTCACTTCACACACTGTGTACGGAAATTAAAGAAATATTTTTTAATTTATGAGACAGGTTTGTTGTATTATAGAAAGCACTTAGAGCATTATAAGCACCAAGTTCCATATTTTTAAGAATAAATCAAATGTTGTATAATGTCACAAGAAAAGTCTTGCATGTTGTGAGCAATCCTATAGCTCCTCACCTTCCTCAGGCCCCTGAGACCTGGCATATTCTTACTAGAAGATCTCCTAAAGAAGTGGAACAGAGAAATGCAAATTTCAAATCAGAGACAAGGTCAGACAGATCCATAACCAAATACAAATGAGAAAATACTAAAGCATTGACCTGTTCCTAGAATGCACTCACCTTCTACCCTCCTCCTGGTAGTTATCCAGACCTTCATCGTAGGATTTGGACCGCTCTGTTTTGCTGGCTGAATCAGACTCCAGCAAAGCACTTCTCAGGGACTCTGGACAGGGATGAAAATATTATGTTATTTTTCATTTATGACCCAAGTTATGAGTGTTAATGAGGGTAACATTAAGCTCTTAGAGAAGGCTTAAGTTCTTAGCCATGGTCAAATGTAAAAAGTTTAAACAATAAAAGCACAATGGGTTTAAACCCAACCAACCCAATGCCATTTACCTTGGTCATGTGACAGCTGACGACGAATGGGAGGGCATGGTGAGCCTGGACTGGAAGGACCCGTAGTTATAGATGGTGCAACAGATATCACAGCTGAGGGTGGAATAGGAGCGGCCTCCCGGTCGACACTGGGGCTGATTGGCTCATCTATGATGACAATAAAAAGATTCTGTGTGAGCACAGAGATGAACAGAAATATATCTTTTGTCACATATTGAACTACATTATGTATCTGGCTAAGAATGCAAATCTGCTGAATATTCATGTTTAACATTAGACTTCATCAGCTATCATCTGTGGGATTTGGGCAACAATTTAAAACAGTCTTTCTTACTCTTATGGCTTACATGCCAAACCACAGCTGAGAATCAGAACAGATCATCTTCTGACATGTTTCCTGAGGGAAAATGAAGATCTTAGCGCTTGAGTACCGCCCACTCCTGGCACTTCAAGCTTAAAACAGCTCACAGTACAAAGCTGCTCTCAGCAGCCAAGGGGCTTTTGGAGCTAAATTTAAAAAGAAACTGTCCTAGTTCCAGCCTGTACCCAACTTTGAAACGGGGCAAAGGAAAAAGGATGTCACCATATCCCCATCAAGGACCGTTTAGCTTAACTTTAAATGTTACAACTCTCTCCAAAATAAGATGATCAATCTCTTCTGATATAGTGTGCATACAGCAAAGTCCATAACAAACCCAAAGGAGCTTAACTTTTGCATGAGGAACAAATGCATCAGCAAAATCATGAAGCACCTTCTTCCAAAAGACCCTCACACATGGCTACTAAAAGAAGTATCAAAAAGTGCATCCAAAATTAAACTGAATAGCTATAAAGTTAATTCAAATGAACAAGGAACAATTTTCATCAAATTCCAGTTATTGCCATATAAAGAAGATAAAAGAAAAGATAAAAGAAGATATAACTTAAATGACCTGCCTGTAGATTAACTAAATAAAATAATGGAATGGGCTATTGGACCAAATTACCTCACAAGACTTAGGCTTGGACCAGTGGGCTTTCAAACAAGCCATTAATGGAGGCCAAGAGGCTTACACAATCAGGGCACTGTTCTCCTGGGCTGGGGCATCAGTCCCAGAATGGTGATGTTGCGGCATCATCAGTCACTGGCTGCTTTGTCTGCACCTGCACCTGGCCAACCAACATTACATAGACCACTAAAGGAACAGCAGAAACACTGTTGGTAAGCCAAAGGTGTAGTGACTTCAGCTTATTGAACTTTGTATTGAAAGTATTCCTCCAGCCAACTCCTATTTAAATAAATGGGGGTAGACAAAATATTTAAAAAACAACTCTTAGTATAATGCAGTAGGGACCACAAGTTGGGCTGAAACGATTCCTCGAGTAACTCAAATAATTTGCTCACAGTGTTTCCGCACGGAGGATTACTACTGTGGCACACCAGTTTACACCGTTTGCGACACATGCCTTGCCATAAAGACTGATTACAAAATTAAGAAAGTGTGTAAGGGGCTAAGAGAAGAGACAGGCTGGAGAAAACAACAAAGTGTCCAAAGTTTGGAATTAGTTCAAGCGTAATTAAAACAAAAACTCTGTACAGAGGGTCTACTGCAAAAACGAACTAGCTTACCACAAAAATAGCACGACATCAATGCTTCAGCTTCTCAACAGAAAGTCTAACTTAATCGTCCTTTCTAAGAAGCGGACCCGACAAAAGTAAATCACAGAGTCGTATGGACGATGAACCTACAACTACCAAAATCAAGAAAACCTGGTGGTGACCACAATTTAATCTAAAGATCCGACTTGTTGACTATCCCTTCAGAAAAACAGCCGATTGTTGTGCACCACTCTCACTCTCTTTTTACAGAGACAGTTAGTCAAGGATCTACTAGCATAAGTGTAACAGATCTGTGTGACATTGTAATAAAATATATAAATGAAAATAGGTTGAGTAGAACTAATATTAACATATATGCCTATTTACAGATAAGTCTAAGGTTGAAACTTGTAGTCCTAATAGTTAAGTTGCACAAGTTAAGGTCATGTGTGTATGTTTAATGTGTGCTTTAGTTTGAGGTTGTTATTGTATTTCAAAAAATGTTTCCTGTAAAAACAATGCAATATGGCACTTAAATGCACTTAATGTTTTGTTTGAGATGATATTGTAAGCAATGTAGGCATTAAAAAAATGTTGCTTTTACCAAAAATTAAACCAAACTATTGTTTATTATTGCTCTTCGATCAAACAAAAGTATTTATTATCTGATTAATCAGTGGAATAAATCGGTAGAATACTTAATTACTAAAGTAATCGATAGCTGCAGCCCTAACCACAAGTACCATTTATTTTGCAACATATATTTTTATTTTTCAACTGCTTTAAAAAGACCCAAATTTAACACAAACTAACCCTTCTCCTATGGGTCTATCTAAAACCTTGCAGTTGTGTTGCTGCCTGTGACCTCCGTGCAGTATACTTGCAAGTGAAAAATCTTTCCTCCCAAAATATAAGTAGATCAACCATCCACAACAGTTTAAGTTAAAACCACCAAAGACATGCTGACTTGGTCAATTCAATTTAAAAAAGGTAAATCTGTCTAAAGTTTCTTTCATTATCAGATTCTCTAAAGAACCAGCCTAATCATACAGAAGTAACACCAAGACCTGAAATAAATACATCAGAAATTAACTGGGAATAACAGGATATCCACAATCACAGAGTACTCACATTTTCATTTTACTACATTTAAATCATTTTCAATCTGACAGAGGATTTCATAAAGGTCATCCATCTGCACACTCCGTCTTACCTCCAGCTATGTTACTATAGTAACAAGGGACACCAATAAACATGCTGAGAGCTCCTATGAAATATGTATTTTTACTCACTGCTGAACTGATTACAACAGATTTTCTAAAAAACAAGACTGAAAATCTTGTAAAATTGTAGATTTAGAAATGTGCTTGGTGTTGTTTCCAAAATCTAATCCAAAGCAGTAAAAAAAGCAACACATTCTGATTACCTCTTAAAAGGGCATCAAAACATTTCTAAAACCTGCTTTTTTAAAGCACTGATGATGACAAGTATTTAATCATAATGGAAATGCATTATGGGACTACTGAACCATAATACAATCCATGCTAAGAGAGACCATCCCAAAAACAATATATTAAGGAAGAAATTCAATATGTCCCAAAAGGCTTAAGCCATCCTTCACTCCGCCCTAGTTAAGCCAAATATCCCACAAAACCTGATTAATAACATCTTCCCACGAAGGAGAATTTATTTGTGTCACACACACACACACACACAAACACACATACACACAAAATCAGATTAACAATGAAACCATAGTGCTCTACAGGCTCTGTTCAATTCTCCATTCATCAATTGAATTAACAGACTTCTATTGTCATCTATGGTGAAAGTCCTTTAACTAGCTACAGTATCAGCACTTCCAGTCAGCCTCATATTACTACTTCCTGCTGTTGTTGCCATAACAACTTTGGGTGGCCAGGCTACAACTCATTATTCTCTTACCAATGAATGGAATGGAGTCCAGAGACTCATCTAGGTTGCTGGAGCAGGAAGTGTGACACTGTTCCCCAAGTCGGCGTATGCGCATCTCTCGACGTGCATCGTTTGGAAGCCAGCATGCCGCCACATCTGCTGTGGAATCTGGTCCGTCGTCATTTACAGCCAGGATGTAGGAGGGGTGCCGCAGAGGGCTGGGGTTCTTACCAGATGGGTGTTTTTCCCTTAGAATGACCCCAGTCTCTGTGGGGCTTTGCCCATTGATCTGACTCTGGTAGTCTGGTTGTGGTGGTTTAAGGATGCTTCGCCTCTGAAGCATCTGTTTCTGGGTGGTGCATAAAGAAGACGTGTTTCCTACCAATGCTGCGTCTCTGTCTGCCTCAACACCCTGTATGGTTTCAGCCCAGATCCTGCTCTTCCCTTGTTGTCCTTGTAATGCATTGTTTCCTTTGACTGCAACTCTTTGATCAACAAGAGAATGTTCAGCACTGGTGCCCTTACCAAAATGTGAGTATCTGTCTGAGAGCAAGGGTGAGGAGCGATTCTGAAGAGAATCTGGTCCTTTAGAGTAGAAAGAAGGGTTTGGTGCCCCCCTCATACCACCGCTGTATCCCACAGAAGGCCTGTAGAACATGTCGTGTCTGGTGACAGACTGTCTGCTGGGCCTCGTAACTTGGTCTGCCCTTCCGTACCCTCCTCTCCTTTCATTGGGCCGAGCTAGCTCTATAGGGTCAACATAGTCTGTGGAGTGTGCCCGGGCTTTGTGCATTAGGCCATCCTGCGACATGCTTCGTGGAGGCCAGTTTCTAGTATGGCTCATTCTCTCTGCACCGCTCATACGGTCCTGCGAAGCACTGCGTGGGGCAATCTGAAAGTGGGGGAGAGGTCCTTGGTATGACCGTTCATGTGAGGTACTCCTTCGTCGTATCCCCTTAGGGCCCCAGTCACCCCGGGGAATGTGATGAGTAGTGCCAAAGGTGGTCTGACTGGTTGCTCGCAAATTGTCCAGTCTCTCCTGTATAGTCCGACTACTATGGGAATGGATTCCTTTGTTGTCAATATACTCCCTGTATGTTTGGTAAGTGCGCCAATCAATGTTTTGATTGTTGCCTGGGTAGTGAGGTAATTGGCCTCCATATGGACCCATTCCTGGACCACTGGGATAGACATCGGCCTTCCGAGGGTGAGGATACTGGGCCAGTGACCCAGGCCTCCCCCTGACATAGACAGGGTCCATGTAATCTATTCTATGTGCTGGAACCATGCGTCCTATTTGGGCTGCATCAGGAGGAACCACGACAGTCCTCACACTGTCGTTGCGCATGCACACAGCCATCTGGCTTTTTGGATATGATTTAGGAGGAGGCGATGGGGGCACGGTGATCTCCTTGCGGTATCCATGGTCAGGAGGTGCTGTTGGCCCTCGGGAGACCTGCCCTGCTGAGTCTTTTGCCTGGGCCATGCCCGTAGGCTTACAGTCTACTCTGGGGTAGCATACTGGGGGTGGATCAGGAATGTGACAGGCATTTCCACTGTAGCTGCTGCGGCCACGGACGTAGGCATCCTGGGAGTAGGCCTAGAGACAGAGCAACAAAACAGTGTTACAATAGATATTGTACAGGCTGCATTGCAAGTCTGTAATATTCAACAGTGTGCTACCAGATGCTTAAAGAGAAGTCAAGCGTGATATTACAAATGTGACTGGATGCACGTGTGGGCAGTGCATGTTGCACAATAAGTGAGCGGAGGCGTTGGCAGTTCAGGGGTGTCAGTGGTCTTCATCTGCTCCTTATTTAGAGTTCCCATGGTAATGTTCACTGTTCCAGATGATAGTACACCATAAGCCAATGTAGAAAATAGTTTACTAAAAGAGAGAGATGGTGCTTTAAACTAGATTTTATGGAAGAGCAGTATTTCTCCTTTAATTCTCCAGAGAACAATTTCTCTCTCTTTTTTTTCATACCAAACAAATGGGTGTTAATATGAAGAAAAAAAGTATTTGTCTGTCAAAGAAATGGACATTTAATATAACTGCAGGCATCTTAACATAAATGTGGAATGGTGTTTATACTGAATTCTATATTTAGCCTTCACTGTAACATTTTAGCAAAAACTGCAAAGCAATCAATACACGTTAGATAAGGCAATCAAGTAGCTAACACTTAAAATATTTGAACAAACATAAAAATGTATAGTAAAAATAACAGATGAGAGGTAACCAGTGCCTTCATTTTCCCACCACAGACTGATGGACTCTAACCTGAGGAAGTCGCCCATCCCTCATAGAAGAAGCGCTATATTTAGCCTGCCTGATTATCATTCAAGGTTTGGAAGCTAACATTATTTCACTGTATATATTACTAAAATAGTTTTAAATAAATAGACCATGAAAGCTTTCTATGAGTTTGTTGTCCTCACTTCATGTACCTGCTACTAATAACATCCTGCACATACAACAAACAAAAGACATGTGAAGGTATGAGGACTTTGATCCTGTTACCTGGTGTCAAATTACAATCTTACATAAAGCTTTGTGTGCCACAGCAATCTGTACCGGGCTCTGTTTCTCCCTTTGTAAGCATGAGTGTTTAAGAGAGTTCAGAGGTCACTGGCCTTTATCACAATAATGATAAAGGCCAGTGACCTGGAGCATGGAGGATGGAGAAGGGGCGAGGTTTCACAGACATATCAGCTAGATGCCACCTCGACTGCTCAATCTAACAGGTACTGCAGGCACAGTGCATCGGCCATTTCTACAGTCTACACATTTAAAGCACTAACACAGAACTGACCGTTGAACAGTCATCCACGGCAACTAAACAGCAATAATGTAAACCCTGAAGACCGCATCCTGTCATGCATGTTGACAATGTCGACATGCATGACATATGCAAATTGAGACCGCAAGTACAACATGTCAACGTCAAGTGGGTATCCAGTATGCTGTTTGCTTACCAGATTAGTAGTTTCCAGAGAAAAAGGCTGCCATTACAGCATGTCAAAAAGAGTGTCAACAAATCAAGGGAGATGGGGTGGATGAGAAAAAGATGCCAGCAGAACAAAATGCAAACATTATAAAACAAAACAGCCACAGCAATGACTGGGCTTGACATGCTAAAAATATACTACAGCTGCAGCAGCAGGGATGAAGAAGCAGAGATGTAGCAGGGGTTGACACATTACAACCTGCCTGTGCCAGTCTGTCCTGGGTGAGGTGGCAGGAGCAGAAGCTTGCCTTTCATGCTGCTGTTAAGTCTCCATGGTTCTATCCATCTTCAGCCAGAATATTACGCTAAATGGTGCCTAACAAGGTGCCTCTAGTCTACGTCTTTCTCTCCCTCCCTCCGCTATTGCTCACATGACAGAAGCAGCAGCTGCTGCTTATACATTCAGCTCTGATGGTACAGCTCACCCCTCCCACTCCTTTCTCTCTCCTTTTTCCTTAGCATCAACCTGTTCTGTACACAGGGCAGTCAGCTGATTTTATCTACTGGTTTTAGCTCATCATTACTGATGTTTCCTCTTTTTCTCTGCTCAGTATTTCCTCTGCTTTTCTTGCATTCAGTTCCCTCCCTTTTCTGCTCACTGAATGTACACTCTCCGTCTCTTTGCTAGGCAACTGCTGCCTGTCTCCAAGCAGTAAGTGTGTGCTGCCGCCTACAGTGTAATGTCATCCTGCTAGCATCTCAGATAATCCTCTTGTTCTTATGGACAGCCCTCAACAGTTTGCCTGCCTACATTAATAGATATTTTTTGTGTGGCCGCTGACCATTTAAGGTGCAATACTGTGGCAAGTGTTTTCCCAACACATGTGTAAGATACAGTGATGTGTGTAAATGGGTACAGAGTGAATAATGGCAAGAGAGAGGTCCAAACAGGGAAGAGGGGTGGAGTAAAAGTCAAATGGTTATTAGAATGGAGTAAATGAACGCATAATGTCGGCATGAACAATATTTTATTTTTCTGTGACTTTTTAAGTTTAACTTCAATTGATTCATGATAGAATGTTAAATCTAAATAATAAATAGCATTGACACATTTTAAATGGTTTCGTTAAATGACTGCGTATTTTTGCTATGATGTGGAGCTTAAAGAGAGAGATGACTTATGGTACCATCAAATATTGATATTGCAATACTGGATGCCATTCTCCTAAATGATTAATTGATATACCTATCAAGTTAAGTATGACGATTCACTCTGGATATAAAGAATCCACAAGGGAAAATTCCAAGTAAAGAGCCAGGCTCTTTTATTATACAATTCATAAGCAGGCTGTCCACATAATACAAGCCTTACGTGAGTGTCCACCACCCCCACGCCCCCTTCACACAGTTACTAGTAATCACGGAGAACACGGAGGATAAAAAAAAACATGGACACTTCAGAAGAGGTAATTATCCTCACTTGAGTTTCTGCATAGGAAAGTCACCAGACAACACAATCTTCTGAACACAGCCATACTAAGAAATATAGAGCTGGTAGTCTTAATTCACTTTGAACAAACTAATTTGGCAATAGCTTGATGTAACGGACGTACATTATCATCAAATAGCAAAGTTACGCACTAAAACCTTCATTAAAAAATAAAGATTCAAATTTCCTACACTGACATAAGACTCAAGAAGTTCACTTCTCATCTCCCTACTAAGAATCTCAGTCCATGGTATTTTTTGGTGAATGTAATCTATTATGGATTATTAAATGCTTGTATGTACTTGCACTGTTTTTGGTCGGCTAGATTATTAATGGCCAATGTGTTGTAACCTACTAAATTGGCTGACAGTATTGCCAGTGTGATGTCACCATCTATACCCTTTAATGTGAGTCATTTCCCCAATGAAGTCCCTGTTGGGTGGAAACGTTGCTTTCACATCAATAAAGTATTCGGAGCTATAGTGTGCGGACATTCTTTTTCCTTCAGTGATCCTTATTGCCTACGTACATTGAGGACTTGGGGATGTAGCATGAGTAATGGGCACAATAACTTTTCTACAAGTCAGCTGTTTAATGTAGGTCTATTCTGTTTAGACCCAAGTTTTAAGACAATTTTAGCAAAATACACTCTTACCTTTGTGACATTAAAAAATTAAAGCATAACATCTACACAGATGGAGCGGTGTATATTACTCCATTACAATGTGTCTATATATGTATTTTAGATGATGCCTACTCTACCAGTCAAATTAGGCCATTTTGACATGTCAGCAGCGGTTTAAGAACAGAAAGGCCGCTCTGGCCTGATTAGGAGGCCTAGATAGAAAACTCTGATGGGATATGCAGGCTGCCTGCATCTCATGACTACTGTCCTAACATGAACTCCTTAAACTAGAGCAGTTCTGTGAGATCAGGTATAATTATTGTTAATTATAATTATTGTGGGACTGAAACAACAGTGAACAATTTTAGTTTCAAAAACTTAAAAAACCCACTTTCAAAACAGTGTTGTTGTTTTTTTAATTAAATGAACCCCATTTAGAAAATAGGATTGAGAAACTTACCAGTTGCAGAATATCCTCATCTTTTGGCATCACACAAAGTTCAAGAAAGTCACCACTGTTGGGGAATAAGAATAAATTTAAAACAGGGAATATAGACAGATTGACCACAATCATCCTCACAAATTGACATTAAACCTCACCTGTCTTGGATCAAAGATATAACCTCACAATAGGCTTTCCCAATGATGCTTGCGCCATTCACCTTCACTATTCGATCACCTAATATACGTTAAAAAAAACAACAACAGTAATGCCATCAGTAACAGATAGGGGTAGTAAAAACTGCAAGCTTTGTAAAGCAAAGTTTGTCTTAAGCATCAGTCACATGATGTTGACGTTTATAGTGACTGTGCTGAAGGTTCCCTGTATCCACTAAAACATCAGATCACTGGGGTATCTACCCACTATAGGAGCATAAAAACGAGTGCCTTCCAACAACTACATGGCCTGGCAAATGTTTTGCTTTAAAGCAGGAATACTGTCAGGCTACTACTGAAAACTGCACTCCTTGCATTTTCTTCCATTTTGCTTGCAACACTAATATGTCAGTGCAATAGCTTAGAGGAGGTTTTCTGCTCTGTTTGACATCAGTTACAGGATTATGCCCGGGTTCTTGTAATGGCAAGACTTCTGAGTACTAAAACCTCTCATCATCTCTAGTAGGTTACAGTTAATGAAAGAAGGATTTTTTGATGATTGATTAACTGAAGGGGCGTCGGGGGGGGGGGGGTGAACTGAGTATCAGGGTCCTCATGTGAAGCGGGCCCAAAAAGATGCTAGAATGAATAGCTGTGGATGCAGGGAGGGGCCCATAGAAACACAGGGCCCAAAATAGTGTTCTACGCCCCTGATTACCTGTGCAAAGCCCAGCTCCGTGACCGGGGCCACCTTCCTTGACTTGTTTCACGAAAATGGTGTCCATTGGTTCTAGCCTATTCCGTTGTCTCCCTGATGAAAAGAAACAAGTCAGTATACATTACACAACAAGTACTGTATATTATGCATGAAAGAATATAAATCGTTTAACTACAATTAAAGCAAGGGAATTAAAACCCAAAATAACTTCATTTTCTGGTAAAAGATGGACTATACTGAAGGCTGAACCTGAAAAGTGAAAAACAACAACTACAAAACCTAACAATGCGTGCCAGAGAAGAGAAGGAGAGAGAAACTGGGAGCTTTGTCACAGGATCTGGAGACATGACAGCAGACTGTTTTCGCCAGTGCTCGCATGTATTAGTTTTGAATAGACATGATCATTAAAAAAAAATTTTTAAAAACAGAAGAAATGGTGGGGTTTTAGGGAGGTGGATGAAAGGAGCTAAAGAGAGGAAACCTGTTTGCTCATGCTGCTCTTGTCTCCTAGCAGCTGCATGGTAGCAGAAAATAAAACGAAGGGAAAAAAGAAAAGGGGGTGAGAGAAAGAGAGCCTGAGAGAAGGTAGAGTGATAGTGTGCTCAGCTGCACAACTCCCACTCTTTCCTTATAAACTGACAAATAGCTCTATGCACAGCCAAAGAGTGGCTAAAATCCTTTACTGGGAGTTAACATTCTGGTTGTGAGTCAGCGCACGATGGCTCACAAACTACAGATGATGGGAAGGCCAGCATGAAGACAGGAATTATAAAAAAGAAATGGTAGTAAAAAATAAAATAAAAAAACACATGATCAATAAAAGATGTTAAAAATTCTTAATGTAGCCAAAACATAAATTTATGAGAAACATAACTTCTGGCCCTGTGAAAGACAATATCACCAGATATTTTAGAATGTTTTGTGTTTAAGCCATTGGAAAAGGGGGCATGTGCAATGAAGCAGCTTAATATAAAAACAGTGGTTAATTAATCAATAATAATTAGCAGTAATCTGTAAAACCTCAAACACAGACAAACTTGTGCCTCCATTTTTCTCTCTTCCACACATGAGATTACTCATGCAGAATCACATCCTGGGGATTCACATTATGTAATACTGTAGCACGAGTTCCATACAACTAAAGTAGAAAGAAATGCTCCCTCTGGTGGTTGACTATAAAATCCCATCACTATCTCCTCAATTGAGCTGTTCATAAACCTATAAGTGAGCCATGTTAAATATTTAAATGTATAGTGGAAGCAACTTACTGTTTTTGCCTTTGCCACCTTAAGGAACATGACATAATATATTGAGACCCAACTATTTGTGCATTCATATTTTTTATTCTTTAACACACTTAACAAATAGTAGCTATACAATGGAGTTTTCTTTACTCTAAATCAGTCTAACTAGATTTATCTTTACTCTAAAAGACTGCTTTGGGCCCAGTCTGGACTAAAAACTATCCCAAGTTTTTCCTTCTTCAATTCTGGCGTGCTGCCTACGAGCCTGGGTCTTCGGTGTTTTTACAGTTTTTTGGATGAAATATAAAGGAAAGACTGCTTTGATGGGAGCTGGCTTTACTGTATGATTAAATTAAGTTTACATTTGGACAATGAGCAAGCTATGTGTATGCTTTTTAACATAATCCTATTGTTGCAGAAATCAAAAAGTGGGTCACAGAAATAAGTTTGAATTTGGAATTCAAACACCACAACACTAGTGCTATCAAACGATTAAAATATTTAGTCGCGATTAATCGCATTAATGTCATAGTTAACTCGCAATTAATCGCACATTTTTTGCTATTCTAAATGTCCCTTGATTTTAGTTTGTCCCATTATTTTATTCTCATTATAATGCTCTCAACGCTGTGTGCAAATGTTTTTTTTTTATTGAAAACAACACTGGCCTACTGTAGTGTTCAATTTCACACTAACATTCTCACTTGGAGCAAATCTCTCACACAATGTAACGCTGTCCATCAACAAAAGGATGAAAAAAATACTTTGACGAAGGGGGGTGGAGAATTCACATCAGCTGTGTGCTTGGCCATCAAGTGATATTTCAGACTGAACGTGCTGCAATGAGAGATCAGTTCACAATGACAAAACACACAGATCACTTTGGTCTTATCAATGGAACATTTGGGAACTATTAAAAAGTAAACTTCCCATTCAGAATCGTATTGGCATCCATTTTGGCGTCTCGCACTCGTCATCCACTCAAAACGTAATGTTACAACTCTTTGGCCGGCTCGCAAGCCCAAACAAGTGTGTGTTGCGTGCCTGCTGTTTTGTTTTTGGTCTAGCTAGATCCGGTGTGGTGTTGTAGTTTTTCTTAAATTACTAGTTGTTGCAACATGTGAAAAAAAAGTCCAAAGTTTTGCTAGGCCAAAAAGAACGTTAATATCACAAAATTGATGCAGTTAAAATGTGTTTATGTTAATGCCATTAACTGACAGCACTACACAATACCACTAAATCTTGTGGTTATGGGGAGATGCCACAGAGAGTGAGAGAGAAAGAAGTCTCTGTCAAGATAAAAAGCTATGTCATGATTTACACTCAAATATCCAGCCTGGCTGTGCTTTGCTGGATATTTGTGTGGACATTTACATGAATTACTGTGTACATACGTCATATACAGTCCATTCAGGATTTTAATTGGATGAAAACAACAATTATCATTAGTGCAGGACTGTAAACAGATCCAAGTATGTGTCGACGAGTATGTGCAGATGAACATGTGACTGTGTGCCCTCTGCTTTCTAATGAGTGGTATCTTCATCCCAGCCCACATTATCTGTTGCAGCATACAGTTAATCAACCTACTGGGCGATACAGTGTTATAACATCAAAAATGTGATATGACAAATATTTTAGGTATTTTGGTTATTGTTATATTTCTTAGTGTTTGACTTTAAAAAGGCTGTTTTACAGTGATGTGACATATCTAAGAATGACTGACGGTAGAGTTTTGTGATCAATTATGAATTCCTCTACCCGTCACCATAACACTAGGGCTGGAAAGGTTACCGCATTACCGCGGTCACGTGACGCCTACCAAAGGTCTGAGCTTGTCACCGTCATCACTGCAAAAACCGTTGGCCTGCCCATGTGTGCATGTTGTGTCTAATGACATGGACTGCGTCTGATGACATTGTGTCTTAGATGGATTCAAGTTTTTCAAAACAAAACTTATTAAAAGATGGCGCAAATCCGACCTTTTGTGAGTTAGGGAGCGCAATGTTCCATGACACATAACATTCCATTCGTGTTGACTATTAGGCTTTTATGCGAGAGTACCTGTGTAATGTCTTGTATCGGAGAAATGTATTTGCCTTTCCTACAATGTATTATGGTAGGTAAGGCAAAGACAGTTCTCCGTTCTCAGCGGAGGTAGACACATTAACGTTACAGCTGCAGTGTTTACCAGTGCACATTAAGCTAGCAGCTAGCGGCGTTTCCTTCTGTTTTTAGCTTTATACCGATAAAACGGCCCGGTTGAATTTCAGCCTGCTTGCTGTTTCGTAGCCTAACATATTTATATTTGTAGAAAGGGCAACAAGTTAGCGAACTGCCGAGTCGAACTCTCTGCCTGCTCAGCTGCTAGACGGGCTGCAACATATGTTGTTTTTTTCGGGAGTAACGGCATTCACTTTCTTGGCAGTACTGACAATAGATGAAGCCACCGTGTCTTGAGAAGCTCTCTCTAACTCACTTTACATCAGCTTTGCTAACTCCTTTTTTTCCCTCTCTTTTCCTCACGGGCTACTCTCCGTTACTGCTCACGCTCCTTGTGCGAGCACACAAGCACTGACGTCAGTCACTTAAAGCACCCTGCCATTCTCGCTGTAACTTACCGTACTCTCGTACTACAGTGGGAATTTATTTCTTTTCAACCACGGTAAGAAAAACATCCATACCGTCCCAGCCCTACATAACACATTGTTTTTCCTTCATACATTTGTGTGAAAATGTTTTCTAAAAACCACCAATAATCCTGCAATCAATGCCAATATTGTGTTACAAAATATTGTGATACTTGATT
Organism: Etheostoma perlongum; assembly: GCA_026937815.1. Taxonomy (NCBI): domain Eukaryota; kingdom Metazoa; phylum Chordata; class Actinopteri; order Perciformes; family Percidae; genus Etheostoma; species Etheostoma perlongum. The sequence continues at coordinate 17,845,930 of CM049382.1, forward strand.
GTATCACTCATTCCTATTTCACAACTGTGCATGGCGAGCGGCACTTTAAGTTAAGACTTATGATTTCAAACTTAACGATTTATGGGGTTTCCCATGTGTAATGAAAAGAACTTGCATAGAATACTTAACTTTCTCAACATGCCAAAGATGAATTACAATTTTCCTCAGCTAGGAATAAAAATGTCTAATAGAATTAGTGAGGTCCACATGCGCAAATTCTAGTGACAGCATGGTCAACAAATGACAACAGACACACACAGCTAAGCCCACAAACAAGCTACTGGGATATCCTCTCACAGTGATCACACTAGGATGGGACAGGCAGGACTAGAGTTAACTCTACAGGAATCTGAATCAGTACAGTACATTTTACAGTACATTTAGAATCTAATGTAAGACTTCAAAGTTGCCCTTTTGGCAACCATGGAAGGTGGAAAATTCAATTCAGACTTTCAAATGTAAATAAATAAATATCACAGACATACTCTGGTCAATCACATGATGGCCATTTTGTTGTGTCTATAAGGTTAAATTAAATTTAAATACATTACATTTAAAAACAGACAAATCACTTCAATACATACTTTATAGAAGCCATATTTTAAAGAGTTTGGTTTTAATCAATTTTAAGAGAATAATTGGACAATAATGGCAAAAACGTCTAAGTGGTGTAACCGTCAAAACTTTGTACCAACATTTTTAACTTATTTTCTTTAAAAAAAAAGACAAATTTCTTAATAAAAGAGCCCTTAAACTACTTTGTCGTTAAACCAAATGCAAGTTTAACATATTTATATATATATATATATAAATATAATAATATATATAATATTATATATAAGAAATAAATAAATTTAAAAAATAAGTAAGGAATAAATAAAGTTGAAGATTATAACAGACAATAAATAAATAAGGTAATTATTACAAAGGTGAATAAATAAAGAAGCTAATTAAAAGAGATATATACATTTATGTCTCACTGTATAATTTAATTTCTACCTACATTTATTTCTTCATTGTATTTTTGGGGCAATTAATTGTGTGCTTATTTATTTATTGAGCATTTATTTATTTCTGTATTTATTTTTAAATATGAAAGACGTGGTCCTCCATAAAGGTGGTGTAACCATAGACAGTTAAAGAAGTGGACCAACAGATCCCATTGTTCTGGATAGAGACGAGTGAAGGAAAATAGAAACACTTCACGGGTGATGGCTAAGTGTTACTGCGCAGCCTGCAACGGAGCCTGACAATGTAGTTGTGACGTGGACAACCTGTCTGAAAGTTGTAATTCTTCTGGTAGCTGTGCCAAGAGAAATCTCAATCATTCCCAATCAGCAGAGATGGAGAGCGTAGGTATATCTTTGGAGATAACATAGGCACAGGCTAATTATTGCTAACTAACGTGCTAGTTAACATTAGCAATTAAGCCTCAACAGCTAATGGAAGTCCAAACTGTCTGCTATGGAGCCATATCATGAGGTGCAAAGTAATGGAGCCTTTTATACATTGTCGTGTTTCTTTAGAAATAAACAATGGACAAATAAAGTCTTTAAACGCTTCAGATGTAAAGTCATTTACTGTCAAAGTGGCGCCAAAATGAATTGGCAGTCAATGGGATGCTAACTGCAGGTGATGGCTTCGTAGCATGGGCATTTTGGACCTTTATTTATAGAGGACAGCTGAAGACATGAGAGGGGAGAGAGAAGGAATGAGATGCAACAAAGGGCCATCACAAACTTATAATTCCGGGCGTGTCAGATTCCTTTACAAAATGTGTGGAACATGATTGCTAGTTACCACCTTTTTTGTGAAAAATGACAAAGGTCTAACAACCAAAACATGTGTTTTAAAATTTAAGGGAGATATTGGGGCATGCAAAATGGGGAAAATATCTTAAAGTTATGTTGCACACAACATTTAATATATGTAACTCTGTATTAAAACAAATCAACATTAGCTTATGCCAGGGGGTTGATGTGAAGCTTTTCCATTTTGAAGAGAGAAAATAGAATGGTTTGAGACTAACAAGGGGAAAAGAGGGTCAGACACACACAACCCAGTAAAATTGAGGCCATCTCTCCTTTTTATGGTGAGGGAGAAAAGCAGCAAGAACAACAAAGTCAAAACAATATGAAGAGGTGGGTTAGTGCAGGGCCAAAACAGGTGGTGCTGACCAAACCTTTTATGTCTTCACAAAGGTCAGTGACACACAGGAGCTACATTGTTCTCATTTCATAAGGAAGCAAAAAGAGCCAGTCGATGGATTAAGAGTCATTAGAAGTCAGAGGCACTGCTCTTACTCAGCAGTGCTGAAGGGCAGGCATGAAGAGGAACAGCCAAGTTTTTTCTGCTTACCTCTGCGGCCATGATCTTCCTCCTGTGAAAACACAGAAATACTCAAGTGACTTTGTTGTTCACAGTCACAGAATTCAGGTATTAGACTTTTTGTTGACTCAGTGTAATCTTACGTGATAAGCAAACAATACTCAGGTATATGAAACTCGTGAAAGCTTCTACCAAGTTTAATAAATACAGTCCTGAAATTTACCGGGAAGTAGTGCACTGTCGACTCCGGTGGGTACACGATGAAGTGACGCAGCGTGAAGCCAAACCCTTGGGAGGTGCGCCGCAAACGCACAGTTTTAGGTCTCGGCCATGAGAAAGGCTCCTCTTCTGTTGGGTATTGCGCTGCAGGAGAATCAGCCAAGTTTCTCCATTCTGGTGATTCACTCTACACAAAGAGAAAAGTGGAGGAAGGAATTTAAATTGAGTAGTCCTACTTTCACTTTTATACTGAGGAGATCTTTGATATTTGTGCTGAAAATGTAGCTATGAAGTTGAAAGTGTAAATGCTGGAATACCCCAGTGCTAAAATCCTAAAACAATGTTGTTACTGTAAATGTAAATTAACCCCAAGTGTCAGTCGTTGATTAAACATAGTTTAAGAGAATGGGCATTTGAAAACTAATACCTGTACAGTGTTTACAGTGAATTCATGGTATCCTATTTTCACAGCTGGATAGTAGAGCATGTCAGGGTTCAGGGCTTTGGGCACCCCCCTCCTGTGTTTACTGGCTATTTATAGCCTGACACCTTTGTAGAATTGTGTGTGTGCAGTAACACCCCCTTTACTCAGGTCTCTCCATATCATATTCCCTGTTCCAGTACAACTCAACAATCAGGAACACCTGTCTTGTATTATCACTCTGAAAAAGTATTTTTTCTCACCCTGTCTCACACAAACCTTCCCCCTCCACCCTGAAGCATAGAATTCCCCCCCACAATGTGAGGAATTTGATGAGCTTGCATTTACACTATCTGCCTAGGCAGCTATGTTAAGTAAATGTCAGAAAATCAGAGTGAATTACCTGCATGTTAACATAGCCAGTGCATAACTACAATAAACAAAGAACTTGCAAGACTATTTGTCTACTTGTTATTAATGCAGTTGCAAAACTAAAACTTTTGCCAATCTGATGAATGTCTTGATTAAAAGAGAAATAAATATATCTTAGAAGCTCTCCCACAAAAACTTTTTTTTTTTTTAATTAAAATGAGCAAGAGGTTTTTCACACCAACTCAAAAACACAATGATCTGGTCCAATTGCTCTATGTATGTCACAGAATGAACATTAAGCCTAATTGTTCATTAGAAACGAATTGTGTGCCTGGAGGTGTGTGCCAAGTTAAAGCACTGTACTCTTTGCTGTATGTTTTACTGCTTTTAAGCAACCCACTGATTTCTGCTTTTCAACCATATAATTCTGAAAGAAGCAGTGACAGACTACTTGGATCAAGTGTATTTTAATTGGCACCATGAGCTGTTAAACACATAAATGGTTCAAATGTGCATACTGTAGAGAGTACAGATCCATAGCACTGCTGTGGCTGGCTGGGAAACAAGAGCTGCAGGTGCAGCTGACACCCATGTATTTTGATGAAACTAGCAAAACAGGTTTTACTGTGCATAACCAAGCGGGCTGTTCTGTGATACCAACACTTCCATGTTGTAGTCTGTCTCTGTACAAGTCTTAATGCCTTCACGCCACTAGAAAACATTCAAGCAATTGTGGTGATATGACAATAGATCAACTGGATGTTTGAAATGCCTACATTGGTCCCCTCGTTCTCTGGGGCAAGCCAATCCCAGTCAACTGGATCTGATTTAGCAGCCAGTGCAAAGGGCGACTTCCAACCCTCTGATCTTTAAATGTGGAGGACAGAAGGGGGTGTGGAACTCCTGGCAGACGCATGCCAAGCATTATTATCATAGCATTTTTGCCCAGAGGCCGTGGGCTACAAGCCAGCTAGTTCCGCATGTTTTCAACCCGGCCATAGGGGGTTGGACTCTTTACCCGAAGTGAGCCGAACCAAGTCGAGTGTCAGCCATCTTGGAGCTAAGCTACAGCTCTCTCCTTTCAGCAGCTTACAACAATTCTGTGCATTCAAACAACAAGTGTACCATTAGGATACATAGGTACAGATCGGAGAATATGCAGGAAACTTTTTTTAATGACGGAATACTTGACACACCACGCGAGCACCTCAGCACCTCAGCCAGCGATGTCACCTGATGCCACTAGCCGGGTAAGGGGACATCAACGAGGGCAGGAGTTCTAGGTGGAAAGCTAACGCTAGACAGCCACCTGTCTGATCCATCCTGCTTGCAAGTGTCCGATCATTAGACAACAAACTGGAGTACATCCAACTTCAACAAAATCCCAACACGAGCACAAAGACTGCTGTGTTTTTGTGCAAACATAGCTGACCAACAGCGTACCGGACTCCGCTATCTAGCTACCAAGCCTGCTAGCCTTCCAAGCAGATGCTGCTCTGTCGGGTAAGACTCGTGGAAGTGGGCTGTGTTAACACGGACACGGACTGGTGCAGAAATGGGGTGCTTTTATCCAGCTACTGCTAACCGCTGGTGCAGTTTGGGACTGTTAAATGCCGACCATTCCACATTCACGGCTGTGTTTATACTCTGTGTTTACATCACTCCAAGCGCTAATGCTACCATTGTGTTAGCTTGATTTTACAGAGCCTATGTGTGCACTGAATTTGGCCTGTTTTGTATGTTGTTTTTATATATTTTAGATGTTTAACACCATTTGAGCCACAGTGAAACGTTTTGTGTATATGGTTGAAATGACAATAAAATACACTAGAGTTGAGTTGAATGCCTCACTGTCTGTCTATGTCTGTAAACGGTAGGCGTGACTTGGGAATGGACTTCCAAATATTGTGACAAGAGGTAAAAGGGGAATTAACAAAGGAGAAAAGTATATGTACTTGTCAAATAAGGGGGCTACAAGGAACAGAACATGAGAGAGAACACCCACATCAAAATACACACCTATCCTCTCCTGCCCACAATTAAATGCCTCTCACCCATTTATGAATCACCAGAATGCTAGACTGATATTTGCACTGGGTGAGGCAGCTGGGAGAATTTTCAGTAGTTTTCTGCTGGATATCTCTTAGATTTAATCAGTGGACAATTTTCAAAAACATTTTCTTACATTTGTTTCACAGTGCACATATTAGTTGGCAGTGATGTTGCTGGATATGCTTCCTGCGTCTCCTCACGTATCAATGCATGCAGGGGACACACCCTATTTATAACCTTTTAATGTGAACAACAAATGTGTGTTGAAATCATAGAAATAAACTAAAGAAACCTCTGAAGAATGTACACACTGTTCTTATTAAACCGCCTTGACAACACACACAAAACCTCCCCAGGCCAAGAGGTAACAAAATGTGTGTGCACGTACATACATGAACGCTAGACCTGAGACACTGTCTCCCACCTGAAGCTTAAGTCTGAACAGAGCACTGTGTTGGTGTGCGCTGTTCAGACTGAAGTGTCCAGTTTGAAATCACCTTACAACCTGCAATTTACATACGGGAAATGCACATGTGTGCATTTTTGGCACTCCCTAAAAAAGGTTTTAGCCAACGCCAAAATGTCTTGCACTTTTAGCAGTCAACTTCCCTCTCATCAACAGCCGCTATATTTTACACACGTGGCTGCCACTTAGCTGCATTGTTTTGACTAAGTCTGAACGCTCCGCTGAGAAGCTAGCGCTAATGGGATTTCACTTTTACCATGAGTTAGGCTGTACCAGACTCTCCTGTAACCGTGCTGTGTGCGGCTCAACTTTGATCTGAGTGGATAAAATGAGTTATCTGGAGGTAAACTGAGCATCTGACTTCTTAACCCTTGTACTGTCTTCACTTTCCGGACCCTCTCGTATCCCTCGGGTCAAATTGACCTGTGACTTATATTGGGTTTTAAAAACTGAAATAAAAAATTTTACTTCATAATCTTATAAGAAATATTGTCTTCATCTCAATTTCAAACAATTGAGATAACATATGTTTAGGGAATGCAATCAGTCTCTACTAGAACACAATAAAAAATGGAAGTGTGATTCGTTTTTTGTCATAAGGTTATAATTCATGTTAAAAATCCTTCTTGTAAAAAATTGAAATGGGTCAATTTGACCCGAATACCATACAAGGGACCATTAAGGCATCACTCAGAGGCAAAAATTCCTCATGTGTGTTGGTATTGTCAAAGTGTTAAAGCTACATTCTTATAAGATTTGGGTTTATTTTAGTAACTAAGGAGAGGGAGATTTGTACTATTTATATATAACAAAAAAATACAAATACTATTCAGACACATAGGGCCCTTACATCTGTGTTAAATCTATCAGGATCTACCACTTTTAAAAATGTTCTGCTCCTTTAAAGCAGCTTTTATTTCATCCATTTTCCTCACTTTGTGAGAGTCCTTCGTTTGTGGTGTGACCAATACTTCCAGTCTCTTATCTAATCTTCTCAGATGGATTTAAATAAAAGGTTGAAAAAGCAAACTTTGAATTATTTTAACTAATGATAATTTAGAAAAACAAAGATTTTAGAATTTGGGACGGTCCACATTCATTGAAGGGGAACTATGCAGTTTTTTTAACTTAATTTTCCTTATCTGAACAGCTTCGGAGTCATTGGAATGGTTATACGATATATTTTTTCGAGTTGAATGGTGGTCGTTTCGCTTCCCCCTAGTGCCTGTGTGCGGAAAAAACACTCTTGCAACTTTTGGCCGGCAAGTTGCCAGCGTCAGGAAGTATTGCGTGATATCATGTCTCGCGATATAACGAATTGCTTCATGGCACTGCAAACATACGCCCATTCAGGAACCAGCCAACAAGGTAGCGATGGAGTTTTTCACACTTATTGTCATAGCTGAGCCGATTAAAAAAAAAAAAAAAACTGAAACTTAGGAAAGCATTGTCGGAGGAAGAGAGAAAGAGGAAACTGCAGAATGGCGAACGAGGAGTCAGACACAAGTAAACACAGGAGCTGCCAGATATCGAAAAAAAATGGCCAAAACTGCATAGCGCCCCTTTAAAGGACTGCTTACAATTGTATTTTTATAGATTATTATATATTATATACTGTATATTCATATATATCTGGGAGTAGGGCTGCACGATTATGGTCAAAATGATAATCACAATTATTTTGATCTATATTGTGATCAGGATTAATTATCACAATTTGTTGATTTTAACCAAAACATTTAATTGTCACATAGGTCCATATTATGTTACATTCTTCGTTGATGTTGTTACAAATCTAAAATAAATAGCAGAGGATATGTATATAAATGTCTGTATTGTCACTGATTAAAAGAGCGCTGCATTTTATGAACATTATGATATTCTGGCCATGGGTCACATCTCTTGCCCAGGTCCAGCAGCTCCGTCTCACACGCTATTACTCTACCAACTGAAGTTAGTTGCATTCAATAACTTCTGTGTTTTTGCCGTGGCCGCCGCGATAGCAAAGTTACCAGCAGGAAAAACTGGTAAAAATACAGGTTTGACTCTCATGCTTAACAATATACAGCTTTAATTGTTAATAACAATTAAAACTGTGGACAAATGTCAGAAGTGTGGACTGGCGCCGCTGTGTGGCGGGGGCTGTGGGGAGAGTGAGAGGAGAGGTCCAATACAGGCCTGGCTTTACAGAAGAAATGGGTCATGTAACGCAAAATTAAACCATACCCATATAAACAACATTGCTTTGTTTGTGGAGAGGCAGCGGATGCGAGGACATTATGTACACTGGTGTGACCTAGAGGAAAAATATTACTCGCGCCCTAGAGCCCTGTGAGCCAACAGCCACTAGCACTGGTCACTGCTGTTGTCTGAATAACACAGATGGGACAAAATGTTGCGTTTACTAGTAAACTGTTAAATCTTGAGACCGACGTATAACCGACTGCTATCTGTTGAATTTTCCTCACATTACTCTGTCCTCTGTGACTGTCTACATCTAGAAACTAAACTGTGCGGTGCAGGGAACAACTACCCGGCACATGATCAGACAGTGGTTTACGGAGCGGTAGAAAAACCCGGAGCGTTCTATGAAATGACGCATTTAAAATGTCGCTCGATCACGCAAATTTGATCGTGGAAAGCCAAAATCGTGATTCAAATTTGATTAATTGTGCAGCCCTATCTGGGAGGATGTAGTTAAGGACTGGGACCCATTCGATTTCCCCAGGTCTCACTTAAAACTGCAGATACTGGGACTTACTACATTGAAACCCTATTAATATCACTGGGTTGGGAACCAAACGTAATATTTTATGGTACCAACATAGTGACGTCGATACTACATAGTACCTCTTTACTTTAAACCAATTGGTCACCAAAAATGCATCTAAGGGAGAAAAAAAAATAAAAAATACATGGCTGAAATTTCTCTACCATGTTTTGCTGTAATTTATGATGGCTTTTTAGCTTCTCTGTTAAGTTTGATTTACAGTCTGGCCTGAAGTTTATACTTGTGCATTGGTGTGTGTATCAAACTCTTTAAAAGATTAGCAGGGCAGGCATGTGTGTGCGTGGGGACTGTGTGGTGGAGAAAGTGAGAGAATGGCGGCTATTAGCTTTGGAGCGAGTGACGACTCTAGATATAGTGAGAAAAACAAAGTGTCTCCCCTGTGCTTTCTGACAACGGAAATCTGTAGCAGGAAAAGTTAACCCTCTCCTTGATATGATGTTCATGGAGAAGGAAAACCAGAAAACTGTGTCTCCACGTACGGTACAAATCCATGGCAAAGATTTTACGCAGAAGTATGAATCACGCTTTACTCTGTGTGTGTGTGTGACAGAGAGCGGCGCCCACCTCCTGCAAACACACAGAGGAACGTCACTCCTGCAGCTCGTCCAAGTCACAATGAGTCAGGGCAATGGCGAGCCATAAGTGGTCCCAAGTGTGTTTACACTTTTCAAAACTCCACACAGACAGTGCTTGCTGCTATATATAAAATGGCGAGCCGAACGCGGTCGCAAGTGTGGCTACACTTCCGAGACACACGACAATGTTCTCATGCTATGGCCTGGTGACAGACTGACAGGCTGGAGGTTGTAGGGATGGGTTTAGGATGGGAGAGGGAGGTAGGAAGGGGTTTATTTTGTGTGGTGTGTAGAAGGTTCCAAATAAATCATGATGAAATTGAGAAGAATTTTTACAACTAAAATTGCTTTTTTGTTATAGACAGTAAAGTACCAGTATTAGTTCAAATGTGAACAGTACTCAACCCTAGAAAGCAATGTTGAATGAACTACGGCTACAAACTCAGACCAATTCTTCATTTAGACTGCGTGTGTAAGTGTGGTATCTTTTACGCATTATTTGTATGCATACTTTGCACAGACAAAAAGTGGGTAATGCTCTCAAAATTAGTTGGTGTTTGACAAATGGTAAACCGTTGTACCAGTGCATTAAGTGGTCATTTTCTGAGAGATTGTAAGGTGACTACATCAGTGGTTCCCCTACCACAAGATTAAAAAGGCAGGCCAACCAATGCCACCCACTAACATGCGAAATTTTAAGGGAAAGGCTGTACATACACAGCTGTTTACACACCACAAAAGTTATCTAGAGGTTAGGTCCACACTGAAAAAGAACTGGAATTTCCACCATTTTCCTTTTAACAGATATTATAAAACCACATTGCATGGCCGTATGTTTAAAAACCTCTGCTGAAATCACCAAATGACACATTACAAGCTCCACATGACATCAGCTCAAAAAACATCAGACAGGTACATTAAAATGTGAAAAAACCTAGTTCTCTGTAAGCTGCTAAATTCTACACCACATCCCATCCAAACCAAGCACTTAACTGTGAAAAGCCAAAGATAATGATACAGAGGGCCACTGGTGAGACCTGGGTGTTCCAGCCATGTAGTGCAAGACAAGGATAGGAGCATCATAACTCAGCCTATGTGGTGGTGTGTGTTTGTGCATGCCACACTTCTAGTTTTAACATACAGATGGGACACAGAAAAGTAAAATTGGGAGCTCAGCATATATAGATCATTCAATTATACAAAATTTGAATGCAAACACACACAAAAATACTTATTTCCACACTTCCTGGAATCAGCCAAGAAACAGAATAAAACATATGGTGTCACACTGCATCTGCTGGAATCAGAAACACTGAATGAATTAAGGCTATGTATCACTCTTGCATAAGTCTAAATGCAGAATAAAAATAAATAAGCAGGCCAGCAACCATGTCATCTCAGAGAGAATGAGTTCTGTAGTAACAAGTAAAACGTCGACAGCAGAACTTAGCCATGAGGCTGGACTGCTCCCACTCTCATTTGTGGGAGGAAATTAATGATGCTTTTGGTTTCCTGAGGAGAGTGATTTGAAAAAAACAGCTGTCTAGTTTTTTCTCTCACAAAGCTTGTGAATATGTTGATATGTTTCGCTTGCATGAAATGTTAATATTTGAGATTTTTAACCAAAGACATTGCGACCATTGTTTTGGCCAACACCATACATCTCTAAACTATCACACTGCTTATAAGGAATGGATTTAGCAGGATTGAGCAGTTGCTCTGACATAAGGAAAACAGCTGTCAGCTCTCTAAAATATCCTCTTTTCAACGATGCAGTGTTCAAGCTACGAGGTGAGCTATTTAAGCAAGACAGAAAACAGCACTGGCTTTTCCATCTAAGATCACGTTGACAATTGATGTTTTACTGCACAGAAACTGTGGCAAGTGGAAAAACTGAATCACATAGCCAATCTTTTGTGTTTTTCCTTGAGACATCACAGACAACAGGAAGTAACAGACTTCTTCTATCCAATTGAAGGTCAATTTTCCCTTCCGATTGCCATCAGTTAGCCATATGTTGCCTGCACAGAGGGTTCTGTAAAAGGCAACCAGTCTTAATGAAATAAACACTGAGCTTTAATGAGGCCAAGATTGTAGGGACATGGGGGGGGGGGATATTTGTCAATAGCCCCCTACAGTGTATAATTATAATAATATAATTAATGCTTCATCATCAGAAACAGTCATTCATTTCACTCCACTCTCATTTTTGTTGTTCAAATGCATCAAACCATATACTATACAATGAAGACCCTAGGCTAATAGACATATTACAAAACAGCATCCTGATCAGCAATCAAAAATTGCTGTGCTGCAAACGCAATATCTGACCAGAGGAATCCAAGGAAAGGAGGGAGACATTAAGCCAACTTTGTCTGCTATTTGAATGCAGCTGCAATGTTTGAATACCATGCACTATTCAGCTGATAAAGCAGACAAACACTTCAGTGTAGAGGAAAAATCAAACCACCAGCAAAAGCCAAAACTCTTGACTCAACTAATAAAGTATCTTTCTATCAAGTTAAATATAAGATTAAAGGCTGCATGACTAGTACAGTATTATAAAAGAAAAATGGCTAAATGTTTTCTTACAAACATGAAAGTAGCTACCATTGGGAGACAAAAGGGACAGTCAAATATGTTTTTCAGAAAAACAGAATAGACACTTCTAAATGTCACTAAATGTTTGAATTCACCAAATTTAAGATCCCATTTCCTTTTTTGTTTTTAACAAAATTGTTGTTGAAATTTAGTTAAAGGATTAAAAAAAAAACATCCACTTTGGAAATTCTGAAGTCATTAAAACAACAGTGTCATCATTTCCCGAAAATGCCAGGACCATAGACTCCAAGGGGGTTTCCGGATCAAAATTAGCTCATGAATCGGTTTGTGTGGTAGTAGCCTTATTAGAGGGACTGCTAAATGAAGGATTTCCACTGAGTGGTTTTTTTCGCACACACCATACACTGTCAGAAGTAAAAAGTTATTTTTATATTTTTAAAGAGTTATTTTCAGGCACATTTTCTGCATCTGAATTGTTAAGTACTATTTGATTCATTTATTAAACTCATTTAGAAGAGCATGTATCCAGATGGCTGTAATAGCAACATTATCCAAGTTTTGTTTTTTTAGCTGTGAGAGTGAAAAAGACAGATACACAAGCTGTAGCTGCAGTATGATTTCTGAATGACCTCTGTGCTAAAATATCATTATGCTTGTTTCCCCCCTATTAAAAAGGGACTCTTGTTCTTAAATTATAATCTTAGACTTAAAACTCAGACATATAAATAAATTAAAAACAAACATAACAAGACAGAATCTCTTACACACTAATTGATTTCATTTTGTGTTGAGAACTGAAGTATCCTTTGCTCTCCCGTTCTCCATCTTATGATCTAAAATCAAATCCCATACATCTAGTCTGAAGTGACAACATAAAGAGCTTTAGATTCCTCATTTACACACTATTCATATAGAAACAGTGTGGCTAAAGTGCAGAGCTGAATATTAGATTAAAGGCAATCAAAAGGAATGAAAGAAAACTACAGATTCTAAAAATAGGTGCCTTTCCAATTCAAAAAGTACAGGCTTTCTACCTTGTTAACCATGACGGTCTTCATTCAGGCGACAGGCTTTCAAAGGAGCAGATGGTGTCCTGTCTGGTATTACAGGGGTCACAGCTTAGAAATCGGAAAGGGTCTTGAATAAACTGCTTCAATGTCATTGTCTCCTTCCTCTTCCATCAGTGATGAGTTTAATTAAACATTTCCAATCTAATCAAATGCTGTTCGTTCTGCAACAGAAACCTGTGTTTTGACACCCTCAATGATGAATCCCAGCAGGTTACAAGAAAAAAATAGAAAGCACAGTTATAATTTGATGACTATAACTACGAAAACTACCAAAAGTAATGAAGCACTGGTGTGATAAAGAAAAAAAAACAATTCAGCAGGAATTGTTACAAGCACAAACAGCTGGGCTAAAGTGTCAAACACACTGCACCCCAAGCAACACCAAACACAGAGAGAGAAACCAGAGAGCCAATTGCCCCCAAAAGATCAGTTTCATGAAAGAAAATGTCATTCAACATTTTACAAATGATGCACAAATTCTGAGGTTTGAGTTGTTGTTGTTTACCTCACAGAAAGAAGATCTTGCTTGTTGTCTCTCATCATCTTCACAAGAATGAACCCAACGTGATGCCATCATTCAACTTCACTTAAAATCCTGTTATCCGTGAACGGCCATATCCAAAAGGTAGCTCCAACAGGATGCAAAATACATGCTCCGTGCAATGTACACCTCCGATTCTTGCTTGATTTCTTAATCCATCTGTTTTATAGAGAGGGACAGAGATGTGTTATTACTGTATTTTGTTTTGTTGAATAACAGGCATATCTTCAAGTTAACAGCTCATATATGGCATCTCACGCTGTTCAAGCGTCTGTGAAACAACAATTCAATACCTCAGTTGTTCAACGCACATAATAGTTGACCATCCGAGCTTAATTTTGGACAATTAGCAAAAGGTTTTACCCTAATTCTATTTTCTACCTGATGTGTGTGACTTTACACTGACACGCTGGGCAACAAGCTGACTTGGAGTAATAACATGGGCCACTTTATGATGAAGTGTGAGAACAAGTTGGTTAACAAAGCTGCTAACTGTTACAAAAGTACTCCAAACCATATGAATACTCAATTAAACAGAACCTTACGTTTAGTGAAAGTGGTGAAGACGGTGATGTGACATACCAACTCATCAACGCATTATTGACGCAAAAAAGTTAGGCTTGCTGTGTTCAGCTTGAAGCACAATAACGTGGATAGCTAGTCAATACTGCATAATGAATGGCCAGCAACAAGTGGACTGTAGAAATGAGGCAGGGCGAAGTAAATGTCCGTCACATTTGAAATTAAGTTACAACATATAAAACTGGGATTATAAAACATAACGTTAGTTATGTTGTATTTCCATTTTAAACCACCGGTAATGGGATTTTGAGATGGTGAATTTGCATTTCTCTTGTTTGAGATCGATGGTCAACTGAGGCACAAACAGAGCGTGTCGAGCTGTTGTTCTCAAGCGACCAACAAAAGTAGCTTTTCCATTGTTACTTTTAATAAAATACCAGCACAAACAAAGTTAAAATAGCAATACAAGACGATGAGGCCACGGTATATACTTCACGAACGATACCTGTAAAGTTTGTAAAGTGGGTAAAAGCAACAACCAAACCAACTGAGGCAACAAGCTGCTAACGCTGCGGTTAGCATCCATGCTAACGACTGGAGTTTAAACAAAGTTACCTGTGTAACGTTAGTTGCGAAGCGTCATTATAGGCGAGCAACAGCGGCGGAGGAGTCCATACATGCGAGAAAACAAAGTAAAATCATAGCGTGGTAGCTTCAGGATGGTCAGGCATTGTCATAATTTAATATAGTTCGAGTACAAACGGCTTCCCGGTGATTATTCCAAACCCACTCAGGGGAGGCGCATGGTTCAGTTCTGAAACTGAAAATTTTCCCGACTCTCTGGGAGTCCACCTTCGGTCAACAGGACACTCTCAGCCAATCACAAGCGGCGTTGTATTTGACCAGGCCAATCGGGTGCGAGTTTACAAAAGTAAACTGTGCTGGTAAAAGGTGGTGTTTTAACCGTTCTAATGGAGTGCAACGAGTTTTGAGCAAGCAGACGCTGTCGGACTAAAATGAACAGAGACAGACTGTCAACATTTCAGGTTTTTCTCATACCCGCTTTCGTTTCGTATAAACAACCAGGCTGAACGAAGAGTCACATGTCCTGGTTCAAAGTGAGGTCGAGCAGGGCTGGCATGTGGATGAGGACTGAGTTCAGAGTACAGCATGTAATCTTTGCTCTCATCGTGCAGCCATTGTAACCTACAGCCTAGGCTACTCCCCAAAGCAAATAATTCAAATGAAATATTTAACACCGACAGTCCTTAACTACTCACAATCATGAACAGCTTGTGGCTGTAGACCAAAATAAACACTCCGATTTCCAGGACCCTGACAAATGTCCCTTCTATTCGTCTCCACCATAAGGGACCACCTGTTCTCGGGATTGGCAGCTTTTGTTACGGAGGTCAGTTTTCACAAGACTTTCACAAAGCTGTCCTCTCCAGCCAGTTCTACTTGCAGTTGATTTAGCGTCGATATAAACCTCGGAAAATAAATTGTAAATGTAAGGCCAATTCAGTTGGTAGGCTATAGCCTACCTGATCATCAACATCTCTGAACTAGGATACTTCCCAATCAAGTGTTGGATTAACCAGGCTACATTTCAGCAAATACATGTAGGCCAACTGACATACAATTTTGACATATTCACATTGGCGTGATCAAAATAGGATTACTATTTCATATAGCCTAGACTATTTAATTACCAAAACGTATATGTTTCATGGAGAAATGAAATAACTTCGGTGGATAGAACATTTTTGAAATCTAGCTCAGCCCTACTACATAGGCTATGAGAGGCAATTATTATTGTTTCCTCCCCTACATTTATTTGCTCTGGTGAATATATTTTTTTTGCAGGTTAAGATTTGACATACACACATATGATCAGTTTATAAAATGATGCATTAACAATTTAACTACAAAACGCTATACAAATGTGTTGGAAATAGTTTCCTCTAAAATGGTATTTATACATTAAAGCATCAGTAACAATGATCCAATAACAATATATATTTAGTGACCATTTTCTGCATACTTTATTTTTGTACAATTTTAATATTTCTGTAATTTTAGCCTACTCTAGAAAGATTTTAAAAACAGAGCCTTGACTTATTTTTTATTTTTTTTACAGTGTGTGATCACTACTTTCACTAAAGTAAAGACTGAAGATGTCTTCCACTTGCAAGTAGTGACTAAAACCTAGGATGGTAATAATGTAATGCAATTCTATTAGAGTAGGCCTACTTCATCAAGTCTTTCATTCTTAGAGCTAAATTCAGTTCAGAGTCAATTCACTGTAATCCCCTGCAGACCTCAGTACCAAGAAGAAAAAAACGGTTTTGTTTTTATGTGACTTTGTGCTCCCTGCTTAAAGACTGGGGTCATATGTCAGGTGTGTACAAAGAGCACAGCAGCTCAATACAACATACTCTCTTGTGTTCCTTTTACTAGTTCATTTACAGTTAAACTATTATTTTCTTATCAAAGAATGGTAACCTGATGGTTCAGGCTGCGGCTTTGGCCAGTCCTAACATAAAATTACACACCAGTTGACAAAAACGTTTCAGGGTTTTAGAAATTCAGGTATCCTTCAAGAAGCCAGTTTTCCAAAAATAAATAAAAATAAAAATGAGCCATTTCTGTACCATTTTGTGGGGTAACAGAGAATAATGCAGTGGTAGGTAACACAGAAATGCTAAAAATACTTTAATGGTATGTTCAATTATAAAAGGAAATGCAGAAACGTACCACTACACCTCAAATACTTAAAAAAAGCAATAAGGGGTACATAGTTGTTAGTAGTTTGTGAAATGTAGTTAGCACACTTAGTTTTTACAAAACTACTTTGTTTGCCCCTGAGCATTAAAGGTGACAGCAGAACTACCTAATGAAACATCAAAAGGCAATGTACAAGTGTAGAAAATGTAAAATTACAGTATATCACTACTTTCCTAATAAACCTCCCTTTCATGTTGATATGCAGTTTCCTTTGTTACCTCATCACACACTGACTTAAACAACTATCACATTCATATGGGTAATGATTATGAAGTTATTTACATTGCATACACAAAGAAGTAAACTTGAGATTGCATTTGTGTTAGAGTCAAACTAACAAAGGCAAACAGTAGCATAAACATCTACCAAATTACTTACTTCTGTAAACATGAAGAATGAAGTTGCAACATGGTAAAGCATGTGTACATGCTCTGCTAAAATTGCTAAAATTACCAGTTAAATGTCAGTGTCTATTGTTAAATAGATTAACATTTCCCAGAAGGAATGTTATAACAAAACAGGGGAAGCTTGAGATCAAATGTCACCATAGCAGCTGTAAGTGAATGGCATCTCGGGGAAAATGTTCAGGCTTGCTGTCGGATGACATCTGTGTGACAGTCGCTTCCTTTTTTTAAATCTTGTATTTTATCTTCCCACTCTCGCTGATCACACAGATATGCTATAAAAAGGGAGAAAGAACAATCAATACAAAAATGTCTTTGTTTGATGATGGTAAGTTTTACTAGACACTTAATATGACCGCTTCACTAAACAGTCACTGTTGTCCAAAATAAAAAAAGGCATTGACATACATTTAGGTCTCTAAAATACTCATTGTAGTCTAAGGCATATCCAACCACAAAACGATCGGGTATCTCGAAGCCAACATCTGAAATCAAAGACAAAGGGGAACTTTTATTGCAAATATTTCCATGGTCCACTGACTCACTGAATAACAAGCTGCAGCCATTTTGTTTGAAAATGTGAATGAACCACTGACTCATAAACACATGAAAGAGTTGGTCAGGTACTGTACATACAGTCAGGAAGACAAGTTGGGTTATGTGGCACTCTCTTCACCAGCAATCTGGGGAAATAAAAGCAGGCATTATTATACAGTAGCTCTTTCTACCTGTCACGTAGGACAGGTTTTAATTTTAAAACAGTCACTTATTCTCTCTCTCTCTCTCTCTCTCTCTCTCTCTCTGTCTAGACTGGAAGGCAGACACTGGGTGATTCACAACGCAGGACAACTGGGCTGGTTTAGTATTGAGGTCTTAACAATAATACTTACCCTGCTACTTTGATCATTTTGGGCCTGAAAGCTTCAACATGCTTCAGGAGAGCTTCCATTGTCTTTCCGGTGCCTACAATGGCCTGTAAAGGGAAAATTACAAAAAAGGGATTGAGAAAGCAAGAGATTGCCAATACGGAAGTACAAACAAAAAAAAGATTCACCTCACACTGGAGTACAAGCGAAAAGGAAGAAGTTGGTCACACTGTACTTGCGTTACATAACTGTTTATGAGCATTCTCTGAAATGAACACTTCCACTGGAAAAAGAAGATTTACTGTACATTAACATAAAAACTCCTTTGACCTCTTGTCCTATTACAAAAATAGGCTTAAAATAAACTTAAAATGTATATCATCCTGATTATGATGTGTAGTTCTTCCCCATCAAACTGTAGATAAGTTGACTACTACTTCAAAAATAAAAGCAGACTTTTAACAATTCTACTGTATAAAGTACAAGTAGATAACAAATTATTCTATTACAGTATCTAAAGTACTTAAAGGTCCTAGTACATGGTGCTCTTTGGATGCTTTTATATAGATCTTAGTGGTCCCTAACACCATGTCTGAAGTCTCTTTCCCAAAATCCAAGCCTTGGTGCAGAATTACAGCCACTAGAGCCAGTTCCACAATGAGCTTTCCTTAGTATCTGCCATTTCTGAGACTGTAGCTTTTGAGGAGGAGAGAGGGGGGGCAAGGTGGAGGCTGGGGGTGTGGCCTTGACCAACTGCCACTTTGCTGGTTTGAAAGCCATGTCTCTTTCCCATGGGTGGGCCAAATTCTCTGAGTGGGCAAAGCAGAGAAAGGAGAGGTAAAATGAAAGCTCAGATCAGCCCATCTGAGCTTTAATTTTTTCAAAGGCAGAGCAGGATACCCAGGGCTCGGTTTACACCTATCACCATTTCTAGCCACTGGGGGACCATAGGCAGGCTAGGGGAACTCATATTAATGTTTAAAAAAAAACTTAAAGTGAAATATTAATGCCATGGGACCTTTAAACCTGCATTCTTTGCTTTTGTTGGCCACTTGGAGGCAGTGCAACAAGATGTAAACACAACACTGACATATTATTGCTGCTCGGTGCTGAGCACGTAGTGTACGGTGGGTTTCTCAGAGCTTTTTAGCCTGCTGGAGCCAAAAACCACACAGATGATCATGGCGAGAAGAAACCAACACAATAAATATGCGCACCGTAAAACCAAAATAAAGAGCTGAAAGATGCAAAAACACTCCTTAGAGCTAAGGGGATCTGGGAATTGGGTGATATTTCTCTCTGGGTTTATCATTATGAGGAACCCCTTTCACAGTATACATGGACATTGTCAATTAAGTGTCATATTTAAAAAAAGACAATTGTCATACCGAATAAAGAATCAAAGAAAATACAAGACTCTTAAAAATGATGAATTACTTACTGCAATAAAATGTGACTATGCAATACTGTAAATACAATTTACTATTTATTCTCTTTACATATATTTATTTATTGTTTGTCTATCTGTGTCTTGCACATTTCCCCTATCCCTTGCTGCTGCAACAGTGTGAATTCCCCCATTGTGGGATTAATAAAGGATTTTGAATCTAGAATCTGTAATAGCTGCCATAGTCAGTGAATGACTGCAGGGCATATTCCCAGATGTTTGCGCACTGACTGTTTCAAAATGTTTAATCATGCAACGTCTACTTAAGGTAAGTAACCATATTGATTCCATCCCTGTAAATGTCATTCCTTCCCTAGAGCACTTATCCCCCAATAAAGGCTAACAAGAGAAAATGGCTCTTATTTGCCAAATATAGGTCAGCCAATTAAAAAGTTCCCTCATGTTGAACTCAGGTCCTGTAGAAGAAAATTAAACTTGGGTGCCTTGACCTGGATAGCCAATCACGGCAAGGAACACAATAGGCCCATTTGGTGCAGAGGAAAAACAGAGAAGTAAAAAAATGGTTGACTCACCTCCACAATCAGTACGTTCTTATGAGAGATTGTTGTGGAGAGGAGAGGGAGGGAAGCAAACAAATATTCTTGGTTAGGAACAGATAAAGAAACAGCTGTATCTTCTGATCCACCACACGCACATTCAAAGATAAGTCTCATAGACAAATGTGTAAAAAAAAAACAACAACTATGAAGCTGGTGGTTTAAACAGCAGCAAATTATACATGTTCAGTAAAAAAACAAGATACAAAGAATTACCTGTATTGCAACAAAGAAGTTATTGATAAATAAATCAGAAAGGAAATTATCATCTATGAGCTTCTTTTTTTTAGAGATGCGTAAAAGCAACATGGACAATAACCAACAACATGGATTAAAGCAAGTGCTATATCAATAAGGATGTTATGACATTTTATGATATCAGTGATTGTGCAAGGAAATGAACGCAATAGAAAAATGTCAGACCACATTGTTTTCCCTACAATCATTCTTTGAATGTCACACTGAAATATCTAAGATTCTGCAAATGTTTGTCTAATCAACTGGGACAACTGGGCACTATTTATACTAAGAGTCACAATCCAAGCTTCGGATCAACTGATCTAGGTTACGGTAAAAAAAACTAACTACTAAACAAAGGGTTCAGCCAAGCATGTAATTGTGATTTGTTTAGACCTCATTATTCATACAGATTTATTTAGAGTGCAGTAAACCCTTGGACAATATAAGTGGTATGTCAAAAGGGGAGCTACTGTTAGATAAACTGTAGGAAGGCGAAGGCGTAACATGAACTATCTAATATGTTCCTTGTCACACAATTGGTTCACTTCTTCCAGCCAAACATTGCAGCATTCTGTTAAAAACAGGTGACTAAATTTAGCCGTACATCACAGACAGCTTAGGGATTTCACAAACACTCTTAAAATACTGTAAGCAAAGCAGCCGGCTATGACTCAAGCTTACTACCTCATATCCTATTCATGTTTCAGGCATTTATGCCACGCCTGGCCACCGGGGCCGGGGTTGCGTGACTGTGAGTGTTTAGATCAGCTGATTTATATTACCTAGAAATACTCCTGCTGACTTATGACTCCAGTAGTAGTGGTTGAGTAATTAATCTACGCAGATTGTATGCACTGATGTGTGGAGAGAAATAGAGTGTGCGTGTGTGTGTGTGTGTGTGCAAGCAAACTCTTCCATCAAGCTGCAGACGAGCACACTCTCACTGACTGTTGACACACCTGCATAAAAGCTAAGTATCAGATATAATGTGAAATTGTGAATGTCAGTTGTTTTGATAGCAGCTACAACAATAAATGGCTTAGTTAGGGAGAGTGATGTTTGTTTTAAATGCTGTTGTATAAGCTAAACCAAACCAGATTAACGAGATGATACAAAAGAGATGACCTAGTCTTCTTTTTTATCAGTCACTGTTGTGCTGCTATGGTGTCGGACAGCGCATGAAACAGTTTTCTCCTTCATAGATGCACACACAGGCAGTTGCTGCACACAGACAACGTAACCCATGTAACGTTAGATCTTTCTGCTGCATGGTTCCGTTAAAGCTATATTCAACTTCTGACAGATCTGAGGGATTCTGGGAAGATTGAGGGGTAAACTATGGTGGGGTAATAAACTGTTCTGATTCAGGCATTACTTTTATAAAATGCTCACTGTAACACTGAACAAGCTATGTGCAAACACAAAACAAATAACTATTTTTGCTACTTAAAATTAATCGTTTAAGTCATTTTTCTCACCAGAGGGTCAAATATTCTCTGGATCTAGCTTCTTCTATGCTGCTTTTCTCTGTTTTATGTTAAACTTAAATGAGTGTCTTGGGGTTTTTGGACTGTTTGTAAGACAAAACTAGCTAACTTGTTTGCATGTGACTATTTAACATAAAGCAAAGTCTACTCGCTATTCATTGTTGTATTACACTGATGTCAGATCTGGTATCTGTCAGTGTCCTCGCACACACACACACACACACGCACACACATGATGTACTGATTCAAATTAGATACAAGACAAGCAGATGAAGAGTGAGCCTGTAACAACTAGACCACTGTCATCCTCCTGATCTACTATGATAGCAAGTATATCCTCCCATTTACACAGATTTTACGTTTTCCACTGAGATAAAGTGGAGGAGGCCTTTAAACAATTACATTACAACAGTTGGTATCTGATCACCGCTGGGTTTGTCAGAAACTGCCATCTTTGATCTCCTTCACGGAAGCACTGAACCATTTACTCAGGGTAGAGAGGGATATAGCACATCAGAGGGAAGGATGCCCTCTTGAGGCTGCCATCTATATCCACCATCTCCATGCCACTTTTCAAAGTTTGTTTTTATTGTAACAGAGCTTATAATAATTCTTTATCGAGAGTGGAGCTGTGTTCAACAGCGTAGATAAGAAGAGTATTACCTTTCCAGCTAAAAAAGACAAATCCTCTGCTCCGAGTATGTGAAGATCCTCTGTTGACTGGTCATTCTGAGGAAACAAATAATGGCTTTAAGGTCAAAGTGTCTTTTATCGCAGAGGGTAGTCACATTATATCATCTGTATACAAAGTTTAAAATCTGTGGAATTTTTCTCCTTTGCCTGGGTTTTGGTTGCAACGTGAAAACAGCACACTGAACTTACAGAAAGATGCACTAAATGATGCATAAAAACAAACTTTTGACTAAGCCATGGGACTCATGGGAACCATCATGACTGATTATCTTAGCATAAAGCATGAAGAGTGCCTCTCATTTTTCAGACGTCACCCAGCGTGAGCACTGTCCGTGTAGCAGTAGGCAGAGGCTCACCAGGTAGCTCTTGAGCCGGATGAAGTGGACTCTCATGGGGATTGTGCGGTTGGAGTTGTGGCTGAGAGCCTTGATTCTGTCCACCAGGTCTGCACAGAACTGGTAGCCTCCTTTCAGCACACACAGCACCACGATGTCATGGTCCCCCAGGTCGTCCATGATGTTTCGAGCCAGACGTTCTGTCCTGTAAACAAATGGAATACAGAAAAAGTCATGGGATTAATAAAACAATGCATCGGTAGATTAATCGATAGTCAAATTGTTAGTCGCAGCCTAATTCTGAGCATTATTACCAAAGAAATGTTTTGCTCTTGTTTTACACGTGTAGTGAGTTTTGTCTCATGTAATGTTTAACAGCACAACTCAGTTCACTGCATTTGACACCTTTTTATTTCACCATATACAGTGATTAGTTATGAAAAAAAGTGTAAATATTTTCACATTGATTTCAACGTTTTAAAGCCTAATACTAGCCTGGAAATCCAGACCCAAATCCAAAATCATCATAAAAGTCGGCCATCTCGAGGGGCGGCACGAAGCATGCATTTGAAAATCTCACTGCACGCAATTGGATAACACTACGACCAATCACAACAACACATGGGGTGATCCAGAGCCCCATATGGAGCTAACTGGTAGATTAAAGTCCTTATCTGTTTAGCTCGCCTCTGGCCCGCCTACATCAGATACACCGATGTGATTGGTGCAGCTCGGTTACAAGTGCATAGTTAATGAGCACCATTACTCGCTGAGCAAATTCAAATTGTGCTCTCACAACTCTGGATTTCCACTGCCCTTGTCTGAAAAAATATTAAATGACTACACTGTAGCCTATATTTAAAGCAGGTCAAGATTCAGATGCACTTTGAAATTCCTCAATGTTCTACAGTCAAAATGACATTAACATTGAGGAATTGTGTGGCATAGCAGTTGTTTGTTTTGAGGGGGAGCGTTACAACAAATGATGTCCCCTCAGGTTTTTTCAAACTCCTCCAGATCTGTCAAAACTCACTTTAACGCAACCACGCAGCAGAAAAACATCGGCTGATCGATAAGCAGCTGTATTTGGTGTTATAGGCTACCTGTCCATAATCACGCCATGCGGAATGATGACACAGTCTATATCCCCGGAGTAGTGAGCTGGATAGCTGAAGAGGTCTAAACTGTAGCCTGGCCAGTCATCGTTAATCTGGGAGGAAAAGGAGAAACGTATTATACCTCAGTGTTGATCGTCTACATCATCAGTAGGCCAAAACACCAAACCAAGTTTGATCACAAAGTTGCACGCTTTGCCTGCCTGAGATGAACACATGGAAATACATCTATTTAGGTGCGTAAAGTTGTCTCAGTGTGCAGCAACTGCCTGTGTGTGCATCCATGAACTTTTCCGTGCGCTGTCGGACACCGTGCCGCACTTGTCCTGCATTCCCTGTCGTGTGTTTTTCTCATTTAATTACCACAATCCCGCCGCTTCTTCCGTCGGATTGGACGGCAACGTCTGCCATGTTGTTTTCCTGGCGAAACACAATAAAGGCTCTTGTTTGGGGTAAGTGTTAGAGCAAGCTTTCAGGAGTTGGCAACCTGCGGAGAGAGGAGGAGCATCATGTTCCCTTGACAGTCTACATGTGTTGTGTTATACGCTCTGCTGCCACCAGGGGCAACATAACACACAGGCTACAACCATGGGCCACATGGCTGCCGCTTTGTTGTTGATGGCTGATCTTTCTTTAACTGTCTATGCTGATCTTGGGCTATTAGGCATAGCGGGGTCACACAGACTTTAATTTAACACTTTATCATTACCTGCAATATTTAAGTGATGTACACATTAATACATCAACAATTATAATGCAATACTATACAATATTCTGAAATGGGCCATTCTGCATATACCTACTTTTACTTTTGTGTATCATGAGAAGGCTATTGTGATGATAATACTTTTGTAGCCTACTTTTACCAAGCCCACTGTAAGTAAAACATGTAACAAGGTATTTCTACACTGTGGCATTGCTACTTTACTTTAAAGTAAAAGATCTGAGTACTTCTTCCACCACAGAACAGTAAAAGTGGTCATTATGCAGAAAGGCCACTTTCGTATTATTACTGAGGTATTAAGCAGCCTTTTATAGTAAGGTAAAGGTAGAGCTAATCTTAACTACTTCTTGAGAGTTAAATCCTTAACAGTACATCATATTTTAGAAGCTGTCACGTTTTAGATGTACAATCTTAATCGACAGCTACTATGAAATAAATTTAGTTAAGTAAAAAGTACAATTTCCCTCTTAAATGTAGTAGAAGTAGGCCCTAGTAATATAAAGTTACATGGAAATACTCAACAAAGTACTTCAAACAAAGACATCATTCAACTATCGCAGTTTGAGAAAGTAAGAAACAGTAAATGTGAGAATGAGAATGATCTGCATTACAAAGAAAAAGAAGAGAGAGGCTGGCAGGAAAAGCAAACAGAAGACTATCATCACCCTCGGGACAGAAAATGTGTTTAGTTTTCCGCAAGGGTAACTGAAAAAACGATAAGTAAAGAGCAGGATACAAGCAAATTAAATGTACACCTTCCATTTATTTTTAATACAACCGTCATCTTGTGGATGTTTTGACCATGTTAACATTGCCATCTTGTGGACAGGGACAGACACTTCCAGCCTGTTTGTACACTGCTTTTGTTCTCATCAAAACGTTTAAAAATGTCACTATCCCCATATTTTGTATTCCTACACCTTCTCAAACATTGTCTCATCTTATTTGCCTAAACAGGAGGAACAAAGAGACTTGGCAGCCTGTAATGTAAGGGCTCCAGTCGCCACACCCGGTCTCCCATGCACAATATAATTGGTGTCTGTATGACAGTGTGTAAATGAATGAATTTAGGATGAACCACCCAGGGACTCGTGTGGTCAGTTAGTCCAGCAGCAGCAGCAGCAGCAGCAGGGTCTGGGCTGTTGTGTCACTGCACATTAGAGCAGTGTGCTGGGCTCCATTGAAAGGGCGAGACAAGGTGTCTGAGCCACCCACCCATGCACTTCTACGGCAGCTGTAATTATAAACAGCAGCACAATGACAGCTGGGGAGGCAGATGTCAACATCAACATTAGATTTCAATCAGTGTGCACTGTGTCACCACCCCTGAGGAATAAGGAGGTGTAAAACCTATGCTGCATGACAAAAACCTTCAAAAATGGCAGAAAACTGTTCTAATTTGTATTTCCCAATGATAGTTTCAGATGATGATGCATCAGCTGCTGTTGACGTTGTGAAAATCCTGCTGATGAGCATTCTAGCATTGAGCAAAGCCAGAAGATGTTTTTAGATGAAGTCTTGTCAGATTGTTTTTGATGCCCTCTCTGTTGGGGAGAGCAGACTGGCTCCTTCGCTGCCCTCCAGGCGCAGGGGTGCAGTCTGGCTTTGGCATTTCACACTCACTCAGCAGTCAAGGCCTGTGACCGTTCACAGACTTTACAACCAACTGCTCCCTCATACCCTCGCCCCTGTTGTTGAGCCAATTATAAATATTCAGTTGCTATGAAAGTAATTCTGTCAGACATGCAACTGTCCAGCCAGATAGTGTCAGTGGTGTTGTTTGTAGTTTTTGAAGGGAGGACCTCTCAAGGACGTGACCGTTCTTCAGATTTTGGATATGTTTCATGACAATACAATAAAGTGTAAGATGACCTAAATACATTATGTTTGGCTATTTCTTTTTTATTTCATTCTTTGATGACCCATATTGCTGTACTGAGTGACATATTGGTATTTGCTCAAATCTACAGAGAGCTGTTTTAAAAAAACATGTTTAAGAAAGATGCAATTATGTATTTGTAAACAGACACTTTTCATTTTGGTCTTTGTTGATAATACCATAAATATAGAATATCACCAGCCTTACCCTTTAATTAAATTGTATTAGACATTATATATTGCATCACTATGGTTATACATTGCTGCATGTATTGCTTTATAAAAAAGATTTCAGAATGTAGAAAAAAGGGGTTTGAATAGGTTTGTTTGCTTCTTACAAACACTGGATTTCTTTCTGTAGCTGTCAGAGACACCTATGTCTCTCCACCGTTACATCAACTTTTTGGTTTAGTGTGCATGTGTTTGTCGGAGTGCACAGCCATAAAAGATGGCAGGGAACATGAAAAGCCATTGAAGAGTTGACGTCTACTGGCAGTCACTAACCTTGGGTGAATTATTATTCCAGTGACTGTGAGTGCCGTCTAATATCTCTGTGTATTGCTGAGCAAAATGAAGAGCTCTCCTGTAAACTCCACAGTAACAAAAAAAATGCTGATGTAAAATCTTGCTGTATTACATATCATTTTTAATGTGTTGAAAACCCTTTTCAACAAAGCAAGTCAAGCACAATGGTGCACATAAACACATGTTGAAAGTTCATGAGCTAATTCACTAGAGTAGGAAAGCAAAAAAAAAGGATTAGCCTACATTAAGCATACCATAAAAAATAACAAAACACTAAAAAACAAACAAATAGGACACACAATATAAAAAGTGTCTATAAACAAGGTTAGACCGCTCAGAAAACACATTATTTGACATAATGACTTTTAGTGCTTAATGGCTAACATTTACAATGTTCATACATGTTTGAAACTGAAAACAAATCGGAGACAAGCATGAATTCAAATGTCTATTTTTGTTTTGGTGTCTGTTCTAGGGATACTAAAGCAGTACCAACAGAGTAATATATTGACTTGAATGCTCCGTATGTAGATAAACGCCCATAAGTGGACACCATTCATTAAAATGAGGAACATAACATAATCTTTGCATCCAAGTGTCCTCATTAGAACCGAGCAGCAGTTCAACTGCATCCAGATGCTTCTTTCATGGTGATGATCAGTGGCTCCATGCTGAAGCATTTCTGGACCTGTGCTGTAGTTTCAGGAGCAAGGATCCACTGTAAAACTCTATTAACATAATGACTTCCTGTTTAAGTGAATTGTGGTTCATGTATTGAAAAACAAACTCAGTTAAAGACGCTCTTGACAAACTTTCTCTTCCGTTGAAAGTGATATTTCTTCTTGTATTTCTTTCAATGGGACAGTGTCATTTACTTGATTGCAGCACCAGAGCTAAATAACAGAAGATTGAGATTCAAATGAGACGAAAAAGACATAATGCTGTATATATTTGATGAATAGTATATTATAAGTGACTCCACGAGGACACACTGTTTTGTTTTGGTTACATCAGCATTTTAGCATCGTCAGAAACTTTTCTTCTGTAGAAGTGGTGGTAAACAATAAGAAATATCACAAAAGATTCAAGTAAATTAGAAAGTTATTCTCCTTGTCCAGCATAGAGCAACATTTCTTTTTTCTCATTGCAATTATGTGTCTGTCACTCTACCAATATGCTCCAGAAACAAAACCAACAGTGTGAAAAAGAATGTTTTCATGTATCCTCCATCTTAATGAATGATGTCAAGTTTGTCCGATTTGATGACAAGTATTTATTTATTGTTTTACAGATAACATACTTCACAGGGTTACCTAAGAGGTAAAATCTCCTGACAGAACTCTGTTTTGACTTGTCGGAGACAGAGGGGAAGATGAACATACTTTTATCAAGCACACATTGTAAACAACTGAGCAATATTTAAGTCTAAATGGCGTACCATAGAATAGGTGAGAGACAACAAAATGTAAGTAAGAAGATGTGCCTCTTGCTTGCAAAGACAAGTTTCATTTTTACAAAACAAATAATGGTCACTGACATATTTTTTAATTTTTTTTTTAGTGGCTGAGAGGTAGAATGATTTTCAGTTAAAACCAATGATTTGATTTATTTACTTTTATAATATCATTTCATCATAATGAGTGAAAACATTACGAGTAAATAAGCAACCCCAGCCCTCTGAATATAATGTGAAATCTGTACAAACGCCTTCAATGATTGCGGTATTGTTTTGATTTTTATTGTGAAACCTTTTGTTTGTATCCCAAATGTCCAACGTTATAAGCAGAGGAAATATTACTTTTTTTTCTGGTTAGGATTTCACAGTACCTCTCCAAACTGTTGGTCAGTGAATTCCTTTGTTTAATACTGTGAATAGCAAGGTCAGTCCATGTTTTTTTGTAGATGAGGTGTAGAGATGGATATATTCAGTTGGAAGTATCCGAATGAACGCTTCCGGGTCCTTCTGTGGGCGATGTCACTGACGAAGGAGTCGGAGCATCTTGCCAGCCCCCATTTGTCTGTGTAGATAAGACAGGACATAGTTAACTTTATGGTAACACATTATACTGTATGATACAAAATTGGCATAGAAGTGTCTTTAAGGATAAGCTTGGCACTATTCTATATTTTTCGTGCTGGCAGCAAATCCCAAAAAAACAGATCCCAAAACAAACAATGACTTGATCCTACTAACAAGTCTTGCCTGTATAGACCTGATACATCATATTCCTCTTTGCCATAGAGGTCCATTCTCTAAAAAGTATTAAAAACACATCAGTGAGTCACAATGTTGGGCTGGATGCCATGTTTCTTCATTGAACAACTGTTAAATAAAATGTTGTTTATTTTGAGTCATCCCACACACACCGTCCAGCTGCTGTAAATACCCACTAAAGCATCTAATTTGGATAAATCCTCCAAAAAACTGTACTGAAAACTTTTTTAAATGCACTATATATTTATAGAATAGTACCAGCCTTTTTCATTAACTGAAGGAATAGTTTTACATTTTGGAAAATGCACTTTCTGGCTGAGAGTTAGATGAGATGATTGATACCACTCTCATATCTATATGATAAATATTGAGCTCGAGCCAGGAGATGTTTATCTAGTCTTTGTGCTAAGCTTTGCTTACCACCTCCTGGCTGTAGCTACATTTTAAATGGACAGACAAAATATTGAAATCATGCCCCTTTCAGTCTTCCACTGTCCAAGTGGATCAATGACCCAACACAGTGGTGGGATATTGCTACCCCAGACATCTATACATATTTGATTGGATCACCAGGTATCGTTGGGCAAAGGACAGTCTGATGCTGCTATACTGTATGACTATACTGCAGCAGCTTCCCACTCCAGCTAGATATCCATCAGTAGTAACTGTCACCAGCATCATTTAGACATTTATCTCAAATCTAGATATTCATGTGTTTGTTTCACAACCCGCTAAAAAAAACCTTTTTGGCATTTTTCTGTTTCTCTCCCATTTTTATGTGATTCCTTTTCCCCACAAGAGTGGACAGTTGGGGCTTGATGATGTGATGCCGGTCTGGTCTATGGGATTTTAGGAGAATAACATTTTATTTTATACCAGAATTACAGCCTTATACTTTAATTAAAATTAAGAAAACAGGGTATATTTCATCACTCATGCATTGCAGCATGTATTGCCTTTAAAAAGAAATTCAGTATGTTGAAAACAGCTTCAATTTCAGTTGAGTCTGTAATTTTGGTCCTAAAGTAATACAAATACTACATAACTTCTACATTAAACTGCAATATGAAAGCTGCAAAAGTTCTTCAATAGCAGTGATTTCTGTCCAACTGTCACTTTACAGTCAGCAAGAAAAACTGACAAACACTGTTTTTAGAGACTCTTCATTAAAAATATTATCGCGCCACTTCCCTCATTTTCCCCTGAAAACGGCTGACATAATGTGAGATAAACAGAAGAGATGAGATACAGAATATGCAGACCTTTCATATATCAGAATGTCCCCTGAGATGGTTGATAAAAGAATAAATCATCACAATAAAAAAGAGCTCTTTAAAATGGAGGCCTTCTCAAATCATGATAAAAGGTTGACTAAAGACCATTAAGGACATTAATTGCAATTTCCATGCTATTAGTGAGAGCTGGGGACGTGCTTTGGCAGCCTCTTATTTCCAAACCCTGTTATTTCGCGTTAAGACTGTCTGTCATCTTATTCAGAAACAAGAAGGGGAAAAAAGAGAGAATGAGAAAAAAAAAAAACATTTCCAGTCTCTGAGAGAGAGCACACCCACCAGCAATTTGAGGGGTGTAATTGCTGTTCAAGGATAAAGAAGAAGAGGTGAACCACGAAAACTCAGTCAGTAGATCTTAGAGAAAAAAATATATATCTGGGCTAAATAAATACAAGCACCCACACTTCATCCACTAGCTTTTCTTAAACACTGCAATTTATTTTTTAAAGTGCATTTATCATAAAAGAACTATAAGAAACCTCTATCATCATCACCATCATATAAAAATAAAAATTCTTCTTCTAAAATAGGTATTTCTTCTTGGGCTGGATGATGCAAAGTTTTTCTTTTTAATTAATCACTGCATATTTTAATTCCTCGTTGTGGCTCATTTCTGATTCCTTTGTCCTGATTATTATAGCATGACTACTTAGAAACCTGTGCTCATTGATTGGTTAAACGTATGGTTATATGCCGTTGGTTATTGTAGTTATCCTTAGTGTTGTAACTTAATTTTCTAAAATGTAGCTGAAAATGATCTGTTTGTAAAATATAAAAAAATGTGAATGCGATATTTTGAATGGAAAATATTGTAAAGAAACATCAACAAATTACATAACTGATAATAAACCTTTTAATTTTGGTTTATCATATTTTATTCAAATTGAGCAATATAATTTCTGGCTACTATCTTTGTTTGGATTAGGAAAAAGCATATTTTATATATTACTTTTCATGGAGCAATATGTTTTCATACAGATGAAGACGAGACTAAAATTCTGGAAATACCTTCAGAGCAGGGGATTTATTAAACAACACCCAGGCTTATTAAAGATAACTTGGTTTTTGACTCCAACGACACATACTGGGGCTAGAGATGCATAGGTTTTCATAATGTTGGTAATTCAATACATTTAATTTAATTAGTTAATTAGCACTTTTTATAAAAAGAAGATTTTGTCTGCCGTCACTAACACAGCATATTATACCTATTGAGTTTTATGTATGTTGTTACTGGCTTGATGCATGCATGATCTTATTCATGTTCTTATTTTAGTACGAGGGGTGTTGCAGGCTTGGCTGTCAGTGCTGCTGTTCCTGTGGATGAATGATCTGACCAATGTGCTTGGACTGTTAGCCCAAAGCCCCGCTCTTTCGGTCCCTGTGACTGTCGTATTGATTCTGTTCAGCCCCACACAGCCTGTCGCTATGGATCTTCATGCTAACACACTGCCTCCAGTGTTGTCTGTCCCGCCCTACCCAGCCCAGCATGGGCACCTAGAAAACTGGCCTAGCCTTTGACAGGCTAGTTAAAGAGTTTATTTTTGTGAAGCCAGTCTTGGGAGGTATGACTTGTCCTATGATGCCAATGTGAGTGCAGCGTTGGGACGGAGGATGACACCTGTGTCCTTGTTCCTGTCGACTGCAGGTGTCTCGCTAACGCTAATATCCTCCGACAGACCAGGAGCGCGTCCAGCTACTCAGCCTGCTAGCTGCCTCATTGCCTGCCACCTAGGGCATGACTGGAGCAGGGGGGCAACTGGCTGGACAACAGCCCAACCCCGGCAAACTCTGCTAAGTGGCATCCCAGCGTACACACAGAATTACACAATATGATACACATCTTGCAACTGCAAAGCAAGACAGCAAAGAAAATGGACATAAGGAGATTGTTTACAGGTCTTACGTTGATGCCCTGTGGACTGTACATCTGGCTGGCTGCGAGGCTGTCACTGTATCCTCCGGTCTGGCTGATAACATGGCGAAGGGTATCCACCTGAAACAGCGGGGACACACAGACAAAAGGCCTGGTCAGACAAAAGCTCTGGATAACAAAGACAGCCATGCACAAGGAAAGGTCAGTCTGATAGTAAAAGGGTATCATAAACAGGAAAAGGTTACAAACAGGGAATCTGAACGATTTGGCTGCTATTACAAGCTTGATAACAGAAGTTGCAAAAGGACAAAAAAAACGAGAATAATGACAAGAAGTAACTAATTATTAATGTATTTGTAGTTGTGGTTAATTAGTACATCAAAACCAGATGAAAAAACAACTTCCTTCTACATGTAGCTGCACACTATTGACATTATTACACACTGTATATGCAGACATAGAGGCTTTTTGACGACACAAATGCTCTGATTGATCTTTATATTGACACATTTACTAATCGTGGCTGCCAATAAAAATATGGTGTTACTGTGTATATTACATCCTTTTGTTATAAAGTTTTTTTTTGGAAGACCTCCATTTCCATGTTCTTCACAGATTCACTGGAGGCTGATTTGTAGCTTTTGGCAAAGCAGCCTGTCAAGTTATGCATGAAAACACACCTGCCATATGGATTTGACAACAAATAAAACTACTCTCCTCAGCAGGTTAAAGTTGTACTTTCTCTTTTTTGCTTTCTTTTAATTGCACAGCCCTAAGAGCAAAGCTATTTTGACATTTTTCAACAAAAAACCTTTTAAAAGAACATGAGTTTTAATAATTAAAAGGCCAACCCTGAAGACCTCTTTAGCTCTTATAAGGGCTGCCAGTTTTGCATATTCATGAACAACCTAAAGCATTTGGAGAGCTGATCTGAATAGAAAAGGGGGGATGGAAAGATAGAGAAATGATGCCAAAAGCACTGAAACCAAAGGAGAATATCACCACGGGTGGTGAGTCCTTAATCTACGGTGAGAGTTTTAACACTCAGGAAGACTGTGCTGGTCATCGCTGTCCACTGGGGCAAGGTCAGGGAGCTCAAGTACACCAGTGGCTATGTGAACTCTTGTCAGGAGCACTGATGAGTGTTGCACCGTTTCCAAAACTGTCTCCAGTCGTCTACTCAACTGGGGGTTGACAATGGCTTCTACTATTAACTTAAAGCTTTGGGCTAAGTGTAACCTTTGTTTCCCTGTGTAGGTCAGGTTATTGTGGTCATCTGCATTTCCAGACTGGACATTTTATGCAATCTCAAGAGTTTGTCAGCTTTTGGTCTCTAAACTTGGAGAGGCGCCTACCTGGGATTGTATGTTGGCCCCAACCTGCCCCCCTTGGTACGAGTCCCCATTGAGGGACTGCACACTCATGAACAAGTCTCCGGAGTTTGACATGTTAAAAGAGCCAGCAGAACCTGAGAATACATAGAGGCAGAGAAGAAGAAAAGGAACAAGAGAGTAGGACAAAGAAAAGAGAAGAGAGAGGAAAAAGGTAACAGGGAAGAAGAGAGAAACAGGAACAGGAGTTAAAAGGATCATGCATAAGCAAAAGTGCATTAAGTAGGTTAGTTTGGGAGGGCAGCAGGCATCATGAAAAAGGCTTTGTCCACAAACATGCATGCTACAGATGCAGTATGTGCAAATTAAAATATCACTGAACCTTAATTTACAAGGAAAAATCAACTAGCAAAAACCATGAGACAGATAATCATCATAAAACTGTTTAAGTCCAGTTAAAACAAGCCTTATGGATTATATTGTTGGTAAATGTCCATGATGCTAGTGTTTCATTAAGGAAGTAATAATTGATTTGCAGGAAGACCCAAAGAATTGTCTTCGTCCTTTAATGGAGCCCAGCTCCCCAGATGTAAAGAGACCATCGCGTAACTTGATTTCAACACCCGGTCCTAATCCAATACAGTTGCGAAGTCTCTATATGACAAAAGACTCAGCTTGCCCTCTGAGCAGCTTAATGGCATGCACAGGGTCAACCGGACAAGAGGCAGGATAAATTAACGTCCACAAGACCAAGAGGTCAATAACCGAGAGGGAGAGAGTGAGAGAGAGAAAATGAGTGAGAGAGGCAGAGGGCTAAAGCCCAGAAGAAAGAGGAAAAAATGGAACGAGAAGAGCGAGAATGCCACATTATATTACTGGGTTAGTTAAGGAGAAGAAGGGCCTTCAGTTAGTCAGCATGAAAAAGCACCAGAGACTGAATTCTTATTCAGAACTCACCTGCTGAATTGGGAGTTGATGGGGAGTTTGCCTGGCTGCCGTGAGCAGACACACTGGTTGCACTGACTGCGGTCCGTGCTGCGTACATATTGGCCTCTTCTTGGAACTTGCCGATGTTTTTCTTGTATCGGATTCTCTTGTTCCCAAACCAGTTTGATACCTGACAAAATAGCAATGACAAGATGCAGTTGCTGAGTTAAAACACATTTAAGCGGATATCTATGCAAACAAACCAATGCATGTCAAAGGAATATAATTTGGTAACATTAATTGCAGTGTTGAATATTAATACTAAAAACCTAAGCATGGATTATGCTTCCTGCACCAGAAGCACACCACCTTTTTAGCACCAGCTCTCATGGCCGCTATGAGATAATTGGACTTACACTACACATTGCTGATCACCGTTTCCTTGTTAAATTTGGCTCCTTCATCATGCAAAACACAACACTAACTATTATTTTATATAATAAAGTATAACGATCAGATCTATGGCAAAATATTATAGTACTGTTTTCCACCAACCTAGATATATACACATATATACACACACACACACACACACACACACATATATATATACACACACACACACACACACACACACACACACACACACACACACACACATAAACTACTGTTTGGACAGAACCCAAGCAGAGCATGAAAAAATAAGGATGAATTGAAAAAGTAAAACAATCACATAAAATACCATTCATAAAATACATGCAAAAAAAGTCGGCCATAGTTGGCAATTAAAGCGTACACAGATGTTTGGTATGAAATGATTATAAATTGTGATTTCCTTTAGTTATTGTATTTAGTATCAATCTACCTGTCCATTGTTAAAAACACTTAGCATCAACTGACCATAACCCCAGCATTGTTAACCTTAAAGGTCATTATAACCCAAAATAATGGCAAGATTGCATTTCTTGTAAAACTCAGCTAATAGCATTGTGTTTTACTAATTGACTCCAATCAAAGCAAATTCTCAAATCTCACAAAGCCTTGCTTGTGGGCCCAGAGTGCCACTGATTTTGATTATGTTTGACCAAACAATTGACCTCACAATCTAAGTAGGAGGCTTAATCTGGTTACCTGTGAGACTGTGATGCTGCATTTCTTAGCCAGCTCTTCTTTGGCCTCCTCGCTGGGATAGGGGTTACTGAGGTGGGAGTAAAAGTACTCGTTTAGGATCTCTGTCGCCTGTTTATTGAAGTTCCTCCTCTTTCGTCTGGACAGCCGGCAAAAAGGAAAAAGAGTAGAAATTTATAAAAATAAAAAATAAACAAATATAATCATTCTTCATTTGCACCTTCATTTAAATCAGAATCAGAATCAGAAATACTTTATTGATCCCTGAAGGGAAATTCTGTGTTGTAGTTGCACAAATAGTATGAATATCAAAGGATAGTTTAGTTTATCTGAACAGTGCTGAATCTTTAATAATTAAAAGCTAGTTAAAACGCGTTTAGAAAAAAAGAACCAAAGGGATAGCAAAACAAATCCAGGTAACAGAATCTGTCTGACAAATGGCAACACAAATAAAAAAAGAAAAGAAAAGATAAAAAACATTGGAGTATGAGAACTAAAGGAAAGTTTTGATAAGATTTTGTCGCCCAAATGGACACACACAGACCTGGCATCGAGGAAGCGCGAGCGCAGGATCATCACAGCCTCGCAGGTGCTCTGTTTCAGCTGCATCTGGATGGAGCTGAACTTGCGGTGGATGATGCTGACCATGCGCTCGATCTCTTTGGGCGAGATGGGTCGTGTGCGAGACTGCTCCCTCAGCAGGTTCATAACATGGGTGGTGAACTCATTGCACGCCTGGATACACAGACAGACAGGATTCATAAAAAGAAGAACTATCATGGACAGCAGCTTCACACAGAACAAAAGGGTGAAATTGGATTCTGGA
This sequence comes from Etheostoma perlongum, assembly GCA_026937815.1. Classification (NCBI taxonomy): domain Eukaryota; kingdom Metazoa; phylum Chordata; class Actinopteri; order Perciformes; family Percidae; genus Etheostoma; species Etheostoma perlongum. The sequence continues at coordinate 17,882,502 of CM049382.1, forward strand.
GAGGCTGCACCTTTACTGGTAGGCCTTGGCCTTGCAGAAGCACTTCTGACAGTATAACAACAGCAGCATTATAGGTAATAAGAATAGTCTAAATTAAAGCAGCAGACACAGTGTGATGTTTTACGGCAAACAAATGTAGCAGTGGAGTCATACGGTGGAGGCAGCGAGACTCGCAGTGCTCTGAATATTAAAAAGACTTCTCTTCTCTGGAAGAGAAAATGTGACAAGTGAAGAGAAATCTAAAATGACAGCAGGCTTTCAGTCCTGTTAATGTTCAAGAGGTTTAAACTGTCTCCCTCTCTTTTCACTCCATCTTTCAGTCTACCTTGTTCTCTCTCTGTCTGAATCAGTCACTGGATATGACTGCATTCAGAGTCAAGGTGTCTGTTGCTTGTCAACACCAGGGTTACGTCAGTCAAAGTGATGCACCGAGCAGCCGTTCTGCTTGCACACACACGGCAGACACTACTCACTCATACTTGCACAAGGTGTACGTAGCGTGGTGACACAAAAATGCTCAGGTGTGTATTGACTGTGACAGTTAGCGATGACTAGCCTTACTCTGAGAAGATGACAAACCCAGGACGCTTTGACTTCCGAGGGAATGACAAGATGTTACAGTCTTTGGAAAAGAGCTGGTGTGTGACTAATATAATGGCTGCTTGCCTGCTGAAGATAACATCTCTGAAAGCTTGGCTTGTCATGAGTTGGCCTGGGAGAGCAGATTTTTCAGCATTTAACTTAGTTAAACATTCTCAGAAAAATATCCAATCCATCATTTATTTCCTACTTATTCCTGTTTAGGTTCACAGCTTTTTTCCAGCATGCATTGGACAAAGGACAAAGAAAAAGACTTGGACACAACACAGTATTCACTCACATGTTTAACTCTGGGCAATTTAGAGTATTCAATTTATATCAGCAGCATGTTTTTTCCACTATATAAGGAAACACAGGAACTTGAGGGAGAACATGTAAACTCCATACAAAAAGTTTCAATTCCTTGTAATTTTTTTATTGCATTTCAGTTTTGTTATCCCAGGAAAGAAAATGTTCTTTTTGCTTGCTCCTCTCTGCAGGGAGAGGTCAGGAAAGCTATATGAACATTGCCCCTGGAAGTGGCGTGAATCTGTGCAATGTTTCACCACTACATCCTTTGTCCCCATCGAGAAGACAGTAAACATGTTTGCAATTGAATTATGTCAAGCCACATATTTGTGCACGTCAACAATGTAACATATTATAAAGATTAAAATCACTGACATTTTTTTTAAAGTTTTGCCTCTGTCCATATCCACCACCAGTCGGGACGATGTCCAACTTTTTCAGTAGTTGCACATTTAAACAGAAAAGAGAAATTTTAAATTACAACACATCCTATAGTCGCCACCTGAGTAGTGGAAGGATTTTGGAAGAAGAGAGAACATTGATATAAACTTTCTGTCATGAAACAATGAAAAAAAAAGAGTGCTAAAAAAAGGTGGAGTCAAAACACTGAGGTACAACAAAGGATTCCCCCAAGTATGCACTGTGAAGGGAACGTAACATTTAAAACAGTGCCTGGCTCATTCCTATTATGGGGAGTTAAATTAAGGCTTAGCAGGTGAATGAAGTCTAACATCCACATTCAACGTGTGGCACATGGGAATCCCACCATTGCATTGTTGTATTTACTGATAAAACACTTGAATGACAATATGAATATGTGTTACAAGAAGCTAAATAGCAGCAAAAAAAATAGCAGCTGAGAAAATACTCTTCCGCCCACCTGTTCATATTTCTCCAGCTCTGTGTGGTAAATTTGTCGGATCTGAGACAGCTTGGCACGGTAGTCGGAGTGTTCTGCTGAGTTGTCAGCACCAATACCGCCAGTGGCTGCTGCAGCGGCTGCAGCAGCTGCCGACCCGCCACCTTTTTCCGGCCCGGCCACGCCCTCCGCCAGCAGCATGTTGTCCAGTCGCATCAGCTGAGGATCTGGGGGCTCTTCCTCCTGGGCGCCACGGATACTGAGCACTGTGGAGGACAGGAGAAGATGACATAATGACAATAACACTAAAGAGTCCTATTTACATGGATGTTCAAAATGACTGAGTAGCAAGGTAAAAGAATTAGGACTGAGAAAGAGTCTTAACTCCAGCCTACCAAATGAACTCTGAAATATGGCCATTGATTTAATAGTTTGTACCATGAAACCCTGAAGCCTCACGGAGGCAGGCAGCTAGGCAGGACCATAAAACTATCATTACACCAAGTCTTACTTATTTAAAAAAAAAAAAAAATGAACACAGCCTTCCAACAGAGTTCATCTTCTTTTCTCTCCTTATGCTCTGGCTAGGGTAAGTTTCTGGCTGATGGCTTGTCAGATGCTATCTAAACACAAAAAACAAAGTAATAACACATGTTATACATGGTATATTAAAGGCAAAAAAAAAATCAACTATGCAGATCACAGAATTTGAGCAAAATGAAATGATTCCAACATCATATGAAGATAATTATGCAAATTGAAAATGTGACTACTACTACTACTACTATTATATGGAAAAAGTAAAGACATTAAGGATAAAAGGTTCAGAATTCACTATCATTTTATTTGCGATCATTAAAGGCAAGTCATTAATCTTGAAAAAAAAAATCTCATCTCAACTTCAAACTGGATTTGCCGAGATTGTAAGATTATTTTATGCGGGAATGACACGCAGCAAAGGGCTGCATGAGCTATCCGGGCACCTCTAAATTACACCTCTAAAGATCATAGTGCTGCAATCTTTAATTAGCAGGACTTAAAGATGCGTTTACAACTAACACTGACGTCTGTTTAAACATTTGTCTGGGGAGGTTGAACCTTCATGTATTCACACAACTACAGGCACTCAGCGCTCAACTGACACTCAGCTCCCATGGTGTAGAGAGTAAAGTATTTAAAAAAACAAAAATATGACTGCTGAGACAGATATGCACAAACAACATGCACATGTAATGTACACAAATGCAGTCTTGCACTCATCCACACCCATATATTCTAAAAAAAAAAAAAAAATGTGCCACAGGCTCAAAAGTATTTGAATAATGCTATTTTAACTGCATTCTAGAGTACAAAAAAAGACAAGTATTTCAGCAGGAATTGTTCTTTTTAGATTAGCTGCACTGCCCTGCCTTTTTCTGCCACCAGAAGGCTCCCTTGGTAAAGCAGCAGTGTCCTGCTTTTCTCCGAGGCGCTGAAAACAGCCGACCAGGTGCAGCCCTCCGTTCCATCCACTGTCTTCAAGGACAAAGACAAAGCTCACGCTGTCACAACATTTTTCATACACATTTTAATCCACGCATCTATCAAAATGTTTCAGGAGGACATCCCAATACTACACCCCTGTATGTCTCTTCCATGATGACTGTGGACAGTGAGGGTAAATGACAGGTTGTGTGACAGAGCAGTAAAGCCATATTGTAGCCCACAGTCACAGCAATGGCTTTTTTGTAATGAGGATGTAAGGTTGAGTCGCCCTGTGACCTTTCCAATGAGCAGGGGGCCCAGATGGATTCCTGCGGCCGCATTGGGAGCTTGTCTACCCTGGTCCTCCTCTTTTCAACCTCCCCTTTCCTTCCCTCTCCTTTTCTCCTCCAGCAATAACATCATCCATTCCCATCAGCTCCAACACGTGAGCAAGCTCCACTCAAGAGGCAAATGTCAATGGCTATCAGACGGCTGGAAAAGGTCAGAAGTTCAAATGGGGAGCAGACGGGTGTGTGTGTGTGTGTGTGTGTGTGTGTGTGTGTGTGTGGGGCGCATGTGCTGGTAGATGAATATGTGGACATTTTTCATGTGAATCACACCAGCGGGAAATTTTAACACTCGCCAATTTAATTCTGACAAAATAGTGGCACATCCCAACCAGAGGGGGAATCTAATGAGCCTAAGAGTGATTTATTAATTCCCTCCAAGTCCCTGAGTGCACAACTAAAAGCATGAAATGGATTAAATAAATACAATTAATAAAGAAAATCAAACAATTCACTGTGCTGTGGCATAATTACCCTAACCACAGCTATCAGCTTTATTTATTTCTGTTTAGTAATAGCAATGAAATCGATTAGACCTCAATGCCAGCCAGAGTGCTTGTTGTGAACTCTGCAACCATGGACCATGCATTACGATAATCACCTGACAGAGAGAAGGGCCCTTTATTACAATACATCACATGCTCCAAACACTGACTCTTAATATAACACTTTTTATTAGAGCACAACCGATGAAGGATTTTTAAGACCGATACAATACAAATATTTGGTTATTTAAAAATCTGATATTGCGATATATGTTGGCCGATATATATATATATATATATATATATATATATATATATATATATATATATATATATATATATATATATATATATATAAAATAGTTATTTGTAGTTATTCATGAGTTCTCACTAAAATAATATGATAATACTTTGTTTTATTGACACAACAGAACAGAGACAACAAAATATATTAAAGTTCTGCTAAATAAAATGTATAAAAATATAAACTTAAGATATAAAACTCAAAGTCGTTTGATCAAAATGGATCTGATTAAAAAAAGTGTTGGACGTTGTAATGTGCCCGCTGGTGGACAAACTATGCAAAGGCAACACTCCTAACATGGTTGACCATCCGTTTTTATTTTAAATTTCTGATGAATGAATATTTTTTTTATTGGACATTATAAATGCAGATACCAATAGTTCAGGAAATGCCTAATATTGGCCAATAATTTTTATACACACTTTCTAGTCTATTAACAACAAAGGCATGGAGTCCATACTGCTCAGCGATTCCCTTATTCCATGGACAGTAACAGATTAGTATCTATAAAAGGAAGATGGCCATCATCTCTTCTTGATCATTACTGACAGACTTAATTGAACAATGGGAGGACACAATTCCCCCTCTCCGTCGCTTCCTACCTCCCTCCCTCCTTCCTCCTCTCTTTGTGAATGCTCTTGTATAATTCCTTCCCTGAGATGTGGGGCACTAAACCCAAAAAAGCCAAGGCATAAAAAATGAATACGTATCATAAACAATTCCCGAGCCGTTTCCTGAATAATGAATGGAATTCTAAGAATAAGCCTTTGTTTTGGTTATTGACTAAATTAATTTCTGCTGTTACTTCCTTAAGGGCTGGCTCATACCCATCGCCACACTGCCTGCTGTTTGCAGACAACAGGAGTGTAAATAAACATGACGATTAAGCCACCCACTCATAGGGTGGAAATCAAGGTGCACACACATACACACACGCAAACACACAACACAAACATACACTTTGTGCACGACTGTAAGCACACACAGAGGGAAAATACACAGTTATGCACATTGGCAGACGACCCTGAGCACCCAGCCTGGCGCCCTGTGAGTCTATTTAAATGAAAACATGTTTAATTAATGATGTTGAAGTATTCTGTCACAATTAGGAAGATTTACGGTCAAACAAGGCAGCAGCAATGTCCCTGACAGCAATGATGAAAGTTTACCCTTCTTGCCTCTGACTGGCAGCTAGCAGCAAACGCTGGACTGGTTCCATTTCCCATCAGTACAGTAATGCAATACACTCTGCACTCTAGTGTATATACATGTGTGTGTGTGTGTGTGTGTGTGTGTCTGTGTCCTTTTTTGGCTCGCGCTTGTCCACATCACATGACCCCAGAGAGGGTCAGGCAGTGGCTGTCCTCAGTATTGATTGTGTGGGCACACGTCATCTAGGGTTTCAGCAGTTAATAACTCAGGCCTGCTCCTAACACAACCGTGTGTGTGTGTGTGTGTGTGTGTGTGTGTGTGTGTGTGTGTGTGTGTGTGTGTGTGTGTGTGTGTGTGTGTGTGTGTGGGCCTGTCACAGACCAGTCAGCAAGAGTGAAAGCGACAGCCACATGATAATGTAACATCACCACCATTCATCCCTGCCACACAGCATTCTGAGACAAAACAAAAACAACCTAGGAACCTGAAAAAAGCAGCGTGATTTACAGCAGACATGACAAGTATCACTAATACAAATCCTCCCCTCCCTACTGCTTGAAGGAGTTCAGCATGCTGCTCTCATTTGCATTTGATGCAAGCCCAATAATGCAGTCTTCAAAAGACGCAGCATTATTTCACTGACCCACACACCAGAGTTAACTACTGTGCTAAGCAATGCTATTATCATTACTTAGAACACTAAATTAATATTATGTTACATTACATCTAATTTAATGTATATGTGGTAATTTCTACTGAATTAAATCTGCTTTACTAAATAAGGACAATCGTTAGAGAATTACTAATCCTACCTCACAACAAAGTGTATGCCATGAAAACAATTGCTGTAATCTAAATAGAAATCTACATTTTGTAAAATGTTATTTTGTGTAGCTGAAAGCTAGATCTGTGACGTATCCATGAACTCAAGGAAAAGGTCCAAAATGTTTTCTTTAATGACAGATAAGGGGAAGCTTTTAAAAGAGTGTCCAACCAACTTAGCATTACACTCTTGTAATATTGTCGGACTCATGATGGACAGTTAAAAACAAAAAAGGTACAAAATTGGTGCAGCAGAACCAGAGAGATCACCTTTTGTATTCCATACCTTTTCCTTCCTTCTTCCTTGTCAAGACCTGGTTCCTACATTACCCACAATGCAACTTGAACAGCGATAGTTCTTTTGGAAATGTGGGTGTGTTATTCTAGCAGCAACTAATGTAGCCTTGATCCTTAAACAGATATATGGAGCATGGTATAGAGGTCATCACCAGATTTTCAAACTTGAAGTCTGTAGCCCCAATCATCTGGCAGTGTGGAGATAGAAGGAAATGTGATCTCTGTAACCTGTATGTACTTAAGTGTGCTGCTGTACTCAAGTGACATCACTTGAGTCAAGCAATTAATCAGACTTATCACATGCTCCTTCTGGAGCCACAAAAGGCTTTAAACAACTTTATTCACATGCAAGTAGTACGCACCAAAGATCTGCAAACAATTGATCTGCAAAGTCAGTAATCACCCTCAAAATGTTGTCCACACCAAACACAAGCAGTCAAACAAGGGCTTTGCCTAAAGAAAATAGTCTAAAATTGGCTAAAGTAAGAATTTTTGTCAATACTTTGTGCAACAAACATATTTCAGTTGGTACCAAAAAGGTATTTAGATTTAAAACGCAGCCCAACCAATAAAGCAATTATCATAAAACACAGCATTGTGCCATATTTTATATACTGCCTCACAAAATAAAGGTAAACTACAGTGCTATCATTACTGACATTATATACAATTTACTGTACTATATGTGGTGATTTCTACTGAATTGAATCTGGGCATATAGAAAGGCCTACAAATAAAACTATTGTTATAATCTAAATATGATCTGTGATGTTTCCATTGAACTCATGGGAAACTTTCTCAGACCCAAAATGTTCTCTCCATCACCAGATAATGGGAAGCTGTACGCCCTCAGTACACAAGGGCATAGTCATAAAGTACTTCTAAAAACAGCTTCATGTTGTATCAGCCATCCAAGTACCATGTGCAGAAAGGGGGCAGAGCTGGGGTCTTGTATCTGACACTGGGTGGGGGGGATGGGGATACCAAGGATAAGGAAAAAACACCAAAGAAATACTGGAGGGACAGGCCTGAGACGAGGAGATGTGGATGGTACAGGCAAGAAGGGAAGAGAGTGGAGGGAAAATGAAAGGCGAAAAATAGAAATGGAATAGGAAAGCGAGGTGTCAATTAAAAAAATGAACCCCAGTGCATTTGGAAGGTGACAGCTGGTGGGAGACGAGCTGACAGGCGTCACATTAGGCGGATTTGGTGGCCGCTCCCCTCATCCCCTCCTTTTCGTTCTCCTCTCCCTCTGTCTCTTTCGCTCTCTGGCTTTCTCCACTGGCGATCGGTAGTTTCTCATGCGGCAGTGGTGGCAGCAGCAAGCGAGGCAAGAACTCAGCTTGGTGTTTTTCAGAACAAGTTACCCCTGAAGCTACTCCTAATAACGATAATTATTGTCATCATCTGAGGCTTAAGCAGGCCAGTTTGAGGCCTGAGGGGCTGGCCTGATAATGAGGCAGGCAGCGCCAAAGGAGACCATTCAGAGAACCGCCCTGCCACCAACGCAGAGCACCCCCATCTAAAAGCCTTCATTAAAATAATTCATTATTCAAAATAGGCAATACATTAGCCCCCTGGCTGTCAGTCTTTCTTAAGGTGTCTTAAAATATATATCTTCTTGACTGAGTCAAACTCATGCTCAGCCTATGCAGCCTAACAGCTCCAGGCAGCACTGGAAACCATGGTGGCTAAATAACTCAGAAGAAGTCACGAGCTTGTGGGGCAGTGAGCGTCACAGTCAGCCTTTAAGCAGAGAGACAAAGACATCTATGGAGAGAGGACCATGTACAGGAAAATACAAAGTATAAATATTAAAGCTTTTACAGGGCTTCTTATTTCGAACCTGGGACGTTACCACTCAAGACTGTCCTCCCAAGAGGAGCGACAGCAAAAGTCATTTTTAGAAAGTTCCCCAAAACGACAAAGATTTACGTTTAAGTGAGAAAACCCTCTGTCGGCTACAGTAATTATGACAGGAGCAAAAGAGAAAATCAAGTGACGTTGGTACAGAGCGACCAAGTGTGTGTACAGAGAAGGTCGGATGGGTCGGATGGGTCAACAAAACAGCATACTCTAATAGGACACTGCTGCTTTGTTTCTGGTTTTAAACAGAAAGTCAAAGTTCTTAGGCATGACCATGATTGTTCCATAACCTTAATAACTTCTTTTTTATAGACAAACAAAGTTCCACTAACCTCGGAGAAGTAGTCATTTTAACCAAAACTATAATGTTTTTGTAACCTGAACACTTTTATTTTATTTGATAGTCTCATTTCATTAGGGATTTGTAACAGTTCTAATAGTTACAAATTATTACATTCTGTTGATGTCACCCTGCCAATAAAGAGACAGAAAAAGTCTCGTTTTAGAGAGCGTAGACAAACTAATTAATTAATAACAATTATATTGGAAAACTTGTGTAACTTTATGGTCAGCATCTTGATGGGCTAGTATGCCTCACCAGAACTGCTTGTCGGATGGTGAAACAGCTCTGGAAACTCTTTCTGTAAAGAGTTCCCGAAACCGACAATCTGACATTCACACCCACTTCACGCAACCATTGGCTACTTTTCCCTCTTTTTTATTATTTACACAACTATCAATGTCCCTTTTAGTCTGTAGGAAGGCCAAGTGTCTATAGCTGTTCGGAACAGCTATCAACACTTTTTTCAACACGTCATTAAAGACTAGCCAGGCGTTTAGAGCCCTATAGGCCACCATGACGCCACTTTTTAAAGTGTCTTGATACAAGTGTCAATATAATTTTCTGAGTTTTGGTTTTGATAACAATACCAACATAGAGGATAAAAGAATAAGTTAACAAGACTAAGGCATTTTATGCAAATGTTCTATTCTTGACAGTTTTGTAGATTGTATGGACACATTTCAGTCGCTTAACAAGTGTTGCGGTTTGATACCCAGCCCCAGGGGCGTCGGACTAGGGGGAAAAAGGACTGAGTACCCAGGGCCCTGATGTGAGGAGGGCCCAAAAAGATGCTAGAATGAATAGCTGTGGATGTGGAGAGGGGCCCATAGAAAATGCCTTTCTACAGGTCCCAGAATTTTGTGCTACGCCCCTGTTTAACCCAAAGTTAGGGAGGCTCATATTAGTAGTATTTTGTCTATATGTTATGAAAACACATTGCAATTATCACAAATTACTGCTGAGAATATCACCAAGATTTCATTAAAATTTGTCAGCAAATAAATGGCGGCCTCTGATCAAATAACAGCCAGCATAGTGATGCTGTCCTCGGCAACAGTTGGTGAGGAGGTGACGTGTGAAGCGTTCAGAGCCAAGAGGAGATGGTCCATGACAGTTAGCATCCTGCCCTAACTGTTGCCCTACAAGCCCTCCCTACACACCAGGACAAGACATGAAACAAGAGGTCCAGTAACACAATCCTCCTCAAGTCCCCGTGGTGTGTGTTCCTGTGCATGGCACATTTCATAAGGCTCCGCTCTTTGACTGTTGATGAGTTTATGCGAAGGTAATTAACAGTAATTAATCCTTAATTACAGCAATTAGCCGAGTCGCAGTAAATTAAGCCACATCTGGAAGCATGGAGCAGGGCTAGACATGTAGGGGTGGGCTTTTTGACAAGGGGGAGACGCAGACCACGTGACAGAGATTGTTTAGGTCTACCTGGGATGTTCGGGTTGCCATCCCTGCTCCAGGCCCTCTACTGGGACCTGTGTGATCTCAGAGGTGGCTGATGGGGCAGGGTCTGATGAACACAGAGGACTGAGAGAGGAGGTTCATTTCTGAACAAAATGGTTTCATCTCAGGGAGAAAGGCTCCCTTAAGCTACCACGCAAGGACACCCACCATATGGCCGCTCATAGACAATAGTGCCGGTGGTTGTGCTTCGCTGTGCTCGGCTTAACTCAAGAACATGTGAACACGCATTTAACACAACGTCACTAGATAGTAAACCTCGCAGTTTGCTTTTGTAGAAGAACAAAATTACACCCACTATGTACAGGATAGAATACAAAGAGGAGAAACACACTTGGTGCTGCTTCTTTATTATTATTATCCTGTACAGAGTCCATTTAGAGTCACACGGTCTGTACTAGAGTCTACTATTAAAAAAGATTCTGAGTGGTTACTTAGATTATCCCATGATGCATTTTATTTAGGGAGCAATGTCTTCCATGATGACGATGGTCCTCTCCATAAAGCACAAGTGGTCACTGAGTGCTTTGAATGGCATGATAATGCTGTTAGCCATATGCCAATGCTTAATCTGTAAATAGATATGATCCAATTGTCTTTTCTATATATAGATATGATCCAAACTGAGCACCTACGTATACACAGTATCTATGCATCTCAGGTCAAGTACATCAGGAATTACATCTCTTTCAAGATGAGTAATATGAAATGACAGGTAAAGTCAGTTGTGTCCGTCCTTGTACTGCAATGCTTTTGGCTTGAATTGCTATATTTTGGAGACTAAAGGACTACTCAATAAGGACAGTCATTTCTAAATCACATAAGGTCCCTTGGTAATACCAGTCCTGTGCAAATAGGGCTCAAGTCAAAGATTATATGGGTTAGATCACTGGAACACTCTTTAGCTTCCCTCATGGCTATCATACAGCAGAAACCCCGAAGCTTTCCACAAGTTCAGATCACACACTAACAACACTACAAAGGACACTTTTGTTGTCCCATGACAAACCATGGAAAAGCTAAAAATATCAGCATACAGTCAGAGTGGTGGGTTTTGCAGAATGACTGTGAGATTGAAATTGCATGAACATTTTTGAATTATTGATTATTCCCAGAATATTTTATCTGATTATTCAGTACACTGTTTAGTCCAAGGCTGCAGCTAACAATTATTTCCATTATTGATCAATCTGTGGATTCTGTAGAATCAAGCAATGGATTTTATTTGTCTAAAAAGCAAACAATGCTAATTATAAATTCAATGTGATGCATTTACATAGATTGGTTTATCCAACCCAAAGTCCAAAACACAAAGATATTATTAAGTTTATTATCATATATGACACAGAAAAGTATCAAATCCTCACAACTGAGAAGCTGGAACCAGCAAATATTGTCACTTTCTTAAAGAAAACGATTCATCTTTAAGTGGCTGCAGATTAATTTTCTTTCAATGACTTTATCAATCAATTGACAAATTAGTTCATCTCTGGTCTAGTCCAAATAATCAATTAACTTACAACTTGCAACTTTGCAATTCCTTTTTAACGAGTTATTCACAAGTCAGGTAGCTAATGGTCATCCAAACACAAGTCAAAAGTACCCCTAACTTCAGCACAAAGTTCCAGTGTAGAATCTGGCAGGTGGACCGATGCCATCCAAATGTTAGATATTCTTTGAGGGCCCATTAATATTGTTACACTTAAGAGATTTGTTTTGCTGCGTGTGCAGTTTGTCTGGATGCTGTCACAGCTACAGAAATCCCTGTGAGGTTTACTGTTTGGCCAAGGCCTTGGCCTGAAAAGACTGGTGATGCTTAAGCTGCCCCTAGCTGTCAGAAGAGAAAAACAATATGAAGGATCACTGTCTGTTAGTGAGACTAGCTCCAATTCATACTCAGAGATATTTCTTGGTTTCTTTCTTAATATTCACTTTATAACCCACTTGGTGTACTAAGTGTTGGGTTCTTATGGATAAAAACTGTGCCAGAAATTATTTTGCATAAACAAAATAGAGCCCTTAAAACACACTTAAAAGCACATAAATGTACTTCCTTGTGCATGATAGGTCAGTCAACACTACTGAAAGTGTCCCAATTCAGAAATGATGCATATTAAATTTGACTGTTTGCTTTGAGAAGCTGCAGCTTCTGAACTGAAAAAGCAAAAAGTTCACAGTGACGCTGTATGAATGCATGCATGATGCTGTGTGTGTGTTAAAGGGGGTCAACTTGGGACAAAGGTTTAGAGCTGTACCAATGAAAGTGACAATGCAATGCCTATAGGCAGAGAGAGACATAGAGAAACATAGAGGCAGAGAGAGAGAGAGAGAGAGAGTGTGTTTACAGCAGAGGTAGTGGTCCAGGCAGTCTAAGTGGCCTGGCTGGCAGGCCTACCACACCACTAGCGGATAAAGCCGAGTCATTAATCACAGGCTTGTGGAATCGTCCCACTGTAGCAGAATACTGGGTCGGGGGGAGCTCCTGCTGTCAATCATGTGTGTGCGCGTGCGTGTTTATGTCTGAGTGGAGTGGGACTATAAGCGGGGGGAGTGTGCTTTTGATGAGAATGTGTCATTTTGCCTTCAGCTAAAAAAAAAGCATATAGTCCTGAGGAATTAATGCATTAATGCAAACACCAGAATGAAAGTGCTAGACGTCATTTACATGAAAAGCATATCGAGTCATCCGTCGGGAATAAAAGCAGCATTTTCTGCCCTAAAAGCTGAAGTTTGATTTTAAAAAATAACGACAACGCTGCTCTTAGTAACACAGCATACTGCTATACTATGCAGACAGCCCTGTGGCATCAGCAGCACACGCCAGAAACACTAATATCCTATTCAAATAAGAGAGACATGGGACTACTGAATGCATATTCAACCAGCATTTGACCCATTTTGTTCATGCTTCCTTTGACAGTTAAAACATTGTCGTTACTGTTTAGTAGCACTTGAGTCTGCACCTTAAGTTCCATAGATTTTATTTCACAAAAGAACTTATTGATCCATTCAGACCAATGTGGTTTTAACCTGGGTCACTGTGTTGGTCTGAAAGGTACGGGTGATAAGGGAACTGTAATCTGCCAAAGCACACCACACATGTAGTCATCACATTAGGTCTTTGGACTTTTCCAGAGACCTAACCTAAAACACAAACCTAGATGCTGATGAAAGAGCCCAAACATAGGGCCAACAACAATGAACTCTGACTATCTTTCAATGTGTCGTCAATAGAGCTGAAGGATTTTGGAAAATAATATAATTGCAATTTTTTTGTAACCAATATTGTGATTGCGATTCAATATGTGATTATTTTATAAGCATCTAAGGTGCCTTTGCAATTAAAAAAATCTTGTTTGAACATATTGCTATATTATTGCAAATGCAATTAATCGTCTTTTACAACAGTTTTCATAAATCCTTCTGCAGATGGTAGACTTTATGTTCATCCAACAAGAGAGCCTTTCTACCAATCAGAAGACATGCAGCACTTAGATTGATGATGTGGTCAGCTCTGTCAATATAGTGAAGTGCATAATGCAGAGGTATGTACCTGTCTGAAAGATCAATAAAATATATACTATGCGGTCATTAACAAAGTCAATGAAAAAAAAATCTCACATAAGACCAAACCGCAACATTATCAAATGAAATCCCCTACATACACTATAGCCTATATGTTTAGCATTAGAGTAAGTCACAGTAACCAATGCTTTCCATATCCTTGCACACCGATTTAAATACAAATTAAAACATTGAATATTTTCACTCCGTTTGTTCTGCAAGCGGAAATTCCAAATGTTGCCTTAAGGGGTTGAACCTGTGCAGATGGCACTGAGATACTGAGGAGAAGAGGAAGAAGAAAAAGGATGGTTAAAGATAGAGTCGCAGTCTGCAGCAGAACATTCAACAGTCAAGACAGCAGTAACCATGGAAACAGCGTCAAACGATCTATCAGGACTCCATTCAGTTCATTTGAACCACTTCACCAAACCGCCGCTGAGAGAAACATCAAGAAGACTGCACAGTTGTCTGAAAGCTGACAATCCACCAAACACCACAATTATGTTCCTATATATATCTCTTATTTAGGAGACATTACTTTTAAAATTCCTCTTTGAATCTAACGTCTTCACACTCTTTTACACTTTTAAAATGAAGAAATATACTATTAGTTCAAAACAGAAAAACATAATTTTGTGTTAGGAACTAAAGAAACGTCACATTCAGACTTGGCAGTAGTGCTTTCTTCTGGAACACAGAGGATCCATACCTTTTCCAACTGCACTACGATTTTATTTTTTAAATATAGTCAAAGTAGATTTCTTTTTTTATTGTTTTCTCCATGTAATTTTCAGTTTGTCACATGGAAGCACATTAGGCATTCAAATGATTTGATCAGTGATGTGTGGAGTTTTTTTAAATATGCAAAAAACAACAATGAAATGTAAGAAGCAACACTATTATTATTTGTGGAAACAATAGTGTTACAGGTAATTGTAAAGCCCTTTGACTGTTTTGTACAATACAGTTACCCTATCAAATGTTGCCATAAAAGTATTAAAGCGTGGTAACATGTCTCTTTCTAGTCTGTGATGGTATTTCAGTATTATCAGATATACAATATATAGATTTAACTTTATATGATGTTGAAGTTCTTCACTTTCCAAACTGGATACAGCTGCAGTTACACAGCCTCTCCTCTCTCCCGGCCCCCTGGGTGAGACAGCAGTAGTATTTTGTTGGTCAGCTTCTATACACACCTGCATCCCCAGCTGGACCTCTAATCCCCCCCCCCTTGCTCTACAGCGCTCTACTCCCAGCTGCCTGGTCTATTTATAGGCCCCGTTTCATTTCCACACCTGCAGGGAGGCAGAGTTGTCACAGTGGGCCCACAGAGCCTCTCTGGAATACTGCATGGGAATGAAAATGCACCTTACTGATGCAGAAACTTATTCTTGTCACTCTCTCCCGGCGGACTTGCATGATACTATTTTGTTGTGGATGTGCGGTGCAGTATGTGGTGCAAAGATAACATGTTAAAAGGAATCCGTGTAAATAAGATTCCCCTCTGAGGAGTGTGAGGTATATTGACATGAATTTCACTTTTTGAATCATCACACACACACACACACACACACACACACCCGCTGAATGTGTTAATAGTGTGGACTACTTTATAAATTTGGTTAACTAGAGTCAGAGAGGTAGAAAGTGCAACAACACCTAAAAGTTCCTATTTTCCTCCTACATTTTTTTTTTTTTCCCTGTCATGCATTTCTCTCTGGATGTAGTGGGCTGAGGATCCAGTCAGCGGATTACATTATCAGTCTGACCTAGTTGCCAGCTATCTCCTGAGACCTGAGGAGCCAGGCTTTCTGCACAGCCTTCCGCTGCTACAACACGCACACTGTGTAACTTTAATTTATCAGGGGAAAGAGGAGGGAGAAATGTGACAGGTTGACAGTTCTCTTTGCCTGCCATTCGGAGCACTCCCTCTCCCAACAGTGTGCCGGTTAAGGGTCCTCGCTAAGGAACAGTGAATTACGAGAGTGACTTTTATTCAGCGCGCTGGAAACTCATCAGCAAGAATGGAACCCTTTTATTAATATAAATATTTAAGACTTAGTAGAGAATGATTCCGGATGTGGGCAAAGAGCTGAATTTCAGTTATTGTTCATTGATTAAAATTCCAAAAAAGCAAATATACAGGTGTTCATTTTCATTCTCAGCAGGTTCTGGAGAAATATGTGAATATTTGAACTAAAAACCCAAACAAATACACCACTCCCCTCAGTGCTCCTTCAGAATGTTGGCATGTGCTAGATTTAAAGTCCTCCATACTGGGCAACTAGTGTTCAATTCATTGCAAAAATCAATCATGTAGTCAAGAACAGGCATAACTTTGACGTTCAAAAGAAACAATTTGGAGCTGTTATTAGAAACAGCACAAAGGACTTAAAATCACAAAGCAGTTTGCAGTGGCAGAATTAAAATCATGGCACTCAGACGTGTGGAAAGCAGTACGATAGCAATATACTGTGAGAACAAAAGACCGAACTAATCAGCCTGTAGATTAAAAAAAAATGAGAATGACGTTTGCAACAAAGGGAACACTGACGTCCGGAGGAGGGAAGGTAAGAAGTGATTCTGTACAACTCACTGACATAAAACCTTGAAAGGGGAAAGAAGAATATGTGTAACAGAGAAAACATTACAATATGTATGCTTCCCGCTGACTATATAACAAGCTGGACTAATTCTACACCTTAACATTGAAAATCTGAATGATCCTGATACTGTAATTCACATCTATTTTGACAGTTTAACATTTTACATAATATTTAGGCTGAGCATAACCATACATGCAAACGTGAGATATAGGTGAAACACTTGAGTCTTTTTTGGGTCATGGCTGGTTTCCTCCAATTAGAGAAAGAAATGGCCAATATGGTTTTTCTGTGAAAATTTAGAGGGATGGAGGTGGGGAGCGATGTACTGCTGCCAGATTAGGCTACAGCCTGTGCCAAGGTTATAAACAGGCTGTTATCAGGCCTCCAAACAGAATAATCCTCCCTGTATCAGCGCCCAAACATATGGGGCCACACAAAGCAGCAGCAGCCCCTGACAGACACCCCCTTTTAATTACACAGAGGAGGGGGGCAGGACCTTTCCCTTTTTTGCTTCAGTTTCTCACAGTCTACCTGTCTGGGAAATGGGTTTCACTTTAAGCAGGAAACTCACATTTAGCTTCAAATAAAGCTTGAGGCCAAACTGTAACAACCTTGTATCACATTTCAGATGCTGTAGATTAAATCAAATACTTGGTTAATGATTGGAATAATCTACAAGTATCTTTTTTGTGATAATACATTCATTGTTTTTTTGTGATCTTTTGAGCAAAAACACCAATTTTCAGCTTCTAAATTGTGAGGATATGCTGCATTTCTTTGTCTTTTGTGATGGTAAACTGAATATCTTTGGATATTTTTGGATTTTGGTTAGTTTTTCAAACAAACATGATTTGAAAATGTCAACTTGGGCTTCATAAAATTTTAGGAAATTGTGATGGACACTTTTTTTTTCTTCTATTTTTTAACATTTTATAGACCAAAAGATAAATAACCAGCAGATTAATCAGTAATAGCAATAACTGCTGGAGCCCTACATTTGGGGTTTTGTTAGTGTAAGACAAAACAAGCAATGTGAAGATCTCACCTTTAACAAATCTCAATCGTAATCAATAATAAAAGAAGTTTGATCAGATCTGATCAGATTATTTTAAACCTGGGATATTCTTCTGCATGACCCACCACACTAACAGTCTGTAATATTCTTTGATATTTTTCAGAGAAACTGTGATGGTAACTTTTTACATTTTATTGACATATTATCAACAAAATAATTGGCAGATTAAGCCATAAAGAAAGTAATGGTTAGTTGCAGTCTTATTGTAAACTGAAAACAAATGAATAATAAAAATAAAAAAACAGTACAGACTTCTATTCTGAAGTATTCTTTCTACAAATGATTTGATCCAACAAAACCACATCAACCTGCTCCACTCAGGTCTCAACTGTTGGGGGCCTCTCCACCCATCTGAAAGAAATAAATTCTTTCATCTTTTACATACTGCCTACAGATTTTAAAGTCTTGTTCAATAAAGTTTAAATGTCACAGAGGTGCAATAACAGGGATCATATAAACGCTGGGCTTGGAAAAGCTATGCAAAAATGACGGCATCCCTTTTCGCTCGTGCAATAAAGTTTTATTTGGCTGAATCCGCCAATAAAAGTGGGCTTTGAAGGTTGTCAATGGGGAGTAATTGGTCCGTTTTACAGGCGCGATCATATTTCTCTGATGCTTTTTTTTTTTTCATACAGCGTGAATGAGTCTTGACAGCGACACAAGGAGAATCGTCTTGTTAGAGATGTGACTTCCTCACCAACCTTCAACTATAACAGAAGGGTATATAAAAACAGACAAAAAAAACATCTGGAAAACCAGCGTACGTCTATTTATGTATGCAGGTCTGGTCATCTGTGCTGCGAGCCCTTCTTTGAGATTTCACATGGACAACAATGGAGATACACAATAACAGTCCATGCTTTTGGCAGGAGCAGAGCCCATTTCTCAACCCCCCACCCCCACCCCCACCCGCACCCCCACCCTCCACACAGTAGAAAGAGTGTAAACCTTAATGACGTCCAATCTTCTCTGTCACGCCAGGCTGGAGGCTCACCAGGGCAAAAATCGTCCAACAGCTCGAAGTGCTGTTAACTGGTTTTGAGGACTCGCTGATGCACAAAGCACACCTTTATTTCTAACATAGGTCACAAAAATCATACCATCACTGTCTTTCCTTACAATTAAAGTTCAGACATGCATGCTTCATATTAAAAAATAAATATAGATCTCCAAACAATCAACCGTACTGCGGTGTGAAGCTTGAAACACAGCTTTTCAAAATAAGAGGTTTGATCTAAAGACAATTTCGCTTTTGATAAAAACGTGCAGTTATATTTGTCTTTCGTACCTACTGCTGTAAGACATAAATGTCAACCACTGCAATGATTAGTAAACCAAACAAGACACAAACACAGACCAAAGCTGAAGATAACCTCGAAGAAAATAAAAGGAGGCATCTTTGTTTTGCCATGAGACCTGAAGGCTTTTGTTTGCACGCTTTGTTAAACTATCTCTGTCTGAAGTCAATTTCTCTTCTGATTAAGACTTGAGTTTTACTATAAGGCTATGTGTTGGTGCTTGTAACATAATATTTATTACTACAAGTGTGATCTTTTTAATGAAGTCAAACCCAACCTTGATTAAACAAAGTAGTAATCACTTTCAATCGCCTTAAGATCTCCACTGTTTTTAATGTTCATTTTTCGAATGACCCAATAACAAAATTGCTTGTGGAAAAGCAAAACACGATTAAACGACAGCAAAGTAGAAGTCAAGGAGATTTGTTTTTGCCATCAGGTCTAGCCTTGCTCTTTGATGATTTCACAGCTGGAGAAACATTTGGTAAGGAAATATCTGAGTGCAGCTGTAAGCCAAATTGTCAGTGTCTATCCATCCTGGTAAGAAAGACCCAAAATAATAATCAAACACTCCTGCCTCTTTGGAGCAATGCTGCCAACGCCACAGAAAACAGACAGACAAACACAATGAGTGTCTCAAAATCCCTGCTCTGACAGGAGACGCTGGCAGAGTCAGGGTAAACGGACGGTGTGGTGCAGCGCAGCGGCCCCTAATGATCTCCCCTCTGTTTCAGCGGACTGAGAAAAGCCATTACCTCCCGCCACATTACCCTGCCATCCCTCACATGGTGGATGGCTCCTCACTCCCATGAGCATCTTGCTCCAGTTATGGCTGGCAGTGCTCACCTCCTTACCGCCTCCTCCTCAACCCCGTCCACCCTCCTCCCTCTGAAACCCCCAGTTCTATACATCACATTTAACACTTTGACACTAACAGTCTATAATGTTTCTATTCTACAAAATCACTCTGCCAACTCCAGGATAGCAGAGCAGAGTCTGAGGAAAATAAATACCACTCTCAGCCGCTGGCATTAAATTCGAAAGAAAAAAAGAAAAGTACAAAAAGAGCCTCTTCCACACTCTGCCTCTTCGCCCGGCACCTGAGAGGTCCTCTGGCTACAGTGGAAGAGAATCATTTCAATCGATGCACATTACAGCTTCAACTGACAGCAACAGCTTACACTTTACATGGAAGGTTGTCCGCGCCGTATAAAGAGGCCATATAACAATATTTTCTGAGACGTCAACACTCCTTGCGAGCACTTTATAGCTGTAGGAAAGAAACATTTCCCTGCATTAAATTATTAAAATCAAAAAGTGGCATGAATAAATGAAACCGGCCTGAATAAGTGATGTGACAAGACAGACTTGAGGCATGACCTTTGAAAACGTCTCAATGTGTCAGCAGACAAAAGGGACATACTTTAAGTACGTGGCAAAAAAGGGTATGAAAAAAAATAAAAAAAGGCTGAATTGCAGAAAAAGAGAAAGAAGAGAGAACTTGTGATGAATGAAATATGGTAGGAAAGATTAGTCTACTGAAAAACACAGACGAGACAATAAACATAGAAAGCCCCAACACCTCATTGCATCACAATTTGTTTCTTTTGTCTCTCTCTTTAATATAAGTGTTTACTTGGGCAAAATCCAATCATTTCATTCTCTCCGAGCAGATTTCATGTATATAAACAAACATTTGCTCGACCTCACTGGAGTATTAGCTTTAATGTATCGTCAGCAAGCCTGCCTTTGAGAGGGCATTAATTTCAATTCGCCGATTTAAACACTCCAGTTTATTGCAATCCTTCATCGCAGTATGCCACCAAGTCAACACACACAATGGGCCTATTTTTCAATCTAATGGCGGAGCTTACTTGCCATTAGTGAAAAACACAGCTTTTGCCTTTGAACAAGCCAGTCAAAATGTAACCCTGCATTTCAAAATGAATTTGAATAATTAATTGCAATTGCAGTTTAAACCGCCATGAACCCCCAAATGGGCTCGGGATGGTAGCTGAAAATTTATTTTTTTGCCCCGAGGCCCAAAGATCCCTCATCTTAGAAAGCTGGAAAATCTAGTCTTTGAGGATAGAGTGTGTAATCTCCAGTGAATCTAATGAAACAAAGTAAAAGATAACGCCACATTTCATCACATCGGAGACAGAGTGCATCCTCTGGCTTGCCCTTGAGGTGGCAGGAATCCATAATCTGAGGAAATCATTCTTTTTATGTAGTTGAGGAATCACAAACCCCTGTTTGACCCGATTCTCAAGACAACTGATTTATGAGCAGATCTGGGACCTCATGCCAAATTTTTAAACCTCACCGTCAAATTATTGTTTTTAAAGGAGCTTTCTGGTATAAATGTTATAAGAGAACACTCTCACAAAGCAATTTAGATGGAATATGGTCTTTGTCTTTCCTTCTAGATGACTCCTCATTTAATAGACACAAAAAACAGTGACCCAATAAATAGATATATAACCAATCAATGTACTGTATATGTGGTGATGGACATTTTGTGTAACCAAATGTTATTGTAATATAACATATTTACAGCAGTGCATCCTCATATATGTCAAAATCAGACATTTACAAAAGCCATCTCTCCTTTATGACTAGTCCTTGGCCCATTCCTTTGCAGTGAGCTTGTCTTTATTATTTAATTAAGCCACTACGGCCGTTACATTAATAATTGAGTGTGAGAGGAGACCCAGGGCAGCCGCAGGCTCTGGCGCATTGGGCTTCCTGGTGAGGAGTGTATTAAAAATGTGTGTGTTTATGTCCCCAGGGTGTCTGTCCTGGCTGCATAAAATTGAATTGGTTATATCTAATATATCATCCCCTAAGGGTGGTTGGCTGGCTGACTGGGTGGGTGGGGAGGAGCAGGGGAGAGCTGAGATGGTCGCATCCTGCCAGCAGGGAATGAGTCCGGTCTTAGAGATTCAGAGAGATGCATGAGGCCGTGACGTTAATGTCTCTCAGAATCAAATCGATGGCTGTCCGAATCCTCAATGTGCATGGCCTTAAGCTAGGAGCACAAGACAAGCCCAGAACCAGATTAAACCCACTCGTTACTGCAGTCTTTGTTCACTTGCGGTGTCTGGTGATGCATTCAGTGCATCAGTGAGAATAGGTGGAGGATTTTTTTTTAATGAAAAACGGATTACCAGATACCAAATACAGGCAAGAAAACGGTGTATGGCATTCATATACTGTAGATACTAAGAGGATGAATGTTGGTGACAATGTGAGTGTCTGAATGTAGAAGCAGGAAAAACATCACTCATGATCCCTCTTTTCACAGGCCGAGGGGCTGAGTGCAAATACACTCTCCCTCTCTGTCTTTCTCCACCTCTCCTCTTATCTGCTTCTCCCACCATCCCCCACTCCCACCTCCAAATCCAGCCAGCTCCGTGGCTTTATCCAACTCTGCACCTTTAAGGCCTCCAGACACCAGAGGAATGAGCGTTTTAACACCACCATTAAGGTCAGGGCCTAAATTATTGATCTGCCTCCTATCAGCATAACGGTCACGTAGCCAGTATCACAATCTAACCCTGCCGCCCTCGGCCAGATCACTGCAGCTACCTCAATTAGAGAGAGATTCTCATTACAAAGAGAGACAGTGAGAGAGCGAGAGTGAAAGACAGCAAGGTAGAGGAGGACAAAAAAGAGAGAGGGGTCCATTTCAGGGGTGGGGGCGGGGGTAGCAGGCATTCTTTACAGCCATCCTCCTCCCTCCTATCCTCCTCCTCCCCCTTAAAGTCTCCAATCATCCCCCCCAGACAAGACCCAAAGATGACAGGTCTTATCCTCACCAAAATGCGGGCGATAAGGCAGCTGTAAAAGAATAATAAAAGAATAATGCATGGAGGATGAAAGAGGAAGGCAGACAAGACAGGGAGTGAGGCAGAGAGAGGCAGAGAGAGAGAGAGAGAGAGAGAGAGAGAGAGAGGCAGGCCAGGGAGGGGGCAGCAACATAAATAAAGATGCAGCACAGTTGTGCTGGATCTCCTAATGAATTCGGAGGTCCTGGATCAATAACATCAGCGCGCGCTGACGACACATCACAAATGCCAAAGGAGCTCTTCGCCTTGAGCCCAGCCCGAAGAAAAACATTTTCTCACATCCTTCTGCTCTACGAAAATGAATGAAAATGACCGAATGCATCAAAAATCGGTTTTAGATGAAACAAGGGAGTGTGTGTGTGTGTGTGTGTGTGTGTGTGTGTGTGTGTGTGTGTGTGTGATGCTGCGAGGAGCATCAGGAAGCAGGAAGCAGCCTTGATACTTGGTAATGGGGATGATTTCCACCTAGGAGATGTCATGATAGTGGTCGTGCAGTGCTATCAGTACTATTAGCGATGCTGATGACAGATGGTTTCTTTTTCTCTATTCGGATTTATTTTCACAGCTGTCGGAGAAAAACACACTGAGTACATCATTACCCAGCACAAATAGCCTAAAATAACCAACCCCTGACATTACGGTTAAACTGTTTGCTGTAGTGAAGATCCATTGAGCAAAAAAATAGAGAATATGTTTGAAAATGTTTTGGCTAAGAGTCTCCTAGAAGTGGATCAAAGTAGACATTGACTTGGGTCTCTGAAAACGTGCCCTCGCTCCCCATTTCGCTCATACACAATCACGGCCTAATGGCATTCCATTAACATAATTGCCAACATAACTAGTGTTCCGTGTCTGAGAGCCATTCCTCAACTAGACAAAAAAAACTGAAAGATGAGAGGAGTTGAAATTCAGCCAAACTGGGACTATCCCAAAAAACATATTGTGGGTGTTCAAGCCGGATCACCCCCACCCTTCTCACCCGCTTTGCAAAGCTACAGCGCTTTGAGAAGACCCCCTGGGAAGACTCTGGCATCTCAAGGAATGTGATGCCAGAGTATGTGTATATATGTGTATATGTGTGAACATGTGTGTGTTTGTGTTTGTTTGTGTGCGTGTTCGTGTGTGTGCATGTGCGTGTGTGTGTGTGTGTGAGTGTATTTGAGGGCACAAATAGCAGGGTGGAAGAGCAGAGCTTCCTTTACATGTTGCTAGCTGCCTCGGCATTCAAAGAGTGGGCCCGGCGCACGCTTCACACCAAACACAACCTGCCAGGCGAAATGAAATTCCCATTATTTTTAATTAATCCCTAATTAAAATATATTACTCCACAGATTCCACAAATCTCTCTTAATATGCAAATGTAGCCAATTCAAGGATATTTACATATCATTAATTAAGGCAAGCACATTCTCTTAGTCTAATGAGCTGTGGCCCGGGTCTGCCAAGGAAAACTAAACGCTGGGCTCAGGAGTGAGTAAGCACAGCCACGGGGGGATGTCGGCTCTCTGTTGAGTCAGGACTATCAACTGTTAACGCCGGGGTGAAGTAGACAACAACAACTCTGCTAAGGCTCACAGGAAAAATCTACCCTGAAACACTTAAACATCGTTCTACACTGCTACCGGCAATGTAGCTTGCATCTTTGTGCCTATTTGCCAGTGTGATGTGTTTTTTACATGACTGAGGGCCACCGGCTAAATGAAGAGGATGTGACATCATGCAGAGGTGTTTCCTGCAGAGCTACGAAGAAGCCTGATATGGTTTCACTGTCACTACGACTATCACTCTGTAATACCACAACTGTACATGCAGTGAATGCAACAAGTTCATGGCCTCCTCTCTCAAGACTGTCAAAAGGACTTTATGTGGCAGAAGGAAGTCATCAACTAAAGAAAATGTAGACAAAGTAAGCTGAGATTGGGCCTTAAACATCCACTATTCCCCTTTTATTTACCCTGAAGCAAATTTAATTGTGACAGTATCAAATGTAAAACTCTTAACTGAAGGTGACATATTTAAACCCCTTCCGCATTATTTTATCAATTTGAAATACATATCTTGTGCATCATTTCATACACTTTTCGCCAAATTCAGCCCAACATATTTGATATTTTAAGAAACTTTGGGATCTCCACTAGAACAGAAAATAATGTCCAGTGTTTGGCTGCACAGCGTGAGACTGTCAAGAAAGTTCAAAAATAATATCACAAAATGCACTGAATATCACTGATAGTGGTGGAAAGTAATTACTCAAGTACTGTTCTGAGCTATTTCCATTTTATACTACTTAATACTGCACGGCATTTCATATACATATTTCAATGTTGATTCCATAGCATTTATCACAGGATAACTGTAAAGGGTCTTGAGATGTTAAATGGGATTGAAAGCTACATACATTTATATTTTCTGATGCTCCTCCTATCTAACTATTATTCAAATCTAACAAGATGTTGTTTAGAAGGGAAAATCATCTTTAGGGAAACTGCATATGCAAGAAATTTAAAGAGGTTGCAATGAGATGCATGCTTCATTTTTAGATACATGTTAAGCCTGAAAAAAGGCTGAAATATATAATACATCGGTATAAATAATACATCATAATACAATATTAAGAGAGACCATTCTGGATTTAATGACTTTATTTACTTTTTGATTCTTTAAATTCATTTAGATATTATTTCTGAATTCAGATCCTTGATGATCCAGTATGCAACAGAGTGAAAGTACTATTTCTGTATTTATAGTGCACATCACTGTATGAGTAACGTCTTATTAACTACAGTACCAGCTTCCTAATCATTAAAGTGAATATGTGGAGCGCATCCAACCATTTTTGCATAGTTGTTCATGGATACTATTCATGAGTTATATTAGGAGATTTAAAGCGGAGTGAGAAAATGAGGTGGGGTGAGATGTGCCTTGTCCATCTCCTTGTTCTTCCCTTTTCCAGCTGCTCTAATTTGACACCATGAGCATTGGAAGGGGGTAGAGTTAACTAGGTGGGGGAGTGCAAAGACACAGTGGAATTCATTAAGAATAGCAACCACTCGCTCCCTTCAAACTCCCTCCAACGCTAATGACATCAGAGGTTAGCAGGAGCAAGAAGAGGAAAGACAGGGAGAAACCAAGAGGGAGGGGGGGCGATGCTTACCTTGCAAGGCAGCTGGATTGTCGTGATATCACAAGATCACGGGACAATCGCAGGGTCACACGATCACACAAAAATCCATCTTGTCAGGCTTCAAGTAATCTCTAGCAACGACCTTCCACTTCCGGGATTGTTCCGTTGGCCTAAACTCTGGTCGTTTTGTGAGGACTATGGTTAACTGCTCCTCAGATCTCTGCAGGGTAAATCACAGCTAGACTGGACTATCTGTTCAATTTTTGGACGACTAAAACAACTTTTGAATGTACACTGACACACTTACATCGAACCACCACATCTCGGACCAATTAGTGTCCTGTAAGGGGTTACTGGAAGCTATGATCATAGTTAAGGTGTGTGTGATGACACAAAGAGGCAACTATTTGTTTAAAACAACAATGGTGGCTCCAAGAGCTGCCAAGAGGTTAGCGTAGATGCTGCAATAGCATCGGTTTTATAGGAACTGGAGAGTATTTTTCATTGAAAGAAGAGCAAAGAATGGCTCCAAAGGCTTTTCTTGATGGAAAAGATGTTGTTGTTTTTCTGGCTTCTGTAAGAGTTTGATAGACAGATGGTTTAACCAATCACCTGCCAAGTATTTTTTGAAAGTTTCTGCCCTTTTCCAAACAGTTTCCAATGACGGCTTCTCAGATGGTTCTGTGTGACAAACCATCTGGCGTGTCAGGTTAGGAAGATGCATGAAATGAGTAATGTTTTCAATGGAAGCAAGTGGTGCAGCTCTTACGTGAAGTGTTTTGACTGAACACTGACTTGTTTTACTGGTTGTATTTCTGCATTCTTTTAAAGACATAAGATGTAACTTCCTGTATTGAAATGTCTAAAATAAAAAGCTAGACTCATGTTGTTACCGGTTTAAATCGCCAGGTCCTTTTGTTTTGTAGAGGACACCTCTGCGTATAATTCAGATCCTGGTAAAAACCTCCTTCACGAAGAAATCCTTACCAGGAGAAACTGACTACAATGATGGCATTGCTCCGTCTTTTGTTTTTGTTATGAAGGAAAGACCCCTAGTGGCAGAAAATTACATACTGCACGTTTAACATTCACACCGAATGAAAGAGGTTTCAAATACTGCCATTTTGCCTTTGACAGTCTTAATGCACTATGATGACATACCAACAACCGACTGCAGACCTTTGAAAAACCCATTTATGCCACACTTTGTAGGTTTGGATGGAGTGCAATCAGACCTTTTTCAACATTGTGATTACAATGTACTGGCACAGTAATCTGTGGCTGAGGAATTGGCTGGCTAATGGCAGTCTTGCATCAGCCATCTATAGGGACCGGGTAGACAGGTAAAGTGTTGGTTGTAAGATATTGAAATGGCCAGTGCCACCTGGGATGAAAGACCTTTAAAAACGTATTACGAACCTTTTTTTTTCTCTAGAAGCACCAGCAGTGTGCGAGCAGCTTTATCTTTGCAGTCACTTAAAACATCAAACACCTTGCTTTCCTTCACAGCCACTCTGAAGCTGCTGCTTGATTTGAGACCTGGAGGAAAAATGATTGAGGGGAAAGATCATTTAAAAAAAAAAAAAAAAAAAAAAAAAAGAAGTTTCTAAGCTGAGCTGAAATCCTTGCTGAAACAGTATCCTGAGACCTTTTAAATGCTCATTTCCATTTATCTACGAGTGACATTTTTCATGACGTACTCTCTGGCAAACTATCTGATTCATAAATCCAATTCAAGCCTATTACTGAAGAACTTTTAAAGCTACCCTTCATTAATGTTAATGTTTTTTTTTAGTGGAGGCCAGTGGTGGTTAGGACTACATGGCTGCTTTCCCAAGCTTGTTTAACAGGCTCCAGACAGAGATGGATGCTACTTGCAGTCCGATAGGCTCGCTGAGCCATCTATCACCCAGAGGACCCACCCACAGAGCTGGCGTTCCATAACAAAGGGCAGGCAGGAAAGTTCCTGATTGACAGCTTTATGTGTGTGGTGGTTAGTCAGACAGCAGAGAGGAGACGAGGTATCTGTTTCTGGCCACAGTGCTAGCTCTCTTTCTGAAAATGAGTTGTGAAGAACAGAACAAAATAATGAGTGAGCAGGGGAATCAATCAATATGCCGACACATGAGATAAATGGGAGAATAAAACACACACACAAAAACATCTCTAATGCTGCTGAGTAGGTACAAAACTAATCAGGCAAATGAAGCTGCCCAAGCAACGTAAACTGTGAATGGAACGCAGTGTTGAGGCATAAACAGTTATTATCATAAAGATTATTACCCTTACACCTCCAGACTCACTAATTAGCGCAATAAACAGCCATATTCTAAAATGTATGGCTGGAGCGTGCAATAAAACCTTCTGCAACATGTAAATACAGATACCGCACACACAAAGACACAAATAACGGGATAACACACTGCACTGCAGTCATTAAATTCCAGCTCAGAAAACATTTAAAATTTGTAGTAATGTAACACATGTACAAGCATAAACGGCTTTGCTGCTGCCACAGCTGTAATCATTTTACGAGAGGCCACAGTTCCTCTCAGGGCTGTATATATTCTTGAAATGCAGACAAAAAGAAAGAGAAGGGGGAGGATGTTTCAGAAGAGACACACTAAATTTGGACAGTAAGTAGTATCACCCCGTTGGTGCGGTACACCGCACATTCGCAACGCCCCATTTAACCGCACACGGCGCTTCCCTCTACTGCCTTCATTTGCATACTTCAGCAGGGCCCTGACGGATGAAGACGGATGAGGCAAAATCAGCCTCACTGAAACAACTGTTTTATCAAGGTTAAACTATCCAAGAAGCTCTTAACCCGCATGCCTTTATCACACTACAGCTCTCCCAATATCAATTTATCAATATAATCTTATCGACAGGGAGGGGGCTGGAGACGCTCTTCATAAACTCAAGTAATAGGAACATAAAGGAATTTTATGTGTTTAGGGGAGGAGACACAGCTAAACATGGTGGTGAAGGACATGTCCAATAAAACAGACTACAAGGTGGTGCCAGCCATCCAAATAAAATATAATAGGAGAAGAAGAGTTGCTTGCCAGGAGGCGTGAGGCATGTGTGGAGTCACAGGGTTGTTGGTTCAGATCTTGTGAACAAATGGTGAAAGCATGAATAAGAAAGCCCCCTTTAACAACAAGGCTCAACGTGAACTTGAACAAGGTACTGGCACACACATTGCTCCAGTGAAGGTGCCTTTTATGTAACAGCTAAATCCTATGCATGGCATCTTCCCAGTTTGATAACTAGTATCTATAGCAGGGAGCTGCATGTGTGCTCAGTTCATCTTAATTAATAAAAGACAATAATTTAGAATTTCACAGTAGGATATGACCTTGTTTATACAAATACAATATATATATATATATGTATACTGTACCATTTACACACTGCGGCCGAGGCTGCTGTACAAGGTATTGTATACAATAAATATATATATATATATATATATATATATATATATAGTATATAATATATGTATAATATATATTATGTATAATATATATAGTATATAATATATGTATAATATATATTGTATATATTACTTGACCTCATGCTATTTGGTGTAGTGTAGCTTAATGTAAAATGAGAATTCTTAGTCTCAGGGATATAGTGGTCGCCGGCCGGCAGTTCCATGTCGAAGTGTCCTTTGGCAAGACACTGAACCCCGATTTGCCCCCGGTGTGTAAATGTGTCTGAGTGTTTATCTGATGAGCAGGTGCCACCTTGTAGGCAGCCTCGGCCACAGTGTGTGAATGGTGAATGGTTCTGTACTATGTAAAAGCGCTTTGAGTAGTCCATTCACATTTCAAAAACACAGTTGCCTTTCTTAAACAGCAGTACAGTAAAATGCTGCAGTTATGAGGAATGTTAATCTACTGCTTCATCTTGTGTGCTGCTGCCTATCTTTGCCAGGACTCCCTTGAAAAGAGATTTTAATTCACAATGGGACCTATTAAAAAAGGTTAAATTAAAAAAACAATGCATTTGCATGTGTGTTTTTGTGTTGTAATATTTCCATGTCATTCAGCTAGTTACTGTCTATTAAAACACATACAAACACACATGTACAGAGGGATTTCCATAAACACTGGATTCACAAACCAGCATATAAGCAGAATGAAATTAAGAAACAATACAGAAAAATTGGACCACGCTTTGGGAGGATTCCTGCATTTTCCGTAATCTTGAAATAAGGTGTTTTAATTAATTTAGTAAACAGCTCACAGATCAAGGAAACAAACTAACAGAGGATTTTTACAACATGATCCCATTCTGGATATCAACTCCAAAAAATAGTTGCCTGCATGGCTTTAGCATGCATGCTTTTCAGATGTTATTATCACATCATTCAAGCTGTGTGCAGGGTTAGCAATTAGCATTACTTTGTCATATTGTATTTTTGTTCTGACACTAGCAAGCGCATCCACCCAACATTTCACAGACTCAGATGACACAATAATGCGGGGATAATGTCAAACTATTACACCAAATGACAAATTGTTGATAACACACATTTGCTCACATAAACCCACACATCAAAAGAGAAAACTAGCTCCTAACTTTTGATATTTGAAGGGTAAAAACTCTGTTAGAAGTGGCTTGGTAATAAATGAACAGAAGTATATAATTTGCTGATTATGCTCAAGTAGAAAAAAGAAAATGACAGCAATTAACATAATTTCAGTTGGAGTTAACTGTCCAGAACTAACACCGCCAAAGGCAAGCTGGCAGACAGAAGGCACAAAGGAAACCCACAGCTTTCAGTCTTTGGGTCTGGATGCTGATATCTACAGTACAGGGAACCAGCAAGGAGGCGTCACCGTATTATCAATCCTACTCCCTGTTACTGTGAATAATGCTTTACATATTTTACCTCGTTAGAAATCAGAACTGGGGGCATAAATTCCAAGGTTTAGTTTGTTTTCACACTGAAACATATAGTCTAGCAATGAGGCATTATATATATATATATATATATATATATATATATATATTCATAAAGTAGATTGTCCATAATAACAAGTCAAAGAAAAAGAGAAAAATCAACACCCTTTCTGATGCAATTTCCGTTCAATAAAATGATGCAAGTTGCAATAATGTAAACTGATCCAAGGGAAGACGTGAACTGTTCTCACCCTACTGTCAGTTTTAACTTGCTAATAACTGGCTTTTAACAGTTCATCACAGCAGACAAATCAAACAATAAGTGTTTTGAGTTACTGTCTTGAGTCATACATTTTTGTTTGGGTTTTTGTCTGAAAGAGCCGACACTACTTCACACGCAGATTTAAGTGCCCTCATGTGCCTCTCTGAGATGGTCTTTCCACTGCCAGGCAGCTAGGCCAAGTGCTGACCTCTGCTAGCACTCATGCTCTCGCCCCACTGTGCTAAACACTACCTGTGGTGTCAAATCTGCCCGGGGAAGTGATCCAAAACTGCAGCACCCCTTGTCTCTACAGGCCTCACGGAATTATCAGCAACAATCCCAAGAGACCGCCTGCCTATTTCTGCCCCTCCAACACACACTCTGACACACGCGCAGAAATAGTAGATAGCACACACACCACGGTGACGATTGCCAGCATGAGGCTGTTTGATTTTGCAACCACAAAACAGCTCTTTGTGTGGCTAAATTTAACATCGCTTTCCACCACAGTATTTGTGTCTTTCTCTACAGTTTCGATATCTCTTCTGTCTTTTTCTCTCTCCGGGTGTGTGTCTGCATTGTTCTTTGTCTACGCCTTTCCTTCCACTGAAGGTGCCGAGGTTACCAAGGCTCATCTGTGGACCCTTTGTCTCTCACGGCAACAGCAAGGTTTATTAACATAAATTAGAATAGCTCACGAGAGAGTACCTTGTCGCTATGCGTTACCCACGGCAACCTCTACTCCACTCTCAATCCACCTGAGTGTGTGTGTGTGTGTGTGTGTGTGTGTGTGTGTGTATCGGTGCATGTGTGTGTTTGTGTATGGAATAAAGAAAACGACAGAGAGAAAAGAGAGAGAGAGAGAGCACACACTCCCCTGCATCTAAATGTGAAACTACTCTGAAAGGAGGGAGACACATACACACCCATCTCTCCCCTGCCCTGATTAAAATAAATGGTGCTATCTGCACTGCATGACTCACTACACCATGGCATTACTATCAGTAATTGAAACATCCAATCACTACTGAGCCATCAGCCTCACTGCTCTTCTCCATCTGACTTTGTGGCACCTGATTGAACATCCCACTCTATGGGAAGTAATACAGAATATTCCTACGAGTTTATATGTGAAAAAAATGCTGAGAGGAGCAGAAATACTGCATTATCGAAGGTGCAATTCTTATTTTTTTCTTGCGCGATATGTGTATGAATGTGTCTGCATGTACAAGATGTATTTAAATGTGCACATACTGTATGTATTTGTGTGTCCCACTGAACATCCTAAGCAGAGATCCAGGGAGAGTCGGGAACCTTCATTGATTGGTGTTGATTCCATCTGGGCAGCGAGCAGCAACTGACAGTGGATCTAAGCCACAGCGAAAGGCAACCATTAATCTTGGTCCTGTTTAAGCAGCATGTATTAATTTATGTCATTTTTACTAAGTCAGCCAGGGAAGAGCGCTTGCCATTTTGCGTTTGACTGTTCATCGAAGTGTGTTTGTGTGTGTGTGTGTGTGTATTGAGGGCGGGTTGCTGCCAACATGCCACTTACATCGTAGTGGCAAAGTGCCAGAAAAACGAGATCCCACACTTTTTGAATTAAAAGTGATATAACGATAGAGAAAAGCCTGCGTTCAGGTAACTACTACTGTATTTCTTAACTACCACTTAAGAAAATCGGTATAATAAAGGACATGTGTCATTCGTCAAACGTCAAACCAAACAGATTTAATACAATGAAAAATGAAAAACTAAGCCGCGTTATTCAGAGATATAGTTGGAGTACACAGTTGGAGCCCCATGAACATATCAGTAATAAGATCTGAAGGTGCTTCAACGTCAACAATATGAGGATATACGCCTTCACCGGTGCTACTGCGTGAGGCAATTCCACCAGACTGTAGAAAATCCAATCATATCCAAACAGCACCAATAAGAAAAACAATGGCTGAGGCAATTGCAACTGCAATAATGTCACCAGAGCTGTTTTGTAGACACTAAAAGCTGCTCCAGAGACAAACATCTGATAAAAAAGAAACTCCACTCTGCCATAGAGCAAATTTCCTCTCTAAAGCAATTTTATATTCGATAAGTGGGAAGGCATTCTTAGCGTAATGGATTTGAATATGATCTCTGTCAGAAAACTAAGAACACAGCCCTGTATAAAAGCCTGGTTTGCAGAATGGCCAGTTCTGCTGCATCAGATAACCAGATGGAGAAGTTCAGGAAACAAGCTGTAGATAAAGATGCAATGCATTCATATTTCTGTTGAATAGGTGAACCGATATATGTCTGTTTCTCTGTCCTTCTTGCTGTTTTCATGAAGGTGAAATGTGAAAAATGCACGTGGAGGGGAAAAAAGTTATCTGAAACATTGAATAGACATGGACAGACAATAACTTGCGTGCAGACACCAAGCAGAAAAATCAAACTTGATTTTTCATTTGTTTAAAAGCTGAAAATAGCTGTCAGAATTGCCCCCAAAAATGCTACACACAAACACAAAACACACCTAGCGACATAGCTATGCATTCACAAGCACACACACACTCCTTCTCCATACGTTGACACACAGAATATGACCATACTACAGCCAGATCTGTTATCGTGGTTAATTACAACTCCCACCTCAGATATACAGGGCTGTAATTAGCCTCTTAAAACATGATTAACATGTCTCAATTAAGCCAGTCAACATTTGCATAATAGATTAGCTGTCCTAATTGCAAGTGAGTTTATATCAGAGGACAGGGAACAGCAAAAATACACGCTGTTGCTTCTGATGTGCACTGATAATGTAGTAAATATAAATGAATATAGAGGAAATGTCATTGGGTAAAATGGAATATAGTCTATTTATGTTTGATATAACTCACTTTAAAAGCAAAGATAAACTCACGATCAGCACACTACCGCTACTTCCAATAATATATTACATGTTTATTATTACTCACTAAGAGGAGAGTTTCTGGTAAGCAGAGGAATAGTTTCCTATAAACTCGCAAATCAAAGCCCAGGAACATTTTCTCAGGAAAACTTTGCACTCGTTTTGAAGTTATTTATTTGAAGTTATTTATGAGAGAACAGACAGAGTCCTGTTCAGCCTTATTTCCGTGGAAACTAAAACATGGGGGGATAAACTGCTGCTTCGGCACTTCCAAGCAAGGGACAGATATACAGTCTCCCAGCTAGCGCGGGGAAACCAAGGACATAGCCATTAGTTTCAGGACAGCGCCACATTGGAGACTAATGCCTCCATCTGTCACTGGAGATGAGAGGAGAGTAACAAAGAGAGGCAACACTAACCCCTGAACTCATCATGGACAGCCATGTCAATTAAATACTGAAAAACAGCAGCAATGGGAGGCATAGTGACCAGTCTATCCACTGCTTTATGGGAGCTTAACCAGCGCTTCCGTTAATGTTTAATCTTCATGTTATATGAAATAAATAATAAATAGTAATATTATATTTTATCACCAGGCACCTTTACATTTATTTCAAGTCTACCTACTATAGCTAAAACACACAACGGATTAATGGATTAGCTTATTGTCACACAAAACAAAAAAATCTGCAATTTAATTGATTAATCATGTCAGTCATTTCTGAAGCAAAAAGCCAAACCTTTGTTGCTTCCAGTACAGTCTTTGTTTTATATTATTGTAAATTGAATATTTGGACTGTTGGTCAGACAAAACGAGACATTCGAAGACGTCACTTTGGTCTTTTTTTTTAAAGATTAGACTCTAAATTATTAACAAAGTAGTATGCAGAATAATCGATAATATTAAAAAAATAATTGTTAGTTGAAACCCTACTTACAACATAGCACTTTCAGGACAGTTATCAAAAGAAAACTTTGCTCTGTGCTAATGATGAAAACTACTTCATGACAGGAGCCTTTAAAGTGACCAAGCCAAACCAGTGTGAATATCTAAAATGTGTGTACATGTCTAATTAGCAGGGCAATAGCAGAGACTGATTCAGCAGGTCTCCAGCTTTGATAAGTTCAAGCGATGTATTGCATTATCCGTCTGATCACATTAGTCATGCAGGAGCTCTCCATCTGACCCAAGCCTGCATGGGGGTAGTGAGGCTACTGGCACACGAAACAGTCCCAGGCCCGCAGATAGAGAGACAGAGTGGGAGAGAGAGTGGGAGAGAGTAGGCCTGAAATCTGACACCCAGTAACACTGACTTGGTGTCTGGCTTCTCTTACTTAGTCAACCTGGACGTGCCAGCTTCCCTCGTCGTAATGGTTCCACACAAAAAAAGACGTACTCAAACTCTTTTCACAGGATGTGAAGCAAGGGCAGGAAAACAAATTCTAAGTGCTTGTCAAGAACTATAGAAACAATGATGATAGTTTGTTTTTTTTAAGTACAGAGGGGCCGGTAGTAAGGGCAAACATGAAATACAACACTGGCAGCCAAAAGGACCATCTGTAAGTGGTAACACAAACCGTCGCCGTTGGTTTTCCATAAGCCTGCATGTAAACCTGAGCTTGTTCAAGCTTGCTAGATACTCTCCCGCCGTGGCACGGGCCCGACCCTGGCACAAATATACAAGGATTGGGGTGGGGTCATCAGTTAAGGCCGACTCTGTCTGCTATTGGCATGCACTCCCGCCTTGTTTGTCAGCTGCTTGCCAGGGGACACCTCACTGCTGCAATGTCCCAATGTTGCTGCTGTCAACACTCACACAGCACTGATATACCATGAAGAGGTATACATGCAACACCCGTGAATAACTGCATGCAACAAATGGTACATGATCTTAAGAAATGTCTCTTCTCTTCAGTAAAAGGTCGAGGAGAAGGGCTGCTTCAAATCTGAACTGCTCCACTCATGTTCTCCTGCTTGCACTTCTTCTCAAAGACACTCTGACTGCAGCTATGTAAAAAGCAAGGAGAAGCTGACTCTTTATACAGAATATAAAAAAGACCTGACAAATTACAGGCTGTACTCCGCTCACATACACTGCACTCAGCACATTTGGCTGTAAATGCCATGGTGAAGGTTTGAGTCATTTTCTCTGTCACTGCAGTGAAAGGATTTTCAGTTTCGTCTGCACAAACCTCCTATGGGCAAAGATGAGCCGCAGCTCAGCTCTTCAAACATAGACAGGGAGGACACAGTAAGGCAGCCATTAAGGCTCAATTCTGTCATAAATTGTTTGGGTTATTCTTAACTTTTAAAAGGCTTTTCTGGCTTCATCAAAACAACGCAGCTGTTTAGGGCTTGTTGATTTGTGCTTTGGAGCATGTTTTTCAAAAACACTTGGAGTAAAAATAACTCGATTCAATCCATAAAGAAGAGAGAATATAAACTTGAAATATGTCCATTTCCAAACTTGGTCCTAATTTGCAGGCCGAGGGGAGCCACTGTCTCGTCAGAAGCTCTGTGAAATCCGGGGTTGCCAAGAACGGTGGGAAGAGAGGAAGGCAGGGGGAAAAGCCAGGAAAAGGTCCAAGTCACTTTGTTCTTCTTTTTGGAAACGAACTCTGGTTGAACCCAGGGAGACGCCAGACAGTTTACAAAGAGCCAGGCATTACTCTCTCACTTTTTTAAGCCTTGCAACTTAGAAACAGGGCCCTGTAGCTTCCTCCTCACAGACAGCACTCTTTAACCTTTAAATTTGGTGAAGAAGTGTCTGTTGGCTTATTCTACTTTTTTTGTTTTGAAAAAACCCGCGCCAAACACTGACTCATACAAA
Organism: Etheostoma perlongum; assembly: GCA_026937815.1. Lineage (NCBI taxonomy): Eukaryota > Metazoa > Chordata > Actinopteri > Perciformes > Percidae > Etheostoma > Etheostoma perlongum. Next base: position 17,919,223 of record CM049382.1, read on the forward strand.
TGAAATGTCGGTGAATAAAAGTTCATGTAAAATTAAGGGAAATGGTTTTAACTCCATACTAGCCCTGTGTTTATTTTTAACACGCAAGACTAGTATGGAGGCAAAACCATTTCCCATTAATTTTACATGAACCCTTATTCACCGACATTTCATTTGTATGAGTCAGAGTTTGGCACACGTTTTTCAAAGTGGGAAAGGCTCTCTCAATAACCTCAGCGACAGCTTCAAAGTGGTGTTCACAGATAAGGTTGTATTTGATATTTCCTCCATTGAAGAGCCACCTCTTAAACAGCACTCTGCCACATCCTTTCAGAGAATATTCCAAGGCTTTCATCATGTTAATGCCTGTTCTTTTAATCTGCTGTTAAGTGAGTAATAATTCACACATTCCTTTTCATGACTTTGACCCTTGTTGCAAACATAAACAGAAAATCCCTCTGACCTGCCTCTACATTTTAAAACAGCTCACCATCAAACTCGGCCAAGGAAAACAGACAGAGAGGAGTGAGAAAGCCCAAATGTCGGCATGAAAACACTCCTGTCCAATGACAGCACCTCATCTGGGGCCTGCGCTGTTCACATGCATGGTGTGTGACGTTTTTCAGGGAAAATGTGTCATAAATCATAAGAAAATATATATATATCCGTTTGATGCCAAATAAATGTACAGTGGCTTGAGAGAGGAATATTGACCGTGATCTAAATTCTTTAAAATTAAAAAATTAAACATTAAAATATTTGTTTTGCAAAATAAAGAAAATAAGACACACACTGGGAATACGCTTTTGACCATAACATTGACAATGTTCTCATCAGTATCAGTAAGTGCAAGCAAAATAAAACCAATCCAGCAAACAAAATAAATAAAAGACTACATACCTGTTTTCTCCTTGATTTCACACAAGACGTTGAAGAGAGCAGGTTTCATTCTGTGGCAGTTCAGTGCATGTTTCCTAAAAAGATAACAGGACATCCCTTTCCAGATCAATATTCTAACAAGTGGCAATAGTTACAAAGCCACTTAAAAGAGTGGGGCATTCTTAAATCACAAACTATCATTATGAGCGTCATTTCCCCCCCAGATTCTCCTGCTGTTTTGACTGTAAGAACCAGGCAACTTTATAAAACATACATGAGGCAAAGCGAAAACAAATATGAATATTTAGACTGAATCCATAACCTTTGGGATAAATAAAGTTGTTTGAATTATTTTTGTCACATAAATACACAATTAAAACCTTTCCTTGCAACATAATATGCAGCAAAATCCACCCTGTTACACTACACCTAGAACATGCCTCAGATGTATTTAGCATTATATTTTGATCATTACTAATCTGCAACATGTTATCATAGCCCAGGATTAGACCGTAAGCTCCTCTGTAACAATGTAGAAGTGTCTGAGAAGAGTGATAACTGCTCCAACAGATCATCCTAATCTACATTTACCATACAATAATTAGCAGTTTTAAAACAAATATGAACCCAAAAGTTGTTTCAAATAATCAAATGTGAACGTGTCAAGTTTTATGGGGTCTTTTTTTTCGCTTTCGCGCAGTCATGGCACTTCATTGGGCGTAATTGCATTCATTTAGAGGCACAATCCCAATGTTATTATCTCCCCCCTTGCAACCCCAACAGCATTGGCTAATATTTCCGCTCACTGATTAATAACACGGGTGTTTTTTGTATAGCCTCACCTTGCCTGGGCTTCGTCTAAGCTTTGGTCTGTGATGGTCATTATTTGCTGTAATATGTCTCCGATGTCCTGCTTTCTTCCCTCTCCGTCCGTCCCCGCCGTGCCATCCTGCATATGCTGCGCCATGCCAGGGTGTCCGGCCATGCCTACCCCGTGGGAGTGCATCAACCGAGGCTGCTCGTCCATCCTTGACCACGGTCCCTGCTGCCTTGCCTCCATTTTTTTTTTTTTTTTTTTTTTTTTTTTTTTTTTTTGATAAATGTTTTTTAATATCAAGATTGGGGAAAAGAAGAGAAAATATCCTCGGAAATTCCTCTGCGTCTCTCTCAGCCCCGACACTCCTCCTTTTTCCTTGGTAAGCTTTTCTGGATTTGGGAGGAGGGAGACTGACAAACCCTCTCTCTGCTCTCTCTCTCTCTCTGCTCTCACTCTCTCTCTCTCTCTCTCTCTCTCTCTCTCTCTCTCTCTCTCTCTCTCTCTCTCTCTCTCTCTCTCTCTCTCTCTCTCGGTGTCTCTCCCAGCTGGTTTAGGTGAAATCTGATCTGAATCGCTGCTTTTGGCTTTGGCCACTCCTGCACCGCTACTGTAGGGAAGAAAAAAAAAACAGGATTGAACACCAAATGCTCCTTAGCTGATTAAAAGTGGAGCGCGTTGAGCTCCTCTTATGAAACCTCCGATTTAGCCTACACTCGAGAGCTTGCTGCGCTAAAACGCGCTAAAGACTCAACTTGCCTTTCAAGATTTTGGATACAAAGTAACCACCAACTGTTATTGTTTCGCTTATGTCTGGTAACTGACTCATAATCAGAGTATGGATGGAAAGCCCCCGCCCCTCGAACCACGATTGGAGAAGAAGGAGCGCGCAAGTCCCACCTCGGTCCTCTCCGAAAACGTCAATCATCCTCCTCGAGAAGGTGGGACACTGTAATAAACATAAAGAGATGTGACCGGACCGGGTGGCTATACAGTGATGGATAGAGAGTGAATATGTAGCCTAATAAATAATTGTGAGTGGCAGTGAAGCTCTGACCCAACAGGACCGCATGGTGGTGCTTGTAGAAGACACTCTGTCACCCTGACTATATATTTTCCAGCTGAATATTTACATCCTTGTAATCAGTCAAAGGAATAATAAATCAAGATGGATTTATTAGTTTGTGGGAAGCACTTTTACAAGCCTTTTGTTGTAACACAGGACCACAACAGTTGTTAAAGTAAATGTACTGATGGCCCAGTTTAACCAGCCTAGTATTTAAACATCCAGAACTATTTTTGATAATTCATTGAAGGTAAACTTCTCCACATTTAACACATCAAAGTCTGTTGGAGAGGGGAAAAAATCTGACAAATTGCCCTAATTGATGTCACTTAAGTCAGTCTCGGTTTGCAGTCTCGGTCGGACTGCAAGTTTGAAAATAAATTAAAAAAAAACAGACATTTGTAGCTCCTGATCTCTGCTTGAAGATAGTGGCTTGAGGCTACATTAGCTGCTACTATTGTAGTCTATATTGACGATGTTTCACCTCCGGGATTGTTCTGATGCTGTCAAAAATTCCGCCGGATGTACCTCATTTCAGACGAATGTCCGTCACCTTAAGCTTTCTTTGTGTTGGTATTTTAAACTCCGGTCGATTTGAGGACTATGGTTAATGGCTCCTCAGATCTCTGCAGGGTAAATCCAGACAGCTAGCTAGACTATCTCTCCAATCTGAGTTTTCTGTTGCACGACTAAAACAACCTTTGAACGTACACATCTTCCACCAAAACAAGTTCCTTCCCGAGGATATTTTGCAGCGGCACCATTTGCTGGCGCTTAGCGCTGCCCGAGACGATTGTGATTGGTTAAAAGAAATGCCAATAAACCAGAGCACGTTTTTCTCCCATCCCAGAATGTTGTGTGCCAGGCGGCTACTATGGTAACACACTCAAATCTCCGACCAGATTGCTTTGTGGGTTATGTAAGCGCTAGGTTTTGACAAGGAAGAATGTGTAGAATACAAAAAAAATGACGATATCGCTGATTGTACTGCATCAATTTTGACCACTTTAAAAAAAAAAAACTGTCCATCGTAAATCAGTCAGTTCATGCTAAATCAGCAGAGTACTCTTTTATACATTTTTCATGGAAAAATGGCAATAATTCACAATTTAAAGCTCAAGTGTAACTATTTTCAGGTTTTCTTCTTTAACTTTTTAACAATTAATCAAAACAAAAAAAATCAGCAGATTAATCAATAATGAAAATATATAAAACCTACATTTAGACTTGTGTTTAAATTGCAATTTGCATCAAACATGTTATATTTGTTATTGCATGCAAATTATCCCCCATTAACACCTAAAAAACCTAAATCATAGTATGGATATGCTGCAGTTCTGTGCCTCAGAGTCTGGTCTCTGCTATATCCAAATGCTTCCTTCCCTTCTTTTACTGGCCGGACAGAAATCGATCAGTCAGTTTTCTCATTACGTGCTGAATAGGGAGGTAGGGCAGTAATTGTCACAAGGGGCAGGGTGAGGTTGAGGGTAGTGGTGGTGATAATGTCTGACACTAAGGAGCTGCAAGACTGCACAGTACAGCCCTGAAATGGAAGTCTTCAGTCCAACAGCCATTCGGCTTCATTTTATACCCTATTTAACACGGTCATAATGACAGAGGATTATCTTTGTGTTGTGACCTTAAAAGAGATGGTGGTTCAGTTAAAAACATGCATACAGTGGGAAAAGAATATTCATCAGGCATGACAAATATATTATTCTTACATTTTTGACTCAATAATTTGTCTATGAAATAGCAAATATAACGCCACAATGTGATGTGAGGTTGGTTCTTAAAATCCCGATCCATACCTCTCACACATCAGTCTTCTTAGGGCAGATTTAAAATCAAGGGCTCCATTGATTAGTGTGAAATATGATCTAAAGAGCTCATTCTCTTTGCTCTAAATTCAAATTTATTCCACTGTAAGCCAATAGACAGAAATTACCTTATTGCTTGTGGATGCTTTGGGAAAGTAAACTCTCAATAGAATAAATGAGACCTTGTTTGTGGCTCTGACGGCTGTATTTCAGATAAAGCAACATTTGCAGACTTAATGAAAAAGAAAAGAAAATCATCTGACATCGCATATTTTCCCTCTTTTAAAACCAAATGTGTTGTTGCAGCATTAATAATCCTGCAAATAAGTGGGACTTGATTATAATTGCAAATATATTTTGATGTAAAAATATTCTTATAAATAGATGTTTTTCTCCAGAAGTTGCAGAGTTGTTTTTCAGAGACTTATAAATGTTAATGCCAAGCATGTTGGAATTCCCAAAAGAAATGTGAACTAGTTGAGTTTGTTGAGCTGTGGTGTGTTTACCATCATCCAGTGAGGCTGCTCTGATAAATATGGAAGAAGACAGAATGCACCATGGATTATAATACATTTGAGATTGGGAAATGGCTGCTTTTATCCTATTTTTTCCACACAAGCCAAAATAATATAAGGTCTCATGTAATATGTTTGGATAGTCTACCTAATTTAACATCAATAAGCAGTATATAAACACTTGATAAATGGTTTATAACACACTTTAATGTAGTACCAATTTACCATATTTACCAAAAATAAGGACATTTTGATCTTAATTATTTATCTATTTATTTTACTATTCATGCTTGATAACATTGTATAACATATCTGTATAAAGCATTTAAAAACCATTCACATACAAATCATTCTCAATCAGTTTGTAGTAGTTAATAAATGTGTTCAAAACTGAAGAAAATATTGCATACAATTATAACTATGTTATGTTATCAAGCAATCATGTTTATGGGTGCTTCATAAGAGAAGTCAGAGTTGTTGAAAAATCATATGAAAAACTCATATTTGCTTTCATCTACATTACAGTGTGTCAAATAAATAAAGCCTTTATTACATTAATATACCAATGAATGCTAAATTGGAGAATTTAATATAAGGTTTTACCACATATCTTATAATCTAACCGAAGCTCAATATTTCATAACAATTAACGTACACACTTGGTGACTGCACAGCACACATCCTTCTATCTGGACCAGGGTCAAACAACTCCTCCCAGAGAGAGCTGCAGGTCAGAACAGGGTAAGTTATGTATGAGCTAGGAACACACCGAGGGAGAAAGCAACAACTGCATGGCACATCTCTCCAGGAAGTAACCTTGATGAAAAATTCAGTTGTTTGCAGCTCTTGGCGTCCCTCAGGCATGAATAAAGTAAGGCCCAGACAGAGAGAAAAGACCTGGGCTCAGCTTGAATCTACCCACTGCTGAAAAACACACATGGGCCAGCATTAGGAGATGGGCAGGAATTAAACTTTAATCACACCTCAAATAGATTAAGCAACAGGAGCCGAGTCAGCGTTTCCAAGCCCTTGCTCTGCCTCTGTTGACCATCCTCCTTTGAACTCAGTTCCAGTTTTCTTTGCACCTCAGATTAGCTTTAAGCAAAGGAGGTCCTTGAAACACACCTGGTGTAAAATATAAATCTTCTCATTAAAGGGTTGCGCAAGAGATTTAGTATCACACCTCCATAAAGTTGGGGGAGCTGCGAGAGACATTCAAAGTCAAAAATGACGCAGCAGAGGTTGAGATATCCTTTTAGTCCTATATGCTTTATATTTTTATTCCTTACTGTAGGTCATGCTGGAGCTTACAATACTGCTGCTGCTGGAGACATTTCGGTTGGAAAATAATAAAATTAAGATGGCTGAATTCTATTTAGCTACTTTAGTTTCAGCGTCCTTGTTCCTTGGGCCCTTGCTCCCATAAATGCCATAACATAATTTAATGATACAGCTTTCTGGACATTTTATTAAACTGAATGAATTAAGTTCTGATAATAAAATAAAAAGAGTCAGTGCAGGATGTCTGCGATGCTCAGAAAATATATTAATCGTTTTACAGCTGTTTCTTTTGTAATGATTGTGCATGGAAAAAATTCATTTAGGAACAGTGTGCAAATCACATGATCCTGCAATACCGAGTATGGCCACTATGTCAAAGATGCCTCAGAGCCAATCACTGTGTCTTTGCTGTGAGGACATTCGGTGGAATTTCTGGCACGACCGGAGCAAACGCGGAAGTAGAATATAGTGGATATACACTACCTCCACCCTGTTTTCCCCTTTCGGATCCGCTGATCAGCGGTATGAGCACAAATATTGATTTAAATGGTCCGCCAGAGTCTAGGATTAAACCTATTCTAGCATACTGCAGAATCAAGTCAATCAAGAAACCAAGCTGTGTAATAATACATGGTAACACCTGCACTTTTCCTGCTACACTGTATGACAACTCAACATGTTGACTGTGAAAACAGCCTATTTCCATAATAAAACTGAAAAGCATCTTTCATCAGGCTTTTTGCTAAAAATGTGTCATTACCAAGCTGTAGTCTCCTGATGATCCCATCAGGGTTATTTTCTAAAAACTCCCTGAAATTATACTCCTCATTATGAATCTTAATGTGTAAAATTTGCATAGTGTGCCTTTAATTCAGTTCTGGCAATGAACATGATGTTTTCTCAGTAACCATGTTTTTGAAACTTGATTCCGGAAATCTTAAAAAACAACAACAACAACAACAACAGCAGCTGGAAAACAGGTGACTAATGTCTTTGTGCCTTTATTTAAGGAAATCACATTTTAGGACTCAAGAATAGTCTAGTTAAGATTTTATGTTGTTTCACTCCTTGTTCCTCCGTTTTGAGAAAAACAAATTCCTGTCTTTAGCCCGGAAGGATTTGCTTGTATCTTGTAGCTAATTATCATTTTTAGTGTGGATAAGCTGGATGTGTCTTTGTGCAGCTGAGGCTGGGTCAGGGTGAAGGATGACTGATATGAAGGGGTTGACTTGTCACATAGCATTTGACTTACTATCCTTGGAACAGGATAAAAGGGGAGCAAAATGTCAAGTGATACAAGTGACGCATCCTCACTCACACACACACACACACACACACACACACACACACACACACACACACACACAGAGGGTTGAGGAGATGAATGTTTTATAATAAAACCTAAAAACCCACCAGCCATTCTGTGGATGGCATGTAAAAACAGTAAGCTTATCAGTTCCGTGAAAATAATAGTCACCGGTGGCACTCGCAGTGTGTGTCAGCCACAGGATTTCCATGCCCTTTTCCGTGAGTGTGTCTGTTCTTGCTGTAGGGCCCCTGTAAGCCCTTAGACCTCTTGGCAAAGCGTGGGCTGTGCCTGGTGGGGGAGGGGGGGGGGGGAGCCGGAGCCTCAGAGCCTGCTAGCTGCTCTGTGAATTTTCCCAGACTCATTTGCATTCATAAAGAGCCTACTCCTTGTCACAGAGTGTTTTCTTTTTTAGTCTGCCACCAAAAATCCTGTGCGACTCCTGGTGGGAGTGCGCCGGGAAAATCCGACTGTCAAAGACGACAAGATGAATGAATCCCTGTGTCAGACAAGTGTGGCTTCAACGATGACAGATGGAGGAGAGCTGTCCCTTCGTCGATCGGTAGGCTTCATTTTAGAATAAATAAATCTGAATTCCCCCCCCTCCCATAATTACAAGGATGCTTTATTTGACAGCTCTCTGTGTTTGTTGATGGGAGTGTGTGTGTGTGTGTGGGGGGGGGTGGCACTGACCAGGTGACAGCTTGATTTAATTCCACATGGGAGTGACTGCAGTGTGGTGCAGTGGTTTTCAATTCTGACGTTGTCATTCTAGCGTTCTAATCAAGCCCTGGTGCCCACGTGGAACAGCAGGTGAACGTAAACATACAATTAAATGCAATTAATTTACAATTTTCCTCCTCACACATCTGCCCCGCTGAAGTGTCCATTAGCAAAACGCTGCATCCCCTTTACCATTAGGAAAGTTGTTCTGGAAGCATCCCAGCACTCTGGCCTCTTGCTGAAGAAGGACAGGGGCATCACAAAGAATGCTTGGGCCCATTATCATGATCTTCTTTTAAACTGCTGTACAATGAACTGCTGCTCCAGGTGGACCCGAAACATACATTTCACAGATTTTCTTTTATGCAAAAATGGAAGGAAAAAAAGAAACTACACAAGGCTTTGAAGAGCTTGTTGTTTTTCCACTAAACAGTGGAAAACAACAGAGCAAGTTGAATGTGAGCGACACAGATTTCCTAAACCTCAAAGAACACGGCACAAGTGGAGGATGATAAAAAGGAGAACATCTGGTGAGACGAGCACAGTGCCAGGACAAGACAAAGCCATGTGTCTGGCAAACACATACCTACACACATTCCAAAACACACACACACACACACACTTATTCATGCATGCACAAGACAAACCTGCCTGCCCCCAAACTTGCAAACAAGCAAAAAAAAAAATCCCCCCTACACACATTACAAACACACACTTGCACGTTACATTCATTGTGCTGGCACTCACGCACAGCAGGGTGCAGTAAGAAAGAAAGAAAAAAGAAAAAGTAGGATGTGATTGGAGAGTCTGCTGTTCAGACAAGACTAATCTGCATACTCAGAGGCTTAGAAGTGAATATGCATGAGAGAATAAAACGATATGCCTTCAAGCAGACCACCCGCTCTCTTTGGATTACTGTGCCCACCTCCGAGCCTTTTATCTTCTTGTTGGCATGCAATCAAGCTGATTTAGTGTGCACTGGCTGAAGGTTTCATACAATGGTATGGACTTAAAAGATGTTAACCTGTTGAGAATTTTTTTAAAACACTGTCACCAAAGCAAAAGGAAAATTCAAAAATATAAAGGGTTTAAGATTTGACCAAAATATGTACCAGAATTATCCTAGAGGGTGTTTTTTTGTGCATATTGTTCAGGCCTGATTTGATTTAACTGGAAGAACCAACTGAAGAAAAAGAAACCAAATAGAGAGAGAATGAATACTGTATTTGGAAGAACTGCTCTGTATTAGACACGGAGCTCTGATTACCCATCAAATATTGAAGAAATGTCTGCTGGAACCATGAATTCATAGATCAGACAGACTCTAAGACTGTCCTCGCCAATGAATGAATATTTCATTTCAGAAAATAGAGTGGCCCTGAAAGGCACCATTATCAAACCCTAATGTCGGGGGGGAAAACATTCTCCACATTTAGTTGAAAGTTAGGGTGAAATGATAAGAGTTGTCCATGCGTAACACAATCTGATGGGGTAATGCATTGGCATCACATTAGCATGAGTGTATTTGACTCTATGACAGCGCAAGTGTGCCTGTGTGTGTGTGTGTGTGTGTGTGTGTGTAGGTTTTCCCAAAGGACCAAATGATAAACTGGGGAACTTGGAGCACAAGGGTTTTATCATCTCGCTCATCTGGTGAGAAGGAACAAAAGTAAAAAATAAAAACATCTAATTTTGGCAAAGGTTATTAGTTTTTAACATTTTTTCCCATTCCCATGCTTCTGATACCAAAATATTGTCCTCTTGCCAAGAGGTTTTGCATTAATATCTGTTTAGATTAAGGAGGCATGACTTGAGGCAAAGAAGCAAAAAACGCTTGTGTTGTCCTCGGGTCAAATTGACCCGTTTTCAATGTGTTTTATATCATAAATATTAGATTTATTTCAACCAAATTGGCCAATAATAAAATGGATGATTCCATACAACATTCTTAAGGTAAAATTAATGATTACTTTCATTGAAGTTTTTGGGTGTTTTATTTAATCTTATAGAATTTGAAATCTTTTTTTTTTTTAATGGTTTCAAAACGGTATCCGGACTAAACTTTGACATATACCATCTGTGATTTACTCAACATCCCCTGATCTTAACTGTTAGTCAAAATAATTCATAATTTCTGCCTTGTTGACTAAAATCTTGCGTAAAATTAAAAGTTTGTTGACCATGAATTCCAAGAATAAGTGTAAAACCTATTATCAAACCAGCTAAGGTTTTAAAAAAAGCATTGAAAAAGTGACAAATAAATCGGAAAAAAACAACAAAAACATTGGAAAAGGCAGGTTCATGGTTAACGGGAAGACAACACAAGGGTTAACTTGAGCAATAAATTTGTGCTTATGCAGAGACGTACACCAGCAAAAACGTGTGTGAAGGTTGCCAGCTAGCTACAGATGTCACCTGCACTTTATTGGCTTACTAGTTGTTTATTCAGTCATCATAATAAAATAATTATAAATGTATCACAGTGTAAACTCAAACAGCATATAGTGACCGAAAACGATTAGGCCCTCTAGTTGGCTAAGGCTAACGCTAGCGATGCTAATCAGAATCAGAAATACTTTATTGATCCCCGAAGGGAAATTCTGTGTTACAGCAAGAGAATATAAATATCAGAGTAGAAATATAAATAAAGAAATATAAAAAGTGTGGATATGTACGGTGTTTACATAGTTAAAGGATTTTTTTTTATGATATAGTATTTACATCATTAAGAAGTTGTAATGGTGAACAGTAATAATGAATAAATTGTAGCAGCAGTGTATTGCATACATTTTAAGCCAGTGTTATTCCACAAAACAGATAATATTGTCCAGTTTCAAACTCACTAAGTGTCTGTGTGTCAGACACTAGAGGGAGGAGTTATAAAGTTTGATGGCCACAGGCAGGAAGGACTTCCTGTGGCGCTCTGTGGTGCTAAATATTGGCCTTGTTGGTCTCCCCTCTTGTTGCACACGCGCATGACATACGCCACGACCAAACGTTAGCAATTGGTTATGGCCAATCCAGAGTGGCTCTGGGCAGATCCAATAGTTTTAAAACTATTGCCTTCAAGGAAGTTAACACTTGTCAATGGAGAGTGGCCAGACTCTCTGTACAAATGAAATGTACAAGAGTTTCCTCCCATTGAAATATTTTCCTCAGTGTCCCTTCCTGGGCTCTTATATTTGTATATATAACGTGAGGCAATTATTTTCTTCTTGGTTAGATAAGCTAACTAGGGAGCTACGTAAAATAGAATCCATATCATCCTTTTGTAAATCATCACCTATATACAGCAAAAATGAATTGTTGGTGAAGTAATTTTTTTGTTGTTGATGGTAGGCGGAAATCTGATTACTCAGCATAGTGCAATTAAACTGGGGTTATAGAGTAATCAGACTAATGTGACGCATGCCAAGTCTTTATTTGATTTTCTGCCTTCAATTGTTTTTTTTGTTTGTGTGTGCATTCAAACAGGTACCCATGTCATAATCCACAGTGTATACCAAGAGCAGGAGAGGTCATCCTGAGGAACAACACCTGCAAAGTCTCTGAGGTTCTCTTTTTCTCTTTAATTTTCCTTGCACATAGAGAAAGACAAAGAGAGGGTGAGAGGAACAGACAGATATCTCAAAGGTGTGGAAATAGTTAAAGCCATAAAGACGTACAGTGCCTCAGCCCTGACCCCATGCCCTCTTAGGTATCCCCCTGCGCAGAATTCTTATTCCCTCCCAAACTGACAAAGTGTTTTTAATCTTTTCTTTCCCTCTCTCCTGGAGATTGGGGAAACAAAAATCAATAGCTCCTGGCAGGCGATCTAGCAGGCTGGTGAATTACAGGGTCTGCACTGCAACCAGAGCGCTGCATCATAGGGGCCTTGGAATGAGAGACCTTGGGAGAGGCATCAGAGACACGGAGGTTGCAGGGTCACTCTGGGTCCGTAGTGTGAGGAGTGGGGTATTTACTACCTAGACCAGCTCGCCGCAATGAAAAATAACTGCCAAACAGCACAGAGAGAGGGATGGCTGGGGTGAGAAGGATGGTGAGAGAGACAGATAAGACAGACAGAAAGGAAGCGAGAGAGAGGTTTGTGGTGCATATAAGAGCAGCTAAAGTCTTGGGAGAGTTTGTTATGATTTGTGTGTGCCCCCCCCGTGCTATGTGCTGTACAGGTATGATGTCAAGCAGAAGACTAATGCTTTTTTCCTTGTCTCTCCCAAATGGGAAATGATTCATTAGCTTTTGGTTATTTAGAACGTGGCAGCGTTGGCAGATCAATATGCATGGGCCCATCTGTCAATATGTGATTTCTGCTTGTAATTAGCTGATGTGGGCCAGTGGTTGTGAATATTGCCTGGCAACTGACAGCCTGGTTGTTTCTGTCATCACTGGGGGGTGCACAGGTGGTAGTAGCTCATTGCCGATCGATAAAATACTGTGCTTCAAGGTCCAAACCAGGTTCATAAAGACACCCTCCATGATAATATATGGACTAAAGAGGCATTTCTAAATTTTTATTCATTTCAGTATGAAGGAGGGTTTAGATTTATGCTCAAAACCAGAGTAATTCAATCATAAATCCTAAATAATAACAATGAAAGTTGAAGTTTCTACATAAAATTTTTAACAGACATTTCTGGAAACATACATTTACTCCAGAGGTGGAGGCTGGTTCTCAGGCACTATGAAAATGTGTCAAATCACTCAATTAAAACAACTCGAGACAGCTGGCAGCGAGACAATTAGGAGTGTGAAAATGATAATGATGATTATGATGAACACAAATTTTAATTGCTTTGTTTTCAAAGTGAGCAGATATTTACAGGCTAGTGTGCAAGCTAGTCTGTCTGTGGCTAACGTAAATTTCTTGGTTCAGTTGAAGTCACTTTAACAACTTTCAAATGATGACATTATCGCTGTCCGATGACAAACTAATTTCACTGAGTCTCCATATTGGGAGATTTTTAATTTTTCACATAAACTAGCAGATTAAGTGTTTCTTTATGGGTTGAAACCTACTTTTATAGCAAAACAAACCACTTAAAAATGTATTGAATTGTCTGGAAATTATCACCATGGTTAATTATTAAGCGGCCCTGAGCACAGGCTCACGAGCCTAAGAGTTTAGGAGCGTGTTTGAACTGACAAAAATGTTAAAAAGTCAAACAATAATAGACAAAAAATGACCACGAACAGACACAAACCTACCACAAACACCACAAAGACACGCACGGTGAACACTGAGATATGCAAAATGACCACAAAAAGATGCAAAATTAACGAGTTGCTGCCATGGATGTATAGAGAAGTTGCTGTGCTTCGGTGGCGTTCGGTGGCCGCTATGTTGAATGTAAACAAGAAGCTGCTTGGTCGTGTTAAACCCGCCTATAGCGCGCCAGGTAGATAAACCAGTTTGTGATTGGTTCCCTGCTAAATTGTAAACAGGAAAATTAAACCAGACCAGAACCAGTTTTCCAGACCGAGATACAGAGATATTTAACAAAACCAACAAAGATACAAAATGACAACAAAGAAATGCAAAATAACCATGTCTTCTAATCAGTCTATGAAGCCAAAAACGGGGCAGTTTTTCTTCATTCTGCAGATTCTACAGTTTGAACACAAGCTAATGAAAGACGACCAACACATTTGTCTGTACAGACATCATCACTATTATCCAGTCACACCAAAAACACTTGAATCTTTTGAGCTTGTTACATTAAATCAGCTGCCAAATTAAATGTATTGACTTTGTCTTGGTTTCTGTTTGCTTTCCATTACACTAGGAGCAGAACTATGGAGTTTATTGAACTGCATTTTGTGTCAATAAAACAATGTCATTCATTAATCTCTAAATGTTACATTCGGGGGAATTTGACTTTATTCTTAAACTAATTTTCTTTTTTAGTACTACACCGGAGCTGTTGTGTTATATTCCCTCATTTTATCCTGTCCAAGTTCATAAGTTCACTCAAATAGAAAGCCAACAAGCAGAGGTGGTGTAAACCCATGCACAAGGATCCCTCTCTGTCTCTCATTGGCATTTGCATATTAGAGTGTTTTCTGGGGAAAATGAGCTGTAGAAATTAATTCAGGATTAATTGGTGCCTTTATCTCGTTAGGACAATCTAATTTAGGGGATGATGGAATTGTTTAGGCTCCCTTTTGCATAATTGGATTGCGGTGAATGGCTGTCATTACCGTCTTTTTAGCATCGTCTGCGGGCCCCCTCTCTCTCTTGCAGGCCCCAGCCTCATAAAGAGCGATGATGTGTTACGCCAGTGTTTTGCTAACCCCTGAAACACACCAAGCATGCTGCAAGAGGAAAGCATGTGGCTAACCGCTCAGCAGTGATTAAGTCTCTTCTCAGGGCCATTAGCATTACAGCAAGCAGCACGTTGTTGAGGAGATTTCACATGAACACATAAGCATGTGGCTAACAACATGGCGATCACTGACTGTTAGAGACAGCGATTAGTTTTTAGTCTCAGCCGAGTTTTTGGTCATGGTTTGTGGTTCTGACAGCATTACCTGACCCCTGAGACGAGTTATGTCCAGGAGCTGGACATAACATCTCAAAATATCTCAATGCAAAGGCTTTCCTTTTCTTTTCTTGTCCAGCACATTTCACCCTCTCATTACTTCAAATAAACAATATTTCTGAGACAGTTTGCAGTGGGCAGTTTTTTTTTTCAACGTAGGATGAAAATCAATAAGCGAGGAGCTAAGCTCATGTAAAGGATCACTCACTGGAATACCTGATCTTCTCACTTCAACAACATTGATGTAACTATGGAAACAAGTTCCCAAGATGAACAGGGATATACCTATCTCCTGACAAAAGGGTTTTTTATATCTCTCCCAGCCAGTTACCCTATACCACAACACTGGAGAAGCTTATATCTGCTGCTACCCTCAATGATACCATCATCATTTTTCTGAAAGCACAAATTCTATAGATATTATTCTGCGGGTCGCTCTCTGGTAAACAAGGCAGAGTGAAATCTAATCTATGGTGCTGATACTCAGGCTGTGCCAGGCTAATTGAGTTGATGTAGTCTGTCCTTGGAGAAGCTGGACATACAGTAAAGACGGACTCTATCAAGTCATATAGCTCATGTACTGTACTTCCTGGAAGTGACTTGTGTTTACATTGTCACAGGTGTCAACAGTCACGATGCACATGAAACTACTGACACTACAACCTGATCACTTGTATGTTACTATGAGGGCTAATCTGCAGAGAAGAAACAACATGCTGGAGTGTTTCCTGATGTCTGCCGTCATTCTCTGCTATGCTTTCTTCCACCATGTTCATGATGCATACTGTGGCATGCTTATGATGCATTTTAGCCCCCCTCTCTTCGTCTAGTGCCATTTCCATTCTTTGCATAAATGCAGTCTAACAGTATTAAGTATTCATGCATGTTGGGGAAGGTGGTGCCTGTCCTTCAGGGTAAGTGTCAGGCCTGCGTGCGGCACAAGAAAAGCCCCGGGGAGTGGAGAACATTAGGATCCATCAGCCTGACAGACAAATCATTCTCTCATGTAAACATAAATATGAGGGTATGTTTCCACCGCCATCCCACTATCTGTTGCTAGGCTACCTTGCATTAAGCAGTGTAGCTGTCCCTGTTCATTTTGCTCCAGGGATTCCAGCAATACCATCATATAACCTGCTGAGTCTTAATGAGAAGGCCTGCTCATATGAGTGGATATGAACATGGTGAGATGTGAAATTTATTCAAAACACAGGAATTCAGATGTCTGTAAATGTAGTAGCAGCATGGAAATGTTTATGAAAAAGTGTTTTGGAAAAGAAGCTTTGAGGGAAATATCTCTCTGCCTCTGCACAGACACACCTGACACAAGAAAAGGTCACAATGGATCAACACACACACAAACACACACATGCATGCCCTGATGCAACAAACATTGGCTCACAATAAACAATATGTGACACTGAGCTCCATAAAGGTCATTTGCCGTTGAGAAATCACTGATCCCCAAAAGCATTAACAAAGTCAATTAACTATTCTCCTACAAAGAAGAAAGGAACCCATCTCCAATAAAAATAGAGCATAGAGTGTCGTCCAAGCACCCCCACAATTATAACAACTCTGTGTCCCCAGATAATTATGTGAGCCATAAATGGATAGAGAAAGACAGTAGAAGGCAATGGTCACTGAGAAGAAAGAGCAGGGAGATGAGGGAAAGGAGCGCCAACAGCTGGTTTGAATAGATTGTGTGTGGGATGAATTAAAAAGTTGAACCTTTCCCTGGCCGTATTCAGATGTCTGCCTCTGGGTGATTAATCATGGCCGTCAGGACCTGTAATCCCTTTCAGTGGGAAACAAATGCAGCCACTGTCCTCTCCTTTCCAAAGCGCCCAGGGCCCAGGGCCACCAGCCCGCCTGCCTGGTCACAATACCTGAACCACAGAGAAGACACCCTGGGGAGTGGGGCTGTGTGGACACACTGTAATCTGCTCCAAACATGATGGGATGAACAAAAACAGCAGATTTCAACAAAATTGTATGGCACCCTTTATTGGTTTTGTACATTCTTTTTGTGTTACACAGTCAATAGTTGAGGCAGGTGGCACGACTGCAGGTCCAACTGGTGAAACGTAAATGGAGCAGCTATGAAAAAAACAACAACCATGCCTTCAGGGATTTAAAGAAAGCTGTGAATGGCTTTCAGATGACAGATGAGTTTTTCCCTTACTGATATCAGACCTCTTCTGCTTGCAGCTGCTTTAGTCAGTGAACTTCATGTCACGTTCCTACATGGTGGTAAACAGCTGATCTAGTTGAGAAAAGACAGTGAGAAAGTCAAGAGCCAGCAACATTGAGGGCCCGGGAGAAGAAAGTGTGTCATCAGCATAAAAATAGAAGCCCTCTAACGAATTCCTAATCATATCCCCCATTTCCTCGAGGGGCTATGCTAAAGAGGTTAAAACACCAGCCGGTAGATGAGAATATGTGGCGCATTAGCTCTAGAGATTAATTCCCGGCATTCCAAAGGTTTTCACTGTTATTGATTGTTTAATTTCTCATTATCTCATAGAACTAGGAAACATGACTATTCTCTGTGCAGCCCTGTGTCCTTTCTGCAAATGTTAAAAGCTCAATGGAGAGAAATTTCTCCTCAATGTCTAACACTCGAGGGTATCAGTATCAGGTATGAGTTGTGGCTACTTTGTCAATCAATCAAAATGCCAAGTGGACTACTTACACATAAAAGGCAGTGGAAAAGCATAAAACTGAAATTATTCAAGTAATGCCTGTATGGCTTTTGCAAGTGAATAAATTGAATGCCCTTCAAAGGAGCACCCCCATACTGATTCTAATGGTGTATATGGCCTTGGAGTGATCACCTAAAAAACAACAACGTAGTATTACAAAAAATCCTTTGTATCCAACAAAAGGCAAATGTCAGTGTTCCCACTGAGTGAAAGAGTGCTTTTATATGTGTGAAAGGTTGTGAGGGTAGTAATTCAGCGCGGCTGCAGAAGGTGGTGTATGTTGGCAGCATGGCAGACTGTGGAGAATGGGCCATGGGCAGCTGTTTCCAGAGCCTTTGTGTGTCTCTGTTTGACCAGGCGTCTCCTGGTCCACAGGAGCACAGCTCCAACACATCTAGCAAAGGAACAAAGCAACCATTATCAGCTCTATCTCATCCCCACCCTGTCTCCACTCACTGACACACAGGGACAAACAGTGGCAGAGCCCAGCCGCTCAGCTTTGCTGGGGGACACTGAAGCGGACACAGAAGCGGACTGGGAGGTCCATTAAACACATAGGCGACACCTTAGCTGTGGACAAACATCAACACAATAGCATGCAGCTCTGGTTGCCACGGAGATGGGAGAAAACAGAGTGCAGCGCCAGCGGTGACAAAGAAAGGGAGGGGTCAGGCATCATGGGCCACTGGCAACTGAAAAGCCACTGCGAAACACCCTTTTTACTTTGTGTCACAAACACTGTATACTTAAAACATCCATTCAGTTACATGTAAAGAATACCATTACCAAAAGTCTAATGAAAATAGAGTTTCTCCAAACAAAGACTGAAGCATATGTGCAAGTTCAAGTAACTCTACTTGTATACTAAATGTTCTAAAGAGTCAGTGGATCTCCTGTTAGCTAATAAACGTTGCACATTCCTCCACTGAGTTAAAACCTGCCATGCTTTGTAGCAGAGCTGCTGTAAACCTTATATACTCAGTGATTCACCCAGTGACTACACTTTGTATTTTAAGGTGTATCAGTTAATATCTGGACAATATACATTTGCTTGTCAGGGAAAAACAAATATCCCAATGTTAATAGTATATGTATATTATTCTTAAGTTTTCAGATAAACTGAAGGATTAAAAATCGCTCTTAATGGGTTGATCTACCACACACGACCACAAGACCAAAAGAAGCTAGTTGCAAAAAGGAGCAAATTAATGTCTTTGGGTCACCTTTGTCAGAGCATGACGGTTGACTGTGTGATGAGATGCTTAGTCAGTAAATTAAGTGTTTGCAACAAAAGGTTAAGCATACAGATATTTATTTTTTTTCCTTTTGTTACTTAAGCAAATTCTTGTCCTCAGGCTAAACCTTCAATCCTATTAAAATATCTAAAGAGGTGCCTTGTCTAAAAGCTTAAAACAAGCATGTTTTTCTAACTTTATACAAATATACATGGCCTTCCCTGGAAAGCGAGACTATGTTGTTTACATTGTGCTATTAATCTGTTAACAGGAGCCGTTTTTTGTTTAATAATGACGCATGCCTCTTGTTGCCAACTGCTCTGACTTTGTTACGACCACAAATGCAGTTCAGTGTGTTACATGAACTATGTTTCTAATTGTGTACATAAATTGTGAAAGTACAACTGAGTTCAGTGAAGAGAGTGTGATGAGAGAAAAAGTCAAAGCTGTAGAATAAAAATTTGTGTGAATACCTGCGCACAACGAAGAGCTTACATGTTTCTGTCAGTACCTTTAGTGGCTGTTATTTTGAATACTATAAATTCTAATCACTGAATTACAAAACCTGACAAGTTCACAAACCCAAGAAGTTATATATATATATATACCGTATATTGTTTGTAGATCCATTCACATTCAATTATATTTTATTACTGGGCTCTACATCCAAGTACTCTATGCATAAATATATCAATCATGCCATCCATAAATCATAAAGTATTTACAAATGAATGGAGTTGAGGTTTTGCGTTAAGATGATGATTCCAAGTGTAAATCCAATTCAAAAGCTGTATGGGCCAAATTAAATTGGCCATGTTAGCTGAGGAAGCAAATACGCTGAAATTCAGAGAGGGTATTGTGAAAATGTCATGCTGTGATTCCCTGTTCATTCAGCACAAACTGTATGTAGTGATTCATAGTTCTTTTCTGCATCACAAGCTTTTGCTGTTAGAGCCTGCTTTCCGTCTCTTTTTCACTTAAATAAAACCCATCGATACAATCGGCCCCTCTGACCTCTGGATTTTGACAGCATGTCTGCTAAACACTTGAAGTGTTAGACTCCGAAAGGCAAGTTAGTTTTTCGCAGTTCTTTCCCTCCTCCTTCTTCCTGTCCTGCTTGTGTGCACAGCTCTTCCTTCTCTCCACCTGCCTGAGCTGCTGTGGCCTTGTCTGAATCCTCTGAATTCCCACTCCACTGCAGTGTATCCGCCTGGAAACACCACAGATGTCAGCGTTTGGTAAGTTGCAAAAAAACAAGGAAAGTAATGGGATAAAGATGTCAGTTATGGCAAATAGAACCCTGTCACATTCTTGTAACATCTCTGTCACTGATTATCAGACCGGAGAAACAAACACTCACACTCTCTCACACCCACAAACAATGTCGAGTTGATAAAAAGAAGCACAAGTAGAACTCTAATGGCACTGAAGGAACCAGATGACACAGATTTGGAAATTTTAAAAAAACAAGGCAACCAGCCTTGGTTATTTGTACAGGAATGACAATGGATGTAGGGCTATCACAGTGACACTGTGATTTGTTTTTTTGTTCTTGCAAGTGTGTTACTGTCAATAAACAGTGTTCAGTAGTGTATCTGTCTGTGTTTCGAACGAATGTGTGTCTGCCGAATGCATGTAACCGACGTGGAGGGTCCTCCTCACGGAGCAGTCCCCCTGCTGTGCTGTATTTATGAGATGAACAGCGTCTGCCCTCCATCCAATCAGCCAGTGCCTGGAGCTCTTACTTCAGCCGCCGGCAAAAAGTCAGCCAGATGTAGGGAGGGTGGGCGCCTTCATCTGCATGTAGCCTACATCGTAATCCTAAATTGGGCTTGGGCATGCTTTGAACTCACTGGTGCGAGTAGGATGGAACGGGAGATAAGGTGGCACTCTGCACTCCACCCAAAATCCTCCTGCTGGCTCGAGCTTTGCTCACATGCTCTGATGCAGAACACTATTCTGCAAAGTTGGCCTCATAATGACAAACCTACAATAAAGATAGACATTAAAACTAGCCTATATATTACGTAAAGAATAGACCACTATAGGAATAAATGTATTAAAAAAGTTTATTTAGGAACTATTTTAAAACAAGAGATAAAAATGTTTCTTTTATGCTGCTAATTGCGGTGGTTTAAATGACTTCACGGTGTGTGCAGTATGGAAAAAATCAATACCGTGACAGCCCTAAATGGATGTATTATAGGAGAAAGAGGCTGACTGAGGCCCAGGTTTTTGTGCCACGCCACTTCGAAGAGACACAGTACAGAGTGGTCTGAGAAAACAACAACGTGAGCACCCAGCATTGATTTCATATCTAATTTATTTCAGTGCAGACAGGGGTTGGGAAAAGGGAGGGTCTTAAGCACTTGGGTTGTTTTTCTTAAGTCTTTTGGGATGTGAGGGAAGGATCACGGGGTGAGGAGTCAAGGCGAGGACAAGGTGACTGATTGAGCTGAGTCATTAGGTCAGTGTCAGCCAGCTGAATCAAACCCAAGCAAGACCCTCCTCACAACTAGCTATGATCAAATACATTATCCGGCTCTGTCAACACAAGTGTCTAGCTGAACGCTATATCACTTCCACATGTGCATATGGGCCGAGCTACACAGAAACACACATTAGCGGGCTTATCAGTACGCAGTTCAAAGCAGAGTCCTGACAAAAGCAGCGTTCTGGCAGACAAATGGATGCATGAAATCAATCTGGGAGTTTGAAAAGGTTATAATGTGCAAAGAAACCATATCATCTCTGAAAGGGTCCACAAAGAAATTCAACAACCGGACATTAATTGAAAACGGGTGAACACTAGTTTAAGTTGTTTTAAAATTCAAAACGTGTGTGCTTTATACATTAGCCAGATAATGAATGTGCTGCAATCATCACTAGTCGCTATTGGGCTGAGAATTAATCTACACCAATAGCTCCATTTCAAAGAAAATGTATCACAAAGTACATGATTCTTTTTAGTATTCTTCCAACATTCATCCACAGTATTTTCAATACAGAAATCAATTATGCGGAACACCTGAACAAACAATATCTCACAGCCAATTATTCAGCGCCTTGGAGACCATTGGCAAACAAATTAGTAATGTTAATGTGAGAGTGTCTTGATATTTTTGGCTGTGTGTGCTTACAAAGGCAGCAGCACAGCTCCCCCACTCTCGGGCTTTTTGGGCTATTGTTGACTGATGAATTAAACAGATTGGATTTGATTTGAGAGTAAAAAACAAAGAACATTTCAGGTGTCAGTCTGCCCCCTCTCTCTCTCAGACGAGAGTCATCTTCAGACTGCGATTGCAGTGTTCATTATTGTCAGAAGCGTCTAGATTATAAAAAATGATGTTTTTGACTACAGGCAGCCGTATTTCAGGTTCAGTTTGAGCAGTCTGGAAGCTGAAATGTGCCTGACATTTCAGCTTCCAGACAGAACAATGAAAAGCTACCATGAGATATCTTGGCAAGGCTATTGCCCTGTGTATTGATTGGGCAAAGGCCCAACATCCCCTCACTAAAAAGAGATTAAAATATCAGACTTGTCTAAGACATTTATGGAGTCTGTGACCTCAGCCAATGCTAAAGTGGAGTACATACATCATAGTCCATCTCTGCGAGCTACACTGAGTCTTGAGTAACACTGACAGAAAGAGAGGAAAGAGGCTGAACATCCGACTGCACCTCCATGGGCTGTTGTAGCTACAAATCGTAGGTGTAAATCTACTTAGTTGCTGTTTCATTAAAAATTCACACCGCGTTGTTGCATGTAAATGTTTAACACTGTGAGCTGTTGTCTGGGATCCTTTTTCTTACACCTTTTTTTCGGTGGTTAAAATGGATGAGATAGATTCTGTGGGAAAGGCAGAGAGACAAAAGCCTGAAAGATGTGTGTATCCATTCACAGCTCCAGAGGACCTTCATTACAGAGCAAGCAGGTCCTGTCAACGTCTTTTCATTACATGGTCCCATATATCCACCCCTGGTGTCCAAATGGTCCGCTCTGTCGCCTGTCAAGAAAAGGCACTCTCGGGGAAAGTCCTCCTATCTCCCCGATCCCCCTCACCACGCCTGATTCCAGACTGCGAGGCGGGAGAGGCCAGGCAGAAAGGGAGGAATCGTGTTTGCCATCAACAGCTCAAGAGAGTAGCATGGCAGCAAGATTGATGACACCCTCCCTGAAAGTAACAAAAGAACTCCTGTGCACGAGGGCCCGCTTATGGGGCTTGATAGAGTTGTCATCCTCTTAATAAACAGCTCTGATATGTCAGCGGCAGTGGCAGCAGGGACTACACCATGCTCACCCACCAAGCCACGGGCAGGACCACCTACTGGCATCACAGCACGCACATCCGTGGGCAATCTCTCCATATGAAGGCCCTTGTGGGCATACGCAGGAAGAAGAATACATAAATGGCAAATTCCTGTCTCTTGATTTCATTGTTGTGCAAGAGAGACTAAAGCTAAATTATGCAATAACATCTGTGAAAGAAAATTAGCATTCATCCTGGTTTTGTTGTGGTTGAGTTTATCTGTGCAACATAAACAAGTGGCATTTTTTGAGTTTGTACCTAATAAATTTGGGAGAAAAGGGTCAGCTCTAGAACTAATTAAAAGGCGGACAATTGGATTTCATTGAGGGGCTGATGTGTGCTCACAATGCAAATAAAACCCACAATAATCTGAGTTTATGGCACATAAGAGTGCTTCTAGTTTTTACGCATGACAACAGGACTTTAGGCAACACAAAATCTCATCTTAATTGCAATTGACACACCCGCAAATATTATTATTAGCAATTGTTAAACAGCTAATGTTAGCTACCATTATTTGGTAGCTAAGCCACTCTCTTGAAATAAAATATATTCATTACAATGTCCAACTGAATAATTTCATAAGAATTTGTGGAATAAATTGAAAGTAAAGTATTGATCTGATCTGTTCTCTGTTTTGATACAAATCTTAATTTTAAAAACAAAAACTAAATAAAGGGCAACCCGATGACAAAAACACAAATTCATTTTTTTTTATAGCCTGCCACCACAATATTCACTTATTTTTCACCGGAAACGTTGTTGTCTCTGTCACGATTCAATCTGCAGCACACTCCCCGCACGCTGTATAATACCTAGTTAAAGCTAGCAGGGTGTGAAATGGTATTTGGAAGCAAATGAAACTGACTATGAAACAGTGGAGTTGGGAGATATTGCCATGTCAAGATGACAGACAAGTCCTGGAATGGAGCAAAAAAGTTATTATCCCAAAGAAGAGCAAGGCTGGAATAAATATAACCCATGATGCCTCACGCGGCTCTGCCTTTATCCTCGCTGATACCAGAGAGAGAATATAGACAAAAAATCACGGCAACAATCCCAGCAAAACCTGCTGATTTTCATTTGAACAATCAATAGTATTTCATGCTGCCGTGCCAATAAGTGTTATTGCAAAGTGTTTGGTTATTGATGCTCCATATAAAGTGTTTAGAAGGAGCTTTAGAGCAACAAAATCCCTGGAGGCTCCCCCTGGCCTGATTTACAGCTGAACCGGTGAGTCATAGAGGACATGCTGGGCATTGAAATAGTGACAAGTATGTTGTCAGCCTTATTAATTTTTAAGGTAGAGTGTCCTGTGGTTTAGTAGAGGACATGATGATATATTATGGCCAAGGGATAGCAGGGGTTATAGCCTAATTGTCACAAGGTTGAGTGGGGTGAAGGCGTAAGATGTGTTATTTATCAACCTCTGGGCTAAGTGACCAAGCTAAAACCTAGGAGGTAAGTTTTAAAGTCTTGGAGAGAACGTTTGTGGTGCAATTTTCTCAGAATCCTTTTTTTCAAAATGTAGTTCTACTATACAGTTCCACTGGAAGAGTCATATGGTCAAAAAATGCTTTATTTGTAAGTCTGACTTCAAAAAATCTCTCCTTCACACATTACATTTATCACTGCTAAAAAATAGCACTGCTGTACCCTGCCATCTCACTTTAGTTTCCTCTATGGAGGCCTTCTAATATATCTTAACAAACCAGTTTATATTATATTACACATGAGATGTAATCATTTTCATCAAACTGAATGGTAAATATTGCCTTTCTAATCATAGAATTACACCAAATCCAGGAAAGAAACATGGACAGGTTAAAGGGGAGAGTCCCACATTAATTGCCAAATGATTCAAAAATAGAAACCATGGAAAAGTTCTGGTAGACAAAGTCCTCTGTTGGTAGATGCTGCCCCCTGCTGGACTATCAAGAGATTCTCCAAAACAAAGCTCTGTTTTATCCATAGACCATATATTATATTAAAGCTTCAGTAGGTAACTTTTGTAAAAAAATATTTTTTACATATTTGTTAAAACTGTCACTATGTCCTGACAGTAGAATATGAGACAGATAATCTGTGAAAAAAATCAAGCTCCTGTGGCTCCTCCCTGTGCTCCTACTGCCATTTGCAGAAATACACCGCTCCCGGTCAGAGACAGCCAATCAGAGCCAGGAGGAGTGTCTTAGCAGTGTCAATCACTCTCGTGGACGCACAGCGCGTACCGTGTTCAAGCTCAAGATTGTGTGCTACAGCTGTGCTAATTGCAGAGAAACAACTTTTCAGGAAAACTGCCATTTTCTTGAGTGACACCTGCTCAGAAAACAAAGTCGGGCAAACAGAAGAAGACCGATGACGAAAAGCGAGCTAAAAAGAAAGAATTAAACGAAGCCCGAAATAAAACGAGGGTCAACATCGGAGCGGCTTTTCAGAGGTGGTGGGAGCTACGCCTCCTGAAAGGATTCAACACGGATTCAGAGCTAGCCACATTTCTGCTTGACATGTAAGTATCCCTGCTTGATTTGTTTAATTTTGTAAGAACTACACAACTAAGATAGAGATGGTTACAGTATCACTGGCGATAGCGCAAATCTCATTTTACTCTGTAGCTTGTTGCTAGCTAAGTCTAACAGTTAGCTTGTTAGCTTGTAGCACGGCAGGAATGTTGTAGCAGGTGAAGTTTAACTTTACCTGCTAACTCCTTCACCCTCAGTATAAGTAATATTGTTTCAATACCTACATTTAGTAAGCCAAAATGTTTTTTTGTCGATCACAATTAAATGTAGCTATGGTGAAACTATAATTGTGCGCTGTCCCTGTCAACGTTTGGCAAGGCAGAATTCTATTTTTGATTAATTTTAAACTTAGACGTTTTCTTCCCCCTCAGGATGTAACTTGTAAATGATTTATTTTACCCATATGCAAAATAAAGCCTAAGACCTATTTCTAAGATGTTATTCCTTGGCTTAGCTAGTGAGTTTCCTCAGGGATTCATCATTCCTACTGAAAGTTTAGTGTTTTAAATTGATCCAAAAGGTAATTCAATAATGTACTGTGTAAAGTGCTGCTTTTGTTCTCACAAATGAGCGATTACATAAAAACTAATTTTAAACCCTTTTATTGAAAAATATTTAAAAAACTTAATAGAAATATTTTAAATAAGCAATTTTTTTACCTAAAGTTTTAAAAGCACAGCACACAACAGCTATACCCTCCTCAGAATAAATCCCCTGTATTGTCCATGAGGATGTGGAAAGCATCGGTGGCCCTGCTTACTAGCCTGCACGTTCATGGCAGGCTCCGCTGTGGGGGAGGAGCTGTGGAGGGGGGGCTGTAGCGCAGCAGAGAGCAAGGGGGAGGGACCTGTAAGGTGTGCTTGTTCAAATTTTTAGGCTAAGGCTGAATCCCATTTCTCCATCTTACCCCTACCCCTTGGCCCTTGAAACCAAGGGGTAAGGGGTAGGGGTGAAAACATACCCCTATGAAATGGGACACCACTTGGTTACATCCCCATACAGTATTGATCAAACAAACTTCCAACATGCAATACATGCGCATACACATGTATCATGTATACATACATATACACCCTGTATACATCGTGTGTTGTATATCTGTTTTAGTTATCACCGTTTTGAATGTCATTGATGTTCAGAAAAACATTTTGTTAACAAAAATCTGTCTTTATTGCCAATAAATTAAACATAACAGGCAAAAACATTACATAAAATTATGTTACAGAACCATTATCAACTATTAGAACCATACCTAACATGTCACACACATAAAAAGGCTTCATATGTGTAAAACTAAAAAAATGCATGAACAGGAATTAATTACAAATGAATACAATGATACAGTACAAATGCAATAATGAATGGGTACAACATGGACACATGAATTAGGAAACTTCTGCTCGTTTTCAGCCCCAAAGTGGATCAGCTGCTGTGTCCTCCTGTGTGATACAGAGCGGTATATGTAAATCACGTAGCGATGTATCATAGACCGTTAATATTAATATGTATACAGTCTATGCGATGTATACAGTCCATTCAAGGCAGAGAAATGCGGGACTGTTGTTCAAATCTAGCAATTTTTAGTTTAAAAGTTTCAGTTAAGAACATGGTTGCAAGTATATATGCACAGGACTGCATAGACCACAAAACAAGACTATTGTAACTTTTTAATCAATTATTTAAGCCGAAAATATTTACATTTATGGGTCTCTCTGGTCGAAGCGGCAGCCATTGTTGTTGCGTGTGTTTACAAGTGAGGTCGCGTCCACACTTGGTTTCTAGGGGTATACACTAGGGGTATAAAACGTTAATCTTGCGATAAGAAAATTGATGCTGTTAAAATGGGTTTGCATTAATGCCGTTAATAATGCATTTAACTGACAGCACTAATACAAATATATTAGTTTTTCATAAAACTGAACCAAACCAAAATAAAAGAAGATTCCACACCTCTCTGTTCAAGTAAATGTAGGCTACGTAAGATGGAGAGCCACATCCCCTAGGTTACTCATGGTATCGTCTCTCTATTTAAGGCCACGTTTCACAGAAAACTCTCGACAGATTGGTGCAGCAGCTTGCATGGTGCCTTCAGGCAAATGTGACAATGATTAAGATGTAAAAACTCAACATGTTTTTGTCTGAGAATGACAAGTCACTTAACATGGGCTGTGATATCCTCATTCACCAGGAGCACAACCTGATACTTTGGAAAACTAAAGTCACAAGAGTTATTTATATGTATTTAACAATTTTCTTAAGTTAGGATGTGTTCTGAGATTGACATCTATTCTTAAATACTTTTTACTACTGGAAAGACAAAAACATCCAGGGTGCTCAGGAAGTTCAGTCAGATGTTTGAAGGTGCTTTTTGGGGTCGGCAATTCAATTAAGTATAGAAAAAAAGGGAAATCCAAGGCACTGTTCTTCAAAATGATTTTAAAAGCCTTTATTTTACAGGCTATGTCATCATAGAAAATTTAAAAGACATAGGGAGAAGCAATCCACAGGTAGCGGAACAGACAGCCTTCTTTAGGTTTCTACTACTACTTTGAATATTTTAACTCTCCAGAAATTGTCTGTCTCTGTTCATATTTGGTCTTTGGCATCAGTCCATCTCTATGGCAACTGAGCAAACTCCAATAACTGATGAAAACTCTGAGATGCGGTTAAAAACCCTAAAAAGATACCAAGTAGACTTTGAGTTAAGATTATTTTGTGAAACGTCCATGTGACTTCCTATGTGATATTTATAGATATTGGGAAAATATTCCTATCAATATCATGATATTGATTTAAAACATTATTTTTCAACAACAAATATGAAACTGTGCTGTCTTTTTGGTCTTACTTGTCTTTATAAAGAACAGGTAGAGGGACCTCCTCCTTCTCAGGTACTCCAGAGGTAATAACAGAGGCTCCTCATCATCATCATCTTCATCGTCTGCTCTGGAGCTCTGAGTCCATCAGGTGGTGCTCTCCATCCACTGAACTACCAAACAAAACAATAGCATTGCATGTAGTACAATGTTTCAGGGTATAAAAGATGTAGGTTTAATTAGCAGTTACAGTATTATGTCATCCTGATAAATACATACACACACACACACAATCTAAATAAAGAACAAACGTTTAAACGACACAGTATATAGGTATTCACAGTGGATGACAAGGGAATGAAATGTAATTCTGTTTCAATGTTATTTTCATACATCAAAGAGCCTATTATTAATACCAATATTTTGTGGCAATTCACTTGGCACACTTCCTGCTCACTAGTTTGAATCTGGGGCAGAACATAGATCTATCTTTGTGGTTGTCATTCATTTCTGCCTCTATCTACAACACACACCAATACACCAAACACTGCAACAAAACTCTTGTCCAGAACTTGCTGCAGAGCTATGGTGGGGGCATCCTCTGAATTTAGAAGTAGGTTCAAAGACATGTCCAGCTCAACTCTGCAACAGTCCCGGATGGTGAAGCATGGTATTAAAGCACAGGAGAACCACAGACAGCAAATGTTCCTGGGGACTTTCTCCACACTGTCTCCTCATTATTGTCCAGGGTAACCACAACAACCTAACTGTTCATTCATGCCTTCCTTCAGCACAAACTATAGTGGGACTGTATTGGGTGGAAGCACAGCCGAAGCACTGTCCCAAGTCAGTATCTGCCAAGGAAATTGTCTAGTCTTAATATGCATTGCTATTTGTACTTGTGAATACACAAGCCACAAGAAGTAATTAGGTGGTTGTTTTATTGTTGGCTCACTTTTAATCACAACATGCTAACAGGGAACATAGGATTCCATTCATTACGCTAAGCTAACTAGCGGCGGTGCTGCCGGTGTTGTACCAAACTAAAACAACGCATGCACTGAGACAAAATATTCGTTGGCCCACCTATCTACAACTAGGGGAGAGAGTGATAAGCCCTATTTCAACAAACGGTGGCGTGTTCCTTTAAAGTTACCTAAAGGTTCAAAGCAAGTTAAATACCACAGAGGTCAGTGGGCATCCTGAGGAATTAGGCCTGAGGCAACATTTTCATGCTCTTTGGCACTGAGGTTATTTCAGGTTGCTTTGCAGCAACAGAAGGTATCCAATAGGGTCGGTGGTGATGCTTTCTCAACTACATCAGTGTCCTTGCCAGCTGATAACCTCAAACTGACAATGCACAGTTATCTCGTAAAAAAAAGTACAATAATCTTTGTGTTGCATCACATTTGTATCAGAGCTAGGAAAACAGAAAACCATTTGTCCCCTTGGAGGGAAAGCTCCCTGCAAATCCAAGTTTTTCTGAGCAATCACCTTTATCTGAAAATGAAACATTTCATTCTGGTGGAGAATTCTCCTCCAGGATGATAACATCACACATCACTGACTGATTTAATGAGTATGGAAATATTGTGCATGCCATGGCCTTCCCAACCACCAGACCTTAACACAGCTGAACACCTATGGGAGATTTTGGACCAATGTCAGCACCACCAAATCATCTAACACCAAATGAGGTAATGTCTTGTGAAAATGGTGTTTGTCCCTCTAGCACTGAAGCTGTTAAGGATGCGTGTCCCAACACCTCATTTAAATGTCAGCCATCTTCTGGCCTACAAAGCCAAAAAGCAAAGTAAACGTTATTCATTCAGTCAATATTAAGTCGAGACCAGAATCGGCCTTTTTGACATTTACTTTAACGCATAATTATGACATAAGTGTATAACTAATGTTTACGTAATGTAGAACAGCGTTTAACGTGTAACTTCAAAAACTAAGCTAAAAGGATAAGCTAGCTAGAACAGCTAGCATTATGCTCTTCCTAGCCATTTCTTGTAACTGAATTTAAATTAATCCGACATTTTAGTAATTGAATTAGGCAGTAGCTAAACCCAATCATGACAGAGGGTAACAGCAGCTAATTTACCACCGGCAGTCCTGCTAAAAGATCTCTGTAAACGTTAGGCCCGTGACACAGTTTGAAAGTATTTTTCCTTCAACATCAAAATTGTCTAGAAGCTAGTTAAGGTTAACAGCATGTATTCATACCAGGTAGAATAGACCGTTTTATTACAATGAAGAAACTAAAGAAGTCTGTAGATTATGCTCTTAAAATTAAGTTTTAAATCCGAAGTAAACCTCTTATGATTTAACGTTAAGCTATACACGAACCTTACACATCACACAATTTCAGAAAAGTCGAACAGACCTCTGATTGTTTTAAATAAGGATAATGGATTCATTTTACACAACTAGTGCATCCTGGACTCAACCGGAGTGTACCAGACTAAATTAATATTTACATAACATCTAGCATTAAAACAAGAACGTCTGCAGTACTGACTTCTACCACATGGTGTCGTCTTGCACTGAGAACCCTAGAATATATGGAGGATGGTGTACATGTTTGTCCCTCGCGGTTCAGTCCTTCTTCAACAATAAAGCACGTTTAATAAAAGTTTTCGCAGCGTCGTTTAATCTAGTATCTACATATGTGCGGGACACGCGCAGGCACGCACACACACACACACACACACACACACACACACAGGCAGCACGCGGCTAAACAGAGCTCCTGCAAGAGGGCGTTGCAGGCTCCGTTTGTTTTGCAGGCCGTCCAATAATCGAGCTGCATGCCTTCAATCACCAACACGCTGCCGTCTCTCCGACCAATCAAAGACGCGACGTCCCAGTCCTGCTCTTATAAATGTCCACGGATCGGCGGAGACTCGGTACCAGATAATGAGACAGACACTAAAGATACAGCAGACGACAAGACACCGGACCTGTCCGTCCTTTAGTTTTTATTTCGATTTTCTCGTTCATCCAGGTAATTTGACTTATTTTCCCTGCCTTTTGAAACTTAATCATGGTTGGGCAGGAGCAGCTCAGTAGCCTAGCTACTAATTGTACTGATAACCATACTTTATACAATGGACTCTTACATTTATGGGCATTTCTTTTTATCTTAAATGGCTCCAACTTTTTTATTTAGTCTGTTTTGGATGTTGTGTGTACGTTTTGTTTTTAAATAAGGTTGTAGATAGGTAGCTAGTGGCGAGGTGATGGATTACAACGTGGAAGGCAATGATGTAATATTGCTTCACTGTGGCAGCCAACTATTGTAACTATGACGACAGGCGTAGGCTCCAGGATGTACTGTAAAGACTCGTTTTTCTGAGGTCGTGTTTGTTTCCTTATAGTGTGGTTTTCCATGAGGTATGTTTTGTGAGCTGGCAATCTGCCATGTTTAATTAAATCTTAATAGTTATGCACATACGGTGGAAAGTGGCTTCGGCTTTACTCTTTGTCCCCAAGCTGGAGAGGGGGGAAGAGACTGGAAATGTACCTTCTTTTATAGCCTCAACGCATTTTTCACCCCTCTTCCCTTCTGGAAGAGGCGACAATGGCGCTGTTTTTGTGTTTTTGCGATGCCCACCCTTCCCCCACCCCCTTAAAACAAACGTTTAGCAACTTGTGATCCAGAGCGCACCGAGTTCTTATCTCATCTCCTCTGCTTTGTCTCTCCTCAGGTGTGTTATAGTAGCAAACAAGAAGATGGCCACGTCTGCCAGCGCAACATTGAGTAAAGCTGTCAAGCAGCAGTACATGGAGCTTTCACAGGGGGATAAAGTCCAAGCCATGTATATTTGGATTGATGGAACCGGAGAGGGGCTCCGCT
Source organism: Etheostoma perlongum (assembly GCA_026937815.1). NCBI lineage: Eukaryota > Metazoa > Chordata > Actinopteri > Perciformes > Percidae > Etheostoma > Etheostoma perlongum. The sequence continues at coordinate 17,951,595 of CM049382.1, forward strand.
GCAAAACCAGGACGCTGGATTTTGAGCCCAAAAGCATCGAAGGTAAGCGGCTCCTGAAACACCCTGAAAGGTTCGTAAAAATGGTAAGTCCTACGGTGTAATATAACGTCCTTTTGACTCTTGTAGATCTACCAGAGTGGAACTTTGATGGCTCCAGTACCTACCAGTCTGAGGGCTCCAACAGCGACATGTATCTGATTCCTGCTGCCATGTTCCGGGATCCATTCCGTAAAGACCCTAACAAGCTGGTCCTATGTGAAGTGCTCAAGTACAACCGCAAACCAGCAGGTAACTAACAATTTCAGAAAACTATGTTGCCCTCTACAAAATAAAGTAATATGACAATACAACGTTAAAGGTGATGTAACTGTAGTTTCTTCTCAACAAGAGCAGATTTGATTAGTTTCAACAGTGCATTGTGGGTGAGACATTACTTTTTATAAGGAGAATAAAGGGGTGAAAAAACACACACACTTAGGTCAAGAAATGTCATGTTCAAAAATGATCTTGAGTATCTTTAGTTCTATATGTTGGATAAAACAAGCATGCAATGTGACCTGAATGGGACCACCCTCTGTGGCTCCCCTCAAACCATTCAAACAATTGAAAGATTAAGCCCTGCTAGGTTGCATTCTGTGTGTGTTTAATACAAAGTTTCATGACTTACTTTGCACGCACTTGCATGCATGCATAACCCAAGTTCACTAATTTGCATATGCACTTGTGCATACACACTGATGTAGGTATTAGAAGTTGAGGCTTGTACATGTGGTGGCTGTAAAGGTAAAGTAGCCCTTTACTAAAAAAAAAAAAAAAAAAATGTACAGGACATTTAGATTCAAACTATAATAACTATTATAGTATATAATAACTATTGTACAGTTACATACACTATTAACAGTTGTATTGAGGGCATATCCAACACTTTCATAACTCTGGGACCCTAAAGCAAATTATTGCAATACCTTCCATGTTGGAGACCAAATCACTACTTCTATGATTTGCCCTGCCTTTAGATTACTACACAAATGATACTTTTGCCGAACTGGCTCAGGTAACTGGATTTTAATGTACTTGTCTTTTTATTTTTTGCAGAAACCAACTTCCGAATCACATGCAACAAGGTGATGAAGATGGTGGAGGACCAACATCCCTGGTTTGGCATGGAGCAGGAGTATACCATTCTGGGCACAGACGGACACCCTTTTGGTTGGCCATCTAATGGTTTCCCTGGACCACAAGGTAAGCAGCTACTTTAAAGCTTTGTGCATAAAAATTATTAAATTATTTTCTGGATGTTTGTTTTAATATTTAAAATATGTACAGGTCCATACTACTGCGGCGTGGGAGCTGACAAAGCCTATGGCAGAGATATAGTGGAGGCCCATTACAGAGCCTGTCTGTATGCTGGAGTTGATATCTGTGGCACAAATGCAGAAGTGATGCCTGCTCAGGTAATAAACTCATAATCCAAGTTTGGTCTTTTTTTATACTTTTTTTTTAATTTTTGTGTAGTGTTAACCAGTTAAATATTTTGTTTTATTTATAATAAACTTTTGTGTTTCAGTGGGAATTCCAGGTTGGACCTAGTGAAGGGATCAACATGGGTGATCATCTCTGGGTGGCACGCTTCATCCTGCACCGTGTCTGTGAAGATTTTGGGGTTGTTGCCTCATTTGATCCCAAGCCAATCACAGGCAACTGGAACGGTGCTGGCTGCCATACAAACTTCAGCACAAAAGAGATGAGGGAAGAAGGTGGATTAAAGTGAGTGTCAAAAGCATCATGGGGGTTGACTTGACAGCTCTGCCATTGTTTTTATTTGTTTTGCATAAATTATTTAGAATTTCTGATGGGAATCTTGTCATTTCTGCTTTCAGAGCCATTGAAGATTCCATTGAGAAGCTTGGGAAGAGGCACAGCTATCACATCCGTTCCTATGATCCCAAAGGGGGGCTCGACAACGCTCGCCGTCTCACCGGCCATCACGAAACCTCAAACATCCACGAATTCTCTGCAGGCGTGGCCAACCGTGGCGCCAGCATCCGCATTCCTCGTAACGTCGGCCAGGAGAAGAAGGGCTACTTCGAGGACCGTCGCCCATCGGCCAACTGTGACCCATACAGTGTTACAGAGGCCCTGATCCGCACCTGTTTGCTGAATGAGGAGGGTGATGAACCCACGGATTACTAAATACACAACTCAATGACTCACTTCCACTGTCCTCATGACTTATCTTTTAAATTAGTACTGTATTTTTATTTTTTCTCTCCCTCTGAGATGATTTAACCTCCATTTTAATGGCTTAAAGTTGGCTGGTCAACTTAAAACGTGACAAGGTAATATCCTTGGTAGATATGCGCTGGTAATGGCAGGGTATGTCTTTCCCCTCTTCTTTAGAAGGGGAATGGCTTTTGTAACACATGTTTTATAGCCCATGTCATATCTTTCCCTTTTCTGTTTGACTAAAATGAACTAAAGCTCACAGAAGCTGAAAAGTAGAGCTGCTAAGGTTGGACAGCATGTGTAAATTAATAAAAAAATCTGACTAGTTCATGTACTGTTAATATGTTGACCTGCCTTTTTTTAAATTCAGTCTTCAATGTTACTAACTCTTGATTATGAAGTGTCTATATTTTAAATGGCAATGTTTGATGTCTTCAGTTTTTGACACACTGGGTCATCTTGTATGGTACATTTGTAGATGTCTGTACCCAGACGTATGTTGTTCAAATGTGGTGGATCTGTCCATAATGCCATTTGTAGATTTCCTTAAGGAGTTTTATCCTTTTGTCAACTGCGATATTGTAATGCACCTGATTTGGTAAAACATGTTTACTGGACCTGGTGTTTTTATTGATACATTTAAAACTTTTATTTTTATCACAATGAGGCTGTATGACTCTTCACTTCAACACTTAAGCGCTTTGGCAAATGTATTTGTTTTCCAAGAGTTGGGGAAGATTGTTACCTTTATGCAATAAATAAGTTAGCTTAGCATAAAGACTGGAAGCGGTGAAAGGGCACCTAACGTTTAGTGGCCTTCACACAGGCTAGCTTTCCCCTTGATTCCAGTTTTTACCCTCAGCTTGCTGAAGTGGAGACCAACACTGGAGCTCAAAGCTCTTTCAAAATAAGAATTAATGATGGTGTGCACATCCCATTAAAAACTGGGGCAACTTTATTTGTATATTAACCTTGGTCTGAAGATCTTGTGAACACCGTAACGCTCACTTACTTGTAAAAGCTGTGTGCCCCTGGTGACTGCATTTTACTAACAGTGGTAAACTAAAATTCTTGATAAAATGAATTGCACCTCAAGGTAACTCTAGTAATCTGGCTGTGTGTTCTTTTGCCAAATGTTCTGATGTTTTAGTCTAGCTGATCTCTTGGCAGGAGCTCAACAGCTGCTTTGTTCTAGCTGGTCTTTAGGACCCTGTGGGAAGTAACTGGAAACTGGTGTACTCACGAGACAAGTTATTATACTCCTCGACTGCAACAACAGCCAGAAGCCAATGTTCCCAGAAGTGCTTAGTTAAAAACTACACCGCACCTCTGACTGTTGTGGCTGAGAAACTACCTTGTCTGCATCCTGTTTACTATCAAACAAACCAGACCAGCGATTTGACAAAACAAAAATACATTCATTTTTGAGTACATCTGGATTTGGTGTCAATTTCTACCAAAAGGAGCATATCAAGACAATTTTTAGTTGCATATATTTTATCATTTAGGCAAAGTGCACCTTTAAACTGCTAATGAAAATGTTTCCTGAATATCTTTATAATGCCATCAAATGATGTCTGTTAAACATATGTGCCAATTTGGCAAGTATTTCATTCAGAGCTGTCTTTAAAAAATAGTTGGGAGTCAGAACTTTACAAATATAAACATTAGTGAATACATTACTTGTTTCTTTTACCAACAGAACTGGGAGACATTTCAACCACACGTCTTCACAAGACGCACTTAACAGCCTCATTTTACGGGACATAAACATTTACTTGGTGTTCTACTCGGGGGAAGCAACAAAAAGTTGGCGTGCTGTGAGACCTTTCCCCTACATCCCAACTGCCCTCACAACAGCACAATAGTCAGCTCCCTGATTGGCTTTGCTGGGAACAAGTTAACCAATCATAAAGCTATGGGGCAGGTTCAGTCCTTTTTTAAGAGGATGTTGGCTATCCTAAAGCCAACACAAGTCTAACTTTGTGTTGGTGTTTCAGTAATCTGAAACCTCTCTGGCCCTTAAATATAGTTTTGTGTCTGCATTTGCTGGTTCTAGGAGTTTATGTAAAGTTTTCAAGTAAAAACCTGTGGTACAGAATGCAAGGTCTGGAGAACAGCTTAAAAGGTAGCAGGAAACACCTATGCTTTAATACTTAATATGGAATGTAAATATAATTCCAGAGTAATCTCTATCTACAATGGGGCTAAATCTTTTTCCATATTTATATTTTTGTCTACATCCATGCAGAAGCTGTTGTGCAGTACAGCTAGGAAATAGTGTAAGAATTTGTCAGTCCCTCCCCCATACATGCAGTAATTCTTTCCATGCACCAAAAACATAACCAAAACATAGGCCCACATCCAAAGACTGCATTCATTATCTGCTACACACAATTATGGGGTAATTAAACTGGCTCACACATTATTTAAACAGCACATCATTCCAGGTAAAACTATATTCCCAGAGGAAAACAGGGACATAATGTTCTTTGCCCCACCCTTGATTGTTGATTTGAAGAAGGCATGAAGGTCACAGTGTTGCCAGAATAAACGGAGATATGCATATGGAGCTAGAGTTGCAACACATTTTTCTTATTTTCAAGTCTACCTCCAGTCCTTTGTGTGCGGTACTTTTCCCATTTATATTACTTTTTTACCCCCCCCCAACCTTCCCACTAATCCCACCTGTGACATTATTTTATTCCTTTTACCATATGGATAGTCAAAACATTACCAAAAGGCAATTAACCATAATCACTGCTTTTTATCATGTTTCCATTTCTATATCTGAACACACTTCAGTGTTAAATGAGAACTGTGAAAAGCATCTAATGACATTCAGTCACCGTCTTAACTCCCTTCCACTTCCTCGCTTTGAAGCTCAATTAGGGGGCTTCTATTTGCATGCAGAATCCAAACCACCTTCCGCCTGGGAAGCTCAAACGATGGGGAGACACTGGACAAAGGATGGAGAGGGATGCTGCCCTGTTGCTATGACAACCACCAGAATGTACAGGCTGGATCGTGGTGGTTCTTGTATGGAGTGGGAGCGAAAAAAAGCACATGTTACGTAAGGAGGGAAAATACATGAAATGGGGTCTCATAAATGGAGCTGCACAATAACCCTCTAGCTAAACACAGCATTAACATGCTAGTCAGTTAGCATGTACTCACACTATGGCACCAAGCATCACAAATGCCCTGCAACTTTGTACTTTTTTAACATATTACATATTAAAAATAATGACAGATATTTGGTAATCTAATGTAAAAACTGTACATGGAACTGCAAGAAAAAGCACGTGCACAGAATAACTATTGTTTTTAGGATGTGGCTTTGCTGTGCATGTGGGCTAGACTATGATTCTCTTCACTGAAGCTGTGTTGTGTAACACATCATACTAGTTCAAACCAGTATTGGCTCTTCTTGCCACAATGTGCAACAGAGGAAAGGAGCTCTGCAGGATGAGGGGATGATACAAAATTGTTGTCAAGTGCCTAATACTGCATAAGAAAACTGCAAGAGATGGAGAGTACATGTCAGTGAAGGACAGAATTGTCTCATTGCTCATTTCTTCACAAGAAGCATGTATAATCCTATGAAAGAGAAAAAAACAACAAGATGAGTTTCGGCCTATCTGAAGGAGTTTTTAATTATAATATATAACAATTATGGCAAACATGTTTTCATTATGTTTTTTTTTCTTTTTTATGTGATTTTATCAATAACTAAATCTAGTTTTCTTAAAGCAACCTTCCTTGCAGATCCCTCATGCACAAAATATTCACTCTCACGTGCAACAGGGGAACCTGATCACACATTCTTATGTTAGCCTTATCAACACGTGCTAACACAGCGCTGTCAATGGGGCAGAGAATACCAAGCTACAGCATGTGTACATCCACGGTGGTCACATATCCAAACGGTTTGGTGTTTTCACACAGACAGATGTTGTACCCTTACTCAAGGCATCCTGATTGGCTGAGCATTATGGTGTGATTGGGTTGATGCTAGATTCCCTTAAGCCAGTCATGCTTACCTGCGCCATGATTGGTCACGCCGTTACGTATGACACAGTGACACAGTTTTGACTGTACAGCTGCAGCACAGACACAGTTATGTGCTTTTGTTTATATCATAGCTGATGGAAAGTAGAATCAGATGAAAGTGTGTTTTTTGTGTAGTGGGGTAAATAACGTTTTATAGAAAACAATGATTTTAGCATTTGAAATGTATTCATTGCCTACTTTTACAAGTAAAAACGGTGTTGGTAATTGTGGAGTAAAGAACAGACATCTGCTTAGTTATTTGTAAATCAAATGTCCACATTTAAAGCAGTAGGAATTATAACCCTCTGACAGAAAAAGGTGGGGTCATACTTGAGCTACTTGGTATCTAAATTCTTTGCACTTGAAAAAATGTATCCAGCATCCAGCATTGCAAAAATGTTTCTTTGTTCTAAATTGTCGCTTAAAAGATATTCATCCACTGCTGACGTAGCTCCCTGGAGGAAAAGACAAGTGACAAAATTCTTTAAAAAAAATGTGCTTTGACATTTTGCTCACAAACTGTTCTGGCTACAAACTGTTCTGTTCAGTTTCACCAAAGTTTAAGCAGTTCACACACAATGACTGTTGAACAATAAGCAGGGTGAATGGCCAGATGCTAGTACTTGTGTGACTTTAACACCCCACCCCCCCACCACCATAAAGTCTCCTGCTGATTTATCTGCAGGGGTTGTCCGCTTTTTAACACACAAAACAGTGGGTGACCTGCAAACCCCACAATCTACGAGGAAGTTTTCTATTTCATAATATAAGGCATGCAAAACACATCCCTGTCCTTACAGAGGGAAAAAAAACTTTTGCTAGTACACTTTGTCCTGTATGTTTGTAGTGAAACTGTTTTGAATTAAAAAAAACTGATATAATATACAACTTTATTGCTTTATGTGGGGACACTGGAGCACTGCATCAGCAGACAGTATAAGTATAAAAGAAGACATGCAATTATATGAAAATGCACTGTGAAGAAAGCTGTCATTGATCATGCTGTATTTCCCTTACAACCTTGTACCCTTTGCACTAAATCACATTTGACCAGACGTACACAAGTCACTTAAATGTCCCTTGTATTTGATCACGTTGAATCCTTTACAATAGAACCTTTGACTGAATGAATCTTGGCTTGATCATAATCTCCCACTTGGATGTAATAAGAATACTTTCACCTCTGGCCGATGAGCTTTTTGTCTTGAGAACAAAGCCACGCAAAACACAAAGTGAAAGAAACAACCCTGCCAATAAATTAAAAGAGAGAACATAATCCTATCAGTGTTAAAATTTAAAACTAACCTTTGTCTTGTGTACCACGCTCTAAGCCTTAAAAGTGTGACAATACTGTAAGAGATGTTTGACTTGTTCCTTGTTGTCAGTATCAGATTACAAAATTGCCACGATGTGTACTGAAAAATTCATAATTTTTATACAATAAAAAACATAAACATATACCAAATTCAGTTACATTCATAAAGATGTCTACTTTTACTGACGCCTGGTCAAAAAATAGTTTGTATTCTCTAATATAAAGAAAAAAGGTAAATATATCTTGTTAAACTTGGTAAATTCAAGCTCTTTGACTAGTTTCATACAAAAATGCTTTATGTAGTGAAGTTATATTAAGTTATATTTCTTTTGCGTTATGCTAACAGCTGCCTCTCACATGGCAGCCATTATACTGAAGGCTCTTTAAAAGATTGACCCGCACAAGCAAGTCAATGTTCTGGGTCAACTTCAGCAGTGAAAGAACACTTCTGCCAGATGCTCAATGAACAAGACCATCTTCACGTGAGTCACACAAGAATTCCAGCACACCAAAAAGAACCCGCCCTCACACCCACTCTTAGCGTTAATCACACCTCGACAAGCCTTTTTTTGGCACCAGTTAGGTAACATACTCAGCACTTTGTGCGTCATGTAAAATCTACTCATCAACCCTCAGTCAACAGTTGACAGCAAGATTTTAGATTTCCCAAAAATTGCACTGTACCACAATATTGCTGGTAAGGAAACCATTTGAGGGCTTTAAAGGGGAAACATTTCTATGGTGTAACTGCTAACAAGTCTAACAACTCTAACCACATCTGAAACCTGACAAGGAGCCCCAACTAGAAACAACTGGTTTAATCTTTAACAATGTGTTGTATTTTTTAAACTTGTTATCATTCTGAAAACTAGCCAGTAACTACAGCTGGAAGTATAAATTGCAAATGCCTCAAAACTGTAGGCTTACTTAAGAACAGTACTTGTGGGGTTTTTCCATTGGCACTTTGGCCGTGCCGAGCCAAACCATGCTGGGCTGATTTGCGTTTCCTTTACTAGTTTTAGCAGGCTGAGCTGCGCCCGAGATGGACCTTTCTAGTTTAGCTTACTTTCGTATACATTTGTACACACTTGTCTAGTGTCATCAGGAATGCCGCCAGAGTGACTAGGTGAGACATTGAGACTCCATCAAATTAGCCAGTCACATGCAAGTAGGAACCAATAAAATCTGCATGGTTGTGTTTTTATAGCTGCTATGGTAGCAGAAGGTAACAATAAAGACATAAATTGATGCACAAACTATATTTGTCATGAGACAGATTTCCACACTTTGCACCATAGAGAACGAACAGACTCTGACTTTCAGACACATTCATCTCAGCTCCTTCAGGTGCAGTGTTTAATCTGTGCTGTGTCCTGTTTTGATCCTGTCTCTTACTGCCCTCAGTGGACACGTGAGACATGTCTTGTTTTAATACATTGACTTTCCTCTCTATAATAAGACCTATCACAAAATGTGCCAGAGGATGAATTCTAATGACATTTGTGAACATTTGACATTCTGTCAGTAGGGAAACATAATTAGGGAGTGTGTGGCTTCAGGGCTAACTTTAAATTTTCTTGTAGGATTAAATTGACACACCCAGGCATAATTTATTAGTTGGATGGAACAGGGTGGGAAAATAGGGACCATATAAAAAATAGCAGGACTTATATTTTAAGCTCTCATCAGACCTGCTTGAGAAGTGTATGTAGCTAAAATATATGACAGAGACAGACAACTTCACTAGGGAATACCTTGACTTTCAATTTTCACTGCTTAAGCATTTAAAAGCTTACTCAGTATATCTGCCTTTCATGTTAATATTTCTCTGGATATTGGTGGCTCAGTCAGACATCTTACCTTCTCTCTGTCATATTTAACGTCTGAGGCACTGGGTCCTCAGCTGCAACATCCATCAAGACCATCGTTTTTTTTTTTTTCTCGAAATGTATACATTTATATTCAGACGAGATATGTCTTTGGTTAATTTATTCCATGTGATGACAAATCAACATAAGTTGTCAGTATACTTTCAAACAATGGTTTGCTTCATGTTTGCTTTACTTTTATAAAGATACATGTACAGTATTATTCCATATGTGTGGTACTGCTTTGTAGTAGTTTAAAGAGAAAGGAATGAGATGGATTTACCGCCAGAAACATTATAGTGGATATATTTCACAATTTGGACAATGAAATAAAATGTCACACAGTAAATATAGAGTGATACAGTGTTTCTGATTCCTTTAAAGGTTAGGTATCTTTACACAAACATGCTGCAGCAGAAATACTGTTGGATGTGAAAATAATGGCTTTACCACATTTATAGAATAACTAACCTATATTAATTATAGTAGTAGTATAGTAGTATGAGTAAAAGTAGTTCCTGATATCTGAATGTTGTAAAAACACAGTTGGCTCATACTTGTGTAACTCTTCTGTACTTCCTGGTGACTTCTATTGTATTTCTACTGTGGCTTGTCAACACTCATGAGGAAATAAAAGTAATAAAACAAAACTAGGGAACTAACAAAGACAAGAACCTGGGAGCTGATACTATTACAGTAAGTTAAAACGTCCTTAAACTTTCTTGAATGCAAATGATCAAAGTCATAATTTCTTCCATGCAGCTTAACTCTAATCCTTCACCCCACTGCTGCCATGTTACTGCACCACACAGTACACAAACAACATACTGCATATCCAGAGGATATTAATAGGACAGGACAGACTGACACTAATGCAAACAACCTGGGTAAAGTCCAGTGTTGGTTATGATGAACAGGTGGAACAGAGTAAAAACCCAATTGCTTTGTCTTCCTTTGTTCATCCATCCATGTGCTTCTAGTCCTGACCAGCTAAGACAGGAGATTTCATTTCCCCATTGAACACCTCTCAGTATTGTTCATAGGCCTGACAAAGGGAATGCTCATTCTTCCAGGATTCATGTTAATCTGATTTTCACCGCCCTTTAAGCATACACACATATGTCCGCATGGATGCTACAATCCACACAAATGTCTCTGACAACATGAAACCCCACCATATTAGGCTGTGTTTATGAAGTAAGCTCATTAAAGTAACTTACCACTGAATTGACAAACCTACAATGTCAAAGTGTTTCTATATCAATTACATTACGCAGTTGTATGTCTGATCGGAGTCTTGATAAGAGTTACGTGAAATATCACAGCTAGGTTGAAAACAAAGAAAGATTAGCCACTGTATTGATTTAATCTTGCTGTTTGATTTGGCTTTACGTAAAACACAGATATGGCAGGTTAATGTTACATAACATGACAGGGGTTGGGTGATTGAGTGTGGTAGAGATGGAGGACCTGACTTAGTGATGTTAAAGGAGCACATGTTCATCAAAGTAGCTGACCACTGGCAAAAAAGAGCCAATTAATATAGGCATATTAACATACTTGGAGCTTTTGAAAAACATTCCTTTTTGGTCTGGCTTTTAATTACCTTATGTTTTAAAGGATTTTATTAATGTCTTTTTGTTTTTCTCACTGTTAACAAGTTAATCGGGCTTTATTTCTGCATTGACTTTTATGTGAAATTGATTTTCATGTTAAGTTATCATTTTTAACTTCTTGACCATGGTGATGGAAGATGTATTCAGATTGTTTTCTATAGTAAAAGTTTACTTTTTTAACATTTTTACTAGGCTATATAAATATTAACAGCACAATGTGAAAACAGCATGTTAATGTTGTAGCGGGAACTGGAGTCAGTGTTTTTGGCCCAAAATAAAATATCTTAACAACTGTGCACTATAGTACAACCATTCATTTTCTCTAAAGGAAAAATCTCAATGAAATTTGTGATCCCCAGACTTTTTAAACGGGCACTACCGGTCGGTTTTAGTCAAGTCATTTACATACTGTATACTGTATTTATATACACACACACACACACACACACACACACACACACACATAGTATATTTGGGAGTAAGAAGCCTTTTTCTATTTAACATGAAACCTAACAGACAAACTTCTTTCATTCTTTCTTTAATAATCATAGACTAGAGCAGTTGAACGCTAAGCCCTGACCGAGAACTTGAGTCATGCTGACAAACACAGGTGATCTAAGAACAGCTCACAGTGTGAGCAGCTGAGGGTCTAAACCTCAGATAACCCTGTGGTGTATACAAGCGATAACATGAAATCTGTAATGGTTTGATTAGTGATGACTACAGAAATAAACTAAGCTTCACCTGCGTTTACTTATTGCCTCCTTCCATAAGAGATGCTGACCTACACTTACATTAAATAATGTCGTGGCTGTATTGCCTTCAACACATGAGCAGGTTTTACACACATGCTTAAGCATATGAAACACACTGAGCCTTTGTGTAAAGCTGCTGTGTTTTGTTACTATTTGCATAATTGCTATGTCCTCTGCCATTCATGTTTCCAAAATGGAGTGTGTGATGACATAAAAAGACAAAGCTCGCATGATGGTTATACATTTTACTTAATAAATTTGACTTATTAACAAATTTAAATACACTAGCTGATAAACATTAGCATTTGTCATTGGGTGCCTGTTAACTATATTAAATTGCTGGAATAACCCTTAAACCCCTAAACAACATGTCCTCATCTAACCCAAAGTTCTTGAAAAATATTCGGGTTGCATCATCCTTATTGTGATAGTTGTTGAATTATTGCACCTGCTATCTCTCTCTAACTCATCTCTCTCTATCTCAAGTCTCTAGTCTGTGTTTTTACAGCCACATTTTAGTATTTGTATGTGCATTTACTGATTACATTGGTTTTTACTGAAAATTTTTTTTTAGAAAAATAATTTATTTTTTATTCTTAGTTTATATATATATATATATATATATATATATATATATATATATATATATATATATATATATATATATATATATATATATCTATAGTTTGTGTTGTTGTGAAAACAAACCAGTCTCAGTGTCTAATCTTTGTTCCCATCAACCACTGATTAAAATCACACACACACACACACACACACACACACACACACACACACACACACACAAACACACACACACACACACACACACACACACACAGACACACACTGATGGCATGTTCAATGCAGTTGTGGAACTTACATCTACATCTTTTGTCATATTCTATCCATCTGCCCTGCACAACAGCAGTGGATAAATCGCTCGATGAACACTTTAGGCCCCCTTCTAACCCAGAGATTTAAAAATGATTACACGAAAGCAGTGCCCTTTCCAACACCCTACACCCCCTTGAGCTCCTGTAATCCTGATCATGTATCTGATGGTGCCACAGCAAGTTTCCTACTGCCATTAGTCTGTTGCAAGGGCCTAATCCCAGAAAATCTTTTATTTTCCTCAGTACATCCAACATACACACACACACACACACACACTACTGCAAGCATTAACTTAGGCACAACAAGTAGAGTAAATTAAAGAAGTAGGAGCAAATAATACAAACTGCTGTGTCCTACTCAAAGGATTGTCATCATGGTAAATCAATCTGAAACATGCCCAGTAATCAAAACACAATGATGCACAGCAGACTGGAATGACGCATTTTACCATAAGGCTGTGCTCTTGGTGCCCGTCTGCGTCTTGTTCAGAGTAATAGGATCACCCCAGTGGAGGCTAGAGGTTTCAGGGAGGGCATTACTGTAAGCAGTGGGGGTGCAGCCCGGCCGCTGAGTAACCAGGGATTGGACAGACGCACTTCTGTAGTCCTCTTTGAAACTGAAAAACATGTGTCAAAGCATGTGTGGAGAGAACGAGAGCTCAGTGTGGAAAAGACGCTCTGAAGCCACATTTGAACTACGTGAGTTAATGTAAACTGTTTCAATGCTATAATGTAACAAAAATCTGCAATTAAGAGCTTTCCTTTTGTATTGTTACCACCACTTTCCTACGCATTGCTTTCTGGGAAGAATGCAATAAGTACAAGCCAATCAGCAGGAGAGCAAGGCAGGTCTTTGCGGAATGTGGATGAGGAAAACAGGCCGTGCTCCTACCAATAGCTATCAAAGAGGAAATTTAGCATGAGGGTTGTAACATTTTCAAAAAACTCTCTTGCACAATTATTGCTGGTGTGCCATTGGTTGAGCTACTGCTTGTCAATGGTAGCATGCAGGTCTAAGGTTGCTGACCCCTGATTAATTGGGCCAGGGCACTTAGGCCTATACTTTTCTAGGTCATCAGGGGACACTTAATTTAGCACATCAGCAACAATGTATATATATACATATATATATATATATATATATATATATATATATATATATATATACACTTTTTGTTGTCTTAATAGTTCAAACAATGACTAAAACAAGTTTTCTTCGTAGCTGTAGAGAGCAAAGTCCTAAATGAGGTGATAAAAGAACTTGTGTTCATCAGAACTTTCCCACGGTTTCCTTTGTTGTCAATGAGTTTCCCTAAATCTACCCAGTGTTGCAGGTCAGCCAACCTCGTTGCAATACACTGGTTGCAACCCCTAAACAAATCCCAATTTAACCCCTGTTTCAACCACAATAAACAATCAGCAGTGTCATCTTTACTGACACAATCATCCACTTCCTCATCATCATCATCACGTATGAGTCAGGCTTCAACCATTTAAAAAGAAAAGTCTTCCCACCATTCACTGTGCCTCTGAGAAAAGCAACAACCTTGAAGGCTCCTCTGAATGTGCGTCAGGGTTTTTCTCTACAAGGTAAATAAAGCACATATAACATTGATAATCCTTCTTGTGAAAACCAGCCAGCCAACTCTGCAAAACAACCTATATTAGCAGCAAAGGTGAAATAACTGAGATTACAGGGTGGACAGACGGTTCATAATCTTCCCACAGATGTTTGACTTTTACCAGCTCAAACAAGAAGTCAGGAACATGCAACTCTACACTTTAGATAAATCAGTGTTATCAGTGTATAAGTATTATAACACAATCATTATTATGACATAATGTCTATCATTTGTAGTTATAACTTAAAGGCTGATTTACACAGCAGTTGCTGTATTGCAGTCACTGCCAACTTTATTCACTTTAAGAACTGTTCAGAGGCTCATGACTGATAAAAAGGAAGAGCGAGGGCTTGTTGAATCCTTTACTTCCTCCCCCACAGGTGGTTGTGTTTTTGCACCTGTTTATCAGCCAAGCTGTCTCCAAAACATTCCACGACATTTGCTGGACAGAGACCTCTTATACTGAGAAACAAAGACTCATATTATTATATACTCATAAGTAATTTGCATTTGCGGCAGCCATATTTTGGCCAAAAAAACTGACTGCTTGGAGCATACTGAGCATACAAATGGACTGTGTTAAAATATGTAGAAAATTACAGACCTTTGACATTATGAAGTCATCAGAGTTTGTTCATTTCACCAACTGGCCAAACAAGGGTGTGTGTGGCATATTCATGTCAATATCAAACTCCAATGAGTTTCAGCAGACGGAAATGCAAACCCTCATCTGTTTCATCAAATTCCATGAGCTTTCTATTTTAGACTTAATTTCTGTGGAACTTAGTAGGGTGGTAGGACAGCAATAATGTTTTTTTGATTGATTGATTTTAAGGTCTATTTATAAAGCTCTTAACGGTCTTAGCCCTAGTTATTTATCAGATGTGCTTTTATGAACGCTCTCGAACCCTTAGATCTTCTGCCAGTGGTCTTTTATTACTCCCAAAAGTCCGAACAACAGCTTGTTTTTATTCTACTTAATGTATCCAAAATTTATGGATTGTTTTTTTTAACAATCTGCAGGTCGTTTACGTATTAGCCACTGTTTAAATCTTTTATTTATTTATTAACTGTATATATTTAAGTATCTTTTCTGATTAACTCTGGTGTTTCCCCACTTCTGATGACGTTTCCTCAGTCCTGTTCAGCTCTTTTCCTGGTTTCAATGAAGTCAATTTTTGTCGATTTAGTGGTGGGTGGGTAGGTGTGGGTGAACGTATATATAATATAAATTAAGTCTGATTGATTGATTGATTGATTGATTGATTGATTGATTGATTGATTGATTGGCATCAGAACAAATTTTGTGCTGCCTGGCTGCATGTTGTAAATACCTCCAATTTGTCATAATCCATTTTAGGTTAAGGCAAGATTATGGGTTTATTTGCATAATGAGAAATTCCTAAGTGGGGCAGGAAAGAAGTCTTAAACTGGAAATAAAATAAACTGCATTACTTTGACAAACAGTGGTTTTCAGTTTCAACTAAGTTTGATGTGTGAAATATGCACATCATAGATATAATGTTTTTCTAATTAAATTGGCAGATGATGTTTAGAAAATATAACACAAATTATATAACAGAACACCTCTTATTCCAGTGCTTAAACTATTCGTCCTGCCTAACTTTATCCTCTGTGGTGAACAATTTGAAATCTCAAGACTCAAAACCAGTGAGACCACTGTGAACTCGGAAGCTAGGGATTGCCCTCCAGTGGCCAGAGAAACAGGGATTATGTAGTAAGGGGGGACAATGTCAAGGCAGCATTGCTCACGAATACTCGTGTTAACTGCATTATGTACCCAACAGTATCTCCTGTAACATCAAAGCATATGCAAATCTATAATTAGTAACAAACAAAGCAAACCAAATGCATGGTTTAATTATCTATATTTCATTGTTTTTATTAGTTTTCTTGATTAAGTATTTAGCATTACAGTAATGTTCAGCATTGTCATTAAAACATCAACTATGTGCAGTAGCTTGCAGAAAGTCTGCAAGAGACACAACTAGAAGACCTCTAGGCCTTTGTTTGTAATTGAAAACACCAGCGCTGTGGTACAACCCATTGTACACATCTGGATCTTTTCAGTGGGACTTTTCTTTGGTACATTTGAACAAAATGTCCCTTGAACTTTAGTGGAACTCCAATGGGAAGAGAACATTTAATCAAATTCCATGCCAACACTGCAAGTTGAAATCTGTTCATGTTTGGTCTAAGATAAAATTGAAGGGAGAGATTGCCCATGTCAGCTTGAAAGGGTTTACAAATCCTCCCAAATATTGTTGCCCAAAGGGAAATTCTTTATCTCCAAAAACCAAACAGCCAGGAATATATATACTCATATATCTGGAAAAACACCCACCTTGACCTAGATCATTTTCACATCTTCTTTGTTATTTTGGGTTCTCAAAGAAAGTTTTCACAATAGGAAGCCAAAAGAGTCATTCATTTTTATCTATAAAAGCCTCCCAGCCCTTTAAATTTATAAAAAGGTGTTATTGTCTGCTTTTTTTTAAATCTTCTTACAACTATCTTCCCTCATCCCTGTTCTCTGGGCTCTCATTAATCAGCAGCCTTGCATGCTAGACTGCTAAACAGACACATAGGTAAGCACACACTGGTTCCCCCTTTCAACATGAACAACAGTATGTTCCAGGTTGCCCACCATACCGTGGGAACTGTGTCTGCAGAGAGCAGGGCATTGTGGCACAGGAGCTGTCAAGAGGGACACCGGGATAAAACAGGAATTGTTCTTCAGCATGGACCCAATTCATTTAGCTGGCACACAGTAACCTGTTCGTGTAACATCACCCGACTCAACCCGAATCAAGTCAGGCTAGAAGCATCTAATTGTTCCTCTCTAGGGTCCAACACTGAGTACAGACTGAAGGAACTATTATTCAACTTTCAATGATACAGTGCAGTGCATGCACACACTGACAGACATTTAGCTGAGCCATCTTAATTAAAACTCAAACACAAAGACAACAAATGGCCTCTTTATGTTTCCAGAGCTGTGAGAGCAAATCCCTTGAACTGGAGCCACAATCAGGTTAAAGTTTACAATGACTCTCTGACAGCTGTTTTCTGTTGACAGCATTTTCACAAATGTAGATTCTATATTTGTCTTTATTAGAAATTCCACAGTAGTTTCCACAGAATAAAGTATTTGATTATGGGACTATAATGTTTTATTTATGTGTTTCCTTCTTATTGTCACGTTACTATTCTCAGCACATTTTGATGATATGCAAAATAAAGAAAATGTAGAACTATACTTTCAAATAGAGCTGAAGCAAGTAGTCAATGTAATTAGTTGGACAGAATTGATTAATTGTTACAGTTGTTTAATCAGCATTCAATTCAATGTCTTCGGGTTTAGGATGGTTGTCTGAACAAAACTAAATTTCACCATATATTCCTAAAACTTGTGAACGACATTCTTCACATATAATACTATATATATATATATATATATATATATATATATATATATATATATATATATATATATATATATATATACTACCGATCAAAAGTTTGGGGTCACTTATACATTTCCATACCACTCCATTATAGACAGAATACCTGATAATTTGGGTGGGGGGGCTGATCTTTAATGCAATATCTACATTGCCCATTATCAGCAACCATTCATCCAATGTTCCAAAGGCACATTCTGTGTACTAATCTATCATTTAAAAATAAAAAACTAGAAAAACATTGAAGAACCATTTTACTATTATGTAAGCACATAACGTAATCTGAAAACTGCTTCCCTGGTTAAAAAAACAATGCAACTGATCTCAGCTGGTATTCTGTCTACAATGGAGTGCAATGGGAATTTCTATGTGACCCCAAACTTTTGAACGGTGTATATATATATATATATATATATATATATATATATATATAGACTAAACAATAAATCAAAAAAATATTCAACAGACTTAACAATTATTAAAAATAATTGCTACAATCTTATTGTAAAGGTGTCTATAAAATCCTATTTCATCATTATTTCCCAGAGCCCCAAGTGACATTCTTATAAATTTATTTTTAAGAAGCCAATCACTAAAACCCAAAGTGATGTTTTTTTAACTGGTTGTTTTGTCTAAACACCAGTTTATGATCAAATACAGAAAGACCAGGAACGGCAGCAAATCCACACATTTAAGAAGGTGAAATTACTTGAAAAATTACTATCAAAACTAGTTGCAGATTCATTTTTTTAATCGATCAACTAGTTAATTAATAAACTAATCTTTTTTAGGCCTGACTACATTAAAACATTTGAGAAAAAAATGCAATGTTTGTTTTTGATGCATTACCCGCAGGAGGAATGCCCACAGATGAACTGCACCGAGAAGCAGGATGAGTAACAACCTTATGCTTGTTATACTTTACAACAGTGCAGAGAGGTACATGTATGTGCCCTAAAATCCCATGAAATGCTTTGAAATCAGATCAACACCTTTTAATCCTGCTATTGTGATTCAGCACGAGATTAAACAAATGCATACTTCCATGCAGAGATAAATCATTGGCAGCTTTGATTTCATATCGTACCATGCAGCACGGTTACAACATGTCCAAACCCATCAGGACACGATGTCCAAACCAATTCAGACACCATGATGTTAAACCCGGAAGCCCATTGTTTGTGGCTATATGATAATTAGAGTTGGCCTTGCTAGCTGTTATGTAAGAGGGGCTTGTTTATTCATAGTGAGTTCAGTCGCATTGGATCTCAATGGCTCCATTATTAGGTGAGTGGTTAAAGCCTCTTTCAAACTTCAAACATAAAAAGCTGCCTAGTCAGGCAACACTGGTCTGGTGATCTGTAAAAACTGTAAAGTAATTGCTCTGCATATGCAAGAATGTGCAGCAGAGCAGTACATGAGGCCTGTTCTGTAGCATTGTGCCCCAAAGTGTTATGCAAGTTATTTGCCTTTGATCTGGCAAACACCTGAGCATGCTGTGTTCCTGATGCAATAAATAGTGTGCAGCCGTGTTTCATCTGTGGCCATAACCCCACAGAAATATGCAAAAACAACAATATTACATTTCCACTGACCTACTAACAGAGCTTTCCATATGTTCTACACACAAGAGAGCAAAGGACCACACACAGCTAGGTCATTGTTCTTGATGGGGGGGTGGGGGTGGGGGTGGGTGTAAAGCCTCATCAAGAACGGATGGCTTTAAGCCTCTTTGACTGTACTCTTTGCACCGGCAGACACTGAACCAGGTGGAGCACAGTGAGCGTAGGCTGCACGATAAAACCGGAACATTTTATGTTCAAATCCTGGTTTAAGGAAAAACAGTTCTGCATGGATATGACCGAAATCTTAAACATTCCAACACCAGATCAATATGTTACCTTTATTGTTGGGCTGTCTGTCACCCATTCATCATAGTGAAAGGTGGTGGAAGATTAGCTCCTTAAAGGTCCAGTGTGAAACGTGTTTAGTTGTTCATTATCAAAATTGGTTTTCCTTGTTAATAAACTTGTCCTTTTTCTTGAATATTTACCACCACCATCAATTCCAAGTTTTCCTATTGGCTTGAAATTTTACATTTTCACTTGCATGAACTGGGGTAGACGCTCCCTATTTATGCGACATGCACCCAGCCCCGGTATCTTTGAAGAAAGAAACATGGAGGACCACACAAAATCCAAATTTCAGGAACAGGAGTAAAATGGATATTGAAAAGAGCAAAAGACTGGTTGAGCTGAAGCTTTAGCTTTGAAGCGTGAAGGCCAACGTAGATGTAATATGTACTTTGAACTGCGTGGTGCGAGAGAGTTGACTGCGATAAACAATCTCAACGCTAGATGCTAGAAATTCTTACATATTGGACCTTTAAGAAAATTTGAAATAATTCCTCCTCCAACGTGGTCCTCCACACCTCGTCTCAATGTGATCTTATTTTTTTGTGCACAGAGGACACTTGCCAAAACAAGCACATACATTTCCTTTGCACAGAAAAAGAGCTCTGGTATAACACATGTTCAGTATTAATTTCTTTCTCATTATTGCTGGTGCATTATATCAAATCAAATGTTATTATGTTGTCAAACTGTTTGTAATGTTGTATGAGTTTCTAGAGGTTCCACAGCTCCTAAGATAAAATGACAGGAGCCATTCATTGCCTAGTTGCGTGAAACCAGTGTCTTTTATGGCCTCTTATTGATGCTGATCTCACCATTATGCTGGCTGTGTCACATGGGTTACCTTATGCCAGTCACAGGGTAAAGGACCCTGACACTGGGCACAGCTATGCTGGCATCTCCCAAAGCCTTTGAGCTCAGCTGAGAGGAGAAGTCCTTTGAACTAAATGACAACATTACACAAAGGTGAGACCACCCTACAAGAGATGTTACTTGCCAGCTGAGGTGTTTTCAATGTGCAAAAATAGGACTCAATATGCATTTTCATCCAAAACAAAATGTTGATGGAGAGGACAAACATTAAGCTTTGTCATTTGATTGGTACAAAACAAATGGCAGTTGTTAGTTGTAATGGTTACATCACACATCAGTGGGCCGTAAAGTGTGTTGCAGCCTGTTGGGAGGAGAGTGGGCATAGATGTATTATAAGATCGGGCAACCTTATAATAAATCCATAGGGCCGACACACATTGTACATGCAGATGAATGGGGGAAGCAAGAGATGTAGCTCAAAATGTGACAACAGTGTTCGGGTACATTCATACTTGAGATGCATCACACTTTCCTTAAATTACATTCCCGACCCCTCCACTTACCTCCCTTCCTTGTGTCTTAGTCTTTCCCACTGAGGAAGCATTGGAAAGACACAAAAAAAATCATGGGAGGAGTGAGGAAATGTGTTTTAGAGGCATGAGACGTCCTTTCCTGATGCATCACATGAAATAGTCAGCTGTATGCAGGGGTGGTGGACTGGGGTAAAGGGGACTGAGTATCCAGGGCCTTCACATGAGGAGGGCCCAGAAATATTCTAGAATGAATAGCTGTGGATCTGGGTAGGGGCCCATTGAGAATATTGTGCTAAGCCTCTGGCTGTATGGGCAAAGTTAGCAACCCTTTCAGCTGCACGGCTTCCAGGAAGGCTGCTCTTGTGTTTCCTCGCTTATAGCTCCTCTGTGATCTGTCCTCGATGCTCGCTCCTTGCTCCTCAGGGCAGAAATAAGAGCATTAAGATGGCCTTCACAAAGGAGGGACAGAACAACTTCTGTTTCAGACAAAGGCCGAGGAGCGTGGAGCTATCAAAAAAGAGACATGAGATGCACCTACTGTTTTTGCTCCCCGATGGCCATATGCGCCACAAAGTAACTCGCAATGAATGGGGCTACGCCTCGAATGGTGTTTCCAGTTCTTAATACATTCATGCTTATAGAGAATTTTTGATAGCGTTAAGATGCCAGGCTTGCTTTATTCCAGCAGTGTACATTTGTTCAGCCTGACTAGAGCATTAGTAATTACAATTTGTCAGGTGACCAAAATCAAGACTCCAAGTGAATAATAATGTTGCTTTGTGTCTGCTGGTAAGCAGGCAGATATGTGCTAACAAGCTTTAGGGTCGCACGTGGTCTTATTATACAGCCATGACGCATGTCTGTCAAGTTGTTGGGGATTTCTTATGCTCTTTAGTGGCAAAAAAATGATTCCTGCCTATGCCTTAAACACAATTCTTTTCATTAAAGGAGCGATATGTAATACTGACAGCTAGCTTTTAACATGGTAACTGCAGTCCACGTGTAAAAAACCTGAAGAGAGTCATCTCCCCCAGCCCCTCCTCCCCAGACTCAAATTCATGGGGTAACTTTCTAGGTTGAGAACGCTGAAACCAATGCCCACAATGTCAATGTGTTGACAGTCATGAAAGCCTGTGCTCTCGTGGTGCCCTCTACACGGCTTACAGTTACCTTTGGTAAGCGAAACATAGGTCTAACTGCATGAAGCCAGTGTGCCAATCTGAAAATAAAATGTTGAAAAAATGTTTTAAAATGTATTTTTCCCGAAATTACTTGTTTTTTTCCACAATTTATAGCAATATTCAGTTTTAATAAAAGGGACATGTTGCTGCTGTCAACCTCATACAACTTTTGCTTTCACATTTCCTGCATGTCCCTTCATAAAAAAATACATATTTGCAGTGTTGATGAAAAGAAAATTAATCTATACTCACAATCTTGACATAGAATTATAAATAAGCATTTATTGACAAAAAAGATACATTTTTAAAATTGATTTAACTTCACAATACAGTGATTTTATAACCATGTTAAACATCTGTACCTTATTTTTCCCTCTCTCTATTCTCTCTATTCTGTCTATTTGATTTCGTCCAGACTTTCCATTTGTCAAGAATCAATCAGTCCTTGTTTCCCCTTTTTTAAGCCTACACTAACAGTAATGTCATCTAAAAAAAAACGTCAGTCTTTGCAGTGTCAGATGTCTAAGTAAGTAGTGTGTGAGCATTATGCAGAGTAGAGGACTTTGTTTTTCATGAGTCAGCTGTGTCAAAGCCATGAGTCAGGGAAAGTGAGGAAACAGCTGCATCCTTGTGACGTCTGACTTATTTTTATTTACATTGTGAACCCTGGCAACCTTTTTAGACCAGTTGTAAAGCTTTATTTGTACATGCCTTAAAAGCCTTTCCAACATATGACATTGTCATGTCTTATTTAGCGCCAATCAAATCTCCAAAAAATTGAAAAAGTGCTTGGTTTGACCTCTGAATGACCAGGTGTTGTAACAATAGTCCGTGTGAACTTTGACATGTTTTTTTTTACCTTCTCAGTTACACATCTTAATGTCTGGTTTCCAGTTTCATGCATTTTTTTCTTTCCTTCTTTCTCAGTCTTTCTTCAGCTTGGACACCAACAGGTAATACCTGTAATCAGGTTAGGAAGAGAGGAGGAGTTTTATTGTTCATTTTAGGTGGGTAACAGCCCACAGCGAATGCTTACTCAAAACAAGTTTGAACAGGAACAGCACAATAACTGGTTGGGTCAGGGTCTTGATTTCCCAGACCTTTTCTTTTAGGAGATGAACTTATCAACTCTCTTATGGTCATTTTGTCTTTTAGTCTATATTTTTTTTCTCCATATGGTAGTGAGAATGAGATCACTATGACTATCATTCATCATTGTTGCCCTGTTAAGTTATACTAGGCACGGTGGTGCTTTAAGGTAAATGCTAACATGCTCACAATGACAATATCCTTTCGGCCCTGGTGATTATTTGTGAAATTGTGCGAACGACAGCCTTTTCAAGTCATTTGAGAAGAAAAGAGTGGTAGCATGCAAGCTCCCAAATTGACGCTCGTCTGAGAAATCAACCCAGAACAGAAGGCATCGTTAAGTAGTTGTGGAGGGTAATGTCTTTCTTCCCAGTCATTTTGGAGGGTCATAGAAAAATGTATCGCTGGTGAAGGGAGGGTCAAATCTTTTTGACTTAAGACCCCCAAAACTCCTCCGTTAGCCCCTTAAATAAGTAACAAACAGTCCCTTACTGACATCTCCATCAGCCTGATGTACTTGGTAGTTGGTGAACACAGTAAACATTATAACTGCTGAACATGTATCTGTTGTTGTTTCCTCTCTCAGCCATCTTTGACAGTCAAAAAGAATCAATCTCCGAATGTTAATGAATGGCTTCCATAAGAGGAAATGTCATTCTTATGAGGCTCATTTTACTACAAGGTCAATATTGTTTTTCACTAACAACAAAACAACAAATTATCCGTGCATTTATAAATATATAAATATATAAATATGGAACTAAACTTTAATTGCTTCTATATTTACTGTCCTCCCTCAACTATTTTTTACTTGCTAGATGGACAGTGACTGGAAAAATCAGTGAGTTGTTAAAATCTTTCTTTTTAGTAAACTCTGTGTACACAAACAATGTTTTCAATGCTGAGTTTGTGTGTAGAGCTCCTGGTGATACTTTGAGCAAAGTTTAATAGCTTTCAAAGCTTCTTAGTCTTTTAAAAAATGTTGATTTTGATGCTGTCATAGAAGTGCCCCTAGCACTCCCATTCAAAAGGCCATTTGACCAAAAAACGATAATACGGTAAATATTAAAAGTGGCGCTTCCGTCCTAATTATGCTTTTAGATGAAAATTTGACTTATGTACATTTACAAAACGGCCCTAGGTTGCATTTTGGCAAAAGTTATGCTTCAAGCAAAAGTTAAGGGATCACTTAAATTATTACAATTCATCCTGAAAAGGACATGAATATCAGAACCAAATTTCATAGCAATCCATCCCTTTGTTGTTGAGACATTTCACCCAAAAAACCACAAATGTCAACCTCATGGTTGCTCTTCAGGAAAAGTCAAGAAATCGCTTTATCCTCTGGGGAGCATGCCGTTTCATGGTTCCAGTCACGCTGCTAGTGTGGGTAAAAATGCAGAAACATACATAGCAAATGTATCTATTTATTATTTAGTTGAAGATATGTATTGGATTTAAATTCTTTACAACAATTAATAAGAGAAGAAAGAAACAAAATAAAACACACACATATATATATAGTAGATGACAATGAACTTAAAAAAAAAGAAAAAATGTGTTTATATTTCATCATACTGTCATTCAGTCCTATTCCTTATTTTATTCTAAAAATAGGGTGAGAGATTTCTCACCATGCTGGTCACCTGTTCATCACACAGGTTTATAGATAACAGAAGAACATTGCAAGATTAAATACTGCAGTAGCAGCAGAGATAAAGGAAATGATGAAAATGAATACAGTCATATTGTATGACATGGTGTTTTAAAATAAAGCTTAGACAGAGCACAGTACATACCATACATATCCTTATAATTGGTTATAACACACACACACACACACACACACACACACACCAAGCTCAGTGAGGATTTACAGCAGGGATTATATTTTATTATACATGCGATCACTCGCTGTAATCCACTTTAACAGGGCCTTGTTTGTTGACACCTTGCAAAAAAGGACATACAACTGAAAGAGAGAATTATTCACTCAAAGTCACAGCTAAAATTACCATTGGGAACTCATGAAACCTTGACCCTTGTGTCAGTTATGAACTCAGGCCAATGACAATAATGTGAATTTAAATTCTGACTCATCACCTGTGCAACTTGAGAAACTATCAGGTCTTAAACCAGGGGTTTAACCTTTAAATAAACCAGATGCCATTTGCTGCTGACCTCCCACTTGCATCTGATTTTCTTTGCAGAAAAAAATAATGCTCTAGTCTAATACACTGATGAATCAATAAATTATTAACTGATCAACTTGGGGGACACCTGGTTAGCTCACCTGGTTAGCTTTGCGGGTTTAGCGGGCGCCCCATGTCCAGATGCTCACTCCTTGTTGCAGCTGCCAGAGGTCTTGTTCCGACCCACGGCCGTTTGTCATTGCACTTTCTCTCCACCTTCCTGACATAATCTGTCCTATAAATAAAGGCAACAGAAGCCAAAAAATAACCTTTAAAAACATGTGGATTGGGTGTTTGGAGTAACTTTTGTCGAGATTTCTTTACTGTTTCCATTTCGTAGAAATGTGTTTATCAGTCCGGTGTCACATTGTCCATTTTTTCTTCTGTCAACAGGCAACTCCAACAGAACGGGTAAACCTTCACAAAAGATTTTTTGGAAGGAGTCAATGACCATGTGATCCTTGTAAGCCACTTACATTGCAGCTCTGGGTATTTACTTTAATAAACCTGCCAAGAGAGGATCTAAACAAGAACATGCACCTAGAAAAAGATATTTATGAGATGGCGTAAGGGAACACTTTAGCTCATCTGTTTGCTTTGAACTGAGAGTGCAATGATGTGTCAGGGTTTGTTGGTAGAACCCTTGTTTGGGTTTGGGGGGGTTGCAACGTGACCATGTGTTGGATCCAGAGGAACAATCAAACCAGGATAAGAGAGGGGGCTGTGGGGACAATACAGAGGCTGTCCCCTCTAGGCCCCAAACCACATAAAGACCTGATTACCCCCCCCCTTCCCTTGTTGGCCGTCCTTGCAGAGTGGACAGACAGTGGACTCAGTATTTCCCTTCCTCTGTTGAGCAGTGGGGACTCTCCTCCAGTCTCAGCCAGACCAAAGCAATTTGAGGGGAGGTGTTGTTTTTGAGAGCCACTGTGGGAAAGTCAGTTAAGTGTAAAGCATCTCTCTTTTATTTCATTCTAAAGGACTCCTAGAAGAGACATCCACTAAGGCGGTGGATGGTAATGAGTGCTGACACAGATTGACCACCCCCACAGTCCCATGTGTGCAGATAGCCGCTGCCATGGCAAACCGATTCTCTGCTGTTAAACTGGCTGGTGGGATACACAGCAAGAAGGGCTTTCTCCTTTCCACAGGTGGCCAGTGTCTCAGCAAACTACTAAATCAGACCTTTGCTTCCAACCGGAAAAGGACTTTCAGTCCCTTTGGTGGTCTTTGGTAGTGTGTTGTGGTGTAGGTATTCTGTCATTTGCTCTAAAGATCAGCCTGTCATTATTTATTTAAAGGTGACTCAGTGAATACCTGATCCGCAACACATGGCTCTTAGGGATGCTTAGATAAGGCCTTTAATTTAATCAAGGGTCATTTCTCAGCCGTCTCCTCTTACTAATCATATCATTATTATTCCATGTAATATATATTTAAGTGGTGAACTGAACAGTTCACTTGTATAAAACTACCCATCATCCTATCTCCAGTGAAATGACCCACAGGGAAGGCTATTATCATAGCATTACAAAACCACAAAAGGAGACGTAACAGCATGCAGGGGACAAATGCACAATAAGTAGATATATGCACTGCATTGTAATGACAGAAGATTGCCTTTACTGAAAACACATCATAGCAGTTCCCTTTCTGCAACTGTTGCACAGAAAACAGTCAGAGGTGCTTCACTTGCCATGGATGATAAACAGGTAAAGTGTCCAGATCACAGTGGTGCAGTAAGGCACAAAAAGAACTAAAAGCAGAGTCCAATGTTACATTTCTAAATATGACAACTTCTCTAAAATCTGGAGCAGACAAACTGGTCTGAAGCAGTCTGCTGTGGAGAACTGTTTTTCATTCATTGCTCCTGAGTTCTTTGAAAAATGGAGGCCTCTGCTGGAATCCATTGGTACCGCATGTTGTTTACCAAAGCTTTCACACCCCAGGACATCCCATTATAGTATATAGTATATAGCAATTCACTCATTTTGTCACCATAGCATAAAGCTATCTCATCAAACATTATTCATAAAACACTGTGCTGTACACACTATCCTGGCCTTTCACCAGGGATGTACTATTCACGATGTTCTAGAAATCTTAACTCCCCTCAGTAGTGTTTAAGACAAAGCTTCACTTGACACAGAATATTATTTTGGCTTATTGGACTAACAAGTTAAATATTTGTCTAGTAGTCACGTTTAAATATTAGCACTCCACCATTCTATTTCCAGTCTGTCTATCGATTTGCTTGGTTTCTCAATGGGCCACAAGGATAACATTCACAGAACAGGTCATAGACACCCAGTCATGGTAAAGAGAAATAGGCTTAACTGTCCACACATTGTGCACAATAGCCGAGCATTACTGAGACAACTGAAAGCAACATTGATTGCTTTTGTTAATGGCTGGCTATAGGACATAGTGATTGGTTTTATATCCTGTTGGTCATCCTTTTAGATGCAACATTTTTGTTTGTGCTTTCATATTTCCCCAGAACTGCACTGGGATCCGCTCTATGTGCTCTATTGTGCATGTTTCCTTCTCCCAGGGCCCACATATGTAAAAAAGTAAGGTTATGCAACAGCCTGGCCACTTGAATAAACTGCCACTTACTGAGCTTGAATGGAGGAGTTAGAATTGGCGAAGGACCTATTGTCAGTGGTCATTGGTATGCAGAGCACTTCAGCATTACTATTGGGACCCTCATTGGTTTCGATCAAAATCTGCTGTATCTTTGCACCCTGATGTGTGGGGGAGTTTTTCTTTTCATGGCGTCCTCGAACTGGCCCTGTCATGGAGACCAACAGAAACAGTGCAGCAGTCACAAGGCCTCCTTATGCATGGCGCGTGGAGGGCCAAAGCAACACTTGGAATAAAGTTTGATTGATAAGTTTTCTGAAATCACATGTTCAAACAAACCTAGACCTATCTTGAGCAAACACTTGCAGGGTTGCAGAGAGGGCCTGAACTATGTTGTTGTACTCACCAGTGCAATGAAGCAATAACCAAAGGTGGACACTTCACGTCAATAAAAAACAAAATCATTTGAATTTGCTGCAAAACAAAATGAGGTCCAATGAGTTTATTCTGACAAAACAATCTAAATATAATCTAAACTCCTTGTTGACCTAGAGAAAAGGAGTATGAAAAAGAATTTGACACCCATTGTCATCTGAACCGAGAGTGTGTGCAGATAACCAATGGCCGCGTTCATTTTGGTCTTAACAAAAAGATTCATCCCAGTTCAGTAAATCCCCCCCATTTCCTCCCCTCCCAGTCTCTGGAAGTGGAGTGAACTGGGTTAGGGTTATATAACCAATGTCTGCTTCCATAGATCCTTACCAGCTCGTCTTCCCCTAATCTTTTCAGCTTGATTACACCCTCCATCCCCCTCCTCTGCCGACTCATTCAACTGAAAGTTTTCTCATACACAAGCACATCCACACAGAAGCACATGAACAGTGCGTCGAGATCAGCCACGCTCCGGTTTAGAGCGGATGGGATGCTTGTGGTTGCAAGTGTGTGACGGCAGCAGTGTTTTGTGCAGCATCTTGTCATGACAAACAAGAAGACATGCGTCTGAGGTTAGCTATGCATGTTTGCATCTAATCGGCAGATTACAATTGTTCCAGTTGTATTTTAGCTTCACAAACAGTGTCATGCTGTCATTGCTGCAGATTGATATCTGTGTGAACAACAGCGATGTCAAAATCTCTTCAAAGACGTCAACAAAGAGACAGCAACGTGACAGTGGTTTTGTAACAGTGACAAGCCTGCTGATACTGGAGGTGTTCCTGGAATTCATCAATATGGATGCAACATAGTGTTCAATCATTACAGTATTTTGTAAGAATTTTGCAAGAGACACACAGTGGAAGTGCCAACATTTACTACTGCTTGTTTGCAGTGCGTCTGTCTCCCTTTAAATATCCTCTTCGATTTGCTGACTCTGTTGTTCCCACACGCTAGGGTCCCAGGGTACACTTGATAACTGCTGTGCTATGAAAGCAATGCAGGTCAAATGCTCAGACAGTGTGCTAAAAACCTTTATCATTACCCATAATAAGGCCTGAGGATACGAAGGAGACATGGAGGTTCAAAGGGCAAAGGATGATGTGTGCTATTTGGTCCTCCTTTTTTGTGACAAGTAAGTTTAACTGCAGCGGTAAACCATGACCCCTGATCTTTGCTGTGCAACCTCTTAAACATGTGAATATTCTCCCCAGACTGCAGCTCACCCACAAAACTGTGCACCCCCAAAAAGCAAACAAATCTTTCAGCCTCCAGCTGGCTGCACATTTAATATTTAATATGGTCTTCTTCAGTAAAGGCCAACTGGGCATGTGTCACAGTTGTACCGCAACATAAACCTGGAAGCAGTTAAAAGGTGGGGAGGGACGGGGTTTGAGTCGAAAAGTGGCTTACTAGTTTTTATGTGTAAGTGTTCTGGTTTTACTTACCTCATCGGTACTGTATGTTAAAATTAATTAGGCTGCATTTGGAGCAGAACAGAGAAATATGTCAGACACAATCCTGTTCTTTTCAAATGTATTATAAAACCAAAGTAAACTGGATTATTATATTGTGAAAACATCCCCTTATAAATCAATGTCTATAAATCTCTATAGCCTTTAATCTAAGCCAATCAAGGCACAGTTGATGTAAAACTCAAACTGCATACTACTCACACTATTAATCATTTATCAGAAACTTAACTGTGAAATTGGTATCCGTTTTTGGAGCCTTTTTGAAAGAAAATAAAGATCCTGATTCTCATTCTGTCATCTGTGAGCCGCCTCGGAAAGTAGGCCACCACAGATTTGTGCTGTCATCATCTTCATGAGCACAAGGGGAGCTTTATCAGCACTGTGGGTACTTAAAATGATACTCTCGTTACATTGATGTCATTAGTGCTATGATTGCCAAAACACAAGCCACTCTCATGTTCTCTTACAGCTATGATAAATCTTATAGAAACATGACGTAGACTACTGACACTTTTGACTGGTTTATCTTGCAAACTTCTCAACACAATGCTTTGTGAAAACCGCGAACAATTTCTAATGATATTGTATACCAATAATCAATATGAAGTTTACATTGTCCCCAAACCCACTTCAATATAATCTGCTACAGCATTTGTTCTCTTGATGGCCTCAACCGTACAAAACACAGGTTCATTTATGATCTACTGACATCTATTGGCTTGATTTAAAATTACTTTTTATTTTATTATTTATTTAATATAACTTAACTGAAACTCATAGATGTGGCTCTGCCGCCCTCTAGTGTTAAAAACCTTAAACACACATACACACTTGTAGAAGAGCCAGATGGAGCTCATATTGAGTTCTTTCTCAAAAGGCATTTGGATATAGTGTGTAAAGGGATAAGCAGCATTTCTTGTTCACTTCTTCAGAACAACTTTTAAATAAGCCAGTCTTAGATAGAGCAAAGGCGATGTGACTAAAGCTAAAAAGATGATCAGTCGATTGACAATAAATTAATCTGCAAAAATGTTGATAAACAGTTATTTAATTCAACTTATTTGTCAAGCAAAAATGTAAAAAAGTTCCAGGTTCCAGATTTGCAGATTTATCTGTTTTATATTACTGTAAATGTTATGTCTTTGGCTTTTGGCTTGTTTGACCAAATGATACATCTATTATTCAAGAGATGAAGCTGAAACAATAATCATAAAAGTTAGTTGCATCCCCAGATGTGAGACCGGAAGAAGCATGCTTCAGGTGAACAGGAGGCTGGTTTGGCATGGAAAGATAATCTGAAGCATAAAGTCAACAGCTGTTTCTTTGGGACACATCTGGGGAATTGTTCATGCTTTGTCTTGTTTTCCTACAAACTTCCGTCTTTATAGAGTCCTTCTTGGAATGAATCAAGCCCCAAGAAATGGCTGTTAACACAAGATCACAATGGTCTTGTTTGAAATTTGAACATATAACAAACCCAGTTGGACATTTTTATTCATTTTACATGACACAAAATGCAATCTAGCAAGAACAGTGTCATGCCACACGTACACAATGAGCAACCTCGTGGTCTACTGAAAGAGCTTTTTTTATTTGTATCTTTTGAAAGATTCACATTTGGAACGCTGGTTTTCTTTAAAAAATAAACAAATTATAATCTTCACAAAAATATTATCCTTTACATTTTCCAGATTTTCATTTTTTGTATAAGTGCTACAAAAATTAAAATACACAGATAACACCAATAGTTCACAACAACATGTTCACATTTCCAGTTCTCTGAACTTGCAAAAATTAAGCTTAGCACGAGAGAGAACACAAGTAATGAAGGTAAACACTGTGTATGGTAATGCTTTGGTCACTGGACTGTGTATCTGTATGCAGGTGTTCACTCACCTGCTACTCTATATAAACATCTGCTGAGATGAAACATTTAAGCCATTTGCATGCATTTGTTATACCCACACACACAAAAAACGTGTTGAGACTTTTTTAACAATATAGAATAGAAATCCAGAGCCAAACAAAGGCTTTCTGAAGCTAAATGCTATTGTGCACTTTTGTTATAGCCCTCATTAGTTTGATTCTGATATCTCAGTCTAAGGCAACTTTCCTTTCAAAGGAAATCAGGGTAAGAATACCTCTTTTGACCAGTCGAGTTCATAACTGACAAGAAGACATCACAGTGACAGGAAACAGTTACTGAATATCTAAACTCTGTCAGACTTCTTTGCTCCCCCATATTGTGTATACAAGGTCCAGTGGAGATTAACTTCTTCTGTATGTGAAGTTAGTTTGTCTTATACCAGACATAAAAAAGTAAGAATTCAATAATATGATATTCATATTTGTAAAACATTCTTTGTGGGGTCTCACTGTAATTTTAAATTCATGATGAAAAAAATCATCATTAGGACACATTTCAATGCCTTACGGTGAGGTACAGTCAGTGTCCTATTCCACTTGGATCAAGAATTAAACTGAATTTCACTTTATATAAATATATGAATGTATATGAAATAGCAAACTGTGAGTTGACTCCCTATTTTTTAGCATGGAGAACTAATTCTGTTAAAAATGAGAAGATTCTTATACTTGTTCAGATAATCCCCATTTTTTTTTACCCGAAACATTTTTTAAACAATTAGACAAATATATCTCTACGTTTATTTGGAATAAATCTAACCCATTTGTGCAAAAAAGTATATCTGGAAAGGTCAAAACCGAAAGGTGGACAAAGTCTACCCAATTTACATCATAATTTGCGCAAACATATCTAAATTACCTGTATGTATATATATATGTATGTATGTATGTATGTGTGTGTATGTGTGTATGTATGTGTGTATGTACTGTATGTATGTCTGTCTGAATATGTATTTATGTATGTTGACCCTGGGATGGATGGGGGTGGCAATGGGAAATGTTACTTGTGATTTTGTAGCCTACCTATTCAAACTTTGAATGGAAAAATCCAAAATAAAGTTTGTAAAAAAAAAAAAAGAAACTGAAAAAACAAGAGTGGCGACTACATTGCTTTCATGTGAAATCAGAAAGCAATGCGATAAGAAACATATTCACAATGTAAATATTGGTGTGATGACAGCTGTCAAACTGCAGGTAACACTTGTACACAGTTACATGTTATTATACTGTAACACACTGTTCTACTGTATATGCACTATTGTTCATTACAAATGTATTGGCTGTAGACAAGCAGTGTGTTATTACTTACTTGTAAAAAGAACTATAAATGCAGAGACTGTAATGTCAGGTGAGAAGCTATTGCTTTGGGACCCCTATGACCTATAATATCTAATGCCCCCAAAACAGGTTCACCACTGAGAATGACACACAAAATGCCAGATGTCACTACAAATGTACCTGTACAGTTCACGGTTGACCTTTTACATATGATCTTTAAGTTTTCAGAACAAATAGACAATCATATTTTTCAATCCAGCTCTCTGAAATCACTGCCGACCGCTGAGGCTACAACAAACTAGAGTAACAGTGGAATATAAATGTTTATGGTTTCTGACACTTTTTATTATATTTCTAAACGAAAACTGTTCATAATGCCCTACTTTAAAAACAAAGACCTGTAGGAAAAAACAGCACAAGAGAGGTAGGAATTTGAATTCCAAAACCTATGATCCACAAACACTTGGATGTTTCGTCAACTTTGCATGCTAATTACCAGTTGGCTGCACAACAAGAAAATCAAAAGCAAACTGTTCACAACCAGAAATATGGCACTACATAAAATAGAGGACACAATCACACTCAGCAAGCCCTCTGCCCAGAAGGATATTTACACTGGTATCACTCCGGTATTTGAAGAGATCTGCTTTGCTAGGCGACTTCTTCACGTGGCAGGTTGAGCATCACCTCCCCTCCTGCTGCTGTGGAGGCTGAGTAGACTGCGGTGGCGGAAACAGAAGGGCCGTTGGTCTCCATGGTGAAAAGATTGCAGTGTCCTGGTAGGGCCACGTCAGGAGGCTCCTTTTCTGGGCTGGATGCCTGGGATGATTCAGGGGAGGATGTGGGGCTTAGCTGCACAGCTGTAGTATCCTGCAATGTGTGCTCGCTGGTCTCTATTTCAAACGTTGCCCCACCAGCCAGCCCGCCATGTCCCATCAGCCCTGCACCTCTGCTGCCCACCTTAGACCTCCGTGAGCTGTGGGGAGGGGGAGACGGCTACACACGCAACAGGCCCCCGAAAAAGGAAAAGGCCACCAGCAGGAGGATAGGTCCGATGATGATCGGGGGATTGGCAGAAGGCACCAGTGTGCTGAAGGCGAACGCTCCAACCAGGGTGATGTTGAGTCCAGCCAGCATGATGCATAGGCCACAGGCACAGCAGAGAGCCGGAGAGGGCAAGCCATGAGGGCGGGACTTCCTCCTCGTCTTCTTCTGAGGCTCCTTTTTAGGTACAGGGGTAGCAGTGTTTCTATCAGTGATGACCATGTCTTCACCTCCAGGCTTCTGTCTCTTCCACTGTGTTATCAAATCTCTCTGTCCTTCAGTCCAAACTCTTCCCCATTGCAATGTTTAAATACATTCACAGCCAGGAAACATCTTTGTCTGTAAATGACAATACATGACAGCTGTAAGAGTTTTTTTTAGATACAATGAATAAAGATAAACTCTGAAGTGCCTTTATTATATTGCTCTTGTTCTGTACACCAGTGTCACTGGACAGCTAATAAAAATGTGTGAAACACAAACTAAAGTAGGTTAGGCCTACTATATCTAATTAAGTTTGTTTTGCTCAAATTCCATGTGAAACACGTATGAAAAGTACACAACACGTCATGTAACCCAGGTAGACAAAAATACATTTAAAAAAATAAAACAGTTGAGAAGTATAGGAGGGACCATCAATGGAGAATTTTATTTATATTGTTGCATTATCACACAAATGAGATGCATACACAATGTGACTCTTGCACCACTATTTAGAAAAAAAGTCACACGTGCTGCTTAATAATTTAACACGTTTAATCAGATTTGCTATTTATTTTATCTTGTTCTGTGAAGTAAAATGCGTGCAATGGCACTGCTGCAGGTGCTTTATATGTGCCAGCTAGGCCGTTATGTGAATGGCATTTTACGTTAAGCACGTTGTGTTGCAATTTCTGCATGAATTGATTATAGCATATTAATATAATTTCAGTATTTAGTTGCAACTGAATCAGCCCTTTTAATCCTGCATGTACATATGCAAGAGCATGCAGTGCAAATAAAGAAAGGGGTTGTGAGGAAAAAATATTATTTTTGTAAATGTGTACATCAGTAGGCTAGCCTATATATTACACACAGTAGGTTTAATCATGAACTAGGATTTGTAAGAAGACATTTAAATGCAGGCTTACTGCATTGTGTTGCATTCCTGTATAATCAACATGTAAAAAATCATCTTACCCATTATGTCGATATGAAGGTCTTTGCATTGTTTAATCAGTTCATTTCACCGAGATTCCCAGTCTAATTACCGGGTGTAATTACTGAGGGGTCGGGACACACAAATGAGGGATTTTCATCCTGCTTCCGTAGCTTCACAGTCCTGGGGGGCACAAGTCATGATAGCCATTCAGTCAGTGGCCACGGAAACACAAAAGCAAGGCGATCCGACCTACTGATGTAGACTATGTAACAGCCGAGGAAAAGAGAGGAAAAATCACTTAGGTGAGAAGGCATTTCTTCTGAGTTGACACACAGACGCAACACCGTGCGCTACTCATGATGTGGATCGAGACACACGTAGCACCTGACCGGCCATCCTGCAACGGAAATGGAGGGAAACCGCTAATATATGCGAGGCATCTCTCTGGTAGTAGGCGTGGAGTCGTCATATTTCATAAATGCATAGGCTATCTGATCTGGCGCGCGGAGCATCTTCCCTCCTCTCTGTGGACCTCTGGATGCGACTCTCCTGCCTCCTCCTCACCGATCCATCCTTCACCAGTGCTCAACCTGGCGCCCGTGCGCGCGCACGTGTCTGTGTATGTGTGTGTGTGTGTGTTTGGAGGGGGGGGCCTTAATGGTTAATAAATCATTATTGTAAGTAATTGTTTATAACAAACTTAGGGTTGGCAGGTGGTAGAAAATCTCTGACTCCGAGTCATTAATAAGCCAAGATGTTTGCAGATATGCATGTTCGTAAGTCATTAAGAAATGAACAGAAGTTAGTAAGTCATGTGTAATTACAGCACATATTAAATAAATGATTAATAAAGGTCTCAGAAGGTCAGAAGTCAAGCTATCCTCTGTATGGGTCATTTTGATGATTTATAGAGCTAAAAAGGACATAGCAAATGTCATGCTGGAGAAGGACAATCAATACCTAAACCATTTACTGTTAACTGGCAACCCAAAAGCTGTTCTTATTAAGGGCTGATAGTGAATGTTAATAAAGCATCACTTAATAATGAATTAACTATCAGTAAGTTGTACAGTAAATGAGAAATAAGTTGCTACTTATAAATCCTTTAGTGAGGTCCTTGCATTAGAAATTGGAACCAATAATATATTTAAGCCTGAGAGTTAAAAACAACTAAAATATTTGTCCACTTACTAACTTTTTTCTTTAAAACTCTTTGCTGTGATGTTTAAAATGTCAGCTCGTTTGTAAAGCAGAGAAGGAATTTCTATCACAACTTCACTTCTAAGGTGTATGGAAAAGGAAAAAGTCTGAAATGGTAAAACTCCTTACCTCTACTATGCAGCCGAAATAATCCCAACTCAAGGTCCCATATCTTGCTCCGGTGCTTTCAACCAAAAGACATAGATACCTATGGTTTGCATCCAAACCATTGAAATGCCATCCATTGGGCAGTGGCAGAATTCTCATGGATGGATACCTCAGAGTGTCTTTAATTAAACAAAACATATATGGCTGGACACCTTTAGGGGTATTTGAAAAAAAGTTGGGTTTTGTTTGTTTGGGTTGAATGACTGTTTAAATGTTCTTCTAGTGCTTGTTTTATAAGGGTAGCCCATGGTGTTTCACTGCCTTTCGACAAGAGCATGCTGGGCTAGGTAACTGGCTGGATGGTTTACAGGTGGTACAATTGTTTACACCTTCTGGCAGGTGAGTTGTAATTGTCAATCACTGTGACCCATTCGGGATGGTGTGCAATGACGCCTCTGTTGTTAAACTTTACACAGACACAGCAGGGTTGTGATTTGAGGTCTGACGATCAAACAATCAAGGCACTGCAGACTGCTTTGGCTCCTGTTGCTGACATTATTCAGCCTCACAGCACGCCACGGTTTTTATCAGAGCACAGCGTTCTTCCACACGCCACTTCCCATGCAGCTGCCGTCCTGCCTGTGCTGCCCTGAATATCAATGTATTACATTTCACTGCCGGGATGCAGTTCACTGTGTGCACGTGATGGATGTAGCTGTTTGTTTGTGTGTGTCTGTCTGTCTGTACACATGTAATCTAATTTGTTTTACTCCTGACAAATACAAGCAGGGGAACTTGAGTTAAATCATCAAGTCATGAGTCTCATCATCACATAATCATTTCCTAATTGGCGGCTGAGAACATTGGTAATTTGCTTCGCTCATTGGCAGGAAGTTTGGAAATACTTCTCTAACAATCACAATGTAATCTTTGGAGATGTTTATTAGGCCACATACAATATCAACGGACAAATTCAGCTGATACAACAATTCTACTGCAAATCAGCATATTTTGTCCCAAATTTGAAAGAAACCAAATGAAGAAGATGTAGCAGGAAGTAGAATAATATTGGTCAGTGAGGTCACAGGATGACATCATGGTAGATCTTGATCAGAAGGTGGCTGCTTAAGATTCCGTCTTGATAAGACGTCCGGCATGCCTGAAGATGTCCTGCAACATACCAATGCATTATGTCTCTTCCCTGTTTGCCAGATGAAGCTAAACTAAAACACCCTTGTGGAAAACCTTTTCCTTTAAACTTTGGCATGAAAAATAGTTACTGGACATACCACAAAAAGAGCAACATAGAATGTGGTTTTTGAATTTTCAATTAATTCATTTTGGGGGATTTACATGAGAATTTGTGATGTATCTAAAACATTCCTGCAGCATTTGCTGACAGATAGATTAGATTGGTAGAAAACAGTGTGTCAAAGTAGTGCAACAATGGAATAATCAAGGGCAAATCAATGATGAATGCAATGATTTCATTTTGGTGAGGTTGGAGATCTCGAAAAAATAACTTCTTGGTTAATGTGAGGGAAAGATCACTGGCATGGTTTAAAGAAAACAATGTTGATTGGTGGCAAGAAGCATGCCCCTGTGTGTGCATGTATTGGTGTGTGTTCATGAATGTGTGATAAGGGACACATGATGATCTGGAAATAGTTGTGACTACAAATGGGGAGGAAACCCAATAACCTGGTGTCAAATTGCATTGTACACCCATTCACCTCCTCCTCCTGCTTTTCCTTACTTCCTTGCACTATATGAACATCACACTCTGATCTCACTAATCCACATTAACTACATACAAACATATAATTCACAGGATATAATATTAGCCTCATACCCCTCATCTGGGTTGATCTCAGCCATCGGTCCGCCCTCCACAAAGGTTCCCATTCGACTCTTAGAACGCTCCAGTTGCAGTTGACTCTGAGTCCCTGCCGAGAGCACAGAGAGCAGCTCAACACGCTGCAACATTCCCTTACATTTTATGTTTTACCAGTTGGTGGATGTCTGAGAGCTGTATCGTGGTATGGCAGGTTAGAGGAAAAATAATCTCAGGGAAAAGGCACACAAATATTTGGAATGTCCTATCCATCCGTCTTCACCGCTTAAACCTAGATAAAATGAAAAGCTGTTACAGGTACAGTATGTATAAGCAACTGCAGCTCATATAAGTGTTATGGTGAAGATGAATAACCATAACAGAGGAACTTGATTCCATGATGAGGGATTGAAAGGAGAACTTGCATCCCACAGCTACAAGCTCCTATAATACTAACTAACTAACTAACTAACTAACTAACGGACTCCTCACCAGTTCTTTTCTATTTAACCAGGGATTGTTTTTAACAGGAACATTTGGGTCGGCTAAAATTAATACATGTTTTCTCTATACATTTTTTTTTAAATATATACTGTATATAAAATATAAAAATCATAAACTACCATAATAATAATAGAGAGAAGCAACAATATTTTATTTTAGTTAGTGCTGGATTATGTTAGATTATGCCCAAATAATAAAATAATTAAACACTATTAAGAAATGTTCAATTTTTCATGCACTAAAAAAACACCTCTACATTTGGAAATTATCATGTGGAGTTAATTTAATTGTCTCTAGAATCTCTGAAATTAATGAAAACCAAGCTTGAAGTTAGTTAGAAGAGATCAAATATCATTGACCTGGAGTGTTTTTTTTATTCTCTTGGAGCACAAATGTAAGTCTTTTTTTTCAAGTTGAAAATCTATTTCATATTTGTGTGATCGGCTACCCATTACTAAAACAGTGTCTTATTATTTGTAACCCACAGTACGTTGCAGTATGATGCAAGTATATTTTTTGCTTGATTTTTGTTGGTGAACTAACATTTATATGAAAATATTTCCTAGGTGTTACATGGCTCTTTCTTCTCTTTCATCTCTGGTGGTTATGAAAGAAGAACACAATGAGATATGAGAGAGATGACTAATGCTCTGCATTGACCACAAAACTCAACCTCTCTACCTTAAACTACTGTTAACGTTTAGATCCACAGTGTACAGACAGGTGTCAGATTTGCCATCAATAACTACATGAACTTGATGGCTTACTATCTGGCTAACTGAACAACATATCTTTGAATGATATAATATATCTCTATAATCTATATAATATATATATGGTTGGCTGCCCTTGTGTTAATTAACCTTAAGCAAAGACTGCCTCACACCCACTCTCTCACCTTCTCTTCGTAAAGTCTCTACAGGTTGATCAGGAGCCGGATTGGCAGGTGTGGGGTGCACTCTGAAGTTTCCTGGGAAGTTAAGACATTCTCAGAGCCAAATAATGTCTCAATATTTTAATGTTCAAATACTGAGTAAAAATAATCACATAACTAACCAAAGGATGGAAGAATGTGGTTGATGTTCAGCCATGCTTTTATGAAGGGGTAGATCGATATGAGCAGGCCTGGAAAGCAGACAAAGTAATTCATTTCATTAATTATATAAAAGCACACAAAGTTTCCTAATCACTTTTGTTTGAATTAATGAAAGGATAGCTTAACTGCAGTGCTATTGTGAACATTTGTCACAATCTTGTCACAAAGAAATGATAGGCAATTCTATTTATTCTTTGGCCTGAACCAGGAGTGTAGGAAAATATTGTGTCCTGCAGACAATAAGAAAAATCTCATTATAAAGAGATTTCTGCTAATCTCTAAGTGCTATGTGAGCCACACCAGAAAGGAGAAAAACTCTCTTCCCTTTCTCATACAAATTCCCATACTTGCAGACATCATGACCAACCATAAGGCTCTTTGATTAAATAGCCTTTGGATTATTTGGAGGGTACCGGATACAATATGTGATGTTTCTTCTTGTTCAACTCGAAGGATAAAGTAATATCTGAACCACAGGGCTTGTGGACTTCTCAATGGCACTCTGCTCCAATTCAACACAGTTATTGATTTCCCTTGTAAGCAACACGAGCTGGCGTTAAACCCTGGCAGGTCCTGAGGGTGGCTGTGATGCATGCATGTGCTTAAAATGTCGTGAAACTGCAGAAGGAGTGAAAAGAATCTGCCGAGAACACTCTGTTCATACTCATTAGTC
The DNA here is from genome assembly GCA_026937815.1 of Etheostoma perlongum. Lineage (NCBI taxonomy): Eukaryota > Metazoa > Chordata > Actinopteri > Perciformes > Percidae > Etheostoma > Etheostoma perlongum. Next base: position 17,992,446 of record CM049382.1, read on the forward strand.
AGCCAACGTGTCAGAGGAGGCATCAAGGCACAAAGGTCCCGAAATACATAATTAGATGCTTCTTGAGTGAATGTCATTGTCAAGATGCTGTGCACTGTTTTTTTTTGGGAGGGGGGGTTTGACAAATTATTGTCCATATTAGAAACACAAATTAACTATTGAAAGCTATCAAATCAAATGCAGGTCAATGTTGTCATTCTCAGATAATAAAAAACTGCCCTGTGCTCTATCTCACTCCTTTATCTTGGCAGTGTGACTTCTCAGGCTGTCAGTTGGTTCCAGTTACATCGTTGTATCAAATGATCATGGTTTGGTTTTCAAGAGCGTTGGAAGGAAAATGTCACAGGCCCCAGATCTTTCACTTTATATATATATATATAGATATATACATATACATATATACAGTATATGTATACATATACATACATATATATATATATAAAAGGAATGTAAAGTATGTTTTTAACAAAAACTTTCCATCAATAACCAGTGACAGTCCAGAAAAAGATTTAGGGTTTAGATAAGAAGAAGAAGAAGAAGAAGAAGAAGAAGAAGAAGACATGCTTACCGAGGCCTCCCGCTCCCAGGAAGATCCCGCCTACAGCATCAGCATCACACTCCCTGGACACCCCGATGATGATGCAGCCCGCCACAATGCTAAGCAGGCTTGAGCCCACCCGTAGCCCATGGTACTGCCCAACGCTGACAGGGTTCATTCAGCAGGTGGAGGTCCCCCACCTGCTCCTCACACACACACACACACACACACAGTCCTGACACTTTACTTTGCTTTGGGCCCTCACTGCCACTGGCAACTTCACCCTCCCTTTCTTTTACTCTCTCTGACACAGAAACACTTTCTCTGGCAAAGCCTCCATCTCTATTCTCCGTAGCTCAAGACGTCTCATGCATCTTTAAAGATGGTTCTCTGGTTTCCATTACCACTGAAAATTAGAAAGCTTGGGGTGCTGACTCTTATGACAGTGATACACTTTTGCAACAAATCTGATCACAGCCCTCTTCCTACAAGCACCTGCATCAAGTATCACGTTACTTTGTAGATGGATGTATCTGATGTCTTTCATGTAGTCATGTTGTGGTGTATAATGTATGTATCTACTGTATGTATTTATGTGAGGCTTGTGTAGACCAAATTCCTGTGGAAAAGGACAATAAAGACTCTATCTACACAGTGAATGCCTGTGAGTTCAATTTAGGAAATATGAACACCAAAAGGACAAACAGCTGTGTGACTGTCTTGCACATGCAGTGCATCAAGGACTTTGAGGTAAGACACAGTGCAGAGCAGCAGAGAGACACAAAAGAGAAAGGGGTATGGAGAGAGAAAGGGTGGCAGCTCGAGAGTTATAGCTATGTTACTTGTGTGATTAGTCTGTGAGCTTGAAGGGAATGTGTAATGAAAGGTTCAGAGAGTCCTCGGTGGTGAGGCCATCCACAAAGGCCTGCAGTTGCCATAGGAATAGCATATCCATGGCAACAGAGGGAAAAAGAGGGTAAGCAGGATTAACACTGGTGAATAGGATAACAAATGAACTTAGAGGGGAGAAGAGAAACAGTGAAACATTTCCTGTTCAAAAATGTTCTACACATATTACCAATACATGCTGGTGATAAATATGTGTGTGTGTGTGTCCGTTCTGTTAAACTCAGTAAACTTTGTCAAATTCCTTTGGAATCCCTCAGATTTCGGAGATCCACAATCTCTCAGGATCTGAAATAGGACGTCCAACATAGACACAATCAGGAAAAAGGCTCAGCACAGCCTGAACGTCCTGCAACAGCTCTGAAAGCCCAACCTGCCTCAGGAGCTGCTGATTCAGTTCAGCAATCATACAGTCTGTCTGTTCGCTGCACGTCCATCACTTCATTCAGGACTTACACTTCTCTAGAGTCAGGAAACAGTCAGGAAGCATCACTACAGACCAATCTGATCCTGGACACAACCTGTTTCAACTTCTGTCCTCTGGTCGGCGCTACAGAATACTGTTGTCCAAAACAACCAGACACAAGAACAGTTTCGTCCCACAGGCTGTCACTACAAACACTAGTTAACACTGGTATAGTGTCAGGATCTATCCCTGTGTCATGTAATGAAGAGATCACACATCTATAGTGTTCACATAATGAACACACTAAATCACCACACCTTGAGCTATCAGTGTGGGAGGCTGAGCGAGCACACTCATAACATGTCAAGCAATAACCACAAACATTAATGTAATAGTTAATGTAGCCTAATCTCTCCAACATCTCTGAGGTTACTAGTGCTGTGCCCTTTCAATGGAAAATGATTTAGACAAACAAATTACAAATAACAATCAACTTCAATACATTTGACACATACTTAAAAGCAGACCTAATGTCACTGCTACATAATTATCCAGTTGTTGCAATCTTTCTGCAATATTTAACTATTCCTACAGAAATAATAACATACAACAATTTACTTCTGATTGCTGACCTTACATTTATAAAAATGACTGTTGTTTACATTTCCAGGATATAAGCTGTAAAGAACATATAATACAGATATGTTGGGCAGTTACATGCAGTTACAGTTTTGTAAACAACACTTAGATTTAACAATGCATGCATTGGTCATCCTTTGAAAAAAAATATTCTGAGCAGTGAAACAAAATAAAAATTGCGTTGGCCGGGAATCGAACCCGGGTCAACTGCTTGGAAGGCAGCTATGCTAACCACTATACCACCAACGCTTGTGTTAAAGTGAACGAACACATGGCAATCAGTAGACTATAGGCTTAGTCTAGTAGTTATTGTCCATATGGGCCAGATAACGTGACAACAGGTTTTAGCTGTGGACCTCCACTGTGAAGTCGATTCCGGTGCAAGCTCCACTGTCAGTTCTCTTAATACAGGTCAGAACACATTCACTGTGCACGAAAGGAATAGAAAATAAAATCGTGTTAACTCTTAAGGTGAAAGTAGTTTAGTCGTTGATTTATAAGTAATCAACATTGTAAAGAGCAAACAACTAATTCCGTCAATGCAGCATTTATTCTGCCCACCCTGTCCACACTATACATGTAGGCTAAGCAGACATGTTTCAGTAGGCCTAACAGATGTATTATTCCGACGCCATATATTTTTGTGAAGATACAATATTGTCAGAAAAAATATAAAACCTTTCCTGTTTACTTGTTAAATCTATATGTAGCCTAAAATAATTAGCCTATTCATGAACTTTAATGTTTTGTTTAAAGATATTTAATTTGTACAAACTATTCTGTCAACTTTATTGTCAACCTTCTGAAAGTAAAAATGAGTATTTGACACATATACTGTATATTTTAGCGGTCTATGATTTGACCACAGACAAGGTGTTTGAGAAACAACGCCCAAAAGGATATGGCCCGTACGGGGATCGAACCCGCGACCTTGGCGTTATTAGCACCACGCTCTAACCAACTGAGCTAACCGGCCGCGTGCCTTACATACTAGTAAAGTTCTATGATACCATGATATCAAAGCCCACATGATTATGCCTAAAATTGGTTCTAGACGTGGCTCGTCAGGCTACTTTCCATTCCAGTCAATCCAATCCAAGAAATGAAAGCGAAAACCCAAAACAGTACATCTGTGTTTATTTTTTGTCTGCAAAGCACTATTGCTTTAGACCTCGTGGCGCAACGGTAGCGCGTCTGACTCCAGATCAGAAGGTTGCGTGTTCAAATCACGTCGGGGTCATAATATTTTCAATTGCTAAATAAATTATCCCTATAAAATATGAAATGTCATTTAAATCAATATTTTATAAATTTGACTATGAAACACGTGCTACAATTGGGTGAGTCAATAAATATATTTTTTTACTCATTTGTGTATTTATATTTATATTATAAAAATGATTTAAAAAAATGAATATGTTTATGAAAATACACAAAAGAGTCAAAAATGTCACATTTATTTGGATAATACAATTGCTGAAAGCCATAGAACATAACTCAAAAAAATATTATAAGTAGCCTTTTGAAAGTGGCATGTGATAAATAACTTACCTGTGATGTATCAGCTGTAGGCATGAAGACTACCAGCTTTGTTTCAACTTGGCAGGACAGACAGAGGTAAAATTAAAGGAAGATATGCCAAACTAACAATCAAAACGCTCAACGGGCTCGTCTGGGATTTGAACCCGGGACCTCTCGCACCCTAAGCGAGAATCATACCCCTAGACCAACGAGCCACTATAAAGCACTGGGAAGGTAGAAAATGTGCACCATGGTACAACCATGCGCTTCCAGGAGAGAAAATATGACGGTGCCATAGAGTGCCCTTAAATGGAGAAAACGTGACAAAGTGCCCTCTAGGGTACTCTTAAATGGACAAAACATGACAAAGTGCTCTCTGGGGGGGCCCAAATTGAGAAAACGTGATAAGTGCTCTCGAGCATGCCCTTCCAGTAAAGAAAATTCGATAAGTGCCCTCTAAAATTGAGACAATGCGGTGCAGTTCCTGCTCTACATGCTAACATTACTTTCTTACAAACACATGGCTTATCTTCCATGTGGTCACTGGCAATGCACTCTACTGTTGCCGTTTGTGCCCGATAATAAAAATATAATTCCTTTATTCATAGCAAAACAAAGTACAACGAAATGATGTACATTACAAATGTGATCCAATGCCAGGCTTCCCAACGTGATAGAAACTTTCTTCTTTTATTTATTTATTTTTTTACAAAGCAATAGCCGCTTTATTTTTACGTCAGTTCATGAGACATGGTTTATGAATGGATGTACAGTGCAGAACAAGCGTGTATAACATAAAAGCAATAAATTCAGAAGTAATACGGTATTCATTTGGTTGTTGTCGTAAATACGCACCAGTCAGCAGTTCTGTCCACTGCATACGGGTTTTATCCGTTTTATCAGTTGTCATGTGACCCATACTCAGCCATCTTGTGGAATCCGAAGAGAGAGAGAGAGAGAGCCACACAACTCGCATACAAACCTTGTGCTGTCAGATCAAGCAGAGGTAAGACAGCCAACGTTAAATACACTAGCAAAGAAAAAGCGTACATATAAGTTAAGTGCCATGTCAGAGAATGGCATTCTGGCGAGATTGGGTGCTTAGGACTGTTGTTCAAGCACCATGTTTACTTGGCCTTGCAGCACCGGGCTCTAGTGACTCCGTGTACGTGTCCGGGCTGTGTGAGGTGCCGGACGGTTTAACCAGGAAATTTTGTTGTGGATCCAGTCTACTCGAAGGCCGCGTGTAGCAAGCTAGTTAGCCAACATGTAGCATGCTAGCTACAAGTGTTGAGTAACGTTATAGGGATCAACTTATGCGGTAGAGCAGTGTTGTTGTCTGATATAACGTTAGAAAACGACAAGACGTCTTATCATAATGTAAATTAAAGTAGTGCCATATGTATACCTCCACGTATGACATGCATACATTAGCTAAGCTGGTATAAGAAACTGCTATCGCGCTAGCATAACTACTGTTGGCTATCGAAAATGGCACCAGCATCTAGCTAGCTAGTGGCACTTTAACTAAAACTATGCTGCCACCTTTCAACATATTTAGCTATCTATACTGTCAGCTTTTAACCATTGGAAAAATGTATAGTCTAATGTGCTTTACTAGTGCTATGTGTTAGCTCAAGTGTCCAAGTTAGTGTATGTAGCTAACGGTATTTAACTGGTTAGATAGCTACTTTAGCTAACGTAAAGTTGGTAATCGAGATTACGATGAGGTCAGTTTTTGATTAGGCAGTTAGGGGGGATTTACGGAAAATGTAACGTTGAAATGAACTTGAAATGTGAATCGGCGGAAGCTAACTTCAGCGTTAAGTTTCCCTTTAACTGCCGAATCAGAAGCTAACTTCAGCGTCATGTAACCGTGGGTGGTTTCCACTTAACGTTAACCTTCCAGAGTGACCATCGCCAACTTTTTAACATTCATCAGTAACGCAATTTACTTAATACATCCATGGCATTAGCATGGTGGGTCGGTATGACTAACGTTATCTAGGTAACGTTAGCTGCTTTGCTGTTTGATTAACATTAGCTACATGGTGGACTCAACGTCAAGGTAACAATCCGGACAACTAGCTAGCTAGCTATGAAAGAACATAGTGATCAGTCATGTTTTCCGCAAACTTAGCTAAGCCATTTCCTCATCAAAAATCAAGTCTAAAATAGCCCTTGTAAATGTGCGAAGCCTACAGTGAAATTGCTAGCTAGCTGTTGTGTTTTGCTCTAACTAACGTTACCAATTTACACGTGGCTTATCTTGGCTTCCATATGGTCAATGGCAACGTACTGTGCGTTTACTGTCGCCGTTTGTGCCCGATATTTAGAATTTAATTAATTTGCCATTGCACAACTAAGTAAACTTTAGCAGTCATTTAACGTTATACGCATGTATAACACATAACTAGAAATAGAGAAAAACATTACATATACGGTAAATAACCGTACTAAAAAGACTAAAATATGTTTATCGATTAGAAATTACTCATTTGCTGTGACTAAAGCAGTAGATGAGATTGTTGAATTATAGTGGCTTTATATACAGGTAATACTGTTGGGGATACATGTACAAGGAATGTGACGTTGGATTATAAACGTCTGTGCATTGTTATATACATACATACATACATAAATAGAATATAATTTTGAGAAATCTATGCAATAAATCCTTGCTTTCAAGCCTAAGTGTTAAGGAAAGTCTTGGCAGTACACACACACACACACAAACAAACAAACAAACAAACAAACAAACATAAACAAACAGCTAAGCTTGTTGGCAAAATATTGTTATTTTTAGTTTATTTGCTGAAGTAAAGGTAACATCCGTTGTCAATTAAAGGTGTCTGACATACTCTCTTTGCAGACTTGGAGACTTCCTAAAATAGCTTTAGCAGATTGAAATTGTACACTGCTTGTGTGCAAGTGGGATGAGCTATGTATACTGAGGAGATGTAATAAATTAAAGCAGGTGATACAAGTGTTTTTCCAAATTCTGTTTAGCAGAATTTTGTTAATGTAATTAATTGTGAAATCAAACTTTTACTTAAACTGGTATGGTGAAACAACACAGGTGTTAGGTAATTATATTTGTGTAGTTATAAATGAATTGCACATGTGTTGTGAATGGGGGGGAGATTATTAAATTTTAGGTAGCCTGATTTTAAGATATAGTAGTTAATGAGCAACAAAGCAAGACAACACCACAGTTAAATTATTTGTCCATGTGATGTATGTAATAGTCTAATCTAATTTTTCTGTTGAAAACATACACAAGGTTATTTGTTTGAAGAGGTACAAATAATACAGCTAACTGTTACATCACTTGTATATAAACAAAACTAAAACCACAGACCTTTTAATTATTAGTGAATGTTTATTAAACAACACAGGCTATGAAAGTAAATATGTAGGATTTATTTATATGCGAGTAGTACTGTTATACCATAATGGCTTATACTGAGTGGTACTAATCTTTTTTTCATCCATTTTCACATTTGTAGAACTTCAAGAAGAATGGCCGAAACCCAGACACTTAACTTTGGACCTGAATGGTAAATGGCATGAATTCATGATTGGTTAGAAATGATTTGTAGGTGGTGAAACTGGTTTTCTGTTGGAGCTGAGTGCAGCTTTTACATACATGTTCAGACATGTCAAGTGCCACCTCAGCTTAAGTGTGTTGTCTCCCCTACCATTGACCCTTCTTCTCTTACTATCTGTTCTCTCTCTGCAGGCTCCGTGCCTTGTCTGGAGGTGGCAGTGGTGGTGGTGGTGGAGGCGGTGGCTGCGGGGTTGCTTCTCCACCCCTCTCACCTGCATTGCCAAAGTATAAACTTGCAGACTATCGCTACGGGAGAGAAGAAATGTTAGCACTTTATATAAAGGATAACAAGGTTTGTAGGCCTATAATGTCTGCATCTTAGGTGTTGATGCAGGCCTGCAGTCAGCATGATTTACATACAAATTATGTTCTCACCCATTAGATTTACATTTTTATTTTGGTGTGTTATAACACATTCTTTCAAACCCTTATGCATCTTAACATGTTTTTTTGGGTTGCTTATTTCACCCCTCCAGATCCCTATAGACCTACATGATAAGGACTTTCTGCCGATTTTGCAAGAGGAGCCTTTGCCGCCTCTGGCACTTGTGTCTTTTTACAGAGGAGGAACAGGTATGAGTAATTACGTCAGTTCTCTGTCTTGGTTAGAAATGGTAACATTATCAAAAACAATTTATCTCTTGACTTATCATCAAAACAAATGCAATATTGGCCTCAGACCAGTTGGCTCCTTCTTTTAATTACCTGGATTATACAGCACTTTAGGCAATTAGGCTTTAAAATACAAAGCCGGTGCAAAAAAAGAGAACTAAGAGCTTGCCTTTTGTCCCCCTTGCTCCCCTCCCCCGTTTGTATTTGCAGAGAAATTTTTCCATGTCTGTAAACAGTGCAGCTGTACTTCGGCTGACAGGGCGAGGAGGTGGTCCGATAGTAGGGGCACCAAGAGGCCCGAAGTACCTCAAGGGGTAGAGGTAAGAATTGAAATAAGATCGTACATGAATCTGTCATGTTCCGATGTGAAAGCGCTATGGTAGATTTTCTTTTCAAATTGGCCTTTATTTGAGCTATTTAGCTATTTTGTCTATGGAGTTTCAGAAGTCGCAACAACCTCAGATACTTAAGATGCCTTTAAAGAATCCCACCAACTGAGACAAGGAGTGTAATATTAGCACTCTGTAGGTGTTGTTTAATGGTAAAACTCTTCCACAGTTGCTTAAACTATTGATGTGTCTCAAACATGAAAACCCCTGTTTGAAAACATACTGCTAGTAACACACACATACAACTTTATATATCCTCCAATTAGTTAAAGATGCATACTGTATTTTTCAGTGCTGTTTAGATTGCCTAAGTTACTGTTGGTCAGTCCTAAGTGTTTAGAGAAGTTCAGTAAATAGCAACACCGTTATCGGCCTCAATGGCATCTCTCCTGTTCCTCACTGCAGAGTTGGTCCAGACCAACCACAGTTTGGAGATGCAGTTCTGGGATGGCAACAGGACAAAAGCAACTTAAGTAGAATAGTGATAAATGAAATATACCACTCATTGCAAAAACTGTAGGCCATTGCTTATTGACAACTCTCAAAAGCTGATTCATGATCTTGGAAAACCTTTTACCAATCTACTTTTGAACTGATCATATTAGCCATTTTAACTCATAATGTTTTACAGTTTAAGGTCCTGTTCTCTGTACTGTTGATCACTCGGCGTTTGATTCACACAGCCCAAGTTCACATGTCTTTATGTCCAGACAATGGGTAGAGTTTGAATTTAATCAGTAGTAGCAGCAGCAGCTTACCTCGAGTAGGCAACGTTAGTTTTCCGTGTCACAAAATGGGAAACAACAAAACATCTTTATCGGCAAAATTGTTATTTTAAACATTAGTATCGGCCCAGAATTTCAGTCGGTGCATCCCTAATCACAATCTTAAGTATATAATTCCTAAAGGTGAGTTCATGCTTAGCATTTGCACACAATCAATAGAAACTTGATCTCTTCAGGTCACGTCAACCTTTGATTGTTTTCAGGCCGGGGAAGAGGAGATGGAGGGTTTTACCAAAGAAGTTTTGATGATGTGGAAGGTTTTGGTCGTGGAGGGAGGGAGATGCATCGCTCCCAAAGCTGGGAAGAAAGGTATTACATGCCCATTGTAGTATAAAGTTTTGTTGTAAAATCTGCTGTTGAGTTGACCATGTACAGATGTTCAATATGAGACTTTTTTTTCTAAACAGAAATGAAACATTTTTTTTTAAATTACTTGGGTTTTTTTTTTCTCACCAGGGGAGAAAGACGGTTTGAAAAACCAGGTAGAAAAGACCCAGGTTGGTGGTAAATTTAGTTTCTTAAATAATCAAAACATGAGGTATTCACTGGCAAATGCACTGGCTTATCCACTTGTTGCTCTCTGTCACCCTAGCTGAAGTTGCTCCAGGACATTTTCCAATGAATCACAGTAAGTGTACCTTTTGTAATTTAACAACTATTGAGTTCAGATTTTTTTAGTAGGTGTACATTGCACAAATTACAGTTTTCTAACCGATTACAGTGAAGTGAGTTTGAGTTTAATAATGTAGCTTTAAATGTAAACTATCAATGTAATGATGATGTCTTGACCTTTTTAACTATCCCCCTACCCACTACTCTATGCAGTCCGAGGAAACTATGAGGATGGTGTAACAGGCCCACCGAGGAAGCACGACTTCACGCGGTCAGAGAGTGAGAACTGGCGTACTTCTCAGAATGGTGAGGATGATGAGTGAGGGGGGCTGGCGCCTGGCGGGGTCTCGGTGGGACAGTGACTGGTGCTGCCCCACGAGCCCAGGTGGGCGACCATATTACATCTATCTTTGATAAATGTATTTGTGATGTACTGCCATATTTGTTGTATGACTTGTTTCAGAAAAAGATAAATTTTAAGGGTGTGCCGATTGATTAGTCATTGATCATAATTGATAAAATCTATTACTATTTCTCTCTCTTAGAGATGCAACATAAACCATAGCAGACTACACTTTGATATTGGAAGTAGCTTAAAGCTGAACAAATGGCTTTCCTGGGGAATAAAATAAATAACATTTCATTGAATAAAAGCTAAATGTCCAACACATTGTTGTGAGATTATACAAAAGAGAGTGAAATATGTTTGCTGGCAATTCATGATCCTTTCTTATCTTAATACTAAATAATATACAATCTTGTTAAGAATAGCAAAATAAAAAATCTCCACAATGAATAGCTTCAAATAGACCCATGATCGTCATCGGCCAATACTGCTTCCCGCAATCTGGATTGGAGCACCCTTTGGTATATTTGTGTTTTCATTGCAGCACACAGAGAGAAATAATATTGCCATACAACCTGCTTGAATAAGGGGTATTCTCCAGCTCAGCTTTTTCTTTCTGTATAGTTGCTACACTGATTTCTCCTTTCATCACTTCCCTGTGATTTTTAACTGCACATGCTCAATAATCATATTTTTAACATGGTTTATTGTATGTGCATTCACTTCAGTAGCGCTACAGGTAGCAAACGTTTTGCTGTCCATCCAAAGTGCTGTCCGTCTTGATGAACCAAAGGTAGATCATGAGATTAAGATTGGTTGTGGACACTAACCATTTTAGATGGGCCTCGGTCAGCAGGGTGGCATCCAGATCAGCGTCGCCGTTTTCCATTTGATGCAAGAGAAGACGAGCGCGGCTATAGGAGGCAACGGTCAGGCAGCAGCAGCCTGGAGGACGAGAGGGACAGCTTGCCAGAGTGGTGTCTGGAGGACGCAGACGAGGAGGCGGGCACTTTTGACTCGTCGGGGGCCTTTCTTTCACTCAAGGTAAAAGTACGCTTGTTTTGATTCATTTTGATAATGCCTTTCATACAAGATTAAAAGCTTTATGGGATAATAATGGTGTCAGCGGTACTGTAAATAAACTTTTGTGTGTATTCAGAAAGCCTCCAAGGAGCCAATCCTGGAAGAGGCAGAGCTTGACTTCAAACCCTTGGAAGAGTGTGAAGAGGGCCTGGAGGAGGATGACTGTCAGCCCAGGGAGACCAAAGAAATGGAAACAGAAGCCAGGAGAGAGGCCAAACGAAAAGGTCAGATACTTTGAGTGCTGATTTTTTTTTTTTTTTTTTATGTTTTTGGGTTGTCTGTCTGTACCATTTTTGTTACACAAAATCTCAGATTGACTGGATGTAATTCCTTTAAATTTGGCACAAACGTCCACTTAGACTCAAGAATGAACTGATTGGAATTTGGTGGTCAAAGGTCAAGGTCACTGTGCTAACCTGTGAATGGTATTCTGTTGCCTTGACACCAGATTTTTTTAAAACGGTACAGTAACTGTAATAGCTCAGTTATTACTGAAATAAGATTTAAAGGCCACACAGCAGTAAAATATATTTTCAGACCCAATGTTCTTTGACAGGGAAAAGGTTTATGTTGTTTAGGACTCAAAAAAAATGCACACAGTTGCTCGGCATATGGTGGTTGCTTTGTTCACCAACCACCATGATCAAATAGTGACAGCATTTTTAATGCAATCTAATCCACTTGATGTGAGCATGAACAAAAAAGAAAAATGTCTGTCAAAGAGGTTCTCATGTGCAATATCAACCATAATCAGTATCTGAAATCGAGGATCATAGTAATGTTAATTGTGATCCCATCTCATGTTTTATTCTAATTTTTTAGAGTTGGCGAGAGCATCAGAGAAGGCTTTACCTGTGAATCCACCTCTTGCTCCCCCAGTCTCAGAGCCCCAGGTTCCTGCCCAGTCTCTGTCCCTGAGCCAGTCCAACAAAACCGAAGAGTCTGAGAGGCCATCTGAACGGCATCCACCCCTGGAGCTCCAACCAGCGCCTTGTAAAGTCCCCCTGCACGTCCCTATATCTAACAGTATGCTTGAATCCCTACCCGTGAACCACATTTCTACAACCCTTGCAGGTGGGATTTAGGTCTTTATTTTAATTGTAAATAGGAGTTTTTTGCCAGTTGGTTCCCCCTACCAGGAAAACCTCCTAATATAAGCTTTTTCCTCATGCTATGCAGAATTATCTGCTCCATCGCCCAGCATCCAGCTACCGCAAAAGCCCATGGAGGTTCCTGTGGTGATGAATAATCCTTTGTCCTTCCCTTCAAGTATTATTGCACCTATTGGCAGGCCCACCGCTGTGCCACACGACACAGATGAAGATGAGGGACTGAAACACTTTGAGCAGGTAAGTTAGTAGACTTTTAACATGAAAATCAGTCATGAGATGGTAAGGCTATCCTCTATTCCACTAACAGTCATAAGATATTTTTGATGGATTTAAAAGATTTCTTAAAATCTAGTACTCTGTGAAAAGTAAAGGTTATTGTGAATATAATAACTGACATAACAGCCAGACTATGATTACTGTTATATCTTTCTAAAATGGTCTCTCTGTGTATTGGCTACCATCCTTCCCCAGGAGGCAGAAAAAATGGTAGCATACTTACAGGATAGTGTGGTGGATGATGACAGGCTCACAGCAAAGACTTCAGAGAAGCCCAAACCTGCAGGCCTGCCGCTCACCCATGAGGCTGCTCTCAAGTGGTTCTACAAAGACCCCCAAGGAGAGATACAGGGTAAGATTGGCAGTCAAAATTTGACTTAAATACTGTTCATTTATTATCAAAACTGCTCCAGCATCGCCCCTGAAACTCCACTGCTATCTTTGCTCTCTTTTTGGGCTCAGGTCCATTCAATAACCAGGAGATGGCTGAGTGGTTCCAGGCTGGTTACTTCACAATGTCTCTCCTAGTCAAAAGAGGGTGTGATGAAGTATTTCAAGCGCTTGGAGAGATCATGAAGATATGGGGAAGAGTACCGTTTACTCCAGGCCCTGCTCCACCACCTCTACAGGTATGGGTTTGCTTTATGTGGCCTGTTTGTAATCAGTGATGGATGCCAGTACTAGCAATGACCTCCAGATGGTGTGGTATTTCACACTTTGTAACAGTACGTATCCGAAGAATCCTCTTATGTATTTATTTCTTTTAAGACCCTTCCCTCTGACTTAATGGATTTTGCAAAGATTTTTCATGTAGCAGTTGAAGTTCTTTCCTGTGTAAAAGTGTAAATGCATCCAAGAAACATTCAATATGGATTGAAATCTTAAATTCTAGCCAGATGTTGAAAATGCTTAAATGCATCTGTCTCATAAAGATGTATACGCAGGGTTTTTCCTGCATGAAAGAATGTTGGTGCCCCCAAAGAAGTTGTAGCCAGCACCAGGAAAATCACCATTGCCAAAATAAGAATACAAATAGCAATTAAATTCCTGTCCGAATGTGTTTAGTAGCAATTTACCCAACAACGGTAAAAAAAAAAAAAAACAGAATATAAACTTTAATAGGAGCGCGTATCTCACTTTCACTGTCCAGAGAGAGAATTTTTATTTTTATATATTTAGTTGGTTGGTTGTAACAAAGGGAGGCAAAATGCAAACGTTGCTGTCAAATAAGGTAACACAGACTCTCTGCCTTTACTGTATGCAAACCGATCATGCTTACTGTTGTGCATAGTCACCCAACAAAAACCCTGATATGTAATATTTACTCCTCCCATAGTGTCAATAAGCTGTTTGTGGAAAAACCCGCTCACTGTTTGTTTTATATAATACATCCATGGTCTGTCTTTTCATGACAGGAGCAGCTGAAGGTAAACATTTACAGTAAATTAGCCAATATACTGTCTCTTTAAAGCAACAAGGAAATTTCGCTCCTGCCATTGTTTTCTTACACTGATGTGACTGTGAATATGTTTTGTGATTAATCTATGTCAAGTACAAATTGAAGTTGTCTCCTTTTGATATTGATATTTAGTAGATGTACTTTTTTTAGAGGCATTTGCAGCCTTTGTTGAATAAGTAAAGGTCTGTAGCTTTTGGACAACTAGATGCTGTTCAAGCACTTTCAAATTGTTAAGAGACTGAGTGAACAGCAGTTTTGAGATCCAAACTTTTTTTTGTAGATACCTTAAACTTTTTTGACTGCTATGATTTATTTTAACTGTGTCTTCTTATATAATGCAGGGGGATGGTGATCAAGAGAGGTTGAAGAGGCAACAAGAGCTCACTGCTCTCAACCTTTACCAGTTACAGCAGCTCCAATATCAATACCTTCTCAGGTACACCAGGCTCAGATCTGACACTTTGTTTGTAGTTGCAGCATGATTTTTCATGTGTCGTGATGCAAATATCCAAATACACACAGTTATAAAATGCCTCGCTTCCCTGGGCTTAATACAGGAATAGGTTACAGCATGAATTGATGCCTCATAGAGGTGTGATGAGATCTTGTCCCACAGGATCGCGCAAGATTAAAATGTGACTGTTTTACTGCTGCAGTGAAGCACTTGGTTACAATGTAACTCTGGTTCTCTTCAGTAAAGACTATTTTTAGAGTCATATTTCTAAATTGAAGTTTTCTTTAAAATAGTGTTAAAATCCTGTCTTGTCTGGTTCTTGTGAACCCCATATCACTAATGCCTTACAATCAAAATCATTCTCCTCCACCTAATACAATTGTTAAAAAATAAATAATATATATATACACCCAACATTAAATCACATTAATGCATATAGGAAATAAACATGCAGTGTATGTTCAGTGACATTCACTCAAATGATAACTCATTTTTCCTGTTTGGCTCTCATTTCTCCCATCCCATGCATTGTTTTCCATTATTCAGGCAGCAGTATGCTCAGGCCCTGGCCCAGCAGAAAGCTGCAGCTCTTAGCTCAGCTCCTCTTCAACAGCAGCAACAACACCAACAGCAGATCAACCTGCTTCTACAGCAATACCAGGCTCTCAAGCTAAGGTTGATAAATAAACACTGTATTGCACTACTTCTAAATACGTCTTTACCTGTGCTTCTGGTTTACAAATCCTACTTTACATTGACATGGAGAGACTATTGCATTTATTAATATGAGTATTTTCCTGTGTTTTTGTAGAGCGTCTGAGAGCCTCCTACCTCCTGTTACCCGTTCCCTGTCTGTACCAGACTCTGGTTCTGTGTGGGAAATGCAGAACCCGTCCTCTAAGGCTTCCTGCACACCAAATGCCCAACAAGGTCCTTCAAACAGTGAGTTTCTCCCTTAAATATTCTGCAGCATTGGGTCATTTTAAATCACACAAGAGGAAAAGGAAAATCTATATTATGTTAAAGCAGGTCTGATGCATCATATTCTATCACACTCAACAGCATGGGATGGCAGCAGTGTGTGGGATTTACCTATAGACTCCATAGCACAGGCTCCAACCATCGAGCAGATGCAACAGTTAGAGAAGTCAAAATCTGCAAAGGTAAAAAGTATTTCTGCTCACTTTTCTGTTTTTGTTGTCTGTGTAAAATGGATCATCTTAAGTCAAGACCTCTAATAATAGTCTTAAATACAGCAGCATCTTAATGTACAGTATGTCTGAGTCTTTTCCAAGTCTGAAAATGTAGTTTCTTTCTGTTTTACTTGTAAGATAAAATTGGTTGCATTAAAATAGTCTAATATTAAAATTAACCTGACTAATCTATAAATAAATAATAGCATTGGTCTGAAATATGCTCTAATCTCACATCCCTTGTTGCAGATAATAAAATTAATGAGTGTATTTTTATTTTCCTCATCTGACAGTTGGAGTTGGAGAGGCGAGAGGCAGAAATGAGAGCCAAAAGGGAGGAAGAGGAGAGGAAACGGCTGGAGGAGGCCCTGAGGGCTCGACAGGTGGAGGAACGCAAACGCTTGGAAGAAGAGGAGCTGGCACGGCAAAAACAGGTCGAGTATCAGAACAATGTAAATCTACAGCACTTAAAGCCTTAGAGCTACTGTTTCATTGTGTGGCACTTTTCTTTGATGTCATTGGGACTGACCCAGTGTTGTACATCTTTAGGAGGAGGCTTTAAGACGGCAACGAGAGCAAGAAGAGGCACATCGCAGACAAAAAGAGGAAGAGGAGAGAATTAAACAAGAGGAAGCTCTGCGTAGATTAGAGGAGAGACGGAGGGAAGAGGAGGAGAGAAAGAAACGTGATGAGTTCCTTCGGA
Source organism: Etheostoma perlongum (assembly GCA_026937815.1). NCBI lineage: Eukaryota > Metazoa > Chordata > Actinopteri > Perciformes > Percidae > Etheostoma > Etheostoma perlongum. The sequence goes on from CM049382.1 coordinate 18,009,090, forward strand.
AACAGGTAAGCTAACAAAAACATGTCACGTACTTCCCACCTCCATTCTGGATTTGTGAAATGTTGCCCTATATTGCAATGTTTTGTCTCACCAGGAAGAGGAGCGCAGAAAGCAAGAGGAACTTGAAATATTAAGGCGACGTGAGGAGGAGAAGCGAGCAGAAGAAGAAGCAACAGCTGCTGTGGCGGCAGCTGCTCTAGCTCAACAACAACTGGAGGAGCAGAAGAGGAGAGAGCAGGAGGCCCAAAGACAGCAGGAGTTGCAGAGACAGAGGCAGCAACAACAAGAGGCCCTCAGAAGACTTCAACAACAGCAGCAGCAGCAGCAGCTTGCACACATGAAGGTAAGGGTGCAGAGGGTTAGTCAGTAGTAGACAGTACAAAATATATTTAAAGTTCATGAAACACCTCGTCCTGCTTTGCAGCTTCCATCCTCTTCAAAGTGGGGCCAGCAGTCTATCAACGCTATGAACCAGACTCAGAGCACCCTGTCACTGGCTGAGATCCAGAAACTGGAAGAGGAGAGAGAACGACAGACGCAGGAAGAGGTAAAGACAACGAGTAGTACCAGCAATGTTTTTAGTTAAAAGTAACTCTGTTTGACAAATGATTGTTTTTTAGCCAAATGTCATTTTTTATGCAAACTTAATTGTTTCCTCCTTTTGTCTTCCTCACCCCCACAGCAGAGACGTCGGCAACATGAGCTCCTGAAGCTACAGCAGCAGCAGGCCTTGCAACTGGCTCAGCAGCCCCAGACCAAGCTGTCTGGTTGGGGTAGTGTGGCAAAACAGCCAGCTGCAACTAAATCTTTGCTGGAAATTCAAAGGGAAGAAGCCCAGCAGATGAAACAGCGGAAGGAGCAGCAACAGCAACAGCAACAACAGCAGCAGCCACAGCAACAACAACAACAACAGCAGCAGCAACAGCAACAACAACAACAACAACAACAACAACAGCAGCAGCAGCAGCAGCAGCAACCACACCCCATTGCCCCCCAACAGATCCGTACTCAAAATAGAACTGTACGTGACCTACATGATACCATGTCTTTATTGGATAAAAGCTGCAGGTTTTGGTGTGGATGTTTAGTGGACAACATTTTTACATTAGACATTTTGATTTAATGTCCAAAATATAACTTGAAGTTTTCATTTAATTTGGATGTGAAAGCTCAGTTACTCAGAGCAGTGTTTATGTATCTTAGAAATAGCTGCTTGAAGTTGAGACAGAATAGTTGTGGCTCTGTTTTCCTGGCTCTAAACTATTTCACTTCAAAAATCTTTTAGAAATTGAAATGATCATCTAAAATTTCAACAAAGCCATATTTCTTTTTCATGTGACCTCTTTAATTATAATAACCTCAAGTGATCTTTTGCAAAAGAAGGAAGGAGGGCCAAAATGATTAGATCAATCAGTTAGTCCACCGGCGTGAAATTAATTTATGTTGACGGCAGCTTCAGTTAGCATTAGTTAGCTGTTAGCCTTACATTAGCAAAATGGGCTTTCTTTACTTCAGGTAACTTAATAAATAACGAGAGTCGAGGCACAGTAGCCAGAGGACATCAGAAGGAAAACCAGAAAACATTTTCTCCCATTAAATATGATTCTGTTTCACCAAAATCAGTGGTAATGCCATAAAGCATAACAGCACTTCTCCAGGATATCAAACTCACTCGCCAAAATTAAATGGTGAGAGAGCAGTCGATCTGGGCTCGCAGTGAGAATGACAGAGACACCATTCTCCCTATTACAAGTCAGTGCAGCATAAAAACTATGTTAAAGCTGTTCCATACATTATTTGTAGTGCAATGTTGCTATAATTGAGTAATCAGATTAATTTCAACTTGAAATGATCCCAAACTTCTCAGGCCTGTCTCTTCTTCCTTTGCTATATTCTTTCTCTCCTTCCATTCTGCAATCTGCACCGTCCTTGTCATGTCACCTGTACACAGCCCACAAGCATGTTGTGATAGTAATAATTATCTATGCGAAATATAGTGGGCTGTATATATTTAAATTTATATGGATTAAACCATTTTTAGTTATCACATTTTTTGAAGAATTGTTTTTGCCCTACAACTGATTAATGAGAAAACAAAAGGCAGATTAATCAGTAATAAAATGTATTGTTTCTTGCAGCCCTAAAAAGAAGTAAGTCAGTAACACTATATCATTCTCATCACAGACATCGTCTCTGAGTAACTCTGTGTGGGGGTCTGTGAACACTAGCACCTGCACTAATTGGGGCTCAGACGCCAGCAGTATCTGGGGTGACACCCACAACTCTAACATGGGCTTCTGGGATGAAGCTGTGAAAGAGGCTGTCCAGCAACCTCCTCAAACCAAGAAAAGCAGCACGCAGAAGAACAACAAAGGCAACGCCAACATCAGGTATTTATTAAGGATGCCAAAATAGACCTCCTGATATAAAGCATGACTTACTACATGAAGCATATGAGTAATGCACAGATCTTAACTTCCTTTTTTCTCCCTCCTGCATGTAAAGTAACTCTGTGAGTGGGCGAGCCAATAAAAAAGTAGAAGAGGAGGAGAAGCTGCTAAAGTTGTTTCAAGGGGTCAATAAGAGCCAGCAAGACACCTTCATGCAATGGTGTGAGCAAACCCTGCACACCCTCAACACAGCCAACAATCTGGATGGTAAGACTTTAAATATATTTCCAAAAACACTCAATCTACAACTATTGATTAACCATTTATAGAAGCCAAACTCAAATATTCCATCTATCTCCCTGCCAGTTCCAACATTTGCATCCTTCCTGAAAGAAGTGGATTCTCCATACGAGGTGCACGACTATGTCAGGGCTTATCTGGGGGACACTCCCGAGGCCAAGGACTTTGCCAAGCAGTTCCTGGAACGTCGTGCCAAACAGAACGCTAACCAACAGAAACAGGCACCGCAGAAACAGCAACCCCTCAAGCAGCAGCAGGTAAGCAAGACTGAAATGGAACCAGGAAGCTAAAGGCTCAGTATATCAGGTACCTTATGTTTTGGTCCCATGTTTTCCTTATAAAGCCATGTGAGTCTTGTGATGTGATTAAAAGGAGAGACAGCTGTCCCTTTGGTTCCCCAAAAATAGCTTGTGCTCTGGGAAATTTCTGCCTGGCATGTTCAGACCAATCGGAGCAAGTCATTGGACGTTGTCAATGTCGTCACACTCAATGGCCACAACTGTTATTTGCATTTCTGGTGTGACTCTTGCTTGCGTCACCACTTTGGATTGGTCCCAAAAGATGTGATTGTACTGCTTATTCCTTGTTTCCTAATGGGATGAAGACAAAACATGTCCATGTTTGATTGATTGATAATTATCCTGCAGTCTGGTCTCGCTACGTATCATATTCGGTAGTTTAAAAGTGCTACCATGACCGCATTTTCTGGTCTCTCTCCCTTTGAAGGTTTTTTGGGTGTGTTAAGCTGTGTGGGTAGTGTAGCATATCAGTAAGCAGGACGGCTCTATGGCAAAATTTGATTTGTAAATGCTTTTTTTTGTGCATAGATAAGGATATGCTTTATTATGTCACGCTAAATTTTGATACAGCAATATATAAATAACGCATACTGCCAAGTTGTAACATTTTGACCCTGCTGTTGTCACAGACCAGAACTTAACATCTCTCTCTTATCCAGGATTCTGTATGGGGAGGAACAGGATCCTCATCACTCTATCAGTCCAACCATACAAGTGGCCAGCAGCAGTGCTTTGAGACAGTCACCTCAGGGAAAAAGAAAAAGAAGCAGAAGATGGTCCGCGCAGACCCAAGCCTTCTAGGTGAGAGCAAACACCCACCTGCTAAATCTGAACAATCTGCAACAATGTGTCACTGCTTTCTTTTTATATATAATCCGCTAATTGCATCCTTCTTTCTTTTTTTCAGGTTTTTCTGTGAATGCATCATCTGAGAGATTGAATATGGGAGAGATTGAGACTTTGGAGGACTTTTAAGGGACACTGCAGCCAAGCAAACCCAATTGACTGTATCCAATTTGAACAGCAGTCGTTTTACCCAAACCTCCTGCCACTTTCACCTTTATTTTCAGTTTTACATTTATCAGATGTTCTCTGATAATCACTCATAAATTCCAAATTGTGAACAAACCATGATCTCTAAGGCAGGGTGTGTTTTCCTTTTGCTTACGGACCTATAAACTGATGAAAACCCTCAAGAGAAATGTACTGTAGAAAACTGGCCAGTGAAACATCTGACCAGCCAAGAGAGCAATCAGGAAATGAACTCGAGTTTCTGGAGAAAGTCTGCAGAGGCGTTTATGTATGTGGGGCATCAGCGGCTTGGTTCCGAAGCTTGTCCTGAAATTCAGTGACAACTAATTTCAAATTTGGCCTCCATTATTTTAAGTGTGGATATATGGTTGGAATATTATGGGACAGGTTAGAGAGAATATATCCATTGTTTTTGTTTTATTTATTAAATGTTTTCCCATTACACTTTAATCCCCCCCTTCTCTTATCCCTCCCTGTTGTCTGCTGGGTGTTCATGGATGATGATGCAAGGTAAAGCCCAAGGATTTGTGCGCACTTATGTCCTGTTTTAAGGACATGTCAAAAGTTCCAAGTAGTTATCTATTTCGTGTAAAATACTAGGCTGTTTAAAGAATAAACTTTCAATTCTGCATCTGTATTATAATATATAAAAATGATCTGCTGGAGTCATACTTTTTTATTGCAGTATGAAATAATAAAACAGTCTATGTGGGCTGTTTTAAACCTGTGTCTGAACTATTCAGAAAAAACACAATTGTGCAGAGTTCATTTGATTCACACACATTCACCCGGTTACACTACTTTCAATTGCATTTTACAGAGATCCTGTTGAAAGCTGGAAATCCAAACCCAATGCATTTTCTCCACAGGAGATGAAATGTTCAAATCAGAAACTAACCACCGACAGCTTTTCAGGAAGAAAAGCCCATCCTCTCTGCTTGGTTGTAGTGCATATTGACATTAAATTAGTCAAGATTTTTAAATCCATAAAAATAAAATGAAACCCGCCATGCCTTCTGATGAACAGTTTTCTAAACGCGCACAGAAATCCTCACCAGACTGAAACTAAAACCTATTTTTAAAAGCCTTCACCACCAAAGAGCTGAGCTTTGGCCATCATTCACCTTAGTGAGTCCACCAACCTTTTTGGAAGCACAATACTAAATTGCTGAAGCACTGATTTAAAACGGTGTTTATCCATGCATCAGTACCAAAAATCTAATGATATATAATGCAGTAAAAGTCATTCTGTATAATAAGTTTACTTGCAACATTACATGTTGCTGCTAATATTCATTGTTTCTATATGTTGATACTTTTTGATCTTAATACATCCTCCACTACTGCCATCTTTTGATACTTTTTTTTTTAAAGGTGTACAATAAATGTCTAGCAAAGAGTTTGTTGATGTGACCTGGGCAAGGTCAGTGGCTACTGAATGTTTACCCCTTACACCCAACTATGTGGCCAGAGGAGTTTGGAGTGGGTGGGCCCTGCAATGATGTGCTCACAAAGTCCACACTGTCCAGACAGTCCTGTGCACACTTAGTCACACCCCTTCTCTCACCCCTCAGTTGCCTACCTCTCCCCCTGCTGCGCTCCCCTGTACTCTCCTGCTCCTCTCTCAGGGTCAGCTACTCTTTTGAAGTTCGAGGAGTTTTGGAGACACTTTTTGCTCTGTCTGACGTCTCATCCCTCATGGCCATCATGGTTCAGAGCAGCAGTTTCTGTAGAGTACTCCTTCTGGTGCTCCTCGGTCTCTTGGTAGCCTTTGTACACACAGGTAAACCTCCTTTTTAATGTGGTTAATTTGTTTATTTCAATTCTGTTGTTGGGTGATGAGTATGCAATCTCACCTGCGTGTGCTGCACCAATTATGGTAGAAATGTTGCAAGAAAGACAAAGCATACAAGATCTGAGTCTGATTTGTTTAAAGAACACCTGGCTGTCACCCTTGAAATGAAAGGTGTGATGTGAGGAAAAATTGTTCTATAAAGAAAAAAACAAGGCTACACAAATCGTATCAAGCAAAATTCTGAATGAAGACACAAGGCTCGTTATAGAAAAATGCGGGGGATTTTAAATCATTGTTGGTCCTTTTTGCACCCCGATGCTGTCTGTAAACGTGGACCATTTCAGAATAGGTTGGTTTAAGGTTTTATATTCTAAATACTTATAGTTGTTAGCTTATCTGCTGTATGTGATCCATGGGTTGAATGATGTTTGGTCCTCTGAAGTATCAAATCAAGGATTTGTGTATACGTGTCATTTTTGCCCTCTTTTCCACACAGCTTCCACAGCACCCAGATGTAAATGATGCCGTTGTTGAGACTCTGAGAGCTGTGAAAGCTGCTCTTTATCAAACAGGATGATTCAGTTACTTTCATGATGCCTGATGTTCATATGGAACTGAATACCTGCTGCCCTCTGACTCCAGCTATAAAGTTGAAGTGATTCTGTGTAGTATCGGGTTTAGGTAGTGAAATATCCACAGGTGTGTTTATTTACTGTTTACATATATAATGTATGTGGAGAGATGTTGGAGGTAGTCACTGGTCTTTCACTTACTATATTTCTCTGTTCCTCTTTGTGACATCTCTCAAATCCCCTTGAAAAAAGCTTTGGAAACAGTGGTGCAGCTCTCAGGCCCAGAGGTAACAGTAGAGGTCGAGAGGGCAATGGGGCGACAATGTCCCCCCTGTCCTGTAAAAAAAAATAATAATAATGGTCATCTTTTACATGGGATACGAAATCTACTGTCGTAGAAAAAGGCTCTGTGCCAAACACTATGTCAGGGTTTCTAACATAGAGGTGCCATGACCTGCATGCACCTTTCTAAAAATATCTTGCGGACTCCTCTTGCTTTGTACAATTTTAAGGTGGAAACATATTTTTATGCTTCACACCAAGTGTCCACTCTGCAGCCTGTCTGTGGCTGGCATGTACACAATGTGATGGTTTCAAGTAGTGCCATCAATCTTGACCAACCCAGTGACTTAACCAGCATGACATTTGATGACTTGTAAGAGCCTTTGACTACAATATAATAGAAATAGAGAATGGTTTCATCATATATTGGTTATTAGTCTAATATTTTACAATGGTAAATGCGGCCACTACCTATAAGCTAAAGAGGGTGAAAAAAGGAGACATGACATCACCGATGTCCTGTTTGAGCGGCGTCCCACTCGGTGTCAATGCTTGGCCAGGTTGCTTCTCACACACAGCCGTCTGCGCGTTTTTTCATTTCTTTGGCCGGTGTGAAATCCTGACCGAAGGCTTAAGGTACCAACAAATGGCCTTCTGTGTTTTTTGTGTCTGAAATCAGCCTTTCCTACAGTCTGCCAAGCTTTTATGAGTCTGGACTTGTGTATAAAAGGTTCTTGATTGACACATGTCTGATTGAGTCAAGTCTTTTAAAAGTGTGACTAAATGCAGTTGACTGTGTGAAAAGCTGTGACAAGCTTGGTTTGCAAGAAAATAAGTTGAAATAGCTAAAAGTAATAAATAAATGGTTGAAATAGTTAGCTAAAAGTGGAATCACCTATGTTCCCATTATAAGAGATTGGTAAGGGCTATCTTTGCAGTTCAAATTGCAATAAAGGGTGATGGACTTTTCAAATGCAGTTTGAATGGTAAAAATCTGTTCAGGGAAAGGTCTCCTTAATGTGTCATATTAAAAAAGATGGGGAACTCAGGACCCACAGCACATAGACATGCTTCCCTAAAAGTAATGGATGAACAGTTGGAATAGTTAGCTAAAAGAACAAAAAGCTGAAACTGATAGAAGTCATTTTTAAACAGTTGAGAGAGACACAACATGACGGAGTAGCCTACTTGAGCTCATCTGATAGGGCTGTGGGGTTACAATACATCAAACAACAACACAGTTGCCACTGACCACTGTCAGTTGTTTTTTCTCCCAAGGCCTCAGTTATGTTAATTTTATTAAACTGAAATTACCAGCTCAAGTGAACGCCTCCTCATGGAAACAAACACCAACGGAACACATCATGTTATTATTTTTTGCCTTCTTATTAAATCAAGCTGTCCAGAAGGCACAGCCTTTTACACACAAATTGACTATTCAATAAACAAGTTTGTTTGACATCCAGTGCCCAGCCGGTGCCTGGCCGGTTGTTACTGGTTGCAGCCCGCCGCCCTCCGTGACCGCACAAGCTGCCTTTTGTGCCCTCAGCTGAAGGCCTCATTGATGGCTGAGCTGGCCAGAGGCCCGGGCCTCCAAACCTCCAGCCAGCTACAGGACAGGAGGCTGCACACTACTCAGAGTCAACACAGCAGCATCAAAATACTCACATCACAAGTCAGAAAATACTGCAGCTGACATACTAACATTTAAGACTTGAGATTATATCATTATGCACTAGTTTCATAGTAATCATGTAGAGACATATTAAGAGGCTTTGTTGATAATGACACAGAAAAGACAGCAGATGAAAGATGTTAAGCAAGGTGAAAGAGTTTACTCAGGGCGTCAGAGGCTACAGGGTAAATATGTAGAGTTAAATAAACTGAGTGTAAATATGTTTGGATTACAGTTTTGTTGGTGTGTGTAGAGTTGAGGATAGGATAAGTGAATCAGGGAGTGGGTGGGCTTGTGTGTGAAGAGTTTGTTTCAAGGTGAAATGAACATCACATTTCCCCCCTGTTGTACACCTCTTAACCACAATTGTCATCTTGGTGGTTTATCTTCAATTGGGGCTCTAACAAGTCGTCTTAGAAAACAGAAGTGTGGCGTAGAAAGATACCTTGTTTGTCTGGCTACTGTCAAGGTGTGAAAAGTCTTCATGGTAACTTCATGCTCAGATGGAAGGAATGTCAAAGCGACAATTTGGGATGGAAAGAGAACAGATGATTGATCGGCAGTGAGAGTTGTACACAACCTGAGCTTCAAGCACAGCAGCCAATCACTGCCTCGCCAACAAGCTGTTAGTGCTAAAGCATAACACATCTACTAGCCTACTACACTGAAATAAGTAATCAAACCTTGGTTGTTGGACTTTCTTAGACAATAGACAAGCTTGGTTTGTCTATTGAAAACATATCAAGACACTAACTTTTTTCAAACAAATTAAATGTTCATCCTCTACAAAGACATCTTTATGTCCAGGCCTGAGCCGTTAACTCAGTGAGATAGAGAGAGGCTGTTGGGGTCATTACAGACGGGGCCATGTGTGCAGCTCTGCATCCCAGAGGCCTCTGAGTCCAGAGAAAATTAGCAAAGCTGTGTGCCTCGTCAGTGAAATTACTACCTTAACCCTCACGTTGTCCTCTGGCAAATTGACCCGTTTTCCTATAATAGTGTTCTTTTTAATTACCCAAAATATGGGTCTTGATTGATTCCACGCAACGCTCTTTGGCAAGTTCAAATCTCTACTTTCATTAATTTTGGGGTGTCTTCTTTAATTTTATAGCATTTGAAAAACAATTTGAAGTGGTTTTGAAATAGTATTGAGTAAAAGTTGACATTTTCCAGTCTGTGATTATCCATCAACATACATTCCTTTGATTTTAGTCTAAATAATTCCAAATTTCTGCTTTTCTAACTCAAACATTAGGTATAATTTCCAAAAATGTTGGTTTATTGACGTTAAATTCCAAAAATAACTGTAAAACTAAAGTTAATAAGTTAGTGTTACGTAGTGTTAAACGTCAGAAAAGTGACAACCATTGAAAAAAGGGACAAAAACGTAAGAAAAAGTTAAAAACATTGATAAAAAGCGTCAATAAAAGTGTTGATTTTCAATTTCGACGGGAAGACAACACAAGGGTTAAGAAAACATGTAGTAAGACTATACTCCCCAAGGATTAAGTGACTGCTTCTAGATCAGTCATGTTAAAAAGAAGCACAAGTAGTAAATAGTTGGGTTTTTTTTGTCTGCAGAGAAAGTCGCTGACTCGACAACCAGAGACAACCAGGACACCATGTCTGGAGAACCACCCAGTGACGTCACCACCAAAGACCCGTTGCAGGACATAACGGAGCAGTCCATCACTTTTGACTATGAGGAGACCACACACTCTCTGGACAAGAATGAGGGTAAAACTGACACTATTTACACCAAATTTGTGTCAATCTTATGTATTCAAATGATTAAAACGGTGTATGTGTGTGTGTGCAGGAGTGTTGGGGCCAGGGGCCATCACAGCCATTGTCATAGCGGTCTTTCTAGGAGCATCCGTCCTCCTCGCACTCATCGTCATCACACTGAGGAAGTTCAGCGCCTCCTAGAGTGAATACATCCCATCTTGTATGCATGTGTGTGTGCGTGTTTGTGTGTGTGTTTGCATGTCAGCGTTTCTCTTTTGCCTCTCATCTCAATCTCTTAACCCCTTCTTCCAAAAAATGCGTTGTGTCTTTTGCTTCACCGTAGATGTTAAAAATTGTGGCAGGTCCTTGACTGACTATTTCCAGATTTCCTCCTGGAAGCACACTCTAATTGTTGCTCAACACCTCCCCTTGTTACTGAAGGTATAATGTTAGAAACTGGCTGGCTCTTCCAGTGGAAATCGTAGCATGTCCATGTCATTCACTTTGTTTTTTGAACTTGCATGCTCTACATGGTTTTTAATGTTTGTGGGCTTTTTTGTTTTTTTTTCCTGATGTGAAGTATCCTGCATGTGTTTGCTTTTATATTTGAAGATGAAGAGTGTGTGCTTTTGTCTTTTGACTTACTTTTCTCATTTAATAAGATACAGATGAGGTTTTTATTAGTCTCTCACAATAATTTTAACTCATGTCTAAAATATTCCCTTGGCGTCACACATGTACAATTTGTATTGCACCATTTACAAACATTTGTAGAGTGAAAATAAGGAGAAAACATTTTAGAAAGGCTTATTTAATGAATGTAACCACAGGGTAGTTGGGATGTTTGTATAGACCTGCAGAGCAAATAGAAAGCTAGAGCGTGGATGAATTTGTGTTCACACTCAAGAGTTTGTAGTTTTTTGTTGTTTTATTTGCAGTGGGTTGGAAATCATTGTAGTATGACTTATTTGTATTTTTTACATGCATCAGAGTCCTCAACCGTACAGCTGGATGTTGCCATGGTAATTTCACTGCCCAATTATTTTGTGAGATTTAAATTGAATAAATAAATCCAATTAATCCAATGCCAAAAGTCTGTGACTACAGTGTGGTTGTTTTTTAAACACATGACCACTGAGTCAACACAGTGCAGTGAACAGAATGATATTTAGATTATATTTTTATATACTGTATGTATTTTTGTTTCTTTTTATTATTATAGCCATGTCTTTTTGTCAGTTAGCATTTAGGTATTGTATAAAAAACTACATTTAATTAAAAAAAATAAGCCATGTTTTCACAAAGAATGACTTTTTTTACAGAATTTTCTGTAGTTTATAATCTTTAACTACAGTTACAGCAAGCCACAATGTTAGTAAATTGTGTTAGTGTTAGTGTTAGTACACTAGTACACTCCCTTTATTCTAATGCTGTTTTGTGTTCCGTTTAAATGCAATTAAATAAATACATCAATGTAGAAAACGCTGCAGCATAAGCAGAGTTCAGTTTTTACTCCACCAACTGAATATTCAAATTTGACCAGCCACTCAACAGATTAGCATTGTTTTTTTGGGCTGGTAAGTGAAGCAAATCTATTGCATATTTTACCAGCATTTAGCTGTTGGATTGTGCTTATTTTAACCCCTGAGCATATGTTAATTGTAAAAGGATGTTTGTCTCACATGACTATACAAAATAAACTCTTCGTCCTTATGGTCCCCAAAACAGCAGAATGTAATGTGTGTGTATCTATAGGGACCACTGGCCTCACTTCAGTCACAGCAGTAGGTGGCAGTGTGGCTTCCAGCTTCATTTGCATTTACAAAAAAAAAAACGAAAGCTACTTTTCTGATTGAATCCACTTCAAAAACATGTCTCTGCTGACTCTGCTTCAAACTGTCCCCCACAAACATCATCATTAACATCTTGCATTGCAATACAGTTTAGTCATATCAGCACCAGAAACCAGGAAACCCAAATAACACAATCACAGTCTAAATCTGCCATTGCAGCTTCTCACAAACCCAAAACAGCGAACGCTTTGAATGCTTTAGGTTTCAGTCTCTCTTTGAGAAAGAACTTATTTCCACTGACACACTTGGACTAATATGCCAATAATAGTCAGCACAGAGATCACGGAACCTGAGTCATAGTGTTTTAGTATATTATACAGTATATGAGTTACACACTTACAGTCACAGTAAACAATCACAACCAATATGACTTCATTCTTATATAGTGATAGAAATTCCAGTCTGAGAAAATAATTCCATACTATTGGCATGTGGTATTAGCAAATACTAATTACCTTAAGTTTATATCATTGTATCCTGTTTAAGTTTTGTTCTTTTTTACATGTGACTTTTTAGTCTCAGCTCATTTCTAATCATACTAGTCCCAACGTTGGTCCTGAATGAACTATCTCAACAACTATTGGATGGATTAAAATAAAAAAATAATAAAAAATGTGAGGACATTCATAGGATTCCCACTGATTCTGGAGATCCTGTATTTTAAACTAGTGCCAAAATTTACATTCATGCAAAACTATTGACATTCCTGCGTTTATTGCTAATTAGCTAATGTTAGTATATTAACATGCTAAACTATGTTGAGCATGGTAAACATTATACCTGCTAAACAACATATTAGCACTGTCATTATGAGCATGTTAGCATGCTGATGTTAGCATTTAGCTCAAACCAACCCTGTGGCTAAGCAGTCTCCTAGAGCTGCAGTCAAGTCTTTCTTTAATTAATATTGTTGACTATATTAATTTTGTTAGTCTTTTTATCTTTTGTTTTGATATTATGACTGCATTTAATTATCATTGTCAATCATTGTCTTAATTACCACTTTGTTTTAAAGAATATTAATCAATTAACTATTTACTCTGTGTCAAATAAGAGTGAAAGAATGCCCACCACAGCTTCTCATAGCCCAAGGGGATGTCTTTGAACTTCGAGTTTTATCCAAGCAGCAGTTCAAACCAAATAAAGAGAAAAGCAGCAGCATCACCTTTTAGAATTAATCCTGTTTTAGCTCTCCTCATTGTACTTTTTATGATATGAAAAATTGCTCAGTATTACTCACATTATAAATACAAATTAAAGCTTTTGTTGCCATTTGCATTGATCTTGCATGACTGTATTTTGTATAAGTAATGTATATAAAATGAAGACTTGCTGAATGAGTTCCTCTGCCTTGATTTGAACATATAGCTCTAACATACATCTGAAAACGAACACATGATATGGGGCATGACTCAGGAAGTGGTGATGACAACAAAGGCATAGAAAGCAGAAGTGTGTCTGACACACAGACAGACACACCGAACATTTGACTGAGGGAGTGGCGTCCGCAAGGTAAGACGGCAACTACATTTTCCTCTGTACAAGATACCTAAGAAAGTGCCAGGTTAAGTGTTGCAGTTAATGTTAATGAGGAGTCAAACATGTGTGGCACAAGTAATAAGCAAGCATAAAGGAATTGCAAAAGATTTCAGATGATTCGTTTTAATGGAATAATAAGAAAAACCTTGATCTTGATCACTTGAATGAGCCAACAATATACTGTATATGGCTGCAAATGTTACGTGAGTTTTAAAATGTGATTTGTCTGGTGGATTTATTTTTAATTTTCTTCTAGATATAGGAACACAGAGCTCAGAGAAATATATTTGTTTTTTCTTTGTAAAACCATTTTTAATAGTTAATAATAGTAATAGCTCTAACAAGCTCACATTTCCCTCCAGTGACAATTGTAGATTAACTCCAGGTTCTACCAAAGACCTGATTCTTTGTATTAAATTGGGTTTATATCACTAAACCCTCAGATCCTCATGGTACTGTAGTCTTTATTAGTGCTTGATTAAAGCATTGAATAAGTCAAACAGCCGAGTCAAGATCAAACTAAATTCATTCAAATCTAAATTTAATCAAAAGTCAAAATAATTCACCAATTAATTATACCTGACTTATAGTGATTGTGAGCATGTGATTGAAACTGATATGATTTGGCCTTTACATGAAAAGACAGATACAAAAACAAGTTCACTGCAACTAAACCCACACACAACTGAGAGGTTTCACATGGCATTGTACGTAAGTGTTTCTGTGTGGGAACGAAGAATGACAGGAAAGACATATTAAGTTTGAAATCCTTACAGAGCTGTTAAACTCAAATTGTCTCACACTATTTCCACTACAGCAGCGGCAGTGACACCATGACAAGCAACTGTTCATTTGACGGGGTGGACAACCTGATGAAATATTTGGAGCTGGCCATATACCTGCCCATCTTCCTCATTGGTCTGATTCTCAATGTTGCAGCGCTCTTAGTGTTCTGCTTCTTTCTGCGGAAATGGACAGAGTCAACTATCTACATGACCAGCTTGGCTTTGATGGACCTGCTTCTCCTCTTCCCTCTTCCCTTCAAAATGCATGCCAACACTCACCGCTGGCCTGCTAACCTCCAACCTCTCTGTTCGATCTTGGAAAGCCAGTATTTTGTTGGGATATATGGCAGCATCTACACCATCATGTGTATAGCTGTGGACCGATGGGTGGCTATCTGTCACCCGTTCAAAGCCAAGCAACTGCGTTCACCCAAAGCAGCTCTGTGGACATGCATTGTGGTCTGGGTGCTGGTGCTGGCAGTGATCTTTCCAATCATCTATCGCTTCAGAGAGGCCGGGAAGGGGGACTTTCACTGTTTCCACCATTTTTCAGAGAAAGGTTGGAGCCCTCCGGTGATCATCTGTCTGCAGGTGTTTGGGTTCCTGGTGCCTGCACTGGTAGTGGTTTACTGTTCAGTTCGGACCATCTGGGCACTTCAGCGGTCTGGCCAGCACAGCCCCCAGAGCCGGGCCTGTGTGAAGATCATCTACAGCAGTCTGAGTGCCTTCCTGCTACCTTTTACCCCCAGCCACCTGGGCATCCTCCTGCAGTTCCTGGTAAGAGAAACTGCAAGTTCATCTCTAGTAAACTGAACTCTAAAGTGGCCCAAACTAGTGACGGGCATTGCAAATTAGTTTAGGCTATATAAATGCTGTGGGCATTTGTGACACCTGTGTGACAGGTTTATACTACATAGGCTATGTGTAACTATACAAATAAACTTTACAATAAAGTGAAAAGAGTGAATTACTTTAAAGTACATTAACAAAGTTGAAAACAATCTCACCTCACAGTCCATTCAGTGGCTGTTCTGGAGCTTTTAATCACAACACAATCTTCATCAGCAGAACAGTTAAACTGTAGATGTATAAATTTCCTTTTTTTGACAACTTTAAGGACTTCTGCTCCATGATGGCTCAACGAATGTACATTGCTGGGATAAAGCCTTACATCTGGCGCGTCTCTTACATGCCGGAGGTCCCTCCTGTTACACTAGCACACAATCTATTTTGCAGGGCACTGACGCTGCAACAGGGTCTTTGCGCCGCTCAAGACTGTTGTTATTGGTAAAAAAATAAAAACAAGTCAGGGCGTTTTTTGCCCCTCTCCCACAATTGATAAGCGGTGTAGCCAGACCGTTCTCCAGCGCTGACACAGCACTGAGGAGATAGGTTACGCAATGCAAGACTAACTGACTTAAGAATACTATGTGTTACAATGCAGTCAAAAGTAACGCTTCCTACTTTTTGTTTTATACTAAATGAAACAAACTACTTCCTTTTTATATAGTAGCTACAGCCATTAGGAGAAAGGCTGTAACCAGGGTAAACACTGATATATTTTGTAGTTTGTTTTTTTTTATAACTGGTTTGGGTAGCGAAATGATAAACTAATAGGTTTATGGTTTTATTAAATAATCATTTTTCAATTTAAATGTTACAGAAAAATGTGCACAGAAGCAAAGAAAGCTACTAGTGGTGAAGCATTTGCACTGTTCATTTTATTTTAGTATTAAACATCTATGACCATTCTATTGTAACCACAAAAGGTTGTGTAGAATTATAAAAGACCCTGCAACTGACACATACGTAAATAAAAAAAATGTATTACTACTCACTAACATCAACCTGGCAGACTGTTTTAGCAAGTACAGAAAATGTACAAAGAGATTAAACATGCATGAAAGCAACATGCAAAACCAGTTCACAATGCGGGGTTGTCTCTAGTCTTTTCATTCATGTAGGCAGGATGCTCAACTAATGTTTCTCTGTCCTCTATGTGTGACCCTTCACATAATTCCAGGTACACCAAGGAATGATTCAAGACTGCGGCAACAAGATCAGCATTAGCCTTTTTATACAGATAGCTATGTGTCTGTCCAACATTACCTGCTGTCTGGACGCTCTGTGCTACTACTTCATTGCTCATGAGGTGAGGAGCCCCAAACACACCTTCAGGATGTCAATGACCAGCCAAAGAAGAGCCACCTTCAGCACTTCATCGGTCTGAACATAAATAGAAGGTAAAACATTTATTTGTCCTCAATGGATGCCTGGTAGTGAATATGAGATCAGTTATCTTGAGTTTTAGCAGGCCAGTGAAACTAAAAAAGAGCCAGTATTGTTTCCAGTAGCTGATAAGCAAGTGTAACATGCACTAAGAGTAACGGGTCAGAGTGCAATCTCAACAAACAACAGGGCTTGAGAGTGAGGGTTGGGGAAAGGCTCTGACAATCTGACACGTTAATTGGTCCAGTGACAGGAAGCTCCTTAGATGCCTGTGTAACCTCAGAGAGCTCTGATACTCAAAATGAAGGCTGCAACAAGCCACAATGTGACTTCTTTGTGCAATGATTTATGGATAAGCTTGTGAGATGGCTTAAGGCCGTTTCAGGTTGTCCAGTTCTGCACACTGAGAATCTGATGTAGGGTACAATAAATTTCAAAGCAGTGAAACCGGGCACCAGCAGCTCATTGCAGAGCTTTGCAGTCTACTGTATAAACTCATGAAGTCAAGTCAAAGGCGCATGTAAGATCAGTGCTGATACACTTTACCACACTGTGATTCACAAGATACAGTTAGTAAATTGCAAAACTTCTTATAAGACACAGCTAACTATAATAACAATCATAGGTTTTATTTATGTTGCTTATATAAAATGCAGATTTACATAAAAAGTCAACTTGAAACAAGTAAATAATTAAGTAAAATGAAACCTATGTATTAAAGTATTCACTTACTTAGTATATTAATAAATCAAGACACAGACTAGTTGAGATCTAAAAACACATTAAGTAATTGAATTAATAATTTATGTATAATATATACAGCTTAATGACAACATATATTTTTATAAACTTTAACTGATACTTAAATAATTTTATTGTTTTCTTAATTGTTGACTTTTTCTTAGTTTGCTTCTTTGGCAGATTGAGACTTGGTAAGAAATATTACTGACTTGAAATACAGGTAACTACATCTGTCGTCATTAATAAGAAACTGGAAATATAGCATCAGAAATATATTTGAACCCATACATTCTGGGAATTCTGACCTGATTATTCTTTTAGGATTTAAGCTACATTTATGTATCCATCCTGTAAATTATTATAGAAATAAAGCCTGAGTGACAAATTTTAAATGTATCTCCGACCTTATAATGTATACTCAAATAATGTTCAGGGGAAAATAATACTAACCCATTTCATATAGTTGTCCTGATACGAATGAGGAAGCAAACAACTGAAAAGATCTGCTGAACGTTTTAGGAATGCAAATTGACTGTCTGTGTGTTTATCAACTTCCTTAGACTTACCACAATACCACAATGTATAATGTGTATATATAATGTGTGTGTGTGTGTGTGTATATATATATATATATATACACACACACACACAGCAATAGTATTAAATTGTTAAAAGCCAACTGTTATTGACCTCACCTGTGTACTAAGATCATAAGACTGTTTTGATATTAGTATGTTTAGGGCATTTGATTTATGTGAATGTAGTCAAAGCTAAACTCAAATGGAAAGTTGCACATGCAGTACCATTAGGCCGCTCTCTGTCTTATTTTGCTCATGTTGAACAAAGTCACCTTCAGTAAAAGGTGTTCTTAGGTCTTGATAAGAGGATTTACTGTATTAAGACAACAAGACATCAAACTCATGTTTTCTTTACTTGCATTACTTGTCTCGATACTTTCATTTTGCACAAGCCTTGTCTTTGCTGAGTTTCAATGTTATTTGTTTATACCATATGTTTTAATTCTATGGCTGTCTGTTCTGAAACTTGAAGAAAATTACAGAAATTTCTTTACTAAACTTTTCTCAACAATTTGCATGACATGACACCAAATTTTCCTCTTCCATTTTAAAGTGAAATAAAGCTTTCCACAAGAGATTCATCTTGTGATGTGTGTCACATTCACCACAATGACACTGCAGTTTTATATTCTAAAAATTAATCCACAGTAAGCAACACATTAAAATGTGTAGCGTGTCCAACAAAAACGGAACTGACCCGGGCTTTGTTTGTTCCAGTTATATTATGTCTGTATTAGCTGTGATAGTTTTTATTTCCCTTTATGAAATATTTACACACAATATTTTTAGGAAATGCTCCAATTATTCTACATCCATATTAGCACATTCATGATGTGTATTATTCAAATTAAACTGTTGCTGATGAACATTCAAAAGACAAAAATGTTAATGTATCATTTATTCTTAAAGCAGCAAGATATTACAAGAAAAATTGACTGTACAAAGAAATAAGGTAACCAGGATGAGGAAATATGCGCACATATCACAGGTTTCTCTCAACAAAGATTTATTTGCTCCAGGTTGTACATAAGAAAGACACCCCAATTTCTTTTTTCAAATTGGGACAAATTAACATTGTAGAGATTATAATGCCAAGGTAGGAAGGAGTGGGAACTGGCGAGAGCTAAAACAGGCAAAATCCAAGTGAAGAGGAGGAAGAGCAAGACAAAATGAGTTTTAGCCTTTATCTTAGCGTTATCTCCAGAAGGTGATCTAAACTAAAAAACATTCTTTTTAAATAGTTCATACATCATTAACACTAAGCATAGCATTGCTGACTGCAGACTTTGGTTCCTTCTATCCCTCTAAAGCACTGCTACTAATTACAGTCTAAAGCCATTATATCCAAGGAGTAGGAAAGTGTGATTCCAAAGTAAATAAAGAGACAAACCTTAAAGAAATCATTCACAAAACAAGTTGATTTTAGATAAAAATCTATGCATGTAACAATATGAAATCCAGAATAAAATCAATTTACAGTATATATTGCTTAGGAACAATCAGTTATATACACCAATCAATAATACAAACCAGCAAAGAAACATCTAAACTACATGAGGTATGTTTTGCCATTTTCTGACATTCAAACAAAATAAAAGAACAAACAAGAAATTAATTACAACATAAGTGTACCATGCAAGCAGTTTTTAAGTATGCTTACCATCACACACAGTGCACTGGGTTACTAAATAATTAATAAAAAGTGTAAAATTAAATTAAATCAAGCCGTCTGATGTAAATGTCAAAAACTGACACACATTAACATCTTATGCACAGCTTGACACGGTACAGATATATCCAAAACACATTTAAAATATCATCCACATATACAGACTGTCTGAATAAAAAAAGACAACAACATTGTACATGAACAATAATAGAGCATTTTCAACTTAAAAAAACAAACAAACATTAAAACTGTTGGGACAAATACTTGCTCTTAAAGTGCAATTAAAAGCCTAAATAATTCAAGAGGTATGGTTTGAAACTGGCTTCAGAGTTGGATGGCTGTGGTTTCCGCCTCAGATTCAGACCCTGTCGCAGATGACGGTCTCAACCACAAAAGTGTTCTCAAAGTGACGAATGCTGTGGCACCTCTTTGTCTCACGCCTCTCAATACCTGAAAGAGACAGGAAGACACGTTTAAAAAAAATCTGTTCACTTCGTAGTGTTTATATTTTTTTACTGCTACCAGGCCTACTCCTGTCCATGTTGAATGAGCAGTGATCAATCACATCACAACATTTTTGCAAATCACATCCATTTATGTACTCAGGCAAACTCTGTTGCCTCGTGTCTCTCATGCCAATCAAAGGCAGCAACAACAGAGATATATCTCTAAAGCGCATCACTACCTCCTCCACAGTGTGTGGATGTGTCCACTGCACAACCAGTGACTCACTTAGCAGGAAGTTCCCTGGCTGCACCCACATGCAAACATTGACATGATAATCAGGCTGCCAGGCTGTTAGAGAAGGATTTTACACAACAGATACACTGTTGGCCCCTATTTGGTTCTGATTGTATTTTCTTTTATGCACTGCCACATGACTCAACATCTCACAAGGGTTGGTGTGAAAGAGGGTGATACATTAGCGGATGTGATCCATCACTCATTTTTTAGCATCTCATATTGCTTGAGTAGTTTGGAAAAGAAGATGGATGTGTGCACTTACGCCTGTGCTGGTTGCGACGTCTGAGGCGGTAGGTTTCTTTGCCGTAGCAGAGTCTGTGGATGAAGGGACCAAGCTGCCTCATGTTTCTCACCCTCCCTGTCACCATCATCTCCTCCTGAACGATGTACGTCTGTGGAAGGTACGTCCCTCTCTGTGAAAAAAGAACACAAATGAATCACTCATTTGTCTGTGGGAGGAACATTGCAGATGAAGATGGGAATATACTGTTCTTCACTTTCTCCGACAGCCATTCATCTCTAACAATGCTTTTACAACCGCTTTACGAGTGACATCAGCAGCACATGTACTGAGTGCCTCACCTTGACGTTGACAAGCAACTCCCACAGGTTCCGTGGAGGCATCACCAAGGTTGTGTTCAGCTCAGTGACGTAGCATTTGTCCAAAGCAATGTCATGATAAGCTGTGAGGCCCTGGAATCAATAAAAATTAAAATGTTAAAACCTTTAATGAAACAACTGGGAAAAAAACAGTGAACATACGGATGCATTAACCTACCCTCTGAAAGTCGTGGATGATATCAGCGGGGTCACTGCCTCCAAAGTGTGGCACAGGTACACTGATCTGCTCATAGTTGTCGTCAAGGTAGATGCCAACATTCTCCTCGAGTTCTTGCCGGCCCCTCAGAGGAGCATACACAGAGTCCTCGTAGAGAACCCGGCAGTGGAACAAGCTGTCTTCTGGGATCTGCTAATGGGGCGCAACAGAGCTGAGTTAGCATGTGGCTATTATTATTTTAGGTAGTATTTTTTTCTTTGTTTATATTTGTGTTCGTTCAACATTCTGTGGCACTGGGTTCAGGATATAATGTAGGAAAAGGGAGGTAGAGTGAACTGACCTGAGGTATAAAGTAGTAGCGATAGACGTAGATAGAGGCCAGCACCAGTCCTGACATGAAGACCACCAGGCCAAAGGTGAGGCAGCAGAGACCGGTTGGAAAAGGTTTCTTGGGCCTGACAGGAAGAACCTGCTGCTCCTGTAAAGAGAAAAGCAGTTTGGTTAGAGGACAAAACGACAATGAAAAGTCAGCTAGTCAGCCAAGAGATTGTGGTAGAGGATTTGGGCAAAATATTAGGAACATAGCTTAGTAGTTAACTTGAAATTAATCATATCCAGTTCTATGGTGTATCAGTGGAAATTATGTAAGTTCTTTCACATGGCGGTGTGTTCCTATACAAAGTCCAAATCGTAACAGAGGTTATTCTAACGTCGTTAGTCAGGCAAGGAGATCTGGTAGACGTAGGACGGACTGGAATGAAACATGCCAGATGCCCACCCACAGTCTCTCAGTCAATCTGCTGCAATCGTCCTACTACTGTTGCTATGGAGAGCGGAAGCAGGGAGAACAGATTGTGCCAGGCTCTGATGAAGATGCTGGCACGTGGCCGTCTGGGTCTATTCTTGGAGGCCTACTTCCACGCTCCATATTTGTTAGTTTCCTAGCACCCTCAGTGGGAGTCAAAGCGAGAAGAATTGCGTGGAGTCCCTTAGCAGAGGTGGATATATTAATAGATGTACACACATTGGCTCTGATGCCTACCCTACTATTGCAGCCAATCAGAATCCACACAGCCTTTTAGATCATGTCTTATTCTTCTGTTGACGTAACAATGAAATTAAAAAATGTGTTTTCATAAGTGATGGATGCGTCATAAAGTGGTAATAATCATTGTGTAGTGTGTTGGGGGAAAATCTATCGATCTATCAATCAGCATTAAAGGACAGTTTTATTTGGTTCAAAATATTAACACTGACTGAGCCCTGTGTTTGAGGTTTGCAGCCTGAAAACTAAGGACTTGGGTCTTGGGATCTGACATGTTGCAGATGAATTTCAGGGAATCAGTTGCCATTGTAACACAATGAGATGTTAATTTCCTTTCTGAAACCCCTTCAAATGAACTCAAATCTAATTAGTAGCCCCGCAAGATTCTACTCATAGGATATGGGAATAGCTAAAACTAGAGATAAATTTTTTTTATTTGTACATATTTTAACTCCTGCCTGTACAATGTCAATTTTGATAAATAAAAAAAGCTAAACTGCTTTACATCATGTCCACTGTTTATATACCAATAAAACACGCAATAATCAGGCACAACCTGCAGGATCCATGTGGTATAACACCTTGTGATGTCACTAACTGGTGCAGTGACCGCATCTAACAGCTCTGTTGTTTTCTCATTTCGACAAAAACGGGGAAAAACCCTCTAATTATGCATCAATGGAAAAACTGAGGCTATTTGATCGTCTACTGCGCATTCAGAGAAAATGCATTATACACTTATTATAAATAAGAACTATATAGAATAATGGTGTCATATTCTGCTGAAGGCACATACAGGACAGCCATCTGCAGTGTGTCCTCGCAGTGGCCAAACAAGGTGACGTAATGTCAACATCCCCAGGCTGGGATGGCCAGCAATTGATGGTCTTTTCCCTTGTTATTATAAGATTATAGCACAATAAGCTTTTTTGGTCAGAAATAGTGTCCTGTAGTAAAGCAATATAACAAGCTAAAGCAATATAATAAACTGCAGTATGTAAAGTGATTTTTAACCATTCAGTTGCATTAAAAACTATAATCCCATCAAGTGACATGATGATGCATGGACAGACAAATCCAACATTACAGCTAAGAACAAACAGATTAACGTTAATCCATTTAGCTACAACCTATGTAAAAGGAGTACTAATGCTGTAAATTAGTGGGACACAGGACAAATGTCTCAACACGAAAACAAACAAAGAAAAACAAAGTGTGCAAACTCACGTGAGCCTGAGGTATAATGATCTTGTCTCCATCGATCTCTTTTTCGGGCTTCTGCGCCGAAACTGTCTTGAAAGTGATCTTCACCATGTTTGCTTGTTCAGTGTACGTTTATCTCGTTAGCTGATTTGGTGCGCTGGTTTCTTCGACCGAGCAGGGAAGATTATATAGCGGCGTACCAGTCTCGCCCCCGGGGCTCAGTGACCTCAGTAGAGCGTCTTCTCTGACGAACGAGCACAGTGTGGGTCTGAAGGAAAAGCCGCCTCGCCGCTGTCAAAATAAGAGTCCGAGTCCGGCTACAACGTTTACATTTAACACTTAATACACTGTTTGTGGGCTCTGGTAAACAAATACATATAGGTGAATGTTAAAATCAGTTGAGGGTTAAAACAAACTGTTTTATCTTCCGTTTGTTAAAATTAAACTGCAACATGCCCTTATTATGAAGGCAAGTACCCGATATGGTAGTGTTTCCGTATCTTATTTAAAGCTGCGTTTCTCAACCATCAAGTTTCAACACTATCCGGAAATGTAGGGATGTTTTAAAGTTAATGTAGGGATGTTTCTAAGCTACTAGAATGCAATAAAGTTAGCTCGAGGTGACTACTACTGATCCAAATGGGCACAGTGGCATCAACAGGGCATGTAATGCATACAGTGCAATACAAGACACTGTGTTCTGTACAATGTGTGCAACAGTATGTGTGCCTTGGTTGAGTATAGTTTAATACAGTAGCCTATAATGTAATTTGAGCATTTAGTATAGTATACACCTATAACAAAACCTTAAAGCAAATTTTACATTTCAAAAACAAGTCACTGCAGGTTATTAGGGCTGTAGATCATTTTTGCTTTTTTTGAAACAACTTTGAAATGCTATAGATAAATCATCAGATGTAATTATTTATTTTTTCTTTAACTAAACTAACAAAAACCTTATGACCACCTGCTAAACACCCATGGCCAGACTATCAGCTGTGTAACATTACTGAAATAATAAAGCTGTTAACCATGGCTGTAACAGCGGATCACTGCAAACCAAATTATATATTATGTACTAGAGCATATCTATCCTAAAAATACAAATTACACAATACATGCAAATTTTCATCACCATATGTGAATAGCCATGAAAGTGTGTCCATAAGACTTACTACAGACATAAGACACAGTGTGTTAAACTTGGACAATTTAGCAAACTTTAGAATCAGTTGAGTTTGAGTTGATGATTTAACAATACGATTGACTGAAAAGCTCTATTTCCAAATTATACCAGAATGGACAATAAGAACATGTCATGAAACTTTCCAAATACAGGAATGGTTGCTTTTTCTGCCAGCACTGTGCCATGCTCCTTGTCCATTTCGAGAGGCTATTAGCTCTTTACACAAGAGAGTAATGTACTTGATAAATGGCTCATATCGGCCAATTCACATTAGTTGTTGGCGTGGAGCACTACTAGTCTTCATAGATGGACTGATGGCTCACAATCAAGCATGAAATAGACCCAGCTAACTAATGATGCAATGTGAGAATTAGCAGCTAATGGCCTAAAGTGATGAAAGACATTAAATGAGAGTGCTTAAGAATGTTAACATTGAAGGGTAAATGTTGCAGTGTTTTTGCAGGAGGAGCTTGGTATACTGAAATAACAGATGTAAAGGACTTACTTACTTATTTTATTTTTGGTAAATCTAGAGTGGTTGTTGTCTGGCATTTCTATCCAAGACAATGTTTTATTATTCCCAATGGTTTAATTGGTAATAAATATTTGTTTCAGCTTTGGCTGAACCCTTTCTAGTTGAATTTATTTTAGAAGTTGATGTTTTTTATCTTTATGTTGGTCCAGACCTTTTTTTTTTTTTTTTTTTTTTTTACAGTCAATGGTTCAGAGTCTGAACCAAAAAAAAAACTGAAGTTGGAGTCAAAACAAAAGATATGACTCAACAGTGATTGGCGGGTACGAGCGTAGCGCGTACTCGATGTGTCTTGCTCTCGTAGCCACTTCACCCATTCACATGTAAATGAACCGTGATATATACCTAGTACATGCCCCCTCGGAGCAGCATTAAGGAGCCCAGTCTCTCTGCAAGCTTTGTTGGCCGCTGGCATCGCCCGGCCATCTGTCCCATTGACAAACTGTAACGGCTCTTTGGATTACACATCAACCTCCAGTCCAGTGGGTTTCTGGCAGCGCCTGGGTTAAACTTTAACAACATGGCCCCCATCAGTAACAGCACAAACGGAACGGACAGAGGTGATAACTGCAGTGGAATCAAATCTGACAGAAAGGTAAGGGCCTGTGTGAGCACTTAAAACCAATGTTTGTATTAACATGGCTGATATTTCAAAGTAACGTTAACTCCATTTTCCTTACTGTTGACAGATGAGGAAACCTCTGGTTGAGAAGAAAAGAAGGGCTCGCATCAATGAAAGTTTACAAGAACTCAGAGTTCTCGTGGCGGATGCAGACGTAAGATACTAGCTATATATTTATTTGTAGTCCCTTGCTTACTTAGCTAGTGCTGTTCTTCAAAATGAACTAAATTGGCGTTTTGGTTTAGCTAGCTTGTGTTGCCAGCGCTTGTTACTTACGCTTTTTTGTCACCCGCTGCAGTTACAATCAAAGATGGAGAATGCCGAAGTGCTGGAGAAGACAGTGAAACGTGTGGAGAGCATTCTGCAAATCCGGGCTCAAGGTAACCGTTAAATTATATACAGCTACGTTTACTTTTAGAGTAGCCTGAGCCAGCAGGAAATAGTTTCTTAAATATTTTATGTTTCACCAAAATCTATTAACCTAAACTAGCATATTATTTAACCTACATGTCGTCTTCCCGCTGAACAATATAGTTATTTTAAACTAACCCCAAAATTGAGTTAAAAAGGGTTATAACGGTTAGTGCATTAGCTAATATTCCAATTAACTGCTGTGACCACAGGTGCGCATGTGCATCTTCGACCGCGGCTCAGCCAATCAGGACAGAGAGCCCAACGTTTGTAACTGTCAGTTAGTTGTTTAGTTTATCACATTTCTGAGCTAACGGTTTTATTTCATCTTTCCGTAGAAGTGGACGCCGTGAACCGGGAGGCCTGTGAGCGTTTTGCTGCAGGCTACATCCAGTGTATGCATGACGTTCACACTTTTGTGTCCAGCTGCCCGGGAATTGACCCAACATTATCCGCGGAGCTGTTGAACCACCTTCTGGAGAGCATGCCCCTAAACGACGAAGACCGCCTCCGGGTGATGCTGCCGGACACGTTGACAGAGTGCCCGTCTGAGAGCATGTACACGGCTCTAGTGTCTCCGGCCCCCTCCACCACCTCTACCGATGACCTCTGCTCTGACCTGGATGAGACGGACTCAGAGCAAAGTCATGTTTCTTCTTCAGAAGAGGCTGAAAGCCAGGATGTATTGTGCTTGCCTTCCTTAACTTACTCCAAGTCAATGTGGAGACCATGGTAGATTGTTTTTAAAAAAGGAATAGCATGTTTTAACTTACGCTAGGTGATTTAATGCTTTGTGTTATGTTGTAGGGAGTAGGCCTCAGTACAAGCCAACACCACTGCTGAGATGACAACTTTGCAACGTATTGCAAGGCATCTGAGAAGCTCTTTGTATAATTATTTGGGAACTACCATTAAACTAAATGTATTTAATAAATAAAATATGTAATTAAATCTGTTTTGCAGAGGTCAGAGAATTGTAGGGTCTTCATTTGGAAGTGTTTTGGCCCTGCCTTCAGTGAAGGGGTAAATGCATATGTAAATATTTACTTGTTGAATATGACTGGGCTGTGATAGCTGTCCCACTAGAAATGTATTGTTAGTTGTGTGTAAATTATTTTGTATTTAGGATGTTTTTAACTTTGTATTTATAAGTGTTAAATGACGTTTAGTAGGCTACCTCATCTGATTTGCCTAAGTTTCAACTTTTCAATAAATATCTTTTTGACTTTTAAATTCTATTTGTGCAACTTCTTTTTAAAAAAAAAGCTACATTTCACACACAAGGTTCCCACTATCCACCCACCCACGGCTGTTTCGAAGACATTAGTTATTACTCTGCAATTGTGGCCCATTTGTGTGCACATTCTCTCTCTCTCTCTCTCTCCCAAGATCTCGTAGGCGTCTGTGAGGTGTGAAATGAGTAATCCACTCACTCCTTATATAGGCTTAGTTGAGGAATTGACAAATGGGTTTTATAACTCTACTTGACTTCAGTTTTTTTAAGTTAGTTTTAAAATAACATGAGAACAAATAATTTGCCCAGTCATGGAAATAGGCTCACTGTTGAGTTATCAGTTTTAAATTGTACTGTATTATACTGCAGATGGTGCTTTGTATGCAGGGCAATACAATGGTGGTCCTAAGCCAAATAGTTCAATACATAGGACTAATGAAATGTATAGATGTACTAATAAGAAAAAGTTGTATTGCCACGATAAATTTCACTTAAGTGTACTTATTGAGATCCGCACCTCTCACCATCTTCCAGTCGCGCCTCAAGACCCATCTCTTCACCTCTGCCTATCCGTAGCCCCACGCCCTCTCCCTTTTTATCTGTGCCTGTATCTTGTTTTGTGTTGTTTTGATTAGCCTTGTTTTTGTGTTCTACCTTGCCCTAGAAAGCAACTTTGGGTCTTTGAAAAGTGCTATTCAAATTCAATGTATTATTGTGGCAATAAAACCTTTTCTGATTTCTAATCTGCCTGTAAAATCTGTGCATGCCATCGATCCGTCATAGGAGTTCCATGCTAATTCCCACACAAAAGCTTGTGTCTGCACCCTTCCCAGACATTAACTGTAGTCCTGGTGAGAGCCACAGTCAGTGTTCTGCCTCTGCACCATCAGCTGCTACAACTAATAAATAAGAAAAGACAGCAATCCTCAACTCACTCTTAATCCATTTCAGAAGGCTCTTCTAGTGTTCCTGTGATGTCCAAGTGTCACTTCTTACACTTTCTTACCCATACTGAGAGGGATCTTTGGTGAAATGACAAAAAAATGATTAATACAGTGAGCGTGGGATTATAGTAGTAGTAGTACTCCTTCTTCTAATTAGCATAACCCATATCTAGTGTTGGAAAGTAAGTAAGTAATCAAGTGCTGTAGTTAATTCTGCCTGAGGTACCTTATGTGTCTATTTTCTGCTTCTGTATACTTCCACCCCACTACATTTCAGGGGGGATAGTATTTTTTCATCCACTACTATTTATCTGACAGCTGGTTATCACTTTGCAGATAGATGAAACTGCAACAATATGAATACATTTAAATTAGCTTTACCTTGACTAGCTACAACATACTTGTACTTCAGTTGGGTATTTCCATTTTGTGCTATGCCACTTTATAACCTACTTACACTTCACCACATTTCAGAGCGAAAATATGCGGTTTTTATAGCAATAGTTACTTTGAAGATTGAGACTTTTGTAGCACAATATCCTGCCAACACGTTAATGCATCAACAACGCGAATAGTAATACATATGCTATTAGGCCTACATTGTAGAAGTAGTCGTATTTTTACTTTTAAAACAAGTTCTTCTTGCATCACTGCAGATTTCACACGACATGACTGGATGACGAACTTGGTAGGCTACTGTCCGCTTAGGTCCGGATCTGCGAATCTCCAGAGGTGCAAATGACCGCTGCAGGAGGGCAGTTTGGTAATTTTGCTCAGGTGTGAACAGTGGAGGGGGAGATAGGGGAAAGGGGTTGCTTTGATCCGGCCTGCTGAGCCGTGGACTGGAGGATCTGACTGTCTGCAGAGAAAGACACCAGATTACATCTCAGCTATTGTTTCAGCGGTCGGGTCAGACTGCCATTTGCATTGTGAAGGTGAATATCACGACTTCAGGGTGGAAAAGAACACATTTCGAATTTTATTTTATGTTTTAACAGTATGCCCATATTTATAATTAAATGTATTTGTAGCAGGCCTAGCTGTTAATATCATTTAAATACGTCCATTTTGATGTTATACTTTCATTCAGTTCATGCCTTAATCAATTCTCTCCTCACCATGGATTGATCTGCTGCAAACAGGCAATTGTTTTCGAAGTCGTTTATAGGCAATACTCATTACTTGGTCACCTGCCCATTAACAGCTGCCATCCTCAATGAGTCTAGTATTTGCCCATTTGAACTAATATGCGCGCTCCTCGCTGCGAAACAAGCACTGACATAGTCAATAAGAGTCTGCAAGGAAGAAACAGTGTCATGCAAACATTTCACAACAGTCACTGTAAGTTCGGCAACATTTTTATTTAGAGAAAATTTAACAAAATATTTGCGATAAAAAAAGAAAGTCCGTTCAGATAACAGAAAGACAAACTCAGGAAATGTTGAAGTTGTCGAAAAGAGCACAGCTTCGTCTCAAATGACAGCATGAGCTTCAAAGTGGCGGAAAGCTCTCTACAGTCACTTGACATCTGTCTGAGCTACTTTACACCCGTGCAATAACCCTAAACTTAGACTTCTGAGGTGACTACACAAAACGGTAATGAGCTTCAGACACTTCCACAGGATGCTCAGAGAGGCTCTTTTCCATATTTATGAGGGGTAACATCAGACCATTTCAAGTGTTATGTTGCACACTTTGAAAACTGCTGAAAACATCAATATTCTCCTCGCTTTATATTTATCACCCATCATAAACAACATACTACTCTAGTATTTATATAGTAATCTATAATGACACACTCACATTTTGAAAATAGTATTTACAGTGAATATAAATCATCTTGGTCCTGCTGGTTATTTAAGCAGGCGTTTCCATAAATAACTTAAAATCCCAAAAGTCTCATAAAGAAAACAGCGTATGTAAAAAAAATAAAAAATGCTCAGAGTCAAAGACTTCGCACAAGCATTTAATAAGTTTCACAGCTGATAGTGAAACAAATGCTAAATGGAAATATGCATAAAGTCACACTGGCAACTTGAAAAAGGCTAATTTTGAAGATACTTTCTCAGAAATAAAATAACATGATGGATTGGTGAGTAGATGTAACTTTACAGGACATGTTTCCCCTGATTGTCCTTTTCTTAGTGCAGTCTCGAATGTGTTCAGCACCTCCACCGTGCCTGGGGATCAGTAACAATTGCACTTTTTCCATTTTATGCTACTATACTTCTTGCATTGCATTTTCATTATTTCTACTTTAGTGAATAATCCGAGTAGGTTTTCCAGTCGGAAGCTTCACCAATTGCAGATGAGTCCATGCCTGGTCACTGCTGTATACAGGTGCAAGTTTGCTTTTTTGCACTTTAATTTCCTAACTCGTGTTTTCCATCTTCTTCCAGTGTAGCCCATAAAGTGCAATCCTCTGTTCATTTGATGTTTTAGGCTATTCATGACAGGAGTGGCTGGAACTTAACTCCACCTGTTCTCACCACATGCTGACGTAGCACGGCGTTGTTGTAACTGAGGCAACCGCGTCACAAAATGCTGAATTCATTCATTTACTGCAGCATTTACAACACCACAAAGCCATTTCCTGACGTGCATGAAGCGACCTCCAGTTGGTTGGTGTATATTAACCTCTAATGTGCTGTAGAGGATTTCCTGGTGTATGAGCACATATAGCGTTTCCCTTATTGGCCTCGGCCTCTCGTGATCAGTGCATATGTTGCTTCACAGAGACAAATTCATGAACATACATAGTCTCAAAGTCCAGCACTTGTATATTCACATTCTGCAAAAGTCCTGACTGTTCCAGCCAAACAGAAATAAAGTTGTGTGAAGAACAAAGGGCCTGTATGATGCTTTAACTAAACTAGGTCCCTCTTCATTCGTACAAAAACAAAAACGCTGAAGAGATGATTAATCTCAATGAAAATCTTGAGAAGTTTGTTGTCTAGCTGGTTGTATCTGTAGAGTGTTTAAGGGTTCCTTTCCGGGCCTCCCCTGGCAGCTGACCTCCCCCATCTCTGTATCACCAATGTCTGGGTCTGGCTGATCCTCTGCTGTTGCTGCTGCTGCCGCCGCCACTTCCTCCGCTGCTGCTAACTCTGACACACCGGCACAACAGGAGCACGTCTGGACAGCAAAGACAAAATGAGAAGATGAGAGGGGACGTAGAAAAAGTTGATTGAGAAACAATAAGAAAGACGGGAGTGTACAACTCTGACTTTTTTTTTTTCTTCTTCATCTCGAGCCAAAAAAACAAAACAATAATATCCAAATGATATAACAGATAAACTCTGACCAGCGTACAGTACATGTACTAAAATGTACTAAAATACTGTTCCCTTAAAAGACAACATCTTCAAATTACTTTCACCAGTTTGATATAACCTAATGTAATGTATCTAATAAACTGTTATGACAAAAAATGTCAACCATTTAAAATTAAATGGTAGATAAAACAAGTGTAAAACCATCTGGACTAAAACCCTGATTTTGCACATATTTCACTTTGAAGCCTAATTTAATCAAAATGAATTGAACGGCATGGAATAAATAAAGATTAATTCTACCTTGATGTCTATTGCCTTGGGCAGACCTCCCTTCTTGTACCAGGGGTAGACCTCCACCAGCTCCATCTTCTGCTCCTCTGAAAAGTGAGGCTGGTTCTTTTGCAGCAGCCTCAGCTTCTCTCTGTCCTCTCTGAGCACTCTCTGGATGTCACTGCAGATACAGCAAACACACAAAAACAGCCACATTCAATCCTCTACCCAACAGTCGGCATCTGACAAACATTTATGAGGCCGGGGTTTGCAAATAAGTTGGTTGGATGATATGTTCTTAATGTTGGAGAATCATTAACGGTGAAAACAACAATTGCTTTGCTTTTTGTAATTATCTCAAGCTATTGAAGCGTTTGCAACTGAAACCTATGTTTACCATATACAACCAAGTCCACAGTCTAATTCAATGTCAGGCACCTCCTACCTAATGACTCTGTGTTAATGTAAGTGTGCCATCTAGTGGTCCCAGCAACAATCCTGCAAAGAGTTCCTGATTCTATTTCTTTTTCCTATTTCATGTGCTGTCCCTCACAAACGAGACAACGCAACTGCAAGGAAATACCAACAGTTAAACAAAACATGCTTAATACAGGACAGAAATGGTGTGCAGAAGTATGTGATGGCCTTATGACAGCTTGAGTAAAAAGGGCTTATTGGTATATTTAGTGGTGTTGCCTGAAGAAAGCAAAACACTCATTTTGAGATGTGTGAGCAGCAGTACAACAGACAACAGCACTGAGAAGAGCTATGATAGCAGGAGTTACTGTACATGCATCTAGTGACTTCAAAGACAACATCCACTGGCCTGTAAGTTATGCTTTAGTTATCTCTAATTCAACATATAGTGAGCAGTCACAGTGGGTCCTGCAGTACATACTTGATGAAGTGTTTGCTTTGGTCCATCGCCACGGCCTGTCCCCCGCTGCCGCTCAAATGATCGTTAACCTTCTGGCTGTTTTGGGACGAGTCCACGCTGCCAAAGTACTTACTACTGTTGTTGCTTCCTGAGAACACCCAAATAGTACAGTATTAATAAGTTTGAAACAAAGACAATATCATTAAAGGGCATATGCCAGTGGTTGCTGGTAAGCTTCTTTATATTTTACACTGCACAGCTTCCATTTTTTTCCCATCTGTAAATCTTGTGATATGGAATGTACATTAACAAACATATTGCTACTTGTATTCAGTGTTTGCTGCTAATTTGTTCTTGAGAATGTGTGAAGTTGAACTTATTTCATCATATCCATAAGATTGAAACTTAGGTGCAGACCTTTTCCACTGCCGGAGGTCCCACTGGCTGACGTCTTGCTCTTAGATGTCCCGCTGTTGGACGTCCCGCTGGCTGAAGTTCTAAAGCCGTTGGACCCTGAGCCCATGGACCCTGAGGTGGCTGAGCCAGTGCCTGAGCATGAGTCCTCATCAGGAATGATGTCCAACACACCGCTGGACAAAGAGTTGGTGTCACTGTTGTTCCCGTCACCATGTGAATTTCCCTGAAAAACAGAAACATTAAAAACATGCTATTAAAGAGGAGCTTGACTTCCTAGCTTTGGCCAGCAGACTGTAGTACTTCCTCCTTTACTGCATCTTTACGATACAGAAAGGTGCAGTATTATTGGCTCTGTTGCATTCTGCCTCTGCATTTTTAAAGACTCAACTGGGAGTATACTTTTTTGGGGCTTTTAATAGCCTTTAATCAACAGGATAGCTTGAAGACAGGAAAGGGGAGAGAGAGGAGGGACGACATGCAGCAAAGGGATGGATAGACAAGAACTTTGCAAAATTAAAAAAATGCTTTTCATTAGTCATGAAAAGGAAAAAAAAGAAACAGTCAGTTATAATTGACATATGTAGCTCAGCCTAAATCCTTTTAGAAGGACCTCACTCTTAATCAATGCTCTACCTAACTTGAATCAGCTGTTGGAGGCTTTCACCTTCCTGCTAAACCAATCAGAATCGTTACACAATGGCAAGGGCCAATCACAGAGTCACAACCCTGCTTTTAATCTGTTTCTCCCCTTGCTACCAAGCTGTCGTTGCAGGCAAAGAGTGCAACCCTCCACGTCCCCTTCCACCTCCAATCATCTACTCCTGACTGACCGGTCTGGAGCCTCTTTTGGTCTGGTCTTCAGGCTCCTTCGCCACCACCGGAGTCTAGATTCCATCGGGGGATTGGAGGAGTGTGGAGGTTTTCTGATGATTTGCCTACCCCTTTGCTGCAAGCCTAGAGTACACTTTATCCCAAGAATGTTCAGACACAGGGCGAGCCCTCACAAATCAAGGGTCCAGGTGGACCAAGGAGACTGGCTAAAGGGTGTAAGGGATAATAATATAATATTTCATCTGAGGAGCCTATACTGACTGGGAATAATGTGGAGGAATCACTTTGACAATGGTATCAAATCATGAAAGGCAGAGAGACATATGAATAAATGATATGACATATGAAAAAGTCACATGCCACAGCCTACCAACTGGAGTTCAAACAATCCACAATGATAAAGTTCGGCAGGTCATTGACATTTTATCTTGACAGTTTAAGAATGTTACAGGTAAAGAATTTCAGTCATAGGCAATGGGAGCTATTGGGAATGAAAAGGAGAGAAAAAGAAAAGCAGGAAAGCAAACAAAAAGAGGTTTATTACCTTGTTTACCTGCTTCAGCTCCCTCTCCTTGGCCTGGTTACCACTTGTTCTTTTCTCCCTTTCAGCCGCATTATTCCCTTGTCCAGAGGAGAGCTCTGTGCCGTCCTGCCGCTCCACTGACAACTCCAGCACCAGCATGTTGAGGGGTGAGCTGCACCGAGACTGGAACAGGGGTGGGGACGCCTGGCCTCCATCTCCTCCAGACTGTGGCGAAGAGGAGCGAGACTGGCCCTCCACCACGGGGGCCTTTGAGGTTTCCAAGGATGGAGGAAAGTAAAACGACGGGGTCAGGCTGCCTGCTTGAAGAGGAAAGGGGTTCTGGGTGGTGAACTGGTTCTGAACACTGAATGAAGGTGGCTCTGTGAAGGGCGCTTGGCCTGGAGAGGCAGCCTGGCCAAAAGGCGGCAATTGGGTGGGGAAGCCACCAGTTACTGTGTGGTACACTGGCTGTGGAGGTGGCAGTCCGGGGGCAATTGTAGGGTAGGCCATGGGCAGCATCAGAGCCACAATGGGGGTGACCATGGGGGTGGTGTAGGGAGCAGGATGGATGGATGGGGGACAGGGAGGGGACTGGATTCCCTGATTGTGCCCAAAGCCTTGTAGAGTGGCGTCTGTGTGGGGAGGTAGGGAATTGGCTCCGGGGTAAACCTGGAGCGGATAGCCTGGCACCACGGAGGGGTAGGCCATGGGAGAAGTTGACTGTGAGGTGTCAGAACGAGACCATGAGGTTGGGTTAAGGCCGAGGTTTAGAAGAGGAGGCTGCAGATGTTGTTGTCTGTGATGGGACATTGTGTTATCCGAGGACTCCATTTGCTTTGCTCGCTTTGACTTGGTCTTTTTATTTCTTGCATCTCGCCGCGAAGTGGGCAGTACTCTTGGTCCACCCTCATTGTATGGCCGAGCAGCAGATACAGCTAAATATCAGAGAGGATTAAAAAAAAAGAAAAAGTTTGTTGAGTAATTTGTGAATTTCACGAAAGTAATTATTATTGAAAACTTTACAATTTGCCAGTAACAATTACAGAGTAAGAGGAGAATTCCATTGGATTAAAACTTATTTTTGGCTATCATTGCTATCATTTATAATAACACTGAATTCAACTAAGTATTTGCAGAGGTCTGAGAACACAGTGACATCTCTACAACAAAGTCTATTGGGGCAAAAAGATAAGCAGTCAGACAGATCCAGCAATTAACTTGAGGAGTAAAATATTAATGTTACAGACAGACAGACAAAAATGACACCCAAGTTGTAATAAACTGCCATTATCCTTTAAAAGGCTTTTGAAATTATGTGTCAGTATGGAGGTCAGACGTACCATTGCTGGCGATCTGTTCTCTCTGACTCTCCAGGTACTGAGAGCAGTTTTCTTTGAGTGCTGTGAGTCCTTGATGCTCCCTGAAGCGATACAGAAAGGTCTGCTCCTCCTTCTGCGTATGGGCTGCCAAAACCTGTTTGGTCAACCCAAGTTTTTTCTTATAGGGCTCCCTCTCCTGAATGGGAGGTGAAACAACAGAAAGAAGAGCCCCGGGGTTGTGGCTGGATTCTACAGTCTCTCCTGTTCCTTGGACATCCCCTATGATATCTGTAAGTCAGAGGGTGACAGCAGAGAAAAACCTTTAACATACTCAAAAGCAATGAAAGGTGGAGTTTTATGTAATACAACAGTTTAGCATTGGCAGTGACAATGACAAAAGCAGTGTTGATCAAGCATTGCAGTGGCTGGTATTGGACACCAATGAAAAAACGACTTGAAAAAAATGGGAAAAAGTGTGAACCCCACAGATATTATTCACTTGCATACTTCCATTTTGGGGTAGATCATTTGGCTTTGGTTTAATATTTGTAGTAAAATGTACAATGATTTGTACAGATTTTGTTTCTGTTTCTATATTATTATGGACAGTGTTAAAGAAAAAAGTCCCAAAATTGGAATAGAACCCCGGGACGTTGCAGTAAATGGCATGCACTGGAAACAGTTGCCTACCAAGACACTCCTTGTTTTATATTTTTCTTCATCATTTTCATAGATCTTAAACAATCTAATGAAGTTCAATGTTGTGGAACAATATTATATTCCAAGGTGCTGAATTACTGTTTATATACACTTTCTATCAGAGCCATTTAACAAGCCACTTCCTTGATGCACATCATGTATTATGTAGCCAGTGAGTAATCAACTATGGGCCTGTGATAAAGCAATATATTAACACTATTAGTATTGGTTAAGCTAATTCTGTCCATCTTCTAGATCATCAACATTATCTTTGTTGATGATGATTGTCAGGATTGCAAATGAGTTATTGCATGTTAGTTTGAATAAAAAAATTAAAAAAAAAACACATCACCACCATTGCAGTTATTTTAAACGGAATCCAATTACCCTGCAAACGTTTTGTCCGCATTGAGTAGAAATAATAATGTGACAAAGTGAGAAGAGTTGACTTTTTCTGTGTGTGAGATACAGCCTGCCAAGCATCCACTGATAGCACGCAACTACACATACACACATAGAAGGACGCACGTAAAGTTGGATTTACAGTGCTGTGAAAAACCATTTGCCCTTTTCCTGATATCTTCTGTGCCTGCATATTTGTCACACTTAGTAGTTTCGAATCTTCAAAAAAATAAGCTGATGCTTCTAATCTACAACTGTGTCTGAGCAGAGCAAAGAGTGGGCTTAAATTCCCCACAAGACTGACGTTAAACTTTTAATTTTTAATATGTACACTTAATGCAGTTATTACCGCTAATAATGTTTTAATGGCCAATACCCTTTTAAATGGATGTTTTTTGGATAACTTTTTTTACTTAAAAATTAAAAATTACCTAATAATCTATGTTACAGTTCTTTAATTGTAGATTTTGTCTGAAGATCGGATATCTTTGTATGATAAATATGCAACACTAGGGGAATCAGGTTAGAAGCAAATACTTTTTCACGGCACTGTACCTGAGTCTGGTCGAGGTTTCTTGTCCCCAACATGCACTATGGTGCTACTGTAGCTACACTGGCTGGTTATGGACACCACGCTTTCTGTTTTGTTAGGTACAGGTAGGGGCAATGAAGTGCCCACTACCGCCGTGGCCGCGTCACTGGACTTTTTGTCTTGATCATCCAATAGGGAGAGCACAGAGTGATCCTTCAACAAGGCTGGTTCTGCCAAAGAGAACAGAGAACAAGAGATACTGACAAGGAACTGGCATTGTAGAGTTTGAGAGAAGAGTTTAAAAGGAGAGGCCATAGCTTTGTCTGATGAGGTGACAATAAGTGTCTGCTATAACAAATATTGGTAGGAACTGAATCTGGGACACATACCTTCAGACACCTGCATGCTGTTAGGTCCTTTCTGTTGGTCCTCATCTGAGTTAGAGGATGTGGTGTTAGAGGAAGACTGGCACTTCCTCTTCATTGTGATGGGAACATTACAGCCCTCCAAGTACCTACAAGAATCATAACAACAAATTATTGTCAACTAGCTATCTACAAGAGTAGGAAACATTACAAAAGGAGCAGTGCAAATCAAAAGGTTTTGAAACCTTATTTTTGTAGCATTTCAATTATTTTATATGGCTTTACCTTACTAAGTATGTGTTACAAGTTGGATAACCTATACAATTTTATACAATCTCCGCTTGGTTCAAATTCCATCCTACACAAGATCACGGGTACCATCCTTCAAAATCAAATCTATCTCCGTACCTGACAACACTGTCCAGACAGCTGATCTGCTGGTAGGAGTAGACGGTTGGATCATTGAAGGCTGTCTCCTCCTGGGAAGAGGACCTACTCTCCTCCATAATGGCTTCTGTCTCCTTCCAGTTGAGGGGAGCTGCTGAGTGTTTGGGCCGCACCACCGCTGAGCTCTTTTGTACAGACTCTACAGGAAAAAAGCAAGGATGGGGTCAATTTCAACAAATATGAATGACATTTTCTCCAACAACTTTCTAACTGTCTGGCTCAGACACGTTCTCAACTATTTAAACACAAATGTGCAGGTAGTTATGAACTGGACTTACTGCCATTGCTTTTCTTGATGTCTGGTCTGGTTGTCTGCTGCTCCTGGCTCTTCTGGAGATGTATTCCTTTACAGATTTCCTGAAAACTTCTCTGTGAAATAGAGACACAAGACTCAAGAGTCAAGGGTCATCTGATTTCAAATATGTTGGTAGGACATTTTGCTAATTCTTTTCAATCAGAAAATAAAGGAATGTGGAATAAATTGGCCAACTTGGTTACATTAATTTCCATAAATATTAATAAATATTAAACTTCGGACTAAAGTAGATTTATCCACCCATTCAGTTGCATAACAATCAAGTCATGGACAGTTATTGTGCATAAGAACAATAACAACCCAGTATCTGGGCCACATGGCTAAGTAGTAGGACCACATGGGCTGAAACACACATACTAAACTTTACTCACCGGTCTGGCTTTGCCGCTCACTTCCTCCTCCTCTTGCTGGATCTTGCTCCCGCTGCCGCTTTTGAGGCTCTCACTAGAGGAGCTCATGCCCACAGGGTGTTCATTTCTGTTCACAGTATTGTAGCCACTGGACCCACTGTTACGGACCGGCTGAAAGAAAGTTGTTTTACAATTTCAAACCTGTTGTGTGTGTGTGTGTGTGTGTGTGTTTTTAAAATAAGATGCTGCTCTTTTCCCTCAGCTATACATTAGCATGTGCATTTGTTTACAATTATTTCAATGATGCTAGGTACTTTGATGGCTTAAATAAACTACCCCTTCTTCTATAATCAATACTATGTGTCATTTGTTCTCCTTTGTTCTCTCTCACCTGTAGCAGGAGCCGATGGATCTGCTCAGTAATGTCCTGGATGTCAGAGTCCATGGTCTTCATCTCCTGGACAGTGGACACCGGGGCTGCAAAAACATCTTCATTCACGGGGCCCCTGGTAAAAACACATGGTTGATAAATGTCTATCAACATTGTGAAATTCCTATCTATTAAAAGAGTGGCTTATTGACAGCCACTATAGACTGTATATCAGCAAGATAGGAATACTCACGTGCACACTTTGTGTCTTCCAATAACAAAGGAGACCTTGTGGCTCCAGGGGTTGACGAAACTGGACCAGCTGGTTTCAAGAACGATGTATTCTCCATTTTGCGCACAGAACCGGACGGACGAGTGGTCAAATGGTTGTCCTGCGAATTTAAGAACTGCAGAGAAAGCCCAAATAGTCAGATTATGATAGGAACATATTTCCTGTGCAGACATTCTAAAATCTACTTAATTCTGAGGACTCACTCTTTCTGTGAATGGCCAACATAATTGGTCGGTCATTGGGATGCAGATGGAGGAGGAATGGTGTGCCAATCAGGTCTTGGGGGAGGTACCCGAGGAGAGGAACCGCCCTGATTTACACAAAAAAACATGACAACTTGCTCAATTAGTTGGCAAGCAAAAGCACCAATTCTATTATTCTGTGATAGGTGAGAATATTGTAGTTCAAAGTAAATCATCCCACAATGACTTACCTCTCATCCACATCCTGAAGCACACAACTCGGTGTGTGTGTGGTGGTGAAGATGCGTTTGTCTGTTGGAATTCTGGGTGCTTCAAAAGGAAGAGAAAAGATTTCTTAAGTACTTAAGTACAAATCTGGCAATTTGTATATGTTGCATTTGTATATGTGTTTATTAGTCCAAACAGTAGAGTATAGTGATTGAGCAGTATGGCACAAAGATGAACAGAAATTTCACAGTGTCAAGATTAATGAGGACCTCCAATAAATAAACAGTAATTGTTCTCACCCTCATAACCGGAGTGAACTATCTCAGCCAGCAAGAGGCAGCAGAACTGGTCTTCAGCATGTACTGTGTCTTGGACCTTCATCCGGTAGGGTGTCATGCGGAATGGATAGTACTGCAGATTGCCCTCACACTTATTACTACCACTAGAAATTTGTTAGAAGGAAAGATAAATAAAAATGAGGATTGTTGTCCCATGAAAGTACAAGTTTT
This sequence comes from Etheostoma perlongum, assembly GCA_026937815.1. NCBI lineage: Eukaryota > Metazoa > Chordata > Actinopteri > Perciformes > Percidae > Etheostoma > Etheostoma perlongum. Next base: position 18,049,460 of record CM049382.1, read on the forward strand.
TACAAAGAATTCTTGTCTGCGCTTGTGGATTTTTAAGTTATTGAAAACAAGAGGGCAGTGCTTAGCTCTGTTTCCATTCATATCTGTGTACAATTAATGAGAGTGGTGTGTGCATTCTTTAATTTCTGTTCTACAGAGTTGGATAGCTCAAGTGTGATGACGTGTAATTTCCATCAAAATAAGATTAAAGGTTTGGCAAGATAAAGTCAATGGAAGTTCCAAACAAGTAAGGTGTGTGTGTGGGGTGTGTGAGAGTGTCACTGTGTGTGTCCTGGAAAAAGCATGTATTTCAGTTACAATATGATGTCACAAACTAATTAAAAAACATCTAGAGAGGAATGACAGTATGAATAAAAACGGCAAACAGGTAGGAGCAGCAGATGGCCCACAGCCACGTTCAAACCAACACACACACACCTGATACGACAAAAGAAGGACTTCTCCTGCATGCAGTCCGGTGGCGATGCCTCTGAAACGGGAAAAATAAATGTTTTAAATAATTTAAAAGCAACAAGACCCGGCCGAATGCTAATCAGGGTTTAAGCTCCAGCAGGTGATCTAGCAACCCTCAGCCCTGCACTTAGATGCAATGTTTTTAAACAGAGTCAAGGCTTAATTTAGTTTGCAAGCCAAAATATATTAATGAGGACAAATCAATAAAGGTAAAGTGATCTGGGTCTGATTTAAGGTTACGGACCAACAATCCAATCTGGGCATTCATAAACTGGAGAGGATATAATGAGTTCTCCCATTCAGTGACCCGTTTTACTTTAGCATCTGAGACAGCTCAGTCCATTCTATCCAACTTTAGTTTTTTTTTTTTTTTTTTTTTTTATGAATATATATATATATATATATATATATATATATATATATATATATATATATATATATATATATATATATCAGTTTATTTCTCCAATTCATATTTTATGTATGCAAAGCACTTTAAAAAAATTGACAGTGTGAATGATCATCCCTTTCACAGTCATCTTCCTTAACTATTACTATGATCTATCTTAAGTATTATTGATACTGCATCTGCAGAGAGCCTTGCAGCTGTCATATATGTACCTGCTCCAGTGCACATGCTCCAGGAGGGCAGGCGGTAGGGCGTTGTGAAGCTGTAGAAGACACTAACATCCTGCGGCATGATAAACTCCACAAACTTGCTTTTCTTGAAAACTTCTCTTTTGCAGTTGAGGATGGAGGCAGCTTGATCAGAAATGTAAACTATTCTTCCCGTAACGAGAGACACAGCTACGGCAAAAAAGACCTGTTGAGGAGACAAAATCCAAATGGTGGGATAAATGATGAAACCTGTACCCAACTGCTCAAACACAATCAGTAAAACCTTCACACCAGTATAGGCAACTAAAAGAGATTTTAATATTTGTATTAGTTTAAAGATAATTCTGTAACTCACGTTGTTTTTGAGGGTGTATTCAGAAGTAATGCTGTCTATCTCCTCTATTGTATAAGAGGATACATCCAGGGCTGAAGGTTGACTGTGATTGGTCATCAACAGCTGGTAATACTCGTCATTGGCTGCAACACAGACATAGTGATTTTTTTTAAAGTCTGGTCACAACATATTATACAAAACATTATAGGTGACAAAAAGATGATCAATTCATACTGATAAAAGTGTCTTCGCAAGTAAAATAAATGATCAGTTCACTACTCTTACTGAGTAGTGTATATATGGCATATAAAAACAAAAAAATGTAAAATGTAAAAGAAAGCTTTAAAAATATTGGCAAAAAAAAATAACAATAAATAAAAGCGCAGAAAAAAAAACTTGGAAAAAACTGACAAACATCAGGTGACAAAAAGTGACAAAAACGTTCCAACAAAAGTCTGACCCAGAAAAACAAATGGTCAACGGGAAGACAACACAAGGGTTAAGCCTCTACAGACCATTACACATAGACCTGCCTACACAATGTTTTTTTTTTTTGGATCTCATTTAGCTACTATGCTTCCTGATTTCCAAAAAAAGACATATGTGTACAAATAGCTACATTCATAAATGCACATATTGGTGTGAAGTGAATTATTAAATTATAGACAGTTTAAACAAAAAAAATAGGAACAGGCCCTTAATATAAGCTGTGTAGAGATTGGCAGCAACACACAAGACAGGAGCAGAGACAAGACAGAGGGGTATTGAATGCGCTTTACCTTCCACTTGCTTGACGCAGCGCAGTGCGTACTTGAGGGTGTTCAACGTGGATGACTTGCTATTGTGTCTCTTCTCAGCGGGCAGGTAAAGCTTCAGCTCTTTCAGAGTTTTAATCATCTCTTTCTGGGTCTTGGCTTTGGCGGACTCCTGACTACTGCAAGTTGCACAAACACACAGAGCGGCAAGTCAGATATTGCAAAAAGGAAAACATTCCCTTAAAAATTAAAAAATAATAATAATAAAAACGTATAATAAACCAAAAACTATTGTTCTGTAAAGGGTTTTCAGTGTTACAGTGATGGTTGGTGCTCTGACCTGCAGCCGCTGGTTGAAGGATTATCCTGCTCTGAGCTTAGCAGACTGAAGGCGTTTGAGCTGCTGGGAGGAGACGGACTGTGAGAGTTTGAGCTGTCGGAAAGAGAAGAACAATTGAACAACTTGAACAAAATAAAGACAAAAAGATTACACCAATCACCTCAAAGAGAGAAACAAACAGAGAGAAAGAGACTTGCAACAAATTCTAATTCAGTCAGGCTGATTTTAACTCCTCCTTTACTAAATTAAAGTCCATATTGGTAATCAAAAGTTAAAGAAAAGTTACCTTATAATAAAAAACAAACATACTCAATCTCACAATATAGCCAAGTAAGCCTAAAATAGATCAGCTAAATTGCTGCTGAAGTGGCAGCTTCACTCTCATTTAGCAGCCAGGCTACAAAAGTAATCACACTCCAAGTCTGAGGTCTGTCTCACTTCCTTGTGGACCTTAAGTGCATCTGTAGCTACACAGCAGGAAAGCACCAATACTGCAAGAATTAAGGGCCTAAATACAACTAGGAGCAGGGGCAAAAAATATCTAAAATTCTTGCTTGTTCCAGGTTACCTTTCTGAATCTGGGCTCCCTTAGTCATTTGACCCTCCTGGACCCCTGACTGGGAGTATTTACACGAAAAAATACATGAATCGGTGTACTACTTATTTCCCCAAATGGCAGTGAGTATATGACATGTTCTCTCCCACACCTGTGTATGTTCCTATATGAACAAGCAAAGCAATGCAAAGTGATTCATTGGTTGGTTAATGCTCAAAGTGTGTGCTGCATATTTGGAATAAATGCACTGGGTACATTTGAGCAAACCCCAACCACTGAGAAAGACTGTGAGGTGGTTTGAAAGTTCGAAAAAAAGCTAAGTAAGTGGACCTTGACCTTCATGGGGTTTTTTTTGTATCTGTGAAATCATTTTTAAAACAAAGATTAATGTATTTGTGATGGAGACACAATGAAGTAAGACTCATGTAAAGACCAGAAGAGTGTGTATGTGTACGTGTGTTTGATCCATTGCATTAACCTACAAGCTTACACAGCACTTGCACTAATACAGTACAACCGAAAGCCCTCTGAGACACTGAATCATCACAACTCAGGTTGCTATATATAACATGCTTACATGGCTAAGAATAGAGAACACCTATACAAATAGCCTCTTAAGCACAAGCAGGCCTATTATTCTATCAAGTGTATTGTTCAGGGTCCAGGAATTCAACAGCTGGGTTTAGACTGTAAAGACTGAGCATGTCTTAAAGTGAAACTTAGAAACTTTATTATAGGATGCTTGTTGACTGTGTGGTAGTATGCAACCTGCTGCGGACATGTTACAAAACAGGGTGCTCAAAAAGGCAGGGAAGTTTCCGTTTTAGTTTTTATTTAGTGCAAGACGTTTCTCTGCTCAAGGTGAAGACGAGGACAAGGCTTTATCAAGATACAAATTTGTCAAAACCAGACTGCTGACCTAATTCTACTATAAATTGCATAAGCTTAGCAGATTTCAGTATAGCATACTATAGTGTGTTAAAATAACAAAAAAATGTCAGCATGCATACTAAATCTGATGGATAGTGCTGTTGATGTACACTACTGTCCCACAATGCAATGCACTAAGGAAATTCAAGAGCTACTCGCAGCTGCAAAGGCCAGATAGACAGGACAGAGCACAAAGAAGTATTTACAAAAGGAGTCAGTTCAGTTAAAAAAAGACTTTACCTTCTTAGTTTTCAAACTGAAGGTAGGCAGTCAACTGAACTGTGTGTATGTAGTCTCTATGTATTAGGTGACAAGCTTAATTTAAAACTAATAACAGCTCAAACAGCTACAACTCAGGTTACTATAATCTGCTTAGAATACACAACACCTATACAAATAGCCCTCTAATCTAATTTGTTCAAATATAGCCTTCAAGTGTTCAGCGGGCTAATTCGCATGTTGACAAGCAAAGGGAAGTGGTATTAAAAAAAAAGGTAAAGTTAGGTAAGACAAACAGAGCTGAAAGTGAGAGAGAAAGAACATTAAAGCTTGCAACTCTGCTTGCTCCGCCTAGAGACAAACAGAGATAAACAGTGGGTTGCCATGGCAACAACAAGTCGTTGCAAAGCATGACACAACCCGTCTGACAAAGCCAGTCTCCCAGATGAAATCATTCTGGTTTTCAACAACAGACCTCCTCTGGTTGACTCGAAGGCAGACTGCATTGTGTCTGAAACTACTTTTTTGGTCACACTGTGGTCACTTCCTGGCAGAATTTTGGAAATGTTCTATCATTATGATTCAACCAAATGCCGGTTGCTGTTGAGGCTCAGAGCAAAGATGGTGGCTAAACATGTTAAGGTTTAACCATATTCATGACATGTTTTATATCTATCAACAGGCTCAGTAAATTTAAAAAAAATAACAGTTAGACATTAGTCAACGCTGACAAACACATCTGGTGCTTATAGCTGCATTCATCAGGTAAAGACTGTGGTGGCAGAAGGCAAAGCGGACATTATTTTTTATGCCTAAAAAACATTTATATGACATCTATATGTCAAAGTTAACTGCAAGGGCAAAAGGAAGAGAAGTGAAGTCCAGCATAATATGTCAGCTATGACCCTTTTTGTGAGCCATGACAGCTGTGATTTGTATTATTTGTTGCTTCTATGTTTTACACTGACCTATTGGTAAATGCCATAACTTCAAAATGTTACCGTATAGGTACTGTGTCGCAATCAATGCATATTTCCCTGCTTATTTGATGTTTTATACATCATGTACACGCAAGTGTGCTTTATGATAGGGTGACTGAAAGCGCAAGCATAATTTTACATGCAGCTGTTTTGACGAGGGCAGCACTCGGCTTACAAAACAGCTTTCCTGTGTAAGCATGTTCATTTGAAAGAGTAACATTCACCCCATTCCATATCTCCTGCTGCCGCCTCCTCACTCTCCTTATTAAAACTTCAGCTCAAGACTGTTTTATTTAAAAAAAGAATCCCTACTTTAATTTACAGACAAAGAAGGTCAGAGAGTGCTGACTAGACCAAACATAGTAGATACAGACAGGATTCCTGCAGTTAACACGTAGGTGATATCCTGCTAACAAGAACCGTAGATCTAGTTAGAGCTGGGCAATACATCAATATTATATCAATACCGTGATATGAGACTAGATATTGTCTTAGATTTTGGATATCTTAATATGGCATAAGTGGTGTCCTTTCCTGGTTTTAAAGGCGGTATTACAGTAAAGTGATGTTATTTTCTGAACTTACCAGACTGTTGTAACTGTTTTATTATTTGCCTTTACCCACTTAGTCATTATATCCGCATTACTGATGATTATTTATCAAAAATTGTGTCTCATTGTGTAAATATCTTGTAAAAGCAGCAATAGTCAACACTACAATATCTTTGCAGTATCGATGTTGAGGTATTTGGTCAAAAATATTGTGATATTTGATTTTCTCCATATAGTCCAGGCCTAGTTCTAGTTTCTCTCTCCCTCTTTTCTTTACTATCACAGTAAGCATGTCAGAAAAATAAACAGGTCTACTGAAGGCTTTATCATTCCCACAACTCCTACTGACCTCTTGTTGCTTTCAGAAGATTCCAGCAGTGCAGAGTCTTTACTGGTGCCATTGGAGCTGCTCGTCGACGAATGGTCGTGACTCTCGTTGCCATTACTCTTGTTGCCGTGGCTTTCATTGTCCTGTGATTCGGTTCCACTCCCGCTGGACCCACTGCTCTTCATCTCCACGTCCTCCTCGGGGAGCGGACGGGAGCGGGCGGTCTTGCGATGCTTGGGTGGCAAAGCGGGAGGGTCCTGACCACTGCTGTCGCTGCCCTCTGAGGGGAGGCCTAAGTCAGGCCCACTTTGGCTGTAGCCACCCATCCGGTGCAGCTGTGCCATGGCGCTGCACCTTGAGGCCCCCCTTGGCATGGAGCTGCATGAGACTCCTTTCTGGTCCTCCAGAACCGAGAAGGGATGGGATGTGGAGGCTGAATCTTCCGACATCAGGACGAGTGCTGTCCTGGGCTTGTTCTGGGTTAGTTGTAATTGGATGATAAAAGAACACAATCACCTTATTTTCAATCTTCCTTCAAAAAGGTGTATGATTGCCTTTTGTCTGATGTAATAACAAAGCACAAAGCAGGGTTAAACCCCCCACCTCTGAAGAGCCCTGCAGGAGCTTCTTCATGTACAGTCAAAAATAAAAAGCTCCCTTGTACAGTGTGGCCTTTAAGAACAGTGGGTCTGTCCCATCTGAGCCCTCCAACCCTTTCAAAGGATCATCGACCCTGGGACACTTAAAACACTAGACAGCGTTGATCTGAATGCCACCAAAGGTTGCTGGCCGACAGCGTGGCCCAGTTTTCTGGGGCTTTAGGTAGGCTTTTAACACAAAACCACTGTCATCTCAGATAATGAAGCTATATGAGAAAGTTAAAGAGCTGACTGCCAATGTGCATGATATTCAAAAAGGCAAAGAGTTAAAGTATTATGTGAGTGAGTCAGTGACTCGCAATACATGTTTATACTTTTTGTTGCACTTAATTTTTTTTTAATTAATACTGTACATGTACTGTACAATCAATAAACAGCATACAATAAAGGTCACTAACATTATTTAATATATTTACTGTGTGCTAAGTTGTTTACTATTGCTGAGGATAGCCTATAAATGTCAAATCCACCTCTGCAGTATGGGTTACCTGAGGCCACTTCAATATGTGTGATCTCTTTTTTTCAGTTATTAATTGAATCTATTTCATCCTGTTGAGCTGCTGCAGGGAAGTAATTGGAGGAGAGTAACGTAGATTTTCTATGACGTGTTCACCAATTTTAAAGTTTAGAATTATCTCACAAGGAACTTGATGCCTTAGGTCAGGGAAGTGGTTGTATCCTACATTGAGGTGGGTACAACGTGCAACAGGTGGCTAACAAGGCAAGATGAGAAACAAAACACAATTACAGGTTATATATACTCCTCTTGGGCCGTTTCAGTCATTTTAATGCAATCAAAAAATCATTCTGGGCTATCAAAGGATGTTGGGTACATGTTGCCCACTTGGCCTTTGTGAATCTTAGGGGACTTTAAGAGATTTAATTTAAAATGAATTTACTATTTCATGTAGAAAGCATGGAACACTCCATTCAGACTAATGCTTAGAGTTAAGGCTGTAATCAGGGTTGGAAATTAAAATGTTATTATGTTTGGTTAATTTGTTAGTTTTTTTTTTTTTTTTTTAAACCGGTGGAAAGACAGATTCTTGCCTCTGTCTCATCGTTATTTTCACACTTGTTGCTGTTCTCAATAACCATAAAATATTGTCTTTTGTCTAATTGTAAAGAAAAACAAAAATGCTTGTATCTTTGCATCCTCGCAAACCATCTAATACAAAAGCTGCGTTTTATAACTGTATCATGCTGGAAGCCTTTACAGTATGTCGTCATCATCTTGTACAATTGCCTCAATATGCATGATCACTTTCTGTCCCATCACAAAGGGCAGATGAAGTCTTTAGTTTATTGACCACCAAAGTTCAGTTAGGGAACCTTACATAAATATATTTATTAACACGCTGGTATCAGATCGGTACTCGGTATAAGCAAGTTCAAGTGTCGAAATCAGTATTGGGACCAATGTATAATTTATTAACGCATAGGCTAGCCTACATAAATCACATAAGGCTATCATAGCCTATAGTTTAAGTAGTTTACTTTAAGGTAGGTCCTCCACCTTCAAAAATCTGCCATAAACCAAACTGTCAAACAAATTATAAGTGGCCTAATTAATGTATCCAAGAAGCGATTTCTTCGACGTAACATTTTTACCTCGAACTGCCTGTCTCAGGGAAAACAATCTATCACATTAACTTGTCCTTCTGCCACGTGATGCTGCAGATTCTTTGTGTTATGTTGGAGTTTTGATGTGAAACCAGAAAACACATCGAAAGCACCACGTGACTCCGACATTCCCACCAGTTTGTTGTCAGCTGTTCTATAACAACTTGGCAGCACTGTGATAGGCTGGCAGTTTTTTGCGTAATCCATCTACTCTCCTTATGTAAATATAGGTTACTTGAGCGCAGGTCACTGGTGGCATTGGGTATTTCAGTTTACAGCACAAGGCTTCCTTCCTCACCGCTGTAATGTGGGCAGGGCTGCAGTAGTACTGACCGGGATTGAGTCACACTGACACAGTTATGCAACTTTCACGCATCACGTTCATAAAGAGTATTTTACATAATTTAGAACACATCGCGTTAACTGTGATACTGTATATTATTATCACCTGTCGCATTTTAAAACATATATCGCACAGCAACACCTAAATTGCATGTTACACTCCTGTAGCCATACGTTATAAGTAAAACTCCACCAACCTCACAGAAGGCAAATCCTCCACAGATCCCGCTATCTTCGTAAAATTAAAGCCTTGTTATCAGAGCTTTGTGGTCCTAGAGAAAGTGTAGTACTATGCAAAGGTCCTAGGATGGTCCGACCATTGGGTCTGACATACTGCTCTTTCCCGTTCAAGTTCCCAAATACGTAACTCTGCCCTGGATCTCCAGAGTGACCTATTTCGAGCTGCTCCTCCTGCATCTCTTCGCCCATTGGTCCAGAGAGCCGTTGATCTGTACCTCACAGCGCTGTAAACCAATAGGCGCTGCCCGCCCCCACAAGGGCGGATACGGTGACTGCCGTTACGCGCTGCTATTGGTCTCTAGTGCTGTCATTCCTTTTACATAAATATGTTACCGCTTTCACGTGTAAACCCACGGCTACCACTCTCGTGTCAGAGGGAAAAGCAAACCACTACTACGCAGCTACCGGTGAATGAATCGGTGCCGGTGGTTGGCTCACTGCAGCCGACTGTTATCTAAACGGTTATACAAGTGTTTGTGTGCGTTTGTCATACAAGTTCTTTGACTGTGGTAAAAACAGTGATATAACACCAGATATATTTGATAGTGGCTGTTGTCTAATTTACAGTCATTCTTACATAAAAAACACTTCAATGTAATTATGTTTTTGCAGCGTTGTTTTTGCAGTTGCATTGTGAAAAACACGTTTTGTGATTTAATTCTGATTTGTCTTTATTACCCTTGCATTATGCTACAGAGCTTTGTTCTGCCCCATGCCACAACACAATATGAATAGACGTAGTTCAAACGAAATATATTTAATTAAAGATATCAGGCTCAGCTTAGATTTGTCACCTACATTTGTCTTAGTTTTTTTTTAAAGTTGAATATCTGTTAATGTTGAAAAGCCTGTGGACAATAACGTATATTTTCATATTTCTCGCATTGTCAATGCCAAAACGAGGACCCCAGGAAGACTAGCTGGTCGCCTAGGCGTCAAATGGGGATCCTTATAATAAATACAAATACATTTATGCTGACAACAATTGTATTATCTCAACTGAATGTTCATGATTGTTTTGAAGTCTGTTTTGAGGAGTCAGCCATTTGTCCCTCTAGTGGCTGAGTTTGGACTTGTGTTAGCTGCTGATCAAACCACTTGCCAGTGGTAAATTTATGAACTGACATTGTCACCAAAGGTTTAATGACCGATGCTAACACTCATTACACCAATTATACAGTCTAACAATGCATGATGGACTAAATCAGGAGTATCAAACTTAATTCCACGAATGGCCACGCTGGAAAAAAAGAATCACATCCAGGGCCAGACATGTTTTTTCACATTACACATTATTTCATAATTAAAATCAAACATCTTTTATTGCATCATTACATGTCTCATATAATCTTCTCATTTACAGCTTGGTCCATATAAAGACCCCAAAAAGTCAGAAAAAAACTTCAAAGAAAGAACGACAAAAAAGTTGAAAAAAAAAACAAAACGGGCCAAAAAACATTGGAAAAAGTGGCAAAAAGGTGGGAAAAACACTGAAGAAAATGTCTTGGGCCATAGTCTATTGTCATTCTAAATGGACATGTGGGCTGGATCAATCTGCGAGGGGCCGGACTTGAGTTTGACACGTGGACTAAATGATTTTGCCAATTTATCATTGTGGTTGTGTTTATACCTGTATTGTGATATGTCTTGCTGGTCTCTGTCTGCAACATGTCTGCTTTCCTGGACTGTGTGAGGAAACAGGAGAACCTGAAGGAAACTGACAGAGACACAGGGAGGCACATGCACACCAACTATCCACACAAAGACGGCAAGGCAGCCCTTTTTCATTAGGCATTGCATGTTTCTGTTATGTATGGTTTATATAAGAGTAACAGCTGAAATACATACACACACACACAACAATAACAAAAAACGTTTTTTTCATTAAATATGTATTTTGTTTATATAAATGGAAATGATGTACGTTTTTATTTGCTTATAGAATGGGGAAATTAGATCTAATCACAAGTGATAACTTAAGACGCATGTTGAGACAGACTCATTCTAACGCCGATACATTAGTGTGAAATTTGCATATCTCTCACACTACAATGAATTAACTGGATACAAAGAAAGTTCTCAAACCTGAACATATGTGAATTGTATAGGTGGGGCGGTCAATTAAGTCAAATTAAGGAACATATTGCATAATAAATAGGCAATAGTTTTTGCTCTTTTATTATTTAAAATACTGTGATTATTAACCGCTGAAACAAACAAAACAAATAAGCCAATCAAAATGGTGTTTGTCTTGATCGGTATCCAGCCGGCAGATGGAACAGAATGTGTAATGTGATCTATACTTGAACAAAAAAACAAGTTTCTAGATAAGAAGCAGACCAGCACCAGATGGAAGAAGGAACTAGCCAGTTTGACTGGTACTTGTTGCCTTGTGTTCTGTCAGGCTGAGCCAATGCAAAGAGAAAATATGAGAAGTGTGTAGCATGTATAGCCCCAAAACCAAGTAGGATGCACGTTTAGACTCCCATACCTCAGTCACACACATTCATGTGAAACAGATAGATATGGATGTATAGAAAGATGTATAGAAACATAATTGTATAGACACAGCATCAGACTGACACAGCACAAAACAGCACAAAATCAAAACAAATGGAAAATCTAACACATAATCACTACTTTGAAACAGTCATTTTATCCACATACTAGCAAAGCCTGAATTAAAATAGTCTTTCAGCATTTAAAAAATAATTCCATCAATTTAACATGAAATAAAAATGTTTTGAGTGCCACTGGAGACAAGCATCATGCCACTTTAGACAGTCCCCCCTTACGCAGTCAGTGACGCAGACATCCTAAATATGTCACTGATATAAGATTAATAATATCCTTGAGGGCTCAAAAACATGAGACATCACCATGAAATGTAAATGTTTCCCTTGTTTGATCAAAGTAAAAGTGTGTCAGTGACGCAAATCAGCTCAGCAGGCCTCTATAAAAAAAAAGAAGGGCATCCCCGGGACAAGGGGGTGGAGTGAAACAGCTATCATCTATGATGATCAGTTATAACTGCTAGTATCACTCAAACAGCATGCTGAAAACATTAAACAGTGAGTCAAGTAGGATCATCTTGCAAGTTGGTTGCAGTGAATACTGATACAATCATGTGGTTAAATAAAAACACTAAACTGATTGTGAATGTGTAAACGTCTGGAAAACAATGTTACACATTGAGGCCAGCAAGGTTAGTGTCTTTTCACCTCAAGCTCTAAAATGAATGCTCTGTAGCTGAGCATGTGGAGGGTAATGACCCCAGGAGTCATGAGGTAAAATTTGTATGAAGAGATTAAAGCCATGCAATTTGGTATATGATTGTCAAATAAAAGCACAATAAAAGTAAATAGAAAACACTCAGAACAGGCAAATACACTCCAAAGCTGTCAGTCTTTATATTGACCTTTTGGCCCGGGGGTCACTATTGTGCCATACTATCTGTAAAGCCTTCACAAATTAACTACGTTTTTGTCGAATTTAATTGAAATCTGTTGTTTTTAAAACGTCCAAAACAATTTCACTCACTTCCATTATTTACATATTTTTGAAATATTTAAATCTTTTCTTTCATCCAAAAGACCAGACAACTATGAGTGGGTTTTTCTGAAATGTGACACCCAGGGGCTTACTGTACTACAACATAGTCGCAAGCAAAGGCCCATTGTTTCCCCAGACAGAATACCACAAAACTGCCATCAAAATTCACATACAGTACATAAAGTCTATTTTGGGCTTTAATCTATCATTAGTCAATAAATAACCTGATACATGGAGGTTATGCATGCAGTAGGAGGTAGAAGCGTACACTCCCACAGATTAAACAAAGTCAGCAGTCTTCCTCCCACTTGCACATGAAGTGGTGCTCTTTTCACAGTAACAGCAGTTTGAACTACATCACTAGTAGATATCCAGAGACTGCTGCCAGATTATGTGGGATACTTTCACATCAGGATACAGATACTGTATATTAGAAAAATATCAATATATCAATCTCCTCTGCCTGCCCTGCCACCAGAAACATCCAGGGCCTTTCACAAGGCAAGACAATGGCTCCATGGTTATCTTGTTTAGAGTGAGTATAGTATGGTATTCTTATGCAAACAGTTTTAATAATGATCAGAGAAAAAGCATGTATCATAATTTTTCTATCAAGATATAAGAAGCACTATGGGATGGGGTGCTGCCTGTGAAAGAAATACAATAATGGCACATCATGCCTATGTGACTCAAACACATCTTTCTCCCTAAGCATCCCACGGAAAACATCAATTGTATAGAACATATGTACTACAGGTATGACAGTAAAATCAGAACAGAAAGCTTTTCATTTGAAAAAACGGCAAAAACTAATCAAACAGGCAGATGAGAAGAAGGTTTTGCAAAGAGATTTTAGAACAGAAAATGTCCAAAGATCTTGTCAGTCCTGTTTTAAAATATGTCGTTTTAAATATGTTTGAGTCACACACAAACGTTGTTCTCTCCATTTAGTTTCCATAATGGTCCATTTTTTACAGCGGTCACCATACTGGTAGTGTCAGTGTACAGCACATTAATCTGTGCAGTGTTATCTGATAGTCAGTGGAAAAGAGTTACAGGGAGGGAAAAAAGTATTTGATCCCCTTCTGATTTTGTACGTTTGCACACTGACAAAGAAATGATCAGTCTGTAATTTTAATGGTGGATTTATTTGAACAGTGAGAGACAGAATAACAACAAGAATATCCAAAAAAAACGCATGTCAAAAATGTTATAAATTTATGTGCATTTTAATGAAAGAAATAAGTATTTGACCCCCCCTCAATCAGAAAAATTTCTGGCTCCCAGGTGTCTTTTATACAGGTAACAAGCTGAGATTAGGAGCACACTCTTAAAGGGAGCGCTCCTAATCTCAGTTTGTATAAAAGACACCTGTCCACAGAAGCAATCAATCAATCATATTCCAAACTCTCCACCATGGCCAAGGCCAAAGAGCTCTCCAATGATGTCAGGGGCAAGATTGTAGACCTACACAAGTCTGGAACGGGCTACAAGACCATTGCCAAGCAGCTTGGTGAGAAGGTGACAACAGTTGGTGCAATTATTCGCAAATAGAAGAAACAGTCTCCCTCGGCCCGGGGCTCCATGTAACACACTACGCCGTGAAGGACTGAAATCCTGCAGCGCCCGCAAGGTCCCCCTGCTCAAGAAAGCACATATACATGCCTGTCTGAAGTTTGCCAATGAACATCTGAATGATTCAGAGGACAACTGGGTGAAAGTATTGTGGTCAGATGAGACCAAAATGGAACTCTTTTGCATCAACTCAACTCGCCGTGTTTGGAGGAGGAGGAATGCTGCCAATGACCCCCACCGTCAAACATGGAGGTGGAAACATTATGCTTTGGGGGTGTTTTTCTGCTAAGGGGACAGGACAACTTCACTGCATCAAAGGGACGATGGACGGGGCCATGTACCATCAAATCATCGGCGAGAACCTCCTTCCCTCAGCCAGGGCATTGAAAATGGGATTGGTATTCCAGCATGACAATGACCCAAAACACAGCCAAGGCAACAAAGGAGTGGCTCAAGAAGAAGCACATTAAGGTCTTGGAAGCCAGTCTCCAGACCTTAATCCTTTAGAAAATCTGTGGAGGGAGCTGAAGGTTCGAGTTGCCAAACATCAGCCTCGAAATCATTATGACTTGGAAAAGATCTGCAAAGAGGAGTGGGACAAAATCCCTCCTGAGTTGAGTGCAAACCTGGTGGCCAACTACAAGAAACGTCTGATCTCTGTGATTGTACTAAGTCATGTTTTGCAGAGGGGTCAAATATTTATTAACCTCATTAAAATGCAAATCAATTTATAACATTTTTGACATGCGTTTTTCTGGATTTTTTTGTTAATCTGTCTCTCACTGTTCAAATAAATCTAACATTAAAATTATAGACTGATCATTTCTTTGTCAGTGGGCAAATGTACAAAATCTGCAGGGGATCAAACACTTTCTCTCACTGTATAATGCTTCAAAGGCATGTAAAACCATCTTCTTTTTTGCTATTTCTTTTTGGTAGGTAGATGCTTTACGTTAAATGGTTTCAGCCTGAAAACCAAAAAAGAACTATGAAAATAATTATCCATCTACTCCTACTCTTGGATTAAAAACGATTTATATTTGTGTTCATGACGATCATAAAGTGCATCCCAGATGTCTCTATTCCCATATCCCACAACAAAAGTGACCTAACATAAGTTAAACCACCAATATGCCAGGATGAAAAACTAATTCTTTATATGTCATGCCAAGTCATTGTCTATTTAATATAGCCCACCAGAGCAGCTGATGCATGCGAATACAGTTACCTTCGGTTTAGAAATCTTTAGTCACATTGTCTATATTATTGAAGATTAAGCACTTGCAGTAGTGCCCACTTGACAGAGTGGGCAC